>CM062255.1:9035859-10235859 GCA_031216405.1 Syzygium malaccense | reverse complement strand
CTGTACGGAACATGAAACCACTTACCCCTAGTATCGATTCACGTAATGACTTCTTATTTTAATTGTATATTTGAATCGTAATACTAGGAAAACTAGTCTTTTGTATTCTATTTGGTAAATGACAAGCTTGTTCGGTATTATTTCGTTCATTTTCATTTTGTTTAACTAAAAACGAAATAAATAAGAAAAGAACCTGTTAGATCCTGAAACCTATCCTGGAATTTGTAATAGGGTAAGTTCCAGGTTCCAAGTTCCGAAGGGTAAGTTCCAGATTCCCAAAAATGAGGAACCTGTACTCGATGGTAGGTTCTAGGTTCCAGGTGAAATCTATAAAGAATCTGGAACCGCTCACCCCTAACATAACCTATTACTTGATCTACGTACCAAGTAGACCTGTTGTTGGTCGAACCGGATGGTGAAACTTCCAACCAATATAAAATAACCGGATCAAGAAAAATAGTACGTCATTGATATAAATTATTTAATATCACCAACACTATTATTCTTGTGGGAGGGAATACTATTAATATTATAAACAAATCCCATATCTCTCAACACGTGAACACACCCCTCCAATTTCTAATATCTCCTGCTCCAAGCTGGTCCCTTCACATGAATTGCGATGTGTAACTCCAAAATGCTCAAGCATGGAGCCCTACACAGATTTCCATCTTTGTTACCATCTTTAGTCATGTGTATACACGCATGAATGAATGAAGTCACACTGGTTAGGGTTTGTACAAAATATATGTCTGTGATAGATATATCTTCCAACGCGAAGAAGTCACTTTTGGCATATCTTAGACTATGACAATGCAGAATTGGAAGAAATATTTGTTATCTATCAATTCATTTTCGTGGACAAAGATTTTGGTGGGAAGCTGTAAATGGGAGAACATGAGAGAAGGGGTAATGATATGCAGTCTTCAATGTGCTGTAAGCTTCATATACAAGTTAGGGTTTGCGCATGTGAAGTGCATGTGACGTGGGGTACATGATATATTTCATGGAAAGAAAATTAACGGGCTTTTGTTTCTTCTTCCATGTTAGATCTGACATATATTCCCTTTGAAATCGGTGTTGGCTACAGACTAAATTAAAAGATTTATTACCTTGAAAGGAATGAGATGCTTAATCATATGCTGCTCATTTTAGGATTGATTGATCAAAGTAGGCAATTATAGTCGCAATAACTAATTTTCTGGTGTATTAATGTTAGGCTGTTAGCCTCATGAGAACTAGGTATCGTTCAGATGAAAAATAAGCCAGTCGTATTGGTCAAATATTAATTTTATTTTTTCAAGAGCCGTAAATATCGCAACCTGCTGATTACGTCTTAGTGTTATTTTTAAGGCTACTATATATGCGGTTACTACTTTTATAAGTACGATTATGTCAAACAATTTCATTTTTTTCTAGAGAAGTGTGCTATTTTGACTTCACCGATATAGTCCCAAGAAGATAAGACCAAAATACATAGAATTAATACCGCGAAAAACTCCAAACTGGTACGTCTGTGATAATTTTATCCCAAACTAATTTTTTAACCACCAAAAACTTCAAACTGGTACACCTGTGATAAATTTACCCTCAGTTTATTTCCGTTAAATTTTACTATCAAATTGTTTTGTTTAATGACACGCGGCAATTGACAGATATACCAATTTTATGTTTTACCCTACGTTTGTCACAGACGTACCAGTTTATGACTTTTTGTGTATTAATTCAAGTTAATGGAAACTAACGGAGGGTAAATTTATCACAAATGTATCAGTTCGGGGTTTTTAGTGGTCAAAATATTAGTTTGGGGTAAATTTATCACAGGTAAACTAATTTGGGGTTTTTCATGGTCAAAAAATTAGTTTATGATAAAATTATCACAGGTGTACCAGTTTGGGGGTTTTTGCAGTATTAACCTAAATACATATGAAGGATGTAGGGCATTCAAATGAAAGGGTATGTTGTTCGTTATTTGATGGGATGCTTGTAGGCCTAGTATGTCAAGCGCAATTTTTATGAGGCTCCTTCTAGGAAGGTAGTACGTGATAAGAAAGAAAGATTAAAAGAGAATGGCATTTATTCTCTTATAATGGTGTATGAAACAAAGTACATGAAATGCCTTTATATAGGCTTAGAGGAGTAAAGGAGCCTAGCATTCTTCCTATGTGGGACCAAAGAGAAAGAAAAGATGTAAAGGAAAACCTACAAAACTATACAATATGTTCTAACACCCCCCTCAAACTCAAGGTGGATCAAACAACGAGAGTTTGGAAAGAAGAAATTTAAATCGTTGTGATGTAAGAGCCTTCGTAAAACAATCAGCAAGTTGATTCTCGGTTCCAACAAAAGGAAGTGAAATAGTGCGAGCTTGGAGATGATGATGAGTCAGATGATAATCGATCTCAATATGTTTGGTACGCTCATGAAAGACTAGATTTGCACCAATATGAATGGCACTCTTGTTGTCACAATGCAGAGGAGTAGGATCCAGAAGTGAAACTCCCATATCAGCAAGTAAGCGGCGAAGCCAAACAATCTCAACAGTAGTGTCGGCCATAGCACGATACTCGGACTCTGTAGAGGAGCGTGAGACAATATGTTGTTTCTTGGAACGCCAAGAAATAAGTGAATCGCTAAGAAAAATGCAATAACCAGTGATAAATTTGTGATCAGCGAAATTGGAAGCCCAATCAGCATAAGAATAGGCACGCAACTTGAGAGCAAAAGAGGATGGTAGAAATAAGGAACGCGATAAAGTGCCTCGAAGATAGCGCAGAATCCTTAGAACAGCCGTATAATGAGTTGTTCGAGGAGCAGCAACAAACTGACTGACAACATGAACAGCATAGGCGATGTCGGGTCGGGAGATAGTAAGATAAATAAGACTGCCAACCAAGGTCCAATAGCGGGTGACATCAGAAAGAGGTTCTCCATCGTCTGGGCAAAATTGATTTAGCTCAATAGGAGTGGCAGCAGTACGTGAATCTTATAGAGCAGCCCTGGACAGAATACCAACAGTATATTTCTGCTGAAAAATGAGAATACCACGTGAACTGTGAGCAATCTCAAGTCCAAGAAAATAGCGCAGTGGTCCTAGATCCTTCATGGCAAAATGTTGCTGAAGGTGTCGCTTGGTATGCTCAATATGGTCACGATCATCTCCGGTGATGACCATATCATCAATATAAAGAAGAAGAATAGTGCAGCCTGAAGAAGAGGTATGAACAAACATAACATGATCAACCTCACTTTGAATGAAACTAGCAGACTAAATAGCATCACTAAACTTCTCAAACCAAGCACGAGGGGCCTGTTTGAGACCATAAAGAGCCCGTCGCAAGCGGCAAACCTGTCTAGAGGTATGAGCAAGACCAGGTGGAGGTTGCATAAAGATATCTTCCTGAAGATCATCGTGAAGAAAAGCATTCTTCACATCAAGCTCAAAGAGAGGCCAACTGTGAATTGAAGCAATAGCTAATAAAGCACGGACAGATGTCATCTTTGCTACGAGAGCAAAGGTCTCCTCATAGTCGATACCATACTCTTGCAAGAAACCTCGAGCAACCAGACGAGCTTTGTAACGCTCAAAACTGCCATCAGAACGAGTCTTAATCTTATATATCCATCGGCAAGATACAAGGGAGCGACCTGGAGGAAGAAGCACAAGCTCCCAAGTACCAGTACTCTCCAAAGCCGAGAGTTCCTCAGACATAGCCTGGCGCCATTCTACATGTTGAACTGTCTTGCGATAACTATTAGGTTCTTGTACAGCATGAACAACAGCTAAAAAGGATCCAAACTCAGTAGAATAAGAAGTAGCAGCAACATACAGGGCAGGTGGACGCCGATCTCGATAAGGATTACGGCATGGCTCCAGTTGTGCAGAATCGTCGAGGGCAAATACAGCAGGAGGTGCAGCACAAGGGATAGGTGAAGATGGAGAAGGTGGCAATATATCTAGATCCGATGTAGAAGAGGGACTAGAAGGATCAGGTAGAGGATCAACAGGAAAATCCATAAATAGAACAGGAGACGAAACATGAAGTGTAGTATTTGTTGAAAAGAAAGGGATGTGTTCATGAAACGTAACATCACGAGAAATACGAACACGTCGTGCATTTTGGTCATAATAACAATAACCTTTGTGCTCAGTATTGTAACCCAAGAATGCACATGGGACAAAGTGGGCGGTAAGCATTGTACGTTCAGTGAGTGGAAGAATGACAAAACAAGTACATCCAAAAACTCGAAGATGATTATAGCTAGGAGGTCGAGAGTAGAGACGCTAAAACGGGGTGTCTTGATGGAGAACAAATGAGGGTAGGCGATTAATTAGATGAACAGCCGTGAGAAGAGCTTCAGCCCAGAACTCAGTGGAAACGGATGTGCCAAGTAAGAGAGCTCGAGTGGTCTCTAGAATATGATGGTGCTTGCGTTCAGCAACTCCATTTTAAGCTGGAACCCCAGGACAAGATAACTAAGGAAGTGTACCATCACTAGCTAAGAGGGAACGAAAGACACCAGAGAGATATTCTTCCCCTGAATCTGAACGGAAAACTTTGATTTTTGTATTAAATTGTGTGGAAACCATGGAAGTAAAAGACTGATAGATGGTAAAGAAATCACTACGTTGATGCATAAGATAGGCCCATGTATAACAAGAATAATCATCAATAAAAGATACATAATATTTGAAACCACTCTTGGAAGAGAGCGGGGCAAGACCCCAAACATCAGAATGAACAAGATCGAAGATCGCACTAGTTCTAGAGTTACTAACAGGAAAAGGCTTAGCAGATTGCTTGGCCAAAGGGTAGATAGAACATGGAGGAAGACTAGCAGAAGAAATAGGACCCAAAGCACCTTGTTGGTGAAGGACGGTGAGACGAGAAGACGGAATATGTCCAAGACGCTGATGCCACCAAACAAGATCGAGGGTAGCCAACACAAGATGAGGAAGAGAGGAAGTTGGAAGATGGAGATGTTGCATAATATAAAGTCCATCCCGTCTACTGCCCCTACCAACCATCTTGCCACTCAAACGATCCTGCACAAAGCAAGAGCTATTTGTAAAGTTTACAGTACATCCAGCATCGGTGAGTTGTCCAACAGATAATAAATTGAGAGCCAAAGAGGGAACATGTAACACATCAGGGACATTGAAATCTTCAGAGACAGTAAGAGTACCCTATCGGGTAGCTAGTAGAGGAGAACCATTAGCAGTAAACAAATATGCTGGTTGCTTGAGCTCAGAGAGCTTAGTGAGAAAAACAGCGGAAGTAGACAAATGTCTAGCAGCTCCTGAGTCAAGTACCCAAGTAGTAGAAATATCACCTGAAGATGGAGTAGCTGCAACGGTGCTTCCAGCAGATGAGAGAGTTGTAGAAGTACCGGAATTGGGAAAAGACCTGGGCAAAGAAGGACTCAAACGGGCAAGTTGTGCCTCAAGAGCAGCAATACGGTCATTCGTAGAGGGAGAAACCAGAGTAACAGGTTGAGAGATTGGAGATGCGATAGTGACTCGTGGTGATGCAAAAAGGCGTAAAGCATTCGTCTTCTTCCAACAATGTGACTCGTCATGATCAGGACGATGACAATACATACATGAAAGGCGAAGAGGACCACAAGTAGGCTAAGGACGTGGTAGAGCAGCCAAAACTATAGGCGGAACACGTGGTGGAGCAACCAAAATGGCAGTTGAATCAGAAACTGCCGAGGAGGAAAGAAGACCAAGACGAGTTTCCTCATATTGTAATTCTTTGACAGCGTCAAGGAGGGATGGTCTTGGAGAGCGGTGAAGAAGTTGGCTGCGAACACCTTCATAGGGAGAGCCGAGCTTCATAAGAAAAGAATATAGACGGTGCCTATCTTGAGTCTGAAGTCGAGTAGATGGACACCGAGTACAATTCAGGGATGATGGGCAGAGAATAGGAGCAAGAATGTCCAATTGACTCCAAAGTGAGTGCATGTAATTATAGAAATCTCGAATAGAGCGAGACCCTTGCGTAGCACTGTAAACTTCTTGCTCCAACTGATAAACTTGAATGTCCCCTATCTGGGTGAACATCTCGGCAAGCTGATCGCATAAACTTTTCACCTCAACAACATTAGAAAATTGTGAGCGAAGAGCAGGATCAATGGAACCAAAAATGATAGCCCATGCCTTCCGATCAGCAACATTCCATGCTCGAATTTCAGCGGCACGTTTCACAGCTTCATCAGATAATTCACTTTCAAGAGCACCAGGACAACGACAAAGTCCCTCAACATGCTCAAACAAGTCGCGATAAACAAGTACTGCCATTGCCGATGGTTTCCAAAGAGAATAGTTTGAACTATCGAGTTTGACGTCAATACGGTCACTAGAATCACCCATGACGACAGAAAAAGAAATCACTAGCAAAGCTAGAAATATGGATTGAGGTAATCGAAAGGATCGAGAAAGAAGAAGCGCGGATTAGAACGAGCAAGCATGATGGCCCAAAAGCCCTAAACTCATTATCTTAATTTCTGATGCGAAAGATCCAATTTATAGCAACCACAGAGCATACTTTAAAAAAATAATGAGCTCATTGTCTTAATTTATGATGTGGAAGATCTAATTGATGGCAACCGCAGAGCATACTTTTCAAGACAATGAACTTGGCTCTGATACCATGATAAGAAAGAAAGATTAAAAGATAATGGTATTTATTCTCTTATATTGGTGTATGAAACAAAGTACATGAGAAGCCTTTATATAGACTTAGAGGAGTAAAGGAGCCTAGCATTCTTCCTATGTGGGATCAAAGAGAAAGAAGAGATATAAAGGAAAATCTACAAAACTATACAACATGTTCTAACAGTACATAGTCATAGAACCTTTATTACTCTTAACTCTTCTCATTGTTTATAAGCACTTTCAATTTTTTTATCACAAAAAAAAATGCATTTTAAGCACAAATTGAGTAATTGCGATCCTCCATTGCAAGGCTAAAATGCATTCTTTACAATTTGGGTGATAGTGTGTATCTATATTGTGGGCTGATCGAATTGTCGTCTCTATTACAAAGTTCAACTCCCAGAGCTCCTCATGCACATTCGATGGAAATGCAAGTTCATTTATTTTTCCTTATATGAGATTTGATTGGTGTACTAAAATGTAGCTGGGCAAGTATCCTCTCTATAAAGAAAGGAATCATACGTAAATGTATGTACATTTTGAACGATGACGATAAGTTCGAATCGTTCATAGAATGTATATGCACATTGCATTGAGATATGTGAATTCGTAGTTGATTATTGTTGATACATAACGAATTTCTAACCTTTAAAGATGTCGTGGGCATTTCAAGGAAATAACATTATCTATTCGCCCAAATAAATTATCAAGTGTTATCGGATTTGAAAAAACAAATGGTATGTTGCAATTGACTAAGATGGAATCGTGTTTCAAGAATACCTAAAAGTTTCCCATATGATAAGCCGATCATGTAAATAAAAAAAAGTCGCCTCATGAGATAAAGGGCAACTGGTCACGGTACTTCAATCCCACCCATGCGATGCAAGTTCAAATCCTCTGGCTTGCATTGCACCTTGGAGTTATCTCGGGCTAAAGGCAAGGCCCTCCTAGCAACCATGCGGAGTTATCTTCCATAACCAGCGCAAGCAAGGAAGGTGCGAGTTCCGCTTCCGATCATCGTCATATAATAAAAAACATATCCACTTGAATGGTCCCACATTTTATCGTATGTAAAGCAAAGAAAATTAAGCAGATCGCATAACATGAGATTAAAGGGTATCAACGAGATAATTACAAATTGAATTGCGCAAAGACTAATCACGTGGACATGAACAGTCACTACTCGAAGTCTATTACCTACGGTTCAGTGTTATACCCCCGGAGCAAAATCACTCGTCGCTCACTAAGTTACGAACGATTATTTAAAAATGATGATTAATAAATTTCCAATGGATTCATGCACTTGAAAGGCAGTTTTGCCAACTAGCAAATTTTGGCAGCTGCCCCTTGAGCCTGCCCAAAGTTCACGTGATGTGCCTCTTAAAGGATTTTGTTCTCTTCCACTCCTCCCGCTTCCTATATATCAGTGCTCTCTACTAATATGATTCATCACCTTCCATAAACCCTCTCTCTCTCTCTGAGGCGGCCATGGATTCCTCCAAAATCCATGCCCTCTTCCTTATCCTCATGCTCTGCCTCTTCTCGGCCGCTCCCATCCTCGGCTGCGGCTCCTGCAGCAGGCTTTCCCCGAAGCCCAAGAAGCCTGGCCACAAGCACCACCGCAAGAGGCCCATCGTTGTTGTACCACCCGTCACCAAGCCGCCCGTCACATTGCCGCCGATCGTCAAGCCGCCAGTCACATTGCCTCCCATTGTCAAACCACCTGTGACCCTCCCACCGATCGTCAAGCCGCCTATCACATTGCCGCCGATCGTCAAGCCGCCAGTCACATTGCCCCCCATAGTCAAACCACCTGTGACCCTGCCACCGATCGTCAAGCCGCCCATCACCCTACCCCCAATTGTTGAGCCGCCCATCACCCTACCCCCAATTGTTGAGCCACCCATCACGGTGCCCCCCGTGACCGTACCCCCCATCACTGGTCCCCCTGTCACCAAGCCCTGCCCGCCCCCACCAACGACCCCAGCAACGTGCCCAATCGACTCACTCAAGTTAGGGGCTTGTGTGGACTTGCTGGGAGGATTGGTGCACATAGGGCTTGGCGACCCGGTGGTGAATGAGTGTTGCCCAGTGCTTAAAGGGCTTGTCGAGCTCGAAGCGGCAGTGTGCTTGTGCACTACCCTCAAGCTCAAGCTCTTGAACCTCAGCATTTATGTCCCTCTCGCTCTTCAGCTCCTGCTCACTTGTGGCAAGGCTCCTCCTCCCGGTTACACTTGCTCTCTCTAGATCCAAGTTAAGTATTTATCCCAAGTTATATCTCAAGAACCCTAACCAACTTTTGTTTTCTCTTTGCTTGAAGTAACTTGTGAAGATGCAGCGTGTCTTGAATATCGGTTCGTCACGCTAACCTTGGCAATAGAGAGACCACGTACATCCTGCTGATAATATATGAATGTGTTTATGTTATAGTATTATAACTTTATCGAGAGATTCATCCACGGACAACACAACATTCTCTTGATAAAGAGAACACCAGTGAACCCAGAAAAAAAGTAGAGTGAGAAATGTTCCTTGGAAAGGTTGCATAAGTTGTATTAGCTGGTTATGATGTCAAAAAAAAGAACAAGAAAACACTATTTTCACAACCAGTGTGGTAGGGAAAATAATTCTTAGATAGGTGATGGAAAGGGTACAAACTTTATAATTAAATTGTCATTTCCCTAAGCGAATGAGACCCACATTTTCCTTCTTTTTCACCCCGTGAAAATGTCTCTCTCCAATAATGGACTCTGATTGGGGAGACAGAAACCTCAAAGTGCGTGACAGCAATGGTCACGTGATTCCTAGAATGTACCCTTCTTCTCTCTCGTGAAATATCTTCTTCATATGCAGGACATTCTGGGTTTAAATGCTCATTGGCCTAAACTACTGTTTGCTTATTATATTTCTCAATCTTTTTGTGTTTTTTGCAGGTTGCTTAGATTGCCGGACACGCGGATGAGTTCGACATGAGAGGATGTCGAACTTCTCTCTCTCTCACTCCCATCTTGATTCGTCATTGATGGATGTTGGGTTGTAATCTCCAAGCATTTGTTCTTAAATGATTGTTGGGTGTGTTTCTTTGTCCTAGTTGACTGATTGAAGCAAGCAAGATTCGAATCAGTTCTTTTGTCCATCAATTTCATTGTTGTTTTCTTTTTTGGGCCAACTATCATATCAATTGTACGTTGTTGGATTTAGATTTAAGATTCTTGCAGCATTTAGATTTATCATCTCTTGCGTCAGCAAAGCAAGGGTCAAGGCTAGATTTAGTAATGCTAAGAATATACCCTCTGATTTTCAAAATTGATCTACAAAGGGATATAACAAAATTCAAGTGAATAATAAAATAAATCGGTCATACTTAACACGCAATAAGAATCTATAACCTGACCTTGTAAATTAACTTCCTTAACCAATTTAATATGGAAATTCATTTTGACTGCGCACGACAACTATTCTGTGCTCAGGAACAGATTTTGCTCAGAAATTATTCTTTTTAATTCTATGCCTGGGAACTAATTTTGAGCATTTAAAAACGTTTGTTAACTGCCCAAAATTTCTATTCCTGAAATAGTAAAAGAATAGAAATGCATTTGGTAACTGCAAAAAATTTCTATTGTAAATTTTGTTCAAGTGTTTTTTCGAACTTCGTATTTAATTGTTGTAAGTGAAGGAAACATGGTGAACATGGTGATATGTATAAACATGGTATATAATTGGTATAAACTCTTTCCTCTATCACTCCTATCAGTGAGTACCGTATTTTGACTACGCCGTATTTTGACTCCGAGGAAACTATTCCGTCTCTTAGTGAGAGGTGGTAGAGTAGAAAAGAAGTGCTGGCAGGAACTTATGTAAGTCCAACTTTCCCCTAAACAACTACCTAAGCAATTTGGTATAAACAATTTTGATTGGATTAAAATTGTACCTTGAGTTATTAGATTTTTTGTTGATTGACTCATATCATACCATCAATAAAGTACATGTAATGAAACAAAGGAAATGACAAAAGTTGTAGAAACTACGGGATATGTCATTCTGTGACTACATCGCATAAAAATTGCAAAAAACTATTCAAATTGCCAGTCTAGAAGGACGACAAAGCATCTAGCCAGAGACAAAGACACATCTCAAATTAATGTGTAAGGAAAAAAAAGGACCAGTTGCTCCATGCACTAGAAAAATGGAGGACAATGAATAACTATCTAATCTATGACAAGTTAACCGACAATATGTCAATTATCCAAGATAAAGGCTTAAGTTATACATAGTGGAAACTTGCATATGAATGTAAACAAGAGAGGCACACAAAAACTCAAGACACATAAGGATCCTCTCCTATTGTCATCTAGTATTTAAAAATAATATTACAAAAGTCGGAAACACAAATCATAGAATGTCGTGCAGATTGTAATCCATTGCTATTTTATTTGCAATACTTTTCCTAAGCATGTTTATCTCAGTTGCTTGTTCATGTGATGTATCATTTGCAACCTCCACTTCTCTAGCTCCAAACGGGTACATCGGATCTCCATAAAGGGAAAAGTTTTTGTCCATCTTGTCCTGATCACGAATGTAATTATGGAGAGCACAACATGCAATCACAATAAGTTCTTACTTTTTAATTGTAAATGGAGGCATGTGTCTCAAAATGGTGAAGCGATTCTTTGATGCCCCCCAAATGACCTCTCAATGACATTCCTTAGTGAAGAGTGTTTATGGTTAAACAATTCTCTTGTTGTTCTTGGTCGTCTTCCACGCCCCCTATAATGGTTCAAATGATACCATTCACCTTTAAACGGAGTTAAAAATCCCGGAAGTGATGCATAACCAGAATCTTCCACGTAGTATTTGCCTATAACATGGTATATATAAATTTTTTATGATATGCAACCATAATACAATCATAAATAAAGTTTCTTCTTATAGACAAAGCAAATACCTAGCGGTGGTCGAGGAAATTGCAGTCGAGGTGTCTCAAGTACTGCCGAAAGCACCCGACAATCGTTGGCAGATCCTTCCCACCTAGAATACACGAAAGTAAATTTCATATCAAATGAATAAACACACAACACATTCTGGGTGGTATTCCCTTTCCTGCCTCTAAATGGGACCTGCTGAGACACAGGAACGAAAGCATTAATATGGGTGCCATCAATAGCACCTACGCAGCCCTGTGTATTTATGAAAATCTAATGTTATACAAGATTATCAACTACATGTATTTGATAGTGTAAACTCTAAAAATAAAAACCATACCTTGAAATATCGTTTATGATTAGAATCCATAAGAATTTCCTATGGGACAACATCAAAGGACAGTGGTTTGATAACCTCATTTGAGAGTTTGAGAATTGTTTTCAACATTATATTAAAATACTTGCTAACTATTTCTCCTGAATATTGGAATCTCTCACATAAATCTCTATTAGAATTATTGTGACAAACCATAAATAAGAAGATCCTAACTTGTTCATCTATCCTAACAAACCGACTATCTTTCAATCAACCTTCTGCCCTCATCAATTCACATAGGTTTAGAAAAACATGTCTCTCCATCCTGAAGACTTCATATATTCTATCTGAATGTCCATAAACAATTTCCCTTATCCATTCAAGTCCTGACAGTTTGTTATCCCTAATAGGTTCTTTCATATGCATGGACATGTCCTCCGCAATGATGCACAACCATGCTATCAATATGTGAACATCATCATCATCCAAGAATTGTTCATCTAGATCTACCTACCCATTAGACACACTATATGATCCCCCTTCCATAGTACATATATCATCACACAAACACAAGAACATTAATATAGATATGTAAAAAAAAATCTAATAACAACCAATAACATAAGTCGTAGAGTAAAAGCAAACCAAATATATAAATAGCACCCAAACAGTTTGTCGTACTCATGGCACCACAAAAGTACAAGAGTCTCAAGATCAATATGTCTAAAAATCAAATATCAAGTACTCAGATAAGTCATACAAGCAAATAAAAGCCCCATGCAATCCACAGTACATTTCCCAATATCTACTGAAGAGATTGAAGAAGTGCATTTTTCCATTCAGCTGAGGTTTTGATGAAAGCCTCCCTCCATGTGGCACTAACACATGCTCGTTCCACTGCTTTACTGTAAAGATTAGATCCCAAGTCAGGCATACTATGTAGGCTATCAATGACAGCAGATACGGAGAAGGGGTCCACAAGTGGTTGTGTGACCCGTGAGGTGGCAGAGCCACTCGCAAATTGACTTGTCTTAGTTTTGATCAGCTCTTGTATAGCTTTGCAAGTGTCAGCAATGCAAAATGAGGTATTCTTTCTTCTCCTCTTGGCAATTGGAGTCCTATCCAATGTGCGCTTGTCATGAACTGGATCGGCACTATTGCCGAATGTAAAAACTATCTCATCAATGTGGTGATCACTTAAGTCCTCTGGATCACTGTCTGCATCGCTACCACTATTGTCACCTTCCTCTGACACTGTCAAATCTTTGGCATTTCCTATGGCATGATCCCCAGTAGTATATATACCACCACATACAATACACAGCTCAGGATACTGGGAAAATCCATCCTTCTTGAATTTTGTCCACTCACTATTATCCTGCAATTTTCACAATAATGACATGTCAACAACATAATCAAACATTTTAAACTTACATCTACAATGACATGAAAATAATCAAAAGTTAAAAGATACCTTGATGTGAGATTCCGAAATACTTGGATCATCGACAACTATAGTTTTATTCACATCATCCCAGCCAAATCCGAATTGCAAAAGAAGCTTCTTAAAACTACCATACTGTTTTCTCAGTTTGTTTACCTTGTTCTTCAACTGAATAAGGGTATATTGGCATCCTGACTATTTAATGAATTCAGCTCGTATATTATTCCACCTAACTTTATTGTAAGTACAAGAGGTGCGATTTCCCTTTTTGACCTCCTCAACCAACAAACTTACAAACAAATTGGTTAAAAGCTCGGTCCTCTTTGCATTGAATATGTCTTTTTGAGATGTCATGTAACCTTGATAGGTTGAGAATCATATGAGTCATGTATTAAATCAATAACATAGTCATGTAAAAGTTACAAGCAATGCACACAACCATTCTCAAGAGAAGCAACAGTACAAGAAAATAGTACAACACTGATGCTTCATAAGACACCCATTATTGAAACACTTGGAATATGATGCATGAAGACAGAGGATTGCATATTAGGACCGTATAAAAGATAATTTTGTTAACAAGCTCACACAAAATATCACTACTACATTACCATTGAGATGGATAAATAAGGCAATTTCGAGAATTTATCACCTCCACCATAGTTACGGAATGGCCATTGCAAAAGCAGTAAAACATGCATTTTGTAGACAACACCAAGTCACGTTTTGCTATCTTGTAAAATAGATTGAGACAGCCATGACTATGGTTTAGCAGGAGCGGCTGAACTCCCCAAAAGGTGAGATTTTCTGGTCATCTAAGAAGTTAAGTGACAAAATTGCAAAATAAACGGACTCTGGATTCACCTACCCCTTTATGGACCGATTCTTAAGCCCTTGAATTATAGAGTATGGAAAAACTCCAAATAGACTTTTTGTACAACCCATGTCTTCCTATGATGGAAAGAGATGAAAAAAAGTTCCAACATTCCAGTCCCTTGATCCAATGATGTTCTTGTCAACATATAACTCACTGTAAAGATACTTCAGGTACAACATGTTGAGAAAAACTTCTATTAATTTTGAAGTCGACAAAACCTTCCATGTTATTATAAGTCTGATACTTATTCTGAACTAATTTATTCTAGGTATGTATATTCTAGAAGCTCAGAAGGAAATTATTCAGACTTTACAAGATGTCAAATACCTTTTTGAAGACCCACATAATCTTAATTCTGAGATTCAAACGCAGAATTTATTCAGATGCAGACGAAGAATTTATTCAGATGTAAACGCAGAAGTTCTTCAAATGCAGACGCAGAAGTTCTTTAAATGCAGATGCAGAATTTCTTCAGACGCAAACACAGAATTCAAAACCAAATATAACAGCTAGTGATCCGGTATGGATTTCACAGAAGGAAAGTTTTGATTATTTCAATCTAAGGCTATAATTGATTGACAATCAAATACTATGACAAGTATGCATTACAACAGACAAAACTCTACTTATGGAAACCAAGATTATGATTGTATGGGCGACCAGAATTATCGGGATTCAGAATCTGTCATCCAACGGTTACTCAATCCTTATTATACAAATCTGTCCAAGGTAAAGATTGGAAGATGATCCTCTAATAACTATCCAACGGCTAGTTTGGAAGTAAATGAGTATTTAAGGAGATCAACGAGCAGCAGAAGGAAATATAGATTCAAGAATCAATAAGTCCAAAGTCTGAGTATACTCCAATCATTTCTCTTATCTTGCTGAGCTAAAAATTAAGATCTTGAGGGATACTTTATAAAAGTGATTGTATGATATAAAGAGTCCTATCATACACAAGAGTGTTGTCACTCTATGTCATGCCCCGAACCCTACGACGCACGAACATCCCTCCGAGGTCGATTACAAGTGCGACGTCCCAGGACACGTCGCCGACCCAACTCCCAACACAGAGATTAAAACACACCCGAAAGCAATACAATACCCGAACAGTTTTGAACCAAATAACCAAGGATAGCCACTCGGCAAACAACATGAACAATTACACTTGCGTTGATACTGGGCACCATACACAATATTCAATTACAGCCCAATTCAAAAATCAAAAGCGGTTCAAGGCCACTACAACTAGCCGGGGCTCCTCCCAAAACACTTCGGTACGCCTGCCATCCTCAAGGCTGGGGGTCTGAAAATGTGGTTTAAACAACAATGAGAATAATCTCAGTGAGTAATTCCCTAAACCTAAACTAGGCTAACGTGCACCTCCAGAGGGTAAATAAAACACTTACATCAATGAACTAGTATAACAATCACTATAAGTTCACCCCGGGCCCATAGCCCAATTCAATACTCCGCCATGCAGGTTAGACTTTTAATATCATTATAAAACATATGCGATTAAATCGACCCGAAGGTCACGACCCTGAGGTCAACAACAATTAAACCGACCAGAAGGCCTGACCCGAAGGCCCGACCCGAAGGCCACAGTTTATTCTGACCCGAAGGCCCGACCCGAAGGCCACAGTTTATTCCGACCCGAATGCCTGACCCGAAGGCCACAGTTTATTCCGACCCGAAGGCTACAGTTTATTCCGACCCAAAGACCCGACCCGAAGGCCACAGTTTATTCCGACCCAAAAGCCCGACCCGAAGGCCACAGTTTATTCCGACCCGAAGGCCACGACCCTAATGCCACAGTTTAAAAGGCTCATCACACATACCAATGCACTCTATTTTGGCTAATAGTAAGCATATGTGTCATTCACACGCTCGGGAATTCAAAATCAATTACCCATTGAGGGAGCAACGCCGGGCGAAGGGGGAAGGAGCAGAACCAGGGGGTTCGGCGGTGGCAGTGACGGTGGCGGTCAAAGGGGGAGCTGGGTGGACAATGGGCGGCGTCAAGTGGAGCTGGTCCGGTGAGGGGCAGAGGAAAACCAGAAGCAGGAGCGTCGGGGGAGAAGCTAGCGAAGGAGAAGAAGAAAGAAGGAGGAGAAGAGAAAAAGAAAAAAGAAAAAGGAAAAAGAGAGAGAGAGAGAGAGAGAGAGAGAGAGAGAGAGGGACAGGTAGGTGGGGTTGGTGGGGCTTGTCAGCCACGTGGGTGAACCGGCGGAAAAGAGGAGGAGGAGAGAGAGAGAGAGAGAGAAAAGTAAAGGAAATTTTGAACATTCAAATATTATTTGCAAACCAAAGGTCCAAATTCAAAACCGAACACGATCTACCGGTCCAAAATATGCCTCGCACATAAAAAGGGACAAAGGCCAAATTAATTAGATCAAGTTATAACGAGAGAGGTCTACTAGTCCAAATTCGCACCTGGTCAAAAACTCCTCTTTTTCCATCATTCCTGACAATCTCAATGTTGGCTACCATAATATTGACACCGTCCAATTTATTTCGTCCCGAAACTCCCGAAAATCGACTGCCAAGCCCAAGGTCTAAATAACGGCCAAATTTGATTAAGTGCGATTCTAGCGAAATCTCTAATTTAAAATGATAACCTGGAGTAATCAGTTCCCGGGCGAGATTTTACTATAAGCACACTGACAAATTACGCATTTTATAAATCCCAAAAATGGGCCGAAATTTGGGATGTCACACTCTAAAGCTGTAATTTCTCATTGATTACATAGTGAAATCCAACCAATAGGCTGTCAGTGTGAGAGAGTGGACGTAGGCTTACTATAAGCCGAACCATTATAAACTTGTGTACAGATTCTCTATCCATTATCTCTTACTTTACATTCTGCACATCAAGAGTACCGTCTATATAATCTGTCTTGAATCTTAATTTTATTCAGACTCTTTTGTGATTTATTTTATTTCCGCATAAATATTTAAAAATTATTTAAGATCACCTATTCATCCCCCTCTAAGTGATCCTTGCTAGCTACATCAATTGGTATCAGAGCAAGTTGCTCATTTATTGAAGTGTTTTTACTTCTGAGCTAATGATCTATATGGCTAGCTTGAGTGCTTCAGGTCTCATTGAATGACAAAGCAACAACAGACCACCATATTTCGATGGCAAGGAATACAGTGTCTAGAAGAATAAGATGAAGGTATTTATTAAGTCAATTGATCACATGCAATGGGATATCATCATCAAAGGAGTCAAGCCAAAATCTTATGATTCAAAAGAAAAGGCAGATGCAAGCAAAGCAGCGGATCCTCCATTATCTCAAATTGAGATATCCAAAAGAGAAACTTTAGATTCCAAAGCAATTTATTCTTTATATTGTGTCTTATCTCCTATTGAATATAAAAAAATTGCTGCTTGTGAATCAGCTAAGGAAATCTGATATACGCTCCACATTACTTATGAAAGAACAGATCGAGCCAAGGAAACTCAAATCAATCTTTTACTTGGTCAATATGAATCCTTCAAAATGAAGCTGAAGAATCAATTGCTGATATGTATGACAGGTTTACTGACATAGTAAACGGTCTTGCATATCAAGGACAACCAGTCCCAAATGCAATGAAAGTCAACAAACTACTGAGAGGACTGACAATGAAGTGGGATAATACTAAAACATCTCTTCGAGAGACACAAAGGATCAAGCCTCTATCAGTAAATAAGTTGATTAGAACTCTTTAATCATATGAGATTGAGCATCGGAATGAGGAGAATGAATCCAAAGGTAATAAGTCAATTGCATTAAAAACTAACATTGATTCTGATGCAGATTCTGAAGATGAAGATGTTGACGATGAAGAACTAGCTCTCTTCATAAAGAAGTATAAGAAGATGAAGATCAGAGGAAGAAACCTCAAAGGGAAGAAGCCTTTTGAGAAAAAGAAGTCTATCGATGAAACAGAGAGATCAAAGGATGTAACATGCTTTCACTATAGGAAACGTAGATATATTAAGCCTAACTGTCCACTTCTGAAAAAGAAGACCAAATTTGAGAAAGCAAAAAAGGCCTTAAAGGCAGAAACTTGGAGTGACACAGAGTGCAAAGACAGTGATAAAAATATCTCAAATTTCTGTCTAATGGCAAAGTCAGATTCAGACTCAAATTCAGATTCTGATCCTAAAGTGGAAATCGAGGTAAAGCCTTCTGAAATAACTATTGAAGTATCAAATTATATTGATGAATTATGCTTTGAATTTAAGACTGCTCTTAAAAGAATCTCTTCATTGAAAAAGGAAAATTCATCTCTGAGGCAACAGGATATTTCATAAAAAGAAAAAATCGATTTCCTTCAAAAAGAATTTCATCAAGTCAAGGAAAGTCAAGATTTTCTTTCCAAAGAAAATGTTGTTTTGAAAAAGGAAGTTTTAGAAATTACTTCCAAGTTTTCAAAAGGTTCAGAAACGTTGAAGCATATCCTTTCAATCCAAATTCCTTACTATAACAAATCTGGTCTCGGATTTGTAAAAGAAAGTGACAGCTTGATTGATTTTCCAAAGGTCAAGGAGAGATTAAGACAAAGACCTCCTCGACAAGCTTATAAAAATCATTTTAAAAGGAATTTTATCAAACCTGTTGGCCGAAGTGCTCTTAAGTGCTCAAATTGTGGAGATCCACAACATTTTGAGAATAAATATCCTAAGGTCTGGAGACCTATACGAAGAGATTTTGTTAAGACAACATATACTAATCCTCAAGAACCCAAACAAATTTGGGTATCAAAGAAAACTTGAGATGTTGTGATTTTTGCAGGTTACCACAAAGAGAAAAAAAAAGTGGTACCTAGACAGTGGATGCTCTAGACACATGACAGGAGATCCAAGCATATTCGTTGATCTACAAAATCTGAATAGTGAAAAAGTTTCCTTTGGAGGAAATACCAAAGGAAAAATCGTTGGCAAAGGAACGGTTGAAATTGAAGGACTCACAATCAATGATGTTTTGTTGGTAAAAGGACTCAACTACAATTTGATAAGCATAAGCCAACTATGTGATACTGGATTCAGGATCAATTTTCAAGAAGATACATGTTCAGGAACAAGCAAAGATTCTTCTCAAACATTTACGGGAAGAAGACATGGCAATATTTATCTTCTAGATGTCAATCCAAATTCCACTCATTGTCTGATCTCAATCAAAGAAGATGAAGATCTATGGCACATAAAGTTGGGCAATATCAGTATGAAACAAATCTCAAAGATCTCACACAAGAAACTGGTTTGAGGTCTGTCAGATTTGAAATACAAGAAAACAGAGTTATGCAATGCCTGCACTCTAGGAAAACAAGTAAGAAGTTCTTTTAAATCTATACATTATGTTTTCACTTATCGTGCCTTGCAGCTTCTTCATATGGACCTGTTTGGACCAATCAGAACACAAAGTATTAGTGGTAAGAAGTATTGTTTAGTTATTATTGATGACTTCACAAGATTTACTTGAGTGTTCTTTCTTACTCATAAAAATGAAGCATTTTCATATTTTTCAAAATTTGCAAAAAAGTTCAGAATGAAAAGGGCTATACCATTTCCTGCATTAAAACTGATCATGGAGGAGAATTTGAAAATCAAAATTTTTCAGATTTTTGTGAGGAAAATGGCTTTCAACACAATTTTTCTACTCCATATATACCAAAACAAAATGGTGTTGTGGAAAGCAAAAATCGTTTCTTGCAAGAAATGGCAAGAACTCTATTGATTGAAAGCAAGATTCCTTTTCATTTCTAGGCGGATGCAGTTTTTACAGCATGTTATATCATTAACAGAGTTTTTCTCAGACCAATTCTTGAGAAAACCCCCTATGAGCTTTACAAAAGTAGAAAGCCCAATATATCATATTTTCGTGTGTTTGGTTGTAAATATTTTATTCTCAAAAATCCAAATAACTGCACTGGCAAGTTTGATGAGAAAGTAGATAAAGGACTTTTCCTTGGATATTCTACTACAAGTAAAGCATACAGAGTTTTTAACAAGAAGTCTCATACCGTGAAAGAAATAATGAATGTTAAGTTTGAAAAAAATATTCAGACTTACAAAGATGAATCTAAACTATCTTCCAACATTCAAGAGTCATCAAAAGCTCAACAAGAATTTCCAAAGATTATCGAATTAACAGAAGAAGGAAAAGAAGATACAATCCAGACTCAATCATAACCTTCAGAGTCTGATAATATTTAGAAAGAAAAATTTGACAGAAACTGAAAACATAAATCTAGCATCCGAAGAACCTCATCATTAGAGAAATAGAAGATGGTATCAAGACTCGATCTAAACACAAGGAGACCATCGGCAACTTGGCCTTAATATCAGAAATAGAACCAAAAGAAGTTGGTGAAGCATTGTCAGATAAAAGCTGGATCGAAACTATGCAGGAGGAACTTCAGCAGTTCAAAATCAATAAAGTATGGGAGCTTGTGCCAAGACCCAAAAACCATCCAGTCATTGAAACAAAATGGGTATTCAGAAACAAACTAGATGACAAAGGGAAAGTTACAAGAAACAAAGCAAGACTGGTAGCAAAAGGCTATTCTCAAGAAGAAAGCATAGATTATGATGAAACATATATACCAGTTGCCAGGTTAGAAGTCATTAGGCTACTATTAGCTTATGCTTGTTTCCATAACTTTAAACTGTTTCAGATAGACGTGAAAAGTGTCTTCCTAAATGGATATATCAAAGAAAAAGTATATGTGGAACAACCACCAGGCTTTGAAGAACCAAGGAAGATTGATTATGTCTATAAACTCAAAAAGGCTCTCTATGGTCTGAAACAAGCTCCTCGTGCTTGGTATGAGAGATTAAGTAACTTCCTTCTGCAAAATGACTTCATAAAAGGTAAGGTTGATATAACGTTATTCATTAAAAGAAAAGGTAAGGACTTTTTGCTTATTCAAATTTATGTTGATGATATTATCTTTGGATCCTCTAACGAACTGCGGTGCAAAAAATTTTCAAAGAATATGCAGAATGAGTTCGAGATGAGTATGATAGGCGAGCAAACATTCTTTCTTGGCCTACAAGTGAAACAAACCAAAGATGGTATATTCATTTGTCAAGAAAAGTATGCAAAGGAGATTGTCAAAAAGTTTGGATTGCAAAATTGCAATAAAACAGACATTCCCATGTCTCATTTATCCAAACTGGATAAAGATGAAAATGGTAAAAAGGTTGATCAGAAGGTATACAGAAGCATGATATGTTCATTATTGTATCTTACTGCATCTAGACTTGATATACTTTTTAGTATTTATATGTGTACAAGATTTCAATCAGACCCAAAGAAATCACATTTATCTGCAGTTAAGAGGATAATCAAATACATTAGAACTTGTCCAATGTTAGGTCTTTGGTATTCCAAAGATTCAGATTTCACTCTTACTGGTTATTCTGATGCTAATTTAACTGGATGTAAAGTGGACAGGAAAAGTACTACATGTACATGTCAACTGCTTGGAAATATGTTGGTATCGTGGTACTCAAAGAAGCAAAATACAGTCGCACTTTCTACAGCAGAAGCAAAATATGTAGCCTTGGGGAGTTACTGTGCACAGATTCTGTGGATGAAACAGCAGTTACGAGACTTTGCCATTGAAGATTCAAGTGTTGCAATCAAATGTGACAACACAAGTGCTATTAATCTGACCAAAACCCCTATTCTTCACTCTCGTGCAAAGCATATTGAAATCAAGCATCATTTCATTCGAGATCATGTTCAAAATAGTGATGTGAATATTCAATTCATTGATTCTAAGAATCAATTAGCTGATACATTCACAAAACCTCTTGATAAGTCCTCTTTTGAGTATATTAGAAATAAATTGTGCATTTTTCATCCATTTTCGTGAAGTATCCGTTAGACAGGAATTTTTCAGACTCAAGTGTTCTCAGTCTGAATGTCCTTCTCAGACTCACAAAGAAAGGTACGTCCATATTTCAAATTTTGGCAAGTATATTTTTGACAGGATATGTTCATATTTGTCACTTTTGGAAGCAAATCACGTATGTATCCTAATTTATCTGATTAATTATGCTTAAAATATTGTTATGATATTGTTGTGATCATTTGTGTTCCACAAAATATATTTACTTCCTACATGTTCGGATTTACTTTTTATATTGTCTAAAAATGATTTTTTACAAAACCCTTCCTTCTCATTTATAAACCAGTCTGTCACTTTTCAAAACCCTATCAGTACGATCTTTCACTCTCAAAACCCTTCCGATATTCAGAGACCCTCCTCTTCTTCCTTCTCCAAAGATCGAATCTTTCTACTAAAAAAGTACTCAAAATGCCTTTCAAGAGAAGATCTTCACGCATTCTCAACCAAGACTCCAAATCTACTGCATCGGCAGAGTATATGGAGATTTCAAATACAGAGTCAAATCATCATGAAGACCCTTCTGAAGCGACACCACCCCAGCGATCGTCGCCACAAAAATCGTCCGGTAAAACTTACTTTCATTTCCAAAGTATCAAACTTGTGTGGAAAGTTTATCAAAGGTTGAAAAGGAATAATGCTTCAACATCAATCCTTCATGAATGTCTGAAAGACAACGATTTTTACTCTGAAGAACATCTTGTGCAAAGTTATTCTCTTTTTTGCTCTAAAACTGAAAAAGATCCAGCCAACTCTACCCTAAAAGAGCCTTCTTCCAAAAAGGGTAAGGAGAAAGTCGGAGAAACTTTCACTCCTTTTGAAAAGAAATCTGTTCCTATAAGTCCTAAGATGATAAGTGCCTCAAAATTTATTGTTCTCGATGATGATGCTCGATTTTTTGATACTTTTGAGATGAAGGTAGGAATAACATCCGGTTTTCCTAGTACAGGAGGATTGTTCAGAAGCACTGAGCATAATGTGTGCTATAAGTTGTTACTTACTAGAGGGGTCATGAACCATAGAACAGTGGATTTTGACTACTTAGAGAAGGCTGGGATTTCAGTAAAGCACCTATTTGAGAAGTTAGGGATTTATGAATTTTGCCTTCAAGCTGCCAATGTTTCTGCTGACTTGACTGCCTACTTTTATTCCAATCTCTCTATTATGTCACCCAACTGGATTCAATTTACTGATGGTGACAAGAAGTTTGATTTAAAAGCGGATGAGTTGGCAAGGATAATTGGAGCAAAACATTTCAAGTTTACTCTATTGGCAGTGAATCTTGAAGATGCTTCCAGGGTGGCTTCTGAAAATCCAAACTTTGCTTAAGGATCTAAGCGACATCTTTCCTACTCTGACTTGTCCGGACGATATGTGATCTTGCATAAGATCATAATCAACTGCTTGAAGCCCAAAGCAGCCTCACCTGTCAAAATCAGAAATCAAGGTCATCTGGGCTATCTTAAAAGGTCAATCCTTCTCTCTCCCTCATATCATCATTTTCCATATGTATAAAGCATTGTAGAAGGACAAGGGACAATTGTCATATGGTGCTCTAATCTCTCGCATCTTCATGTTCTTAAAAATATCTATTCCTAATGATATACGCAAGAACCTTGTTCCTTGTATGTATGTTGGAGAAAGAATGCTCTATAAAATGAAGCAATTTGAAGATGTAAGGGAAAGAGTAAGAGGAAAAGAGGCTCAACCATCGGAGGCAAAATCTATTGGAAAGACAAGTGAAAAAGAAAAAGGGTGTCGCGACCTACCCGAACCGATCGAGTCTAAGCTAATGGATTACCAAGTTAAACCTAGCTCGAGCTCTCCCAAGCCCATACCAACTCGCGACTTAAATTAAAGTTGTTAACGTGCAAATCAGTTTCATTTAGGAGTCGCCACTAATCAGTTTTTGACAGGTCGATTAGACACCTAAGTAAAGCGCGGGAGAAAAGCTTTACTTCTACGAACCAGAGATTCAAAGGGTACGGGGACTTCATTACACTAATCAACTAATTAGTGCCCTTTCGGTACCTAAACTTGTTCAATTCACTACCTAACGTGCAGCTGACCACGTGCGAGGCTACGTTAAAAACACAATTCAAAGTGCATGACCCAAACGGCGTAAAAAAAAACACTACTCAAGAAAAACCCATTCAAAAGCCCAAATGACACTTTTTCTAATTTTTAATTAATAATTTTTTTTTTTTGATAAAACAAAAAAAAAAAAAGAAACTTTCGATTTTTGATTTTCGGAAATTTTTTTTAAAAAAAAAAAACTCTTTTGATAATAATTTTTTTTAAATGTTTTTCATAATTTTTGAAATTTTTTTTTTAAACATTAAAATAATGAAAATGATGTAAAAGCAGGCCGGGTCAAATCTGGTGATCCGACCCGGATGAAATATATGTAAGGAAAATTTTAAAAAAATTTTTTTAAAAATTTTTTAAATTAAATTTTTTTTCGAATATTAAAATAATAAAATAAAAACGGATCCGGGTCGGATCTCCACATCCGACCCGGATCGGGACTGACCCGAGCGCACCGGCCCGGGTCCATGACCGGACCGGGTTCATTTATTGAGCCCGGTCGGGTAAATACAACAAAAAAGAAAGAAAAGGGGCCCAGCCCAAATTTTAAAAAAAAACCAGCCCACTACCTATTCGGCCCACTAGAACAAAACCCTAGAATCAAACCCTACCCGGTTTCGACCCGTTCGAACGACCCGGTTCGCGGTCGCCGACCCGACTCGCGGCTTCCCCCAGCCGCCGCGACCAGCGCATCCGGCCCGGCTCACCGGCGTGTCCCGCCGCGCGACCGGCGCTCCCGACCGTGCGACCGAGCCTACGCTCGGCCGCCGTTCGGCTCACGCCCACCTCGCCGCCCCGACGAGGGGCGCCGCGGCGACGGACGACCGGCCGAAGCCGTCCAAGTCCCGACGAGGGACTGGGCAGGGGCGGATCGGCCGAGTCCCGGTGAGGGACTGGCGGGCCGCCTCCTCCCGCGGTCACGCCCGGACAGCCGCGACCACCGGTGGTACACCGAGACCACCGTGGTCGCCGGCGGTACGCCGAGACCGCCCGACACCCTCAGAACAGACCGAACGGAGGCGAATGAGAACGATTTGGTTCAGGCAAAACATCGAGCAGTCGGCGTGCATTATAAAAACGAACGATTTCCGGCACAATCGAGGCTCAAAACGGACCGGGATTCGCATGCAATGTTGCAGAGGTGAGCAGGAACAAACCCGAAGCCTCACGGACCGGAGCTCGCGCGAGCCGGTCGGCCGCGAGCTCCGGCCAGTGAGCCCCGCCGAGCAGAGCACCAGAAACAGGGGAAGGGAGCGTGGCCGTTGCGGCGTTCCCTATCCGGCTTGAGGGCGACGAACAACGGCGAACTCGATGAATCGGACTACGTCCGGTCGCCTCGCACGCCCCCAGGCCGAAATCCTCGGGAAATCGTCCCGAATAAAAAAAAACAGAAACGAAATCCGGCGAGCTTAGGCCGGAACCTACCGTGACAGACGTCGAAGCTTCGCCGGCCGCGATCGTCGGCGGGAGCTCGCGCGGCCTCTGGTCTCACTCCCGGTCCTCTCGGCTTCACTCTCTCTCTCTCTTGGATCTCTCTCCCTCTCTTCCTCTCTTCCTCCCTCCCCCTCGCTCACGACCAGATCTGGTCTTAAAAGAGCTGGCCGGCACGCTCGCGTGGCTCCTGTGGCCGGAGGGCCGCATGGCCCCTGCCACTGCCAGTCTGCCGCGGCCGGCCGATCTCGCGACCCGCGGATCGCGCTGCCATCCCCGCGCCTCTGGCTCCTCTTCCGGCCTCTGGTCTCTGTTCCGGCTTCCGCGTTCTGCTCCTCCCCGTACGCTTCAGAAAATGTTGACTGGGGAGGGGGAGTTGAACAGCGTGCGGGCCGGGCCGTGGGAAATGGGCCGGCCCGCGCGAAAATAGAGAGGGGACCATGGGCCGCGCGCAAATAAAAGGAAAACAGGGGAAAGGGAAATGGGCCGACAGAACCGGCCCGAAGATTTTTTTTTTTTTTTTTTTCTTTTTTTACACGAAAATGTCCTAATATGCCATGGAATTTAATGAAGATATTTTTGGCTTAGGGGTTAAAATTAAACCCTAATTTTTATGCGATAAAATCCTGAATGATTTGGGCAAAATTTAGGTGTCAACAGCTGCCCCTCTTTGAAGGGGAGCTCGAAGAGGTTCCTTTCAAAGATAAGAGACGCCTAAATTTTGTTAATGGAGGGCACGGGATGACGCAACGCAAGAAAAAGGAGAGAGAAAATAAAATAAAATCTAAATAAACGCAAAGCATAGTTTAAAGAAAAATGTGGTTTAAGGTTGGACCACAAACCTTTTGAAAGAGTGGTTTAAGGTTGGACCACAAACCTTTGAAAAGCGTGGTTTAAGGTTGGACCACAAACCTTTTGAAAGAGTGGTTTAAGGTTGGACCACAAACCTTTGAAAAGCGTGGTTTAAGGTTGGACCACAAACCTTTTGAAAGAGTGGTTTAAGGTTGGACCACAAACCTTTGAAAAGCGTGGTTTAAGGTTGGACCACAAACCTTTTGAAAGAGTGGTTTAAGGTTGGACCACAAACCTTTGAAAAGCGTGGTTTGAAAAGCGTGGTTTAAGGTTGGACCACAAACCTTTTGAAAGAGTGGTTTAAGGTTGGACCACAAACCTTTGAAAAGCGTGGTTTAAGGTTGGACCACAAACCTTTGAAAAGCGTGGTTTAAGGTTGGACCACAAACCTTTTGAAAGAGTGGTTTAAGGTTGGACCACAAACCTTTTGAAAGCGGTACCTAGGTGTACATACCTGTAGGTCAGATCGGACTATCTAAAGGCTCTCGGTCAGTGAGGCTTGCAAAGACTCAGACACTTAGGGATCCTTGTCAGAGGGTTTGATAGATCGCCTGTTGTGTCCTTGCCAGCAGGGTCTTGGGAATTCATGAATGCTTGGATGTATCTTGGCATTTCCGAGATCAGCTTGAAGGTTGGTGTTTGAGGAAACGTCACCTGTCTTACAAGATTAGCAATAACAGGTACATGTATTCATCTCGGGAATAGACGACCGGCGCTCTCTAAAACACAGGCTCCAAGATCAGTTCCATTGGAGTTCATGTGTAACGATTTTAACATGTCCGCATCACCAACTTTCCACCGGGGATAATTATCATTTAAGACAATTTCCCTTCATAACATGAATCATCTTGAAAATGCTAAATGAGAGACTTTCAGTTAGAAAGGACTTTTGTTCACTCTCATCTAAAAAGGGTTATTTTGTGAGAATCACTCTGTCTTACCATCATCATGTCGACAAAGGTCCGAGTATTCTCGCAAACAGTACAACCTTACCAATCTGAGAGGCCTTCATCAGGACCGTAGCGTAGGCTCGGTCAATGGTTTAACAAATGAGACTGTCCAAGTCGAAGCTATGAAATGAATATTTCGCGATCATTTTCAGGTTTACAAGTCGAGAACTCTGCGAAATAGGATAGAAAATAATCCTGTTTGCACTTCTTCGAGCGATGCTTATAAACATATGAGCTTCTACGTTGACTCAAGTGCCCTAATCAGAAAAGACTTTACGAAGGACGTAACGTAGATTGGGTTCATGGGTTGAAAAACGAACGGATCACAGGCTCAATGATGCGTATTGGGGTGAGAGCTGGTGATCATCTTGACATTGTCACTGGTCTTTCCTTCGCCATTGGGCATTATCCCCAGAAATGCACTATCGATCTTAACCATATGGCACTCGTCTCCTTGGGACTTGAAGGACGACTATTGCTTGACTGGGGCTGATTTTGTGATTTCAGCGCGTGTCATCTCAACATTTTGCTTCTTATTTAATACATGGGCGCCGGCCTCACTCTGGCGGGCACATTGCCTTGAATGCCCTCTAGTGCATCCCTCTTTTTTTCAACACTTGTAGCTATGGGCATTGGCCTTGCTTTTACCAGGTACGATGCTTTTCGTGCCCCTAGTTTTCACTTTTTTTTTTTTTTTTTTTTATGGATTGGCCTAGACAAATTTAAACAGTACAATGCTATTGGACTCTCAAGTCTTCGTCTTCAGTCGGCACTCCGGACCATGATGCTCGAATAGTGATGACTTTTGCCTTGCCCCAGCGCGGGGAACGATCACCAGCTAGGTTCATGAGAAACGAAATTGCAGGCTCAATTGGGTTGTTCAATGGATATAAGTGTGTAGGATAGAGAAAGAAACGCTTTTCGTCATCCTAAGGCACTTGAGTTCACGTACTAGTTCATTTGTAATAGGGGCACTCACAGATTGATACAAGTGAAAACAAGAAAATTTTCTACTCATTTTCTCACCTCGGTATGCCGACTCACGTCCGATCTGCCCCGGTGAGGGGTGGTTCTTGATGGGGGTAGTATGAAAGAAACTTCATAAGCGTTTGAGCTCGAAAGGGTTAAGCAAATGAGGACCGGTATCGTTCGCGATGGATGAATGAAATGCCTCTCATCACTTTAGTTGTCGTACCTTTTGCGAGATAACCCTTCACCTCGTGAACATGGAATTTTTCGCTCAACTCACTAGGAATTAGTACATGGGACAATGTGTGGAACATGGCTTGCCTTTCTTCATTCTGACACGTCTCATTTAGCACATTCGAGCATTTCCGCATCATTCATTAAATTGTCTATTTTAACGATCCTCAGTGGAATTGGTGACTTAGACAGATAAAAATCATTACCAAATCCATTTTCAAAAGTCATGGGCACTTCCGCCGGGCACAGGCAAGTTCATAATCGCACAACGATCAATCGCCAAACGTGACTTTGAGCGTTCATTCACAAAATTATTATCACGGGAAATGTTTCTCGTCCCTGTACTTCAGCCTCTTTGTCGTCCGTTCTTCACTTCGTTGCGGTTAGATACCTGAAACACAAACACATGTGCATGTATGGACATGTATGCATGACATGCACGGCACTAAGTGATTTGGATTGCACGAGAAACAGCTTTCTAGCCTTGATTTCAATTACGGAAAATACTTCTTGACTGCGTCAGAGTTTACAGGTTTTGGCAACTCGTGGCCATCCATTTCCATTAACACTAAAGCACCACCTGGCAGGATCTTTTTGATGACATAAGGGCCTTCATAAGTTGGGGCAAATTTGCCATGAGGGTCACGTACAATTGATATCACCTTCCTCAATACTAAGTCGTTGACTTCGAGGTGCCGGGGACGAACTTTTCGGTTGAACGACTTCGCTACTCGCTTCTGATAGCATTGACCGTGACATATGGCTTGTAATCTGCTCCCATCGATCATGTTCAACTGTTCATGCCTTTGTCGTACCCATTCGGCCTCATCAAGCTTTGCCTGAGAGAGAACCCTTAAGGACGGAATTTCGACTTCCACGGGTAATACTGCTTCCATTCCATAAACTAACGAAAAAGGGGTTGCTCCGGTCGAGGTGCGGATCGATGTCCGATATGCCATCAATGCATACGGAAGTCTTTCATGCCAATCGCGATAATTTTCAGCAGTCTTTGATAAGATCTTCTTTATATTCTTGTTTGCCGCTTCAACTGCCCCGTTCATTTGAGGACGGTATGGTGATGAATTTAGATGCCGGACCCGAAATGTATCGAGCAGTCCGTCCACGATCTTGTTGTTCAGATTGGAGCCATTGTCCGTAATGATGGCTTCCGGAACTCCGTAACGGGCGATGATATCGCGGCGAATGAACTTGGCCACGTTCTTTGCGGTGACATTAGCATATGAATTGGCCTCGATCCACTTCGTAAAGTAGTCGATTGCTACTAAGATGAATCTGTGTCCGTTTGACGCCTTAGGGCTGATCGGTCCAATTATATCTATCCCCCACATAGAAAACGGCCAAGCTTGAGACATCTGGTGGAGTTCGTGCGGCGGAGCATTAACCCTGTCTCCATAAATCTGACATCGATGGCAGCATCGTGCATGCTGAATACAATCGGACTCCATGGCCAACCAATAGTACCCGAGTCGCATGATCTTCTTTGCTAGGAGATGGCCGTTCATGTGGGGGCCACATTCCCCTTCATGTATCTCTTTCATCAAACGATTGGCCTCCTTCGCGTCGATACATCTCAGTAATACTGAGTCATAAGATCTTTTGTAAAGTGCATCCTTGCTAACGAAGAATTTTGAGGCCAGCTTCATCAGATCTTTCCTGTCCGATGCTTCACTTCCTTGAGGGAACTCACCTTTCTGCAGGTAATTCAGAATGTCATGGTACCATGGTTCTCCATCAGGTTCTTCTTCAATTACCATACAATAGGCTGGACGCTTAAGGATTTCAATCCTTAATGGTTCGATGTCCAAGCCTTTTGTTGCTTGCAGCATTGACGATAACGTGGCTAAGGCATCAGCGAACTGATTCTGAGACCTGGGTAGGTAATCAAATGATATTTCTTGGAATTCTTTCACCAGCTCTTCCAGGAACTCGTGATATGGGACTAGTTTTGGATCCCGCGTTCGCCACTTGCCTTCGGTTTGAAGGATAATGAGGGCTGAATCGCCATAGACTTGCAATTTTTGGATCCCCATGTCAACAGCAGCTTGGAGGCCAAGGATACACGCTTCGTATTCCGCGATGTTATTCGTGCAAGGGAAAGTCAATTTGGCGGCCACGGGGTGGTGCTGACTATCCGGGGAGACGAGAACTGCCCCAGTACCGGAACCAGATAAGTTGACTGCACCGTCAAAGTACATGGTCCATTTGTCATTCGACGCAAATAAGATCTGCCCATCCATGTCACCATCTTCATCGGGGTCTTCCGCCTTTTCAGGATTTTCCGCTAGCATGTCTGCTATGGCCCTGCCTTTTACGGACTTTTGCCCCAGGCTTTGCACATCGAATTCTGAAATTAGAATCTGCCACTTGGCCAGCTTCCCCACCAAGGCTGGTTTTTCTAAGAGATACTTGATGGGATCATTCTCAGTTACTAGTAGAACTTGGTGATGGAGGGTGTATTGGCGTAGCCTGTGCAACACCCAAACCAAGGCTATACACGTCTTTTCAACCTCCGGATAGTTCACCTCGGAGGTAGTGAATTTCTTGCTGAGATAATATATCGCACGTTCCTTCCCATCGTTCGGCCTTTTTTTAGCCAGCATGGCTCCCAGCGATTCACCATGGATAGTTAGATACAGAGTTAATGGAACTTTGGGCACAGGCGGGACCAGGATCGGGGAATGAGTCAGATAGTACTTTATCTTCTCAAAGGCATCCTGACATTCGGCGTCCCATTCGACTTTCGCATTCTTCTTCAAGAGTTTGAAGAATGGCCTTGCTGTTTCTGACAACTGGCAAATAAATCTTGCCATATAATTTAACCGTCCCAACAAACTACGGACCTCTCTGACAGTGGTCGGAGGCTGTAAGTCGCAAATAGCCTTTACCTTTGACGGGTCAATCTCGATGCCCTTGTTACTGACCATAAACCCTAATAACTTTCCAGACTTTGCCCCAAATACACATTTCGCAGGATTGAGGCGCAACTTAAACCTTCGGAGGCGCTCGAACAACTTTCGCAAAACTTCGACATGGTCTTCGCCTCGTCTTGATTTGGCAATCATATCGTCTACATACACCTCGATCTCCTTGTGCATCATGTCGTGAAATAATGCGACCATGGCCCTTTGATATGTCGCCCCGGCATTTCTCAGACCGAAAGGCATCACCTTGTAGCAAAAGGTCCCCCACGGGGTTATAAACGAGGTCTTGCTCCTATCCTCCTTCTTCATACGGATTTGATTATACCCTGAAAATCCATCCATGAAGGAGAACAATTCGAATCCTGCAGTACTATCAACCAAGACATCTATATGCGGGAGTGGAAAGTCATCTTTTGGGCTGGCTCGGTTTAAGTCGCGATAGTCCACACAGACCCTGACTCGACCGTCTTTCTTCATCACCGGCACAATGTTTGCTATCCAATCGGAGTAATGTGACACTTCGATGAACCCCACTTTTAGCAACTTCATAACTTCTTCCTCGATTTTCTTGGACAACTCTGGCTTGGTCCTCCGGAGTTTTTGCTTCCTTGGCGGTATGTCAGGATCAGTTGGTAGAGCATGCTCTACAATTTCTGGATCCAATCCCGGCATGTCAGCATACGTCCAAGCGAACACATCCTGATACTCTTTAAGAAGGCGAACCATTCTTTCAAACCCTGCTTTCGAAAGACTTGCCCCGATCTTTATTTCCTTGACATCTTCATCATTACCCAAGTTTATGGTGATTGTTTGCTCCACTGTTAATGGCCTCGATTCCTCATGTCGCTTCCATTCACGTTCGATACCCTTCGGGTCACTGTCATCGCTATCGATATCTGAGAGATTTCCCTCGTGCAAATCCGAATCACATGCGTCCTTACCACGATTATGCATAATGTGATGCCTGAGATGTGATGAGATGAGTTAGGACGCAAAACATGGTACATGCCATCTTGAAAATCCTTTTAAAAATTTTTGGGAAAAGGCTTTTAAGAGCTCATCCTCATGTCATCGGACTTCCTTGCTCTTGAAGACATTGAAAACAGGGAGCACGTGGGACCCCAGCCCTCAGCAACCATCATAGGACCAGTTTGGTATGATTCCACGCGTCCTTAATAAAACATGCACTCATTTCATTGAATTAAAAGGATAAGGCCGCATTACAACACATACCGCCCCGAACCAACGGCTCCAGATTCGGGGCTAGATAAAGTTTTCATTACAAACGAGTTTAGACTAGCAAATAGAATCAACACTAAGCTCCCACGCAGGGGGGAGAACATAAAGCGAAGAACTAACGGGAACCGCCCTACTCTGCAGGGTCGGCGACACTTCCAGAAGATTCAGCTTCTTCACACGTCAGGATAGTGCATACGACATTCTCCTCGAATAGCTTAGCTATACTGTCGATGGCCGCCTCTTCCTCGTGTAGCATCCTTGGAGGCCCAGGGAACATCTCTTTTAATAGGGGGAGTAACGGGCCTTGATAGCCTTTTTCCACTCCGATATATCCTCCATGGTCCCCCTGACCTACGCTTCGGCCTCCGTGGTTGCCCCGGCCTCCGTCGCTACCTCGACGTCCACGGCCACTTCGGCCTCCATCGTTGCTTCGACCCCTATAGCCGCTTCGGCCTCCGTGATTACCTCGGCCTCCACTATCTTGGCTTCTCTGATACCCTAAGCCTTCCCTCTTCGCACCTTTTCCGGCTTCGATGGGTTTCCGAATTCCCTGCCCATGCAATCCAAGGCCTTCTCCGGGGTTGTACCCGTTTGCGAGCATAATTTTTCCAGCTGCTAGAGTTGGCCTGGATAGTTCAGGGGTGCCCATGAGCGAGCCAACGGGAACGTGAACCATAGATACCAACTCCAGAGTTTGGAAACTGGATTCCTCTTTGCATTCGGGCTCCACGTACGGGATGGCCGTCTCGTGATAGACTTTGAAGTCTGTTTCTCCATGTACTGTAACAAGCTTGCCATCGACCACAAACCGCACCTTCTGATGGAGACTAGAGGGTACAGCACCCGCGGTATGAATCCATGGTCTCCCTAGTAGAAAGTTGAATGCACTTGGGATGTCTAGTACCTGAAAAGGCACTAGAAACGTCATGGGACCGATCAGGAGTTTCAACTCTATCTCTCCTATTACTTCCCTTCTAGTGCCGTCGAACGCTCGTACGGGATTTTTGGCAGTACGCATCCTCCCTAGATCGACCTTTAAGAGACGGAGAGTGGCCAACGGGCACAAATTCAAAGCGGAGCCATTGTCGATCAATGTCCTTGCGACCACCATGTCGTGATGCTTAACCGAAATGTACAAGGCTTTATTATGATTTCGGCCTTCTACCGGAAAGTCTTCGTCCGCAAAAGAGATTTGATCCTTTAACAGGATGGTCCCTACAAATTCTTCTAACTGAGCTTCGTCGATCGTCTCCGGAACATGAACCTCGTTAAGGACCTTTAGTAAAGCATCCTTGTGTTTCTCAGAAGATTTGAAAAGATCCAGGAGGGAGATTTGGGCTGGCATTTTTCGCAGTTGGTTTACCATGTTGAATTCACTCGTCTTTATCACTGCCAAAAATTGCTTTGCGTCTTCTTCGGTCACTGCTTTCTTCTCAACTCCTCCGGCGGGTGCATAGCAGCGACCTGACCGAGTGATAGCATCCACCTCATCCGTTTTATAGTCCCACGGGACCGCCTTAGTATCGAAATCCGGAGAGGTTTCCAGGACTATGACCCCTTCTTCTTCTAAGGATGGCAACTCGATTACAACTCGCGTCATATCCTCCCTTCCCACTTGGATTGCTGAGAATCCTTCAGTTGCGAGATCAATTATCACTGGCTCGACATCCTCCACCCCCTGATCACTAGCATAATCTTCATCAGAGAAGTATATCACGACCGGTGTTGTCATGGCAACTAATCCCCGTCCCATGTCAGTGCTCCCAATTACCCCCATGCTCATCGCTCTAAGAACATACGCTAGTTTTTCTTTCATCGCTACATCCTTTCCTCCTTCGTGGTGTCCAGCTAGGCGAAGAATTTCGTATAGCCTTGGGATGTTCACCATGAAGGCTTGTTTGCTCACGTTCGCTTTTCCGAGCACCACATTTACGCCCTCGGCATGGTCAGGCAAAGGATTTCGCTCCACATTGGGTCGCGCTCTCTCGAACGATAGAATCCCCTTGTCCAATAAGTTTTGAATCTTGATCTTTAGTGCGAAGCAGTTGTCCGTGTCATGCCCCCTTTCTCCTCGGTGGTATTCACATGTCTTGGTCACGTCAAAACCAGGGAACCTTGGAGGATTGTCCCTAGGTACTTCTTTGGCCACCATCCTCCTCTCAATGAGCATGGGCAACAATTTCGACAGGGGTTTTGGCAACGGGGAGAATTCCCTATGAGGAAATCTCTTATTTCGATCGTGTCCTTGGGGTGCATGTCCTTGTACGATTGATGGCTTTTGTGGGGGCGCTGAGAAAGACTTAGACGGCTCTTGGACGAATGCAACTTCGATAGCGGTTTCCTTGTTCCTCTTCATTGGGAATCCTTTACTATTCCCTGCAGGTATCCTCCCATCGACAATCGCCCATTCTACCCCTTCGCCCACTTCCACCAGTTGGGAAAATGTTTGACATCCAGAAGTTAGCATCCCGTGAAAATACTCAGGTGGTAGGGTTTTCAGAAAAAGTTGCCTCATCTCCCTCTCGATCAGCGGGGGCTTTACTTGTGACGCCATCGTCCTCCATCTTTGAGCAAATGCCTTGAAAGGTTCATTCCTTCTTTTTTCTAGCCGAACCAAGTCCTCTCTCGTGGGGATGATTTCAGAATTGAATCTGTATTGCTGAAGGAACTCTTCGGCAAGATCTTCCCATCCTGTGATCGTCTCCACATCTAGCGCGATGAACCAGGTCAAGGCAGGGCCAATCAAGCTATCTTGGAAGGTCTGGATAAGCAGTGGTATGTTGTCGGAGTAACGAGCCATTTTTCTCAAGTAGTACTTGAGGTGAGTCTTAGGGCAACCGGTGCCATCATATTTCATGCTAAATTCCGGCTCTTTGAAGGTTTCAGGGACTTTCACTTTAGCATACGGAGATAACTTGTCAACCCCTCGCATCTCGTACCCTTGAAGAACACAGAGTCGTTCCTCCATCTTGGCCAGGCGCCTTGCGCTTTCCTCATCGAGGCGGGAACTAGGCTCCTCCCTCGGGACAGGGTCGAGATTTACAATAATCGGCGTGACAGAAGGGGAATCCGATGCGGTCCCTTTTTCAAGAGGGTCCGTAGCATGTGGATCAATCGGGGGAGTATGTCCTGACGAGGTGGGGACAGAAGCCTCGGTGGCACGTGCAGGCGGAGGATCTTTAAGTTTCTGACTTATTTCGGCCATCATGGCGGTAAGTTGGGCCAGTTGGTTTTCCATGTTGGTCATGCGCGCATTGACTTCTTCGCTCTCCATTCTGACTTTTGCACGGGTTCTAATCGGGGATCTCCTTTTGGCCGTCTCGATTATCCCGGTTGTGACAGCTACAGAAAAAAAAGCTCCTCAGTCTCGATTTCACCCCCCGCGCGTTGATTGATCCCAGACAATTCGCGAACACCTGAAAAATGAGCACATGTGAGCACACGACTCGGATGGGAGGTTGGCCCATGGCAATGGTCTAGGCGTTTGGTGTCCCTCGAGAAAAAGTTTAGACATTGGGACTTCGAAGTTTTTAGACATGAAAGCTCTTTGACATTGAAATTAGAAAAAGAGATTCCCTTGGCATTGAAACGGAGAAGGTACATAACGATTCCTCGAGGTTAGAGAGAAGGAAATTACCTAAACATTAAAACTAAGGAAGTACATGAAACTGCTGGAATGAAAAACCCTAAACATTGAAACTAGCAAAGCAATAGAATCTCCTAAACATGGAACTAGGATGACAAATTAAGTGAAAATGTCATTTCAAACTTCTCAGGACAACTCATTTTATATGCGATGGGGAACCCGCGGCTTTGCGGAGCCGCTTGTTCTCTTGAGTTAACCTCAAGATACGAGTCTTGTCCATTTCCACTCTCTTCTCAAGATGCTCAATTTGCGCTTTCTGGGAGAGCTTGTCAGTCACTTCCGGGGCCGTCGGTCGTAGAGTGGTCGGAATCCGGTGGTTGCGGATATAGAATGTGGAGGCATGGTGGATCTCTTCTTCCCCATTCAATTTCTTAGGCACGACGATTCTTTCAGGACGGCATTCGCTCCATGCGATCTCGACGGCGCGGATTTCGTCGAAGTAGTCGTAGTCCGTGCGGGTGAAGCGAGCCTGAAACATCTCCGTCTTGAGCGGTGGCGGAATCTCTTGAAGAGCTCGGTATTGGCGGGCCACCCTGTACGGGTAATAGGAAGTGGCGCCAGAGAGACCAAGCAGCGGGATCGGGTTAGCAAACTTGTGGGCGAAGCGGGCTTCCTCAACCTGGAGCCATTTAGCATGCCATAGAAATGCCCTGGGTCCGGGGTTTTTTAGGAAATTTATCCAATGGGAATATTCCTTGTCAGGGGAATGCTTCTCTAAGACCTGAAACCTCTGTATTGGGTGCCTAAACTCGTCTACCTGAAACAACTGCATAAGGTGCCCAAATCCCCTTATGTGAGAAAGAAACCATATTTGCAAAATTTCCGGGGAAGCTCGCATGATTCTTTCCCCGTTTTGTTTGAAACGATTAAGGGACAAAAATGTTTCAGCTAAAATCATGTTGACATAGTTTAATCCAGCACATAGATGTTTGACCACCCAAGCAATTGAAGGATTTATGGCATTCTTACGATGAGGAAAAATGATGAGCCCGACAAATGCTAAAATGAAAATCCTGCTCCTTTGAGCCGTTGGTTGATTTGAAAAGCACTCGGCTAAAAACGAGAATGGGCACGCGCAACAATTAGCTTTAACAACCTTCCTTACCACCTCGGCCCTAACTCTTAAGAATTGTGACAACTCGGACATGGGATCTATGCTTATGGGTGGCTTGACAAGCTCGGTTCCAAGGGGCATTCCAATGGCAATGCTATATTCCTCCAAGGTCGGAGTTAGCTCGAACTCACCAAATATGAATGTTGATGTTTGCGGGCACCAAAAGTGCGGTATTGCTTGCATAACCCCGGAATGGACATTGATCTTGAGTAATGGGAGGAGACGGCCAATCCTTGCCTCGACCTGTCTTTGGCCATTTTGATCCAAACGATCCCACCACGCTATGAGCTCTTTCTTGGGAGTGGAAATGAATTGGACATCGGCTCTCCCCATCGTATATAAATTGAAACTAACGATTGACCTAATTTGCCATGGACCGACAAAGGAAATAAATGAGTTGCATAACAGGAGGAATAAAAGCTTACTCTATTGAGAACCATGGCAAACACAAAGACATACGCATGAAAAGTGAGGCTTGCTTTCTATCTAGATAATTTAACAAGGTGAAGCTAAGAGGGTGATCTGACCGTCGCAGTCTCGCGTTGGTATCAGGCCCTCTTAACTTCGGCTCAGTCGAAAGAGATATCCCATGGTCACGCGGTCTCGCGGACAAGGATAAACACTTACGACACCGAGAATGAACTTTCGGGGAGAAAAAAGGCAACCTCTACATCGCGGTCTCGCGTTCAAGGTTGTATCTTTCTTCACCCCATCCTAAGGTATCCTATCGCGGCCCAGGTCCGGCAGCATGGTTGTGCGTGCGACAGTGTAGTGCTAAAACATTTAAAGCATGCACAACGATTTATATGCAAACAACACTTTAAGAATTCGAAAAAAAGATATTCATTCCCAAACCCCGGACCTGCAAAACAAAGGGTTAATGGAAGAAAACGTTCACGCTAGGGATGCAGTTGAACAAGATAAATGGCTTAAGTCCTCTAAAAAAGTCCCCAGCGGAGTCGCCAAGCTGTCGCGACCTACCCGAACCGATCGAGTCTAAGCTAATGGATTACCAAGTTAAACCTAGCTCGAGCTCTCCCAAGCCCATACCAACTCGCGACTTAAATTAAAGTTGTTAACGTGCAAATCAGTTTCATTTAGGAGTCGCCACTAATCAGTTTTTGACAGGTCGATTAGACACCTAAGTAAAGCGCGGGAGAAAAGCTTTACTTCTACGAACCAGAGATTCAAAGGGTACGGGGACTTCATTACACTAATCAACTAATTAGTGCCCTTTCGGTACCTAAACTTGTTCAATTCACTACCTAACGTGCAGCTGACCACGTGCGAGGCTACGTTAAAAACACAATTCAAAGTGCATGACCCAAACGGCGTAAAAAAAAACACTACTCAAGAAAAACCCATTCAAAAGCCCAAATGACACTTTTTCTAATTTTTAATTAATAATTTTTTTTTTTTGATAAAACAAAAAAAAAAAAAACTTTCGATTTTTGATTTTCGGAAATTTTTTTTTAAAAAAAAAACTCTTTTGATAATAATTTTTTTTTAAATGTTTTTCATAATTTTTGAAATTTTTTTTTTTTAAACATTAAAATAATGAAAATGATGTAAAAGCAGGCCGGGTCAAATCTGGTGATCCGACCCGGATGAAATATATGTAAGGAAAATTTTAAAATTTTTTTTTTTAAAAATTTTTTAAATTAAATTTTTTTTCGAATATTAAAATAATAAAATAAAAACGGATCCGGGTCGGATCTCCACATCCGACCCGGATCGGGACTGACCCGAGCGCACCGGCCCGGGTCCACGATCGGACCGGGTTCATTTATTGAGCCCGGTCGGGTAAATACAACAAAAAAGAAAGAAAAGGGGCCCAGCCCAAATTTTAAAAAAAAACCAGCCCACTACCTATTCGGCCCACTAGAACAAAACCCTAGAATCAAACCCTACCCGGTTTCGACCCGTTCGAACGACCCGGTTCGCGGTCGCCGACCCGACTCGCGGCTTCCCCCAGCCGCCGCGACCAGCGCATCCGGCCCGGCTCACCGGCGTGTCCCGCCGCGCGACCGGCGCTCCCGACCGTGCGACCGAGCCTACGCTCGGCCGCCGTTCGGCTCACGCCCACCTCGCCGCCCCGACGAGGGGCGCCGCGGCGACGGACGACCGGCCGAAGCCGTCCAAGTCCCGACGAGGGACTGGGCAGGGGCGGATCGGCCGAGTCCCGGTGAGGGACTGGCGGGCCGCCTCCTCCCGCGGTCACGCCCGGACAGCCGCGACCACCGGTGGTACACCGAGACCACCGTGGTCGCCGGCGGTACGCCGAGACCGCCCGACACCCTCAGAACAGACCGAACGGAGGCGAATGAGAACGATTTGGTTCAGGCAAAACATCGAGCAGTCGGCGTGCATTATAAAAACGAACGATTTCCGGCACAATCGAGGCTCAAAACGGACCGGGATTCGCATGCAATGTTGCAGAGGTGAGCAGGAACAAACCCGAAGCCTCACGGACCGGAGCTCGCGCGAGCCGGTCGGCCGCGAGCTCCAGCCAGTGAGCCCCGCCGAGCAGAGCACCAGAAACAGGGGAAGGGAGCGTGGCCGTTGCGGCGTTCCCTATCCGGCTTGAGGGCGACGAACAACGGCGAACTCGATGAATCGGACTACGTCCGGTCGCCTCGCACGCCCCCAGGCCGAAATCCTCGGGAAATCGTCCCGAATAAAAAAAAACAGAAACGAAATCCGGCGAGCTTAGGCCGGAACCTACCGTGACAAACGTCGAAGCTTCGCCGGCCGCGATCATCGGCGGGAGCTCGCGCGGCCTCGGGTCTCACTCCCGGTCCTCTCGGCTTCACTCTCTCTCTCTCTTGGATCTCTCTCCCTCTCTTCCTCTCTTCCTCCCTCCCCCTCGCTCACGACCAGATCTGGTCTTAAAAGAGCTGGCCGGCACGCTCGCGTGGCTCCTGTGGCCGGCAGGCGCGCATGGCCCCTGCCACTGCCAGTCTGCCGCGGCCGGCCGATCTCGCGACCCGCGGATCGCGCTGCCATCCCCGCGCCTCTGGCTCCTCTTCCGGCCTCTGGTCTCTGTTCCGGCTTCCGCGTTCTGCTCCTCCCCGTACGCTTCAGAAAATGTTGACTGGGGAGGGGGAGTTGAACAGCGTGCGGGCCGGGCCGTGGGAAATGGGCCGGCCCGCGCGAAAATAGAGAGGGGACCATGGGCCGCGCGCAAATAAAAGGAAAACAGGGGAAAGGGAAATGGGCCGACGGAACCGGCCCGAAGATTTTTTTTTTTTCTTTTTTCTTTTTTTACACGAAAATGTCCTAATATGCCATGGAATTTAATGAAGATATTTTTGGCTTAGGGGTTAAAATTAAACCCTAATTTTTATGCGATAAAATCCTGAATGATTTGGGCAAAATTTAGGTGTCAACAAAGGGCAAAGGAAAAGATCTAGTCCAGCCAGCAAGCAAACTGACTCTCCTACCCCAATCAAAGTGTACAGAAAGAAAAGAAAAATTCTTCTACATGATGAAAGTGATGAAGCAGAAGCAGAACACTTTGAAACAGGATACACTGAAGGACCAGAGCATGTTCCTGAATCAGTTCCTAAAGTTTCAGAATCAATTCATGAAGAACATGTTTCTGAAGATCAAGTACCTATTCAGGGGGAGAATCAACCAGAATCAGCCATAGGGTATGATTAGTCTGAGCAAGCAAATGTCCAAAAACAGCCTTCTGACATCGATCAACCAGAAAAGCAAGCTGCACTAGAACAAGATATGAAAAATCTACATAGTATTATTGAGAAAAACTACAAGACTCAACAATTTCAGGCAGCATCAAACAAAACAGAACTAGAGGAAGCCATTGCTATGTGCTCATCCAACATGGATAAAGCCATAGGTCAATGCAGTTCAAAGATTGAGGAGGCTATCTCAATATTAGAAAATTTTCAACTGATTCGCACCCCTTCTAAAAAATAACCTATTTTTTTGTAATTTCTCTCCAAATCATCTTCTTTTCACTTGGTCTGTAATATCACTAACAATTCTTGTTAGACCGGTTGATCGTTTAATATCATTGATTTATTCTCTCTATTATTTTTATTGATGATAAAAAGGGGGAGAAATTATATGTAGATTTGCTATACTAATTTTAAAACGCAGGATCATATGCAGGTTATATACAAAGGAAGAGAAAGACACAGATTTCAACAAAGTTTGCTATTTCAATTTCAATTTGTGCCTCAATGCGCTTAGTATGCTTATTTACTTACAAATCAATTTCAAATTAATTCAATCTGTAGGAAAGTTTTGTCACCAAAAAAAAGGGAGAAATTATTGAGGAAAACTCCCATTAATTTTGAAGTTGACAAAACCTTTCACGTTATTATAAGTCTGATACTTATTTTGAACTAATTTATTCCAGGTATGTATATTCTGGAAGCTCAGAAGGAAGTTATTCAAACTTTACAAGATGTCAAATATCTTATTGAAGACCCACATAATCTTAGTTCTGAGATTTAGACGCAAAATTTATTCAGACGCAGACATAGAAGTTCTTCAGACGCGGACGCAGAAGTTCTTCAGACGTAGACGTAGAATTTCTTCAGACGCAAATGCAGAATTCAGAACCAAACATAACAGCTAGTGATCCGATATGGATTTCACAAAAGGAAAGTTTTAATTATTTCAATCTAAGGCTATAATTGATTCACAATCAAATACTACGACAAGTATGCATTACAACGAACAAAACTCTACTTATGAAAATCAAAATTTTGATTGTATGGACGACCAAAATCAGCGAGATTCAAAATCTGTCATCTAACGATTACTCAATCCTTGTTATACAAATCTGTCAAAGGTAAAGATTGGAAGATGATCCTCTAATAGCTGTCCAGCGGCTAGTTTGGAAGTAGAGGAGTATTTAAGGAAATCAACGAGCAGCAGAAGGAAATATAGATTCAAGAATCAACAAGTCCTAAGTCTGAGTATACTTCAATCATTTCTCTTGTCTTGCTGAACCAAAAATTAAGATCTTGAGGGATACTTTGTAAGGGTGATTGTGTGAGATAGAGAGTCCTATCATACACAAGAGTGCTGTCACTCTAAAGCTGTAATTCCTCATTGATTATATAGTGAAATCCAGCCAGTAGGCTATCAGTATGAGAGAGTGGACGTAGGCTTATTATAAGCCAAACCATTATAAACTTGTGTGCAGATTCTCTATCACTTATCTCTTACTTTACATTCTGCACATCAAGAGCACCGTCTATATAATCTGTCTTGAATTTGAATTTTATTCAAACTCTTCCGTGATTTATTTTATTTCCGCATAAATATTTAAAAATTGTTTAAGATCACCTATTCACCCCCCCTCTAGGTGATCATTGCTAGCTACATCACAACAAGCTTGCTCACTGACAATAATTGAAAAGTACACCCAAATAGTAGTGCAAATTCAGTCTGCCTACCTACACACTAAAATATTAATACTTATAATGGTCTTCTTATGCGTATACTGCACAATATAATGCACCTACAGAAGTAATATAGATTTTTCACCATGGATAACCACAAGAAAGTCTGCCTTGGCCCTGTCAGCAATCCACAGGATTATCGGCAATTTCATGAAGTTAACATAGTATTGTCATACCGCATTCCAAGCCAAGGACCATAAGAAAAGCTCACATATCAATGAAACCTTCATAACAAATGGTTCCTCTTGTTTTCTTTGCTTGACATAACAAATGGCTCCATCAATCTCCAACTAATAATAATCAGAACTAGAACAGTGAAGAGAGAAATCATTTCAATAACAGGTGAGGATTTTACCTTTGCGAATCAACTTGGAAAAATTAAAGAAAGCAATCGACAGAAGCGTGGAGCTAAATCTAGGTGAAATGAACTTCTACTCAAATTGACTAATCACCAATCAGCCTGTCCAATCTGATGAACAAATAAGAAGAACCATTTAATAAAAGATAATCACCCCTCCCCCACCCAATGCAAAAAGGATCGCCGTTGTGAAAAGCAACAGAAAATTAACACGAGACGATTACTAATAACCAATACCATATCACCATAGTTGCATAAAACAACCTCAGAAGTTAGAAAAAGAAAAAAACTGGGAATGGAACCAATCATGCAATCGATGAGGAAAGTTCAGGTTTTGAGGGAAACCCAAGATTACAACAAGCAAAATGTGAAGAGGGCAGGCATCAAACAGTGTGAAATTTATGAAATTTGAGGCAGCATATTGAATCTGCGGAGATTCAAAGCCACGCAAAATAAGCAAACGCAGGGACAAGATGGTATTCTCACCAATTTGGGGGGAGGGATTAGAGTTCACACAAAGGAAAAAAATAGTTGAGACGTGACACGGAGAGGCTAATGCAGGTGAGGACGGTGTTGGCTCACAAGCCTCGCCGTCGCCCAAATCGGCGAGGGCCACGGTGACTCTCGCTCAGGCAACTGTTGCTGATCTCGGCAAGGGCTCGCGCGAGCGAGCGCCGCCCTCGCCCAACTAGGCGACGGCGAGCTTGAGCCACCACCGCCCTCATCGATCTAGGCGACGACGAGAGCAGTGGTCGCTCGATCTCGCAATCGCCCAGATCAACGAGGGTGATGGTGGCTCCAGCTCGCCGTCGCCCAAATGGGTGAGGGCAAAACTCGCTCACACAAGCCCTTGCTGAGATCAGCGACGGTTGCCCGAGCGAGCGAGCGAGCGCTACTGCGGCCTTCGCCGATCTAGGCGACGGTGTCCCTCCATAGTTGCAAGTCACAAGCAAGAACTCACCTCGAACGAGGAGCAGCTTCGTCGGTGAAGGAGCAGCCTCGTCGGGGAAGGAGCAGCAGCTGTGAGCTCCACAAGTAGAATGAGCTCTGGGCATGAGAAGAAACTGATTCTGCCTTGTTGTTTTTTATTTTTTTATTTTTTGTTCCCAGAATCAAGAGCTACTTTTTTTTGCTTCTTGACTCTGTTCCAAAACTGATTCTTGGAACAATATTTTACAAAATTGTGCCCGGGCATAAAAACTTTAACAAACGCATTTCTATTCCCAAACTGATTCTGGGAATAAAAAAACAGAAATTTTCACTGTTTAGCAAGTTGCCAAACGGGCCTTTAGAATCAATGGGAACCTTCATATTTGTTATTCATTTTAATATGGAAATTCGCTACACAACAAATTGTTATTCATTTTAATCAACATTCTCGCTTAGGTAGCTTGAGGGAGAAGTCATATGGCATGGCTAACATATGTGAAATTCTATTACACGGATCAGCACGACGAACTAGGTCAATTTTGCAGCATAATTATTTCCAAGGATATGTACTACGTACCATAGTATTATAACCAACAAGTGGAACGTTTTTAAATGTGAAGCTTAAGAGAGTTCGTCCATTCATTACCTTACATGAGGAAACTCACTCATCTAAGATCATAAGAAGCTTTCGATATGTCAATATGAAGTAACATCCCTAACATATTCCTGTAGATACATGCATCCGGGAAGGACCTTCATGCTGACTCCAATTTAGCCGCGCTATGTATCGAAACTATCAACTTATCGAATATGATCTACCGTATTCAAGATGGAAATCGAAGAGCATGAATGTATATATTGAACCACTGAGTACAAAACGCTACTCGAATCATTATGTATGACTTGTTAAATCATAACAGTTTTTCTTTTTTTTTCATTTTTATTTGGAGAGAGAGAGAGATGCATTAGCAGTTACCAACTTTAGAGAGGGAACGAAATGCTATTTCTACATCGATGAAAACTTTTTTTGGGAAAGAGACTCCAATTGCTCTTCTTTTGGCATCCATCTCCACGCACGCCCTACATTATGCCTGGCTATTTGCTAATTATAGGAGATGTGAAATTGGTGCTACAAACAAAAAAAGGTACATAAGATAGAACGGCCATATTTTTAGTTAATATTACATGCAGATGATGCCAATGTTTAGAAGTCACCAATCAGATATGCAATTAGAGAAAATTTCCTCCAAGCCAAAAGTGGAGGAAAACGCAACCCAATCTATAAACTAAGGATTCTCTGTAGATTTGCGTGATTGGACTATTAGTTTAAGGAGGTGGAAGAAAAAAAATTCACTTTGTGAAATGTATGGTAAATGAAAATTCGAGAACTCTCTCTCTCTCTCTCTCTCAAACTCTAAATCACAAAAGCAATCTATATTGTCGAGCAAATTAGATATTGCCGCCAAGCTTTTATGGTTGTTGTAAGTTGACCTCAGCATATCAATTTTTGAATTTGTCCCTCAAATTTTAGAAACAAGCTGCAATGTGTCCCCTAGCATCAGGTCCGACCAAATTCTACTTGGAGCTCCGACCATGTGATGGTACGTGATTGATTACTTAATGCAAATTCATCATATAAGTATGTACATATAAAGAAGTAGGAAAACTATTCAGAATTATATTGCATGTCAGAGCTTATGACTAAAGTTCTAGCAAGAATTTGACTAGAGTCAACGCCAAATTCATATCCATATATAGTCTTGAAATATATTTTTTAATAGTCCCTACTGTTTTCTCGAATATATAGATGATATATGACCAAATTTACCTTCATAACTAATTATGTGCGATTACTTGGTCAAATATGTGACAAAAGTTTGGCTGGAATCAACACAAGAGGGCACAGTGCCACCAATTTCAAAAGTAAGGCTGTAAATTGCGAAAATTGGAACTTCAGGTGGTAACTTGCCACAATCCTAGGTACTCATGGGCAAAATGTAATTCTCCCCTTTTTTTACCCTATCATTTAGCAAAAAAAGAAAAGAGAATTTCTTTAGAACCAATAATTAACAGAATACATTACTAATACAATCTCCAAAAAAAAACTTATCAATTCAAGTCCCACACGGTATATTAAATCAAATGAAAGATCGAATCGCTTCCACAAACACTCAAAGAAGAAACAAGAAGTTAATGAGAAAAAATCAATTCAACGTAAGATGGATATATATCTTTTGACGAATATGCCCGAAATAATTAATAGGATTAGTATTCATCAAACGATTGTGGAACTCATTGTTTAAAAAGGACAAGTGCATTGGAAAGCTTAAAACTCGTCATAAAAGTGTAATAGAGTCCTAGAATTTTCAAAAAAAAACTGCAGTTAAGTCCAAGAACTTGTCATAAAGTGCAATTGAGTTCTAAAATTTTCAAAAAGTATAATTAAGTCATAAAATTTGTCAAATTGGTCCAATCATCTTTTCATTGATTGCACTTTTTCAAAGATTTTATGACTCGATTGCACTTTTTTAAAGTTTTAGAACTCGATTGCACTTTATGATAAGTTTTAGGACTTGATTGCACTTTTTGAAAGTTTTAAGACTCAATTGCACTTTCGTGACAAGTTTTAAAACTTTCAATATACTTATCCCTTGTTTAAATAATAAAAGTGACGGGCGTAAGCGTATTTTTCTGATGGATTTTGACATTCCTACCCAAACTTATATTCTAAAGTTTTAGGGTTAGTCTGTCACGCAACGTGGATGTCATGACCTTTCAATTTAGAACCATTTGACCCAAACATATGTATTAAACTTTTTAGGTTTAGTCTATTGCGCGACAAGGAAATCATGCCCTTTCAATTTAGAATCATTCGAGCATTAATATCGAATATCACCTACTAATCATCAACAATTAATTAAGACTTGATCTTGGTGATCCAAAGATCATAAAATTAGGGAAAATTGTCCAAAAAATCATAAACCTATCATACGGCAGCCAATTCCGTCATAAAATTTTCAATTGTGCTAATTTAGTCCTAAACATTTCAATTGTCCCAATTTAATTCTAAACATTTGGACTATTTGCCTATTTTTTTTTTTGGGTAAAGACTATTTACCTATTTAGTCCTAAACTTTTTGAAGATTTATCAACTTAGTCATTCCGGCCAATTTTGACAAGAAATCGCTGACGTGACCATTTAGTTATCATCTGCCATCCTATATGGCACGGCTGACGTTGATGTGGATAATTTTTTGTAATTAATTACTTTTCTAAATTTTTTCCTTTTTCTTTTTTTATTTCTACCACGTAGGATGGTCGGTGCTAACTAAATCGGTACATAAGCGATTTCCGATCAAAATTTGCCGAAAAGATTAAATTAGCAAATTGCCAAAAGGTTTAAAACTAAATTGACCGCCGTACAATAGGTTTGGAATTTTTTTGAACAATTTTCCCAGTAAAATCACCGGAGCAATAGTCTTCCTATTACATGCTAAAACCCCCTAAAATTAGAATCCATTAAGAGAAAACGTTTCAAAGACTTGGGTCGTATTCTCTTTTATCTACGCAGCGTTGCCCATAGAGGCGGCGAGAGAACTAGGAGTGAGCACAAGTCTAGGGTAGAACTGAGAATCGAACCAAACCGTTCTAGGGAGAGAGGTTCCGGTTCCCGATTCCATTTTTTTAGGAACCGCCGGTTCCAGTTCGGTTTCCAATTCTTATAGGAATCGGAATTGAAACCAGAACTGGGAACCAAAACTAGGAATTGGAACCAAGAACTGAAAATGGAACCGAGAACCGAGGACCCTAAATCTAAAATCCCTAATTTTCTTACTATTCGTCACTTCTCACTTCTTAGCTCTCAAATTCTCATCTCCGTCCACATGCTCATTGCTATGTTTAACTTGTCATGTAGAACATTTCATAAGGTTTGTTTAGACCTCTAATTTATTGTGGTTTTGGAGTAGCCACCATTCGCCTGCTCATTGCTTTGCTTAACTTGTTATATTTGGGTATTCACTGTCATGTATCTATGCCAAGTTTTTGTTCTTTAGTGAGATCGATTGTTTTCTTTCACTCACTCTTTCAAGAAATATCTTAAGCTTGATGGTTGCATAGTTAGAACCATGGTGATAATGAATGGTGGAAGAAGAAAAGAAAAAGTTGTAGTTGCAAGTGCAAAAAATCGATACGCGATACTTCAATTTTAAATTTATTATTAAGTTATCAACTAAAATTGTTGTTTCTTTTGATTTTAGGTGGTCAGAATTTGGAATAAATTTTCATGAATGTTTGAGGACCAAAAGCTCATCTTTCTTTCCTTTTTCCTGCTTCCAATTTTGTTTGTGGTCCCCAGATATGGATGTTGTATTGATCGACATGCTAATCCCTCATGAATTCTGTTGCGTATTGATTCACACAATGACTTCTCATTTTAATTATATTTATTTAAACTGTAATGTTAGGAAAACTAGTCTTTTGTATTCTCTTTGGTGAATAATAAACTTGTTCGGTATTGTTGCGTTTATTTTCATTTTGTCTAATTAAAAATGAAACCAAAGTAAAAAAGAACCTGTTGGATCCTGAAACCTGTGACAGGTTAGGTTTTGCGTTCTAGGTTCTGATGGATAGGTTTCAGGTTCCAAAAAATGATAAACTTGTACCCAATGGTAGGTTTTAAGTGGAATCTGTAAGGAACCTGAAACCACTCACCCTAGAGAGAACTAGGAAAGTGAAAAGAAAACGAAAGATGGATCATCGTGGGGTGGACCCGTCAGGGTCATGAAGCGCGGGGGTGGGGGGGACTGGATTACACATTGGCATCAGATACTATGTACTCGACAAGAAGAAAGAGAAAGAGCCCACTTTGCTGAAAACAGCCTCGAACCTTAGTGATTCTCGTGAATAGCATTTTACAGAAGCGTTTGGGTTGTGTTGAGTTTCTACAGCCGGATCATTTGCAAGTAGGAGTTTCGAGGGGTGATGCTCTAGATTCACAGGTAGACTTCTTCGAAAGTTGATCGACACCGTTTTGTTTAGTCCCTAGAAGGAAGACGGATTAGCATGTTATATGTCGATGGCTGCATGTTTTCCTTGTTGTTTCTCCATACTCCGCTTCCCTTGCCCCTTTTCCCCTTCCTCTTCCTGTTCTCTGATGGTTTGGTCCTCATCGTTTTGTTAAGTCCCTAGAAGGAAGACGGATTAACATGTTGTATGTCGACGGCCGCATGTTTTCCTTGTTGTTTCTCTGTACTCCTCTTCCCTTGCCCCTTTTCCCCTTCCTCCGCCTGTTCTCTGATGGTTTGGTCCTCTGCGAATTACAGCCCACTATAACTCTTAGCCATCGTAGCTAAAACCGCCATTGATGCGCCTCTAGCCAGCACAACCACCATGGGCTTGGCCACCTCTCTCTCTCTCTCTCTCTCTCTCTCTCTCTCTCTCTCTCTCCTTAGAGAGAGCTGCTGTTCGGATAAATAGTGATGTTTGGACCCTCTTGTACTCGACAACTCATCTTAGAAATCTCGATCTCCCCACATGTATCTCCTCGTGCTAAACAAATGTCAAATGCTTCGCCATCATCTGTAACGATCTAGTCAAATCCTTGGGGTCAAGTGGGCTCGTACTAAAGGATCAACCCAAATTATACACGACTAGTTTCATCTACGTTCTATTCGCGGTTTTAACTTTTCAACCCATATATGCCACAATTAGGCATGCTCAATAAAACCAGTCGATTTGTGGTTCATTACACGTTTAGATACATTTAGACATGTTAATATGCGTTTAAGCACATTCTTACACGTTTACACTATAGATTATAGCTTGCACATGTTAAACGTGACAAGTCATGCTGTGTGTGGCTTTCAAGAATGTGGCACAATTGTCAAACGGTGTCCGTTCGAAGTAGACCTAAATTTAAAACGAGACACGATAATGACGCAACGACACAAATTGCCATCTCTAACGCAAATGATGACCTTAAGAGGGAAGAGTGGCTCTCGTACTTACAAACCGCTTCACAAGCCATCTCCAATCCGACTGTAAGACTCGAAGAGTTAAGGGACACCTCATTTGTGAAATCATATTCTACTTCTAAAATCAAACGACTGTCTCAAAAGTTCTTTCATTGCACTCTTATCTCTGCATTTATCTCTTTCTCCTATCTTCACTTGCCCCTTTCCTAACTGGCTCATCTCATGCGCCTGATTATTCACCACCCATCATATCAATATCACATAAACTCCTAGTTACCAAAATTACTTGAACCGGAAGACGATACACACCGCATGAACTAGAACAATGTTCTCATCTTCCCTCGGCTAATCGAACGAGCTAGCTAAGCATATGCACAGTAGTATTCTTTCATCCGCTATTTGCTGGTGATACAGCGATCGTAGATAAATCTCAAGCGCGGCCAATTAAGAAGCCTGACATTTGGAGGAAAACTTAGAAAATCTACAGTGTGCTCCACCTTGATGGTGGATGAAAGTAGAAGAATGTGCCCAAAGTACTGTGTAACCATCGCATGCCACCTTAAGATCGCGATGTAAACTGGGGATAAGGCGAAGTTGCTATTAGGACACCAAATGTCAGGACTATCAAACCTAGCAGATGCCAAAAAACCAGAAATTAAAAAAAAATAAAAGATAAATGCTTCATTGGATTTTTGGCCAAACACACGCTCTGAGCTTGCACTAGTTTGACAATTAGACAAATTGGCTATGAAACACACTTTAAACTGCTCATCCATCTATGATGGCAAAGGAACAGATACTAGTGCCCCATCCAACCAAAGCCCGAGCAACCACCTAAAGTTCCTCCAACTTAAAAAACACAAATGAATCCTACCTTATATCGACTGGACGCGGTAAGAATCAGGAGGTACTTTTCCAAAATGATACAGTGATTGACATTATCATAGGACTAAAGCAGTGTACGGCACTCTGAGCAGTGAACCAACTTGATCTTTTCACATAACATAAAAGAAAGAGATTGTGTTCCCACCTGGGACCAAGAATTAGCTTTCAGATGAGTCATTACAAGAAGTGGACCAACTCTTCTATTAATGCCCCAAAAGGAAAAAGCCAAAACCAAGAAAATCAAAACCAACATCATGTGCGTATATACATCCCTTCGATCTGCCATAGAGTGAATGGATAGAAGCCACTGTAAAGAAAAGCCCTCGAAAGAAGACCTCTTAAAATTGATATTGGTGAAAAGGAGAAAGAAAAAATTTCAATGTCCTTTTTATAGTAAAAGAGCAAATTCACTTCCCCATCTCTCCACTAGCAACTAAACTACTAAAACAGTAATTGAATCAGAACTACACCTCAAATATGGGAAAAGGGGGTGGGCATCTGGACTAACCAAAACACAGCCACACCACGGAACAATAAAGCCTAAAATTTAAAAATTAAAAACAAAACAGATTTATTCTGTAAGACAAACTATACCATGTTACACATCCTCTTGAGGATTATCCATCTACTTCTAACTACCCACTAAGGCGCAATGGACTGGACACAGAACATAAAAGGCCACCACCACTTCAGCCACTAAGAAGATTTATCCAAAGTACAGGTGAAGGGTAAGAACCTGACATGATTAAACTGTTTCAACTTGGCAAGAGCTTCCTGTGAATTCCCCAGCATGAGATGTACATAGACGGCAGTTAGAGTGGCTTCTCGACTAGCAGGTAGCACAGCTAACGCTTGTGCGACTAATTGTTGAGCCGTCTCGAGTTCACCTTGCAAGGCTGACTTGGCCGCAAGATTCGCATAAAGGGTTGCACGTGCTTCTTCTGGCTTAAGGAACATCAGAACTTGAGTCTCCTCCGAAGAAAAATTATTAGCAGTTACTGTACCTCCATTTGTCTCTTCAGGATCAAAGATTCGTTCTGACCGCCATTGCTCAAAATCCTCTTCACCATATGGCAATTCAATCTGATTTCCTTCCGACATATAAACCAACAAATGTTCTGCAGCATCCTTGGTCCTGTTCAGAAAGCAAAGAGCCTCTGCTGCATACATATGAGCGAGAAAAGTGTATATTCTGGAACAATCTGGAAGCTGCAAGATAGACAAAGCGTATGACAGGGCCTCCATAGGATTTTCCAACTCTAACTCCACATACGCCTGGTTCGCAAGAATGGCTTGCTTCATTAGACTCAATTGTCTTCTGTGATTATCTTCATACATGGAGAGAGAACCACTCGTAATTTCCTGACTTGTTCCTGTCTTCTGGTCTTTTACATCTCCATTCGCATTAAGCTGCCCTAAGCCCGCATTTAATGGTTTGGCATCTATACCAGGTACTGTTCTGTGGTTTGAGTTCCAGGAGATTGTTTCTTCTGTCAACTCAGTTCCATCCAAGAAGCCATCGGGAGGCAAACTTGAATGGGCTTGACTTGATTCACTTTCACTTAATATGTGCAATGCATTCAAAAGATACAAGCGAGCAAGTTTCAGAGAGAGATTAAGCTGTCCATTGCAGCCAAGAGAGCAATCATTCTCAATCAGATCTGTTAGCCCATTTTCTGGTACATCTTTCACAGCTATTTGCCTCCATTTTCCTTTGCCGACGACATAAAGCTTAATAGTCTCATCAGGAGCATCGCCAGTCTTGAATAGTCCCTTTTCCAAAGCCATGAGACAGCACTCAGCAAGTCGAAACCAAAAAAGAGGCTGGTTGTAATAAACCAAAAGAGCCTTCTGGAGACACCGGGCAGCAAGTATTGGTTTCCCATACGCCAAATAATGTATGCCACAGTTATATGCAATGAAAAGAGATTTATCTTGGGAGATGCTAGATAGCTTCAAAGGCTTCTCCTTTCGAATTGATGAACTACTAGACAGTGCCTTCGAAAAAAATACGGTGGCTGAGTGATATTTAGCCAGTTGGTGATAAACACATCCTAGATTGTTAAGAAACATGCTAGAGATTCCAGCTTCTGTCCGAACCCCAAGAGCCATCAAAAGCTTAATAGCTTTGCGGTAATTGCCACGTGCATACTCAAGCTGGGATTTTAGGAGCAGAGCCATGGACGAATCTCTTCCTCGTGCAACATTCATAGCACCCTTGACTTCACGCTTTGCTGCCTTCAAATTTCCGGTCAGAAGCAAAAACCGAACCTTATACAGTTGCAACTTAAGCTTGAAATCAACAGCTGTGATGGTCTTATCAATCGGACTCCGGGAGAGATCGACTGAAGATGGAAAACCCATTGCTCTTACTGCATCCTGTCCACCAATGTCCAGAGTTGATAGCATAGTTTCATAGTCGACTAGTGTCTCCTCTGATAATGTTCTGGACAAAGGCTTTTCCGAAGCATTTATACTAACAGAAGACTCTTGATTAGAAGCATCTGAAATCAACGAACTGTTAGGTACAGAAGAAGACTTCCCCACTAAGTTAGCAGATTGCTGCTGCACGCTACTCCCATTCTCGCCTTGACTAACACCAAAAGCTTTCTCTAAATAATTAAGTACATCCTGAAATTAAGGACCAAATATGCAGAAACTATCAAAAAAATGAAGTAATGAATGGAGAAAGCTAAGATTGTAGGAACATTTAACAAAATGCGATGCCAATTGATAAGAAATGTGGTGATACATGTGTTTCATCTCTAAAGTTAGAAAATGAGTACGGAAGCAGCATATTAAAAATCATAGCTCATCCTTTCATCTCAGCGGATTTATGCCCTGGATCACCTTTAAATGCTAAAACAATATTTCCAGGATGCACGTCATTGTCCATAAACAGTTCAAACTTAAACAACCTAAGACAGTCTCAGCTGCACATAAACCCGCAACTGCATAAATGTGCGCCAATTCAAATTTCAAAATATCAGCATATAACTTGCCGAAAATCTGTTCACAAAACGAAAAAAGCAGAGAAACATCATTTCTATAATTATACTAAGAAACCCTAGCCCAGATACATTCTAGTCATGCTTCAAAAATGCCTAGCTAATCCCGTGTCTAGACATATATTTTTGCTCATAAACTCAAGACAAATAAGTTGTTCTTTTACACAAATGAAAAAGTATGGCAGAAGACAAAAGTGCCCCAATTTTGAATCTCACACACAAGTATATACAGACAAATTGGGATGAAGACAAAAACCAGTAAGTTCACAAGTAATTAGCCAAAAGAAGTGTTCATTAATAAAAAAGCGACAAGGATGTCATGCTTTGGGGTGAAATGTGTTTAAAATACCTACTCAAAAGAGTGAGCAATAACTCATGAGGATCTGTAATCCTTTTCTTGATAAGGACTGTGTAGTCAATAGATAGGGAAAGCTCAAGCCAAGAATGTCTGTGATACTAAACAACTAAAGTCTAAAATGAGCAACCAAATTCTTGAATAATAGTCAACAACTGTATGCGAAACATCCTTGGCTATCATGGATCATTGCACATATTTAAAACATAACTAGGATAAATGTTGCCTGATTAACACTTTCTAATCTTGACAAACTGATTGTAAAATTGAAGGACGAATTAATAACCATGACACCCAAAAAAAAAATGGATCTATAACCAAATCATAAGCAGGTCAACAATCAACATAAGAGCAGCATGATTACGAAACAAAAAAGAGCAGCCCTTTTACTATCTAGATTGATATACGACTCCAAAATGTGATCAAGCATAGTTAATCCAAATGCTGCAACAATTATCTTAATGAAAACGAGTTGTAATCTTTCTAGCTAATGTCTCCCTAACATGACTTCAAAAAACAATCACATGAGTCACCAATCTACAAAATCATTTTCTGTTTCACTATGTTCATTATTACCTAAACCTTTGGCAATAAAACTGAAAAATCATCTTAACTACTTTGGTCTAAGGCCATAGAAGTTGAAAATCTTCATGTCCTTTAAGAAGGCAACGGGCATTTTAATTTCACAAAAGTACAGTAGACTAATCTCCATGACCTTTCCCCATCCTAATATGCAAGGAATTTCGAAGGGGAGGGAAAATACACTTTGCTATTGAAGTTGACACTCCATATTAATCTACCCATCCTAATATGCAAGGAATTTTAAAGGGGAGGGAAAATACACTTTGCTATTGAGTCGGCACTCCATATTAATCTAGCCCCGACTTTTTTCCTCATTTTTGGCCTGTACAGTTTCACAACATGCATCAGTATGCCTCAAACCCTTACTGCCGGCGCTTTTTATACCAGAATTCAGCAGTTCTCGAGGTAGACATAGAAGAGGAGGGCAGAGATCGCACAAAACTTCTTTGCAGGGATTTATCATTCATTTAAGCAGTTGTGTCACGGGCTTCAAAAGTTACACTACTTTTACGGCTAAAAATTTATCCACAATAAGAAATAGGTCAGCATAGACTATAAAAGTGTAGGCGGAAAAGTGACAAAATAAACTCCAAACACCAAAACCTCAGGGACATACTGAAAACAGAGAAACACTTTACTAGCCAAAATATAACTTTCTCGATTAAAATAAGCCAAAGCATTGAGCTAACGTGTTCTCATGGCTCGGTATTTTTCCAACTCACACCAAATTAGTTATATCAGCTTAAATTAAGTTTCATTGCCCTATCAATGTATCATCATTTTCATTAAACCACCAAAGACACCACAATAGCTAATGCACTTCACTAGGACAAATAGTACTATTAGGTCAAAACAAACTGTATAAAACGTGTCACATTGATATTTTGATTCCCAAAAAAGAATGATAATAACTGACTAGAAGTACGATACCATAACAACCATGCGTTGGGGCTCAGCCATAAACTAACAAAATTTGGTTGAAATGGTACTTTAGCTCCACTGTCAAGGATAAGAAACGTTCCAAAATCCAAAGAGGTTAAAAAACTAAACTCATATATCTTCTCCTGAAACAATATTATCCACTTACAATCTGGTGGGAAGAGCCATTACATATGAATATACATAAAAAAAAAAGGCCAAGCAAGGACCTTCTATATAGCAAACATCGGAGAGACAAAATCGGTTCCTCAACTAAAAGAAGCCCCTTAATGTCCATAAAGCAATTCCATCAGAAACTAGAGACTTTGCATCAATATCAAGAATATGAAGAGCTTCTCACCGCAGATCTTGCTGCATCATGGCAGGCTAGAGCCACATCCAGCAACAGAAGGCATATGTGAAGAGCTACGGTCTGTGTTCAAACGTAAACGACAAGTGGTAAGCTGACAATTGAGAGAGAGAGAGAGAGAGGGAGAGAGAGAGAGAGAGAGAATAAAGCTGTAGAAGGCAAACTTTAGTACCTCATCTATTGGTTCGATGTTGTTATACAATGGTTCAAGGATGGATAATGCCTTGCCATATTCATGGAGATGGAACCATATGACAGCCTATAAACAAAAGGGTCGACAACATGTTAGGCAATATAACCAATATTACGGACATTGCTCAATCTTCTTGCATCAAATACAGAGAAATTTAACTTGGAAATGAATAATGTCTTCATACGTACAATATTAAATGTTGCCACAGAAGAGTTGAACTCGTCTGTGTAAAGAATATTGGCATTATTTAATGAATTCATTTGTTGTGCCACGGTAGAACTTCCCTTAGGACCTAAAATGCCTTTGTTGCCGGCATTGCCAATCACCTCAACCTGCTCCAAAGATGCACGAGCAAGCTCTTCACTTTGCCCCTGGATAAAATCAACCAAATAAAAAATTAGCAAGATAACATGATAGAAGATACGACCTGATGGTACAGATAAAATCGACATCTCTTTTCATGTAAATTTGGACCTAAGCGTGTAAGTTTGGATCTGGCTTGATGGTACAGATAAAATACGACCTGAGTATGTAAAATTTGGATCCAATAATGTAAAATCGGCATCTCTTTCGATGCTACTTATAGAGTTTCCATTATGGGTTTCCAATAGGTAGCGTTCCTTATTTAGATATCACATATCACAAGGGAAGAGATCAAACAATTGGATCTGCCCCCCATGGAATGAAATGAAAATCTACAACTGCACCTGAGCAAAACTAACAGCTAAATACACGCGCTTGTCTTCCTTTTACAAGCTGGACCTATCTCTTCCAAGATTACTTTGTTGGATGACAAAGCACATGAGAGATGCTTCATTTCTCTAAGAATATAATGAGACAATTCATGCAGGTTAACTACGAATGCTTATTTTACACAAGCTGGAACCATCCGAATGCCATCTATGCCAAGTTATCTCCAATTATTTGTTCCAGTTACGGGTTTCTAGTTATAAATATATTGGGCTGCATACTTCGTGATAGTCTATCTAAGAAAAAATTATAGAGGAAACACTTGACTAATGGAAAAACCAAGCACCTACTAAGGGAGTGTAGGTGCCAACACACAGTCAGGATCCATTTGTGCAAAGATAAACTCTGTAAAACCCAGACAGCAATTGCATTTGTAAAATCTTGACCCAGGGAGCCACGAGTTAAGCCGAAAATTATCTAGAGTAATTCCTCAGACTAGATAATACATGAGATCCTTCATGAGAATTACATCCCTACACGATACAAGCTTAAGAGAGAGCTGTAGATTACGAAATCATCCCTTTCTTCCTAGATGCATTCCATTACTACCTTCCCAGCCTGACGTATTATTCCGAACAACATTTCCTCACAGTAAAAAACTAGAGAAAACCAATTCCCCCGAAGGCCACATGATCAGGCTTCTCTTGACCAACTCTGATGACCAGCATCCATTTACTAACAGTTCATCCATTCTGCAAAGACTGCTAAGTCACCTCTCAGCCTTCAACGGCCAATGGAAGACTATAGTGATAACATACCGCCCATAAAAATTTTTGCACCCTTTACTGGATTTCACAATAATTTATCGAAGAAGACACCATTTTTCATCAGAAATTAAGTATGACAACCAAAAAATTCCCCACCCTTTAACTGAAAAGAACATGTCGATCAAAAGGGTTAGCCCTTGCACTGTTCAAATTTCCAAAGTAAGTTCAAATTTGGCTACCACCATCCTCATTGTCTAGACAACAAACTAAGAATTTCCTCCACTTCATAAGACTCGCTCTCGCCGTGTTGAGAAAATATACTATTTTTCTCTAAACAAGACAAGAAGTCCACCAGTTTCACCACTCTTTAACGGAGAAGAGCCTCTTAAAGAATAGCACACAATGTACGAGAAAGGATCTGCCCTTGCCCTTTCTTAAACTTCTAGACAAAGTTCCAAGTCATTCACCTCCTTCATCGATGTCTAGATTATAATTTAGAAGCAACTATCAGTGTTTCCCCTCTTGCCTACTCCCACTGTGTTCAACACAACATATCAAGATTGATTAAAAACTCAATAGCTTAGAGTAAAAATCAAAGACCTAAAAGCCTTTCAGATACTTCTGGATAAAGAGTAGATCGCATATTCTGAAGAGAGTGTGTTTGAAGGACTGCCACACCTTGACGTTATTAAGTACTTCAAGCAATCTTCTTGGATCTGAACAGCCGTCACGAAAGTATTCAGCGACTGCAATATTGTGGAGGACCTGCATTGCACTAAATGTTTTTAGCTCAAACCATTGTGATTTAGGCGAGTTTTACAAAAAGAACGACTTCTTTATTCAAGAAATGCCATATATAAGCACTAAAAGAAAAGGCAAAGCACGCACAGTCAGGAACAGCCCAAGTGGATAGGAAGTCAGAATTTCAATCAAGACCCAGAAATCAAACCTCAAACCAATAGAAGATACAGCATGCTTACCGTGTAGAAGAAAAGCTCACAACAGACCCAAAGGATAACTAAACATGCGAAACCAAAACTGGAATTTGTTTACTGATCAAATAAAGTAAACTGTAAAAGCTTAGGCAAACAGAAAACAAATATGGTGCCATTATCAAGTATACAGTGACAACGAAATGGTATTAAGCGCATAAAGATTAAAAAAACCATCGCTGAACCCTCCGAAAATCTTCAAATAAACTGACCGGACCAGCTCGTTATTATTCTCACTGCAATATCACCTCCTGATGACAGAAAAGTTCTATAGCCATGATTCTCAGATCAGATACTTCATTCAATATCACACTAGTTGCCCAATCAACAATTTAATCTGATCGCACATGTTCTGGGCACCAGAACGCAAGGTACTTGTGCAGCACGTAGATCTAATCGGACCATGAACCAGCCACCGGATGCACCATATGCATGCGTCCTACACATAGAGACACGGAACAACCCAAATATCCGGGCATCGAGTACACTCAAACGCTCAACCCTCGCAAGACAATGAAAGGGCGAGCCTATGTCCGTCGTATAGCAAGAAACCGGACTGGGGAACTCCGCAGAAGAATCCGATTGCCAGGTTTGCCAGACTTCAAAACTCAAATCCACTGCGCATCAAATGGCTTACATCCACTAGTCACAAAAGAAAAGCGGGGACAGCTAGCCACTAAATGCTAACATCACACCGACACGGGCAAAGAGGAAAATTAAAAAAAAAACGACCTATCCGTATCCGCCGCGTTCGTATCTCCGTCCAAACACCTGAATTTCCTTGATCGTAATTGCCACACATCTGCTAACGCGAATTGGAGCGGTAAGGGAAAACAGTTAAGGTCCACAGCTATAAGCTTGTGATGATCGTATGGCAGAGCACACACAACGTATCTAAGCCGCATCACCGAATTAAACCCTCGTTTCCACAGAAAACCCAGACGATCAGCCGAAATGCGCTGCCCAGCTAAAAATCCGACCAACGAAACAGCCAAAAATCAGCACGGGCAGGCAAGAACTCAACATCGCAGCAGACAGACAGACAGACAGACAGACAGAGAGCAGATAATCGGGGAATGGAAATGACCATGGGATCGTCTTCCTTCTTGCGCAAGAGCTGATGCAGGTAGTCGAGGCACTCGCCGTACTTGCGGGACTGGTACCGGACGAGCGCGTCCCTGGCCAGCGGGGCGGTGACCGGCAGAACCACGCCCTCGTCGTCCGCCGCCGCCGCCGCCGCAACGGACGGGGAGGGCGACGTGGGCAAATCTCGCGATTCCATATCCAGATCGATCGATCGCCGGGGGGGAGGGAATGCGAAGCTCGAGCGACGCGACAGTCCCGGATCAATCGCGGCACGAAGGAAAACCCTAGCTCTTGGGGGGCCGAGAATCGGACGAGGAAATCGGCGGGGGTGGGGGGAGGGGGGCCACAGCTCGAGGTCGCGACCGGGCGTGGAGGACGCTGGGGAAAACCCTAGGAGAGAGGTTTTGCGAAGGAGAAGAAGAAGAAGAAGAAGAGAGCGTGTGGGAGTGATCCTGAAAAGAGAGAGAGAGAGAGAGAGTACGTGTGTGTGTGTGTGATTTCGCGTAGAGAAAAGGAACGGAGAGACGAGGAGGAGGAGGAGGAGGAAGGGGAGAGGCGACGATACGTATTTTGATGGACGAAGCAGGATTAGAGAGAGAGAGAGAGTAGAGAGAGAGGGAAGCTCCTTAAAGTTTCTCCTTTTTTTTCTTTTCCCTTTTCCTTTTTTTCGCTCCTTTTTTTTTTCCGTGGTGCAAATTGCAGAGGAAAAAGGGTTTAAATTTTTCAACGTGTGATTTTTGGAGGGCGTCGTGTTCGAATGGAGCCTTTTTTCTGTTGCTTCCATGCCGTAGATTTGTGCTCCGTGGTGGATGGAAGAGGAGGATTTTGTGCATGGAGATTTACTGCCGGCGGGGGAGATGTGGATACACCGTACTAATTCGGTTGTAAATGAGAAAGTTTCGCTGAAGAGATGGCCGGAACGATAAATTACGGGGGTCAAAGTAGCGCGTCGTATCGGGACCATACTAAATCGATCGTAACTTTCGGGATAAGGACAGTAAGTCGGTCACTAGAGCGAGCGAAATGGGAAAGGCGAAACTCGATGAAAAGGAAACGTGAACCTCATTCATTTAATAGCCCATACTTTTCAACAAATGATCATATCTTACGGTCAATATGCATCCCGATTGAGTATCATTTTCTTCTGTATCGAAGCTATCCAAACGCCGGTCGATTCTTATAGAATGATATTGGGTCTTCTAGATATTGATATCATTGTAATTGTCTATTTTCCCCAGAAATTCCTTGACTTCACCAAAAAGTGGTCCCAAAATTACACTTCTTCATAAGCACTTTATGGCAATTCTCACTTCAATGTCAATAAACAAAATAGTGTGAAAGATACCTCCATTGTCTATCCATTCGTGGCCAAGAAATATAAACTTATTTTTTTCACAAAAAGAAACATGGTATGGTAAATCAAGGTGGACCCCATTTAGTGAATCATTTTCTTATTTTCTTCTATACGTTAATTTGTCGATCATAAGAAAGCATTGCAACTTTTTAACTCGTTTATTTACGATGTGTCTCGTCCATCTCAATATAAAGAGTTAGTCGATCAAATAATCGATAGTAAATGAATCGATTTGAAAAATAAACGAATTGCTAGTCGTAGAAGATGCCTCTAAAGCTACTTTGAAAGCACCTTAGCGTGTGTTTATTTCGCAAAAAACATTTTCCTCAATTTTCGGCGTTTGATTTGCTTAGAAGATAAGTTAACGGAAAATGTTTTCTTACCAAAGCATGAATTCAAGAAAATGATTTCTCCTTTAAAAGAACCGGAAAACGTTTTTCAAAATATGACTAGCTATTGATGCTTGGACCTGAAACTCTACGCTTGAGCACGAAAACCCCCGCGTTGGTTCCCAATTCCCGACATTCAAGACTAGGTCTTGACGGCCGGGCTCGGGACCTCGATGTCTAGGGCCTGGGCCCCCGACACCCATGTCGGGGTCCATCGAGGCTGAGCCTGAACCTGAACCCCTGGTGCTCGTACTCCATGCTCCGACACTCGAATTTGGGCCTAATTCCAAAAAAAACCCCAAACTTTACACTTTGTCCCAATTATACCCTGAACTTTTTTTTGTCTCAAGAAAAACCTCAAACTTTTATCCGAGTCCCAAATCTACCCTACTGTTATAACTCCGTCCAATTAATGTCAGAAAAAAAAAAAAAACAGAACCAGCAGCTGCGGCGTGGCCAAGCCTTCGCCGGTGGCCAGGCCGCAGCCGCCGGGAAGGAGCGGCGGCCCTCGCCTGGGCCTACCCGAAGGCCGGCTACCCTCGCCGGCCCCGGGCGAGTCGCCGGCGAGGGCCTGCAGCCCCCGATCTGGGGCGAGGGTCGCGCCCTCCCCCAGATCGGGGGCTGCAGGCCCTCGCCGGCGAGGGTCGCCGGCCTTCGGGAAAGCCCAGGCGAGGGCCGCCGACCCCAGGCGAGGCCTCGCCCAGGGTGGGCGACCCCAGGCGAGCTCGCCCGGGGAGGCCCAGGCGAGGGCCGCCGACCCCGATCTGGGGCGAGCTCGCCTGGGGTCGCCCACCCTAGGCGAGGCCTCGCCTGGGCTTTCCCGAAGGCCGGCGACCCTCGCCGGCCCCGGGCGAGTCGCCGGCGAGGGCCTGCAGCCCCCGATCTGGGGGAGGGCGCGACCCTCGCCCCAGATCGGGGGCTGCAGGCCCTCGCCGGCGACTCGCCCGGAGCCGGCCTTCGGGTAGGCCCAGGCGAGGGTCGCCGCTCCTTCCCAGCGGCTGCGGCCTGGCCACCGGCGAAGGCTTGGCCACGCCGCAGCTGCTGGTTCTGTTTTTTTTTTTTCTGACGTTAATTGGACGGAGTTATAACAGTAGGGTAGATTTGGGACTCGGATAAAAGTTTGAGGTTTTTCTTGAGACAAAAAAAAGTTCAGGGTATAATTGGGACAAAGTGTAAAGTTTGGGGTTTTTTTTGGAATTAGACCCTCGAATTTGGGTCCATAAAGGCCGTGCTCGGGTCACCGATACTCGAGCTCCAATCCCGACCCTTCGCCCTGAATCCACAAAGGTTGTGCATAAGTCCTCAGCGCTCAAGCTCAGGTTCTTAATGAACCAATTGTGTTTATAAAAGTATTTAATTAAAAAATCAAAATTTTATTTATTTTAAAAAATCATTTATTATTATTTTTTAAAAAAGCGAATTTTTTTTATTTTTTTCTTTAATTTTCTTTTCTTTTCTTTCTTTTTTTTCTTTTCTTCCTTTTTCTTTTTCTTCTTCCTCGGGCTGGTAGCCGACCATGGCGACAGCCGCGTGAGCTCACAGCGGCCTCTAGGGCGAGCTCGTGACAACCTCTAGCGGCGAGCCTCGAGCTCGCCTAGGCCAATGAGCTCAAGGCTTGACCGATCCAAGTGAGTTCGAGCTTCACCGAGGCCGGCGAGCTCGAGGATCGCCAGATCCAAGCGAGCCCGAGCTCTGCCAACCGAGCTCTGCTAAGGCCAGTGAGCTTGAGCTCGCCTATGGCCATCGCCGGCCGATCGAGGTGGAGGGAGAGAAGGGAGGAGGAAAAAGAAAAAATTAAAAAGAAAAGAGAAAATCTTAAAAATTAAAAAAAATTCCATTTTTTTTCAAAAAAAGAAAATAAAAGATAAAAAAAGAGAAATTAAAAATTCGATTTTTTAAAATATAAAAAATATTTTGAAAAATCATTTTTCCCTAAAATAAAGTTATGAGATTGAAATATTTTCCAAAGAAATCCAAACATTAGAAAACGATTTCCATTGTGGATTACCAAACAAAGGAAAATTAAGCGTATTTTCGGAAAATGATTTTTCGGAAAATATTTTCTTTCATCATCGAGTATTTTGTGAAACAAAGGCACCCTTAAATTTTCTTGCAATCCCACCATTTCAGCTTTTTCAAATCTCATTTGGCTTCATCACGTCTGCTTAGACAAGTCATCTAGTCACGTCTTTACCACCACTTGATCTTCTTGTTTAGCATTTATTTTGCCCAATCTACTTGTATTAATACGCACATTTGCTCACTGCTTATGAACGAGATATGCATTAAGGTTGTTGTCCACACGATCAGAAAGTCACCTTAATTTTATGTGTGCATATTAGATCCAAAAATCGCCTCAATCGGTCTTATTCGTCCCTCGTGGGTGAGCTCAACTTCGTTCACATTCTACGATCCTCTCGAGTTCAAGATTCGCCGACGCCTCCTTTGGTTTCGTTGCAGGGAATCTTGCCTTGTTTAGTTTACGGTGGAATCGGATCACTCGAGAAATAGGATTACGATTGCTTGATTTTTCAAGTTTGGTAGGAATCTAAACTTGAAAATGGATTGCTCATTAAATGAGTTCCTCAAAAAATGTGAAAAAAGAGAATTGAGTCCGGACACCTCAGTCTCGGCTGTGGCCCCCACGGACTCAAGGCCATACCGGACATGAGTTCAGGCGTCGGAGACTCGAGTCTAGCCTTGTCCATGTCCCGACACCTAGGTCTCGGGTCCGGCCTCTTTGATCCCAGGTTCACCACGGGAACCTAGGTCGGAAAAACTTAGGAAAATCGGAATCTCAAGTAATTAAATTCCAAGACCAATCCAACAATGCCCGTAATGGTCCGCTATAGCTCTTCTCTTGCAAGGTCTCTCCTTTCCCCAAATCAAGTTTCGATGCTATTGCAAAATTTATATGTACCGTGCAAGCGTGCATTGCCTAAATGGAGACGTTGCAGACCCTTCTTTTCAGTTTTTGTGCTGAATATTATTCGGTTTGACTTTCTTGGGAGAGGTCTCATTACTGGATCTCAAACATTTGACAAAGCCTAACGGGATAAGTAATTTAGATGACACCAAAATTATAAATCTTGGTGCTCAAACTCTCTTAAAATTGAAACTTCTTCTTGGAATAAAGACGAAATTCTGAATCGGTCTCGCCGCATCGTGCTCACTGTCCGTGAGCATGAACGAGATTCCGCTCAATGAGAAACCGAGCGAAAGCAGCTCATTTTCAACATTCGAGAACGATGAAACAATGTTCGAAGCAATCGCGAAAACATGTCTATCGACTAATGCTTCTATAAGTGTTCATAACCATTGCGTCGCAAACACCATGGGGTCTGGAGAGGCCGAAGTCGACCAAGGTATAGAATTCCAAACGTCCAGAAGTCCAAAATTCTTCTTAAGGACGGATCTAGGACGGACATTACAAGCAAACACAAATAAGTGCAAATTATGTTCCCCTTTTATTGTATAGCTTAAGCTATTCAATCCTGTTTGGCATGAAATACAATTTAACTAATTTTCGCCGGATGTCGCGGTGCTTATTGTATAATTATTACGTAGATATCGCAACATTTTCAGATGTAATTTAACCTGGAAACGATTGTTGGGATGATAGCCACTAAATGAAAGTATTTCAACTAGGCATACAGTTGATTGCCATTATCAACTATTATGAAATATTGAAAAGAAGAGAACATTTAAAAAAAAAAGTTGAACTTTATTCATGAGCTGTTCTGCGCTATGCGTACAAAAATGAATTAATAATGCCAAATTTGTGAAATTGGTGTTAAGAAATAGAATGATCATCAGCTTCAGAAAGTGAGTTACTTTTTGCTGCTGCTGCTACTTAAAACGCAGCCAGGAAGGAAAGAGAGTGTAGGTCCCAATCAAAAAGAAGAAGAAAGAAAGAGAATGCTGGGCCATCCCGAAGAGAGAGAGAGAGAGAAAGAGATAGATTTGTCTGAGTTAACGAAAGAGACATGAGCATCCTAATTATGAGTCAACAATCCGACCCGGGAAGCGAACCGGACCGAGCGGGCCTTATCCGATTGGTGTCGGGTCGTCGCCGGTCGATCGGGTAGGTTCCTAGGTAAAATATTGGACAACCAGTGTTGATCGACTCGTTTCACGATATGATTTTACCTGAAAACCGATCTATTTTCTTATGGAGAACTGGTTTTAAATCGAGTTTTTTAGCTTATGTTGGAGATGGGGTTTCAAACCTAAGAAACTTAGGAAATTTATATTGCCTTAATTGCTATGCCACAAACTATTCAAATAGTATGTTTTCCCAAAATAACATATATATTATTTAAAATTAAATTTGATTCTTGGGTTGATCCTGAAACTAACCGAATCGGTTTCTTACTAGTTCCTAAGGGAAACGGGTTCCGGCAGGGTTGCTGCTATTAGTAACTTACCAACATGTTATAAGACAAAAAAGTTAGACCATTTATCCAATTTCAACTCATTGAGTACTAGAATTTTGCATAAGACACCATCCAAGACGAGAACTATCTGTCGACCCATAAAAGGGGAGGGGGAACAAGCGGGAGAAGTACCAAAAAAAACCTTAAACTTATTGTATTTATGTCAATTTAATCATAAATATGTTCACATCTTGCCAGTTGAGTCCATTTGGCCAACTTAGGCGAGGAATCGTTAATACTGGACGTTGGCGATCTTACGTAACACAATCGACGCTAATGTGGATATTTTTAATAATTTTTTACTTTTTTTATTTTCTTTACTCTTTTTTTTTTGTTTGGGCTAAGGCCAATGATCCTCATCAGCATTGGGCGAGGGTGTTGCGGCCCTTGCCGGCCACTAGGTGAGGTCTCACGGTCCTCGTTGTGGCCAGCGAGGGTGTCGCGACTATCGCTTGATGCCCTCATTGTGGCCAGGGAGGGCTTGGGGTGGGGGAGGGTCGTGATGCCTTCGTGCAATCCCTCGCCGAAACCTAGCAAGAGCCGCAACACCTAGATTTGGCGTATGCCCTTGCCTAGTGCTGACAACCCCTGCCAACTCCCAGTCCAAAAAGAAAAGAAAATAAAAATAAAAAATTTATTTAAAAATTATAAAAAAAAATGTCAATGTCAATGCCCAACCTTGTGATGTAAGATGGCCGGCGTCTATATCAATAATTTCTGCCCTAAATTGGTCAGACGGACTTAATTGATAAATTAAGAAAACGTTTAAAATTAAATTGGTATAATTAAAAGGTTTACGATTGATTGGCATAAATGCAATAGATTTATGACTTTTTTGATACTTTTCCCGAAAAGAGGACCATACGTTTCTTCTGTTAATCATGGAAATTTGGGAGAATAAGTTTGATCCAAGTCATTGAATACTATCCATAAAATCATGTTAATCAACAAGGGAAGACCGCGCGTTGGTATAAGGTTGGATTTGATTGCTCACTGCCAATACACAAACAATCCATGTCGCGACAAGGATCGAAGAGACTAGAAAGCAATGTGTTTTCACTGTGTACAGATGTTTTAATTTACATGTAACAATTTAGCACAGCATAATTACAGCAGGAATGAACAGGAGAGATCCGTTTCTTTACAGTAACATGTATCCCTTTTACCAAAGAATCAATAAGTTCTTCGTAGCACATCCAAGATGGACTCTTGATTCTGAATGTCACTCTCCTGTGAATCATCATTGCCTTGTGAAAAATCAACACTGGTGTAAGTCCTAATTCCGGGGCCATGCGTCCCGCAATCCCGTTCTCTTCCTCGCTGCGCTCGCCTTACTTCTTTTTGATGCTCTGTCAGCTCTGACAGTTTTCTTTTGACCTTTGGCAACGGTTCCTTCATGTGCTCAAGCTGATTCTTGCGAACCTCTACTAGTTCGACTCTCTTCGTAGTCCTGTTATGTGTTGATGTCACCTTGTATCGCTGTGGAGGCTCAGCTAAAGCATTATGCCTTTCAAGCGATGATAGGCTTCTCTTCTGAAGATATATTCTGCCACTTCTATAAAGTTTGTCCAGAACATGAAGCAAGCTTGGAGGGTAGTCCAATTTCATTTGCTCACCATATGTCGAGTTCCAATAGCTAATGGCTGGGCTCGAAATAGAAGGGTTTGGGTGATCCAGGGTTTTCTCAAGGAGGCATGCTTGGATTTTCAGATACGAGGAATCAAACATGATAGGTGGCTGACTCCTCAGCGAACAATTAAGTGTCTCGATCCATAGGAACTGCACTTCATCAGAGATGCTTTTCCATTCTGATTCCATGAGTGACAGCCCTTGAAGCAGTTGAGGAGATATGATCTGTAGCGAAAGGTACCCATAATGAAATACCAATTCAGTAATGTAGATTGTAGCAAAAAAGGTAAAGAAAATGCCCATCTTTACAGGAACAGAAAAGGTAGATTCATCAGATGGATAAATAGCAAAAGCAAACGAACAAAAGGTGTTGCATGGAGTTTGCACCACAGCCATGCAGCATCCACTATGTTAAAACTGCATATCATCTGCTCTTAGTGATGTGCACACACATATGACAGTTCCCTCACATTACTTCTTTCTTCCTATTTACTGTTTAAATTGCTTGGGAATAACGCCTTTGATTTTTGGTACAAGAGGTGAGGGAAGGACATTGTGAGACTCAAACCAGGTCAAGTTGAGGGGATGACTGGCCTATAGTGACTGTACAAACCTTTGCATTCATCACTTCACTACAAAAGACAAGATCAAGAGTAATTCCAAGATAAAGTAAGAGTAGAATGTCTATAGACTATTCTCCTTAAAATCTCAAACAGGATGTGTGGCAAGATAGTGGACAATATGGAGGAAAAAATACCAACCTCGACAAACAAAAATATATCTTGCTTAAAGTGAAGGCAGCTGGCTAATTCTCCCAGTGAGTGAAAAACCCTGCCACTCCTAAAATAAGTAAAATGAAAAGATAATCCCAATTATGCTATGGCATGTCCTTACCTCGAGTTTAAAACAACAAGACTTCGTGATTCAGTCTTTACCAACGACATTTCCATGAATCTACAATATCACATATTCGACCTGAATAAGGATCTCAGGAAAACATCGACGTTAAGTAACAAAAACAAAATCTTCACAATTCACAGCACTGAGACAATTGAATAAATGAGCATTGTCACAGTATTTTATGTCAGTGGAAGAACAGAAAAGGCCCATTCAGAGAATGACCACATGTTCTGTAAGAATTAGATATATGCTTGTGCTATTTCTCCTATTAGAGGGGGACTTATACAAAACAAACAAAAATTACAACAAGTCAGCTTGATTTTTAACTTTTAACGCAATCAGTATTCACATTCAAGACATAGTGCTTTGGCACTTGCTTAGTCTGATCACCTCAGTCTCATGAATTAATATGTCAACCAAGTACTAACAACAAATCTGATGAAAACTTTTATTATCATTTTTCGCAGAAAATAAGAGATCTGCCAAGCTTTCAGTTACAAAGTGAACTTATTGATTCACAATCAGCTAGGTCATTTAGCAGGCAGCTGACAAGACAATGCCACGTAGATTTTCCAGAAGAAATTACGCATGGCTTGATTTTAATGAACTTAGATCCTCATCAATTAACTCACAAAGGGAAGCATATACAAATAGACGTGTCATGCCTGCACCTATGCGAACTAAAGATAGTTGGGCTGACTGAACACTAACATTAAAGGGTACCGGCTTTGATGTACCACAGAAAAGTTGGTTCAATGTTCAACCTAATATGCGATGAGAGATGCTTGCACTTACCTTGCTGCAAAATGCAAGACACTAACTGACCCAGCTTTCATTCCATCTGTATGCACTTCACTTTTCAGATTCTGTTCCACGATATATGTCAGAACATTGCCACAGAAAGAGATCAGATCGATTGCTAGATTATCTGAACTTGAGCCACGATAATTGCCATAAAGCAGAGAGGTATTTCCTTGAAGGCATTCATACAATATTGAACACAGCAATCCATGGAAAGTATTTGGTGTGGGAAGCTGAATATCCATTGTGCTGACAAAACCATAGAGAGATATCCATTCTTCAATAAGATGGCCAACTTCAGGCTTTCTTAATGCTGAAACAAGATATTCTCCTGAGGAGTCTCCAGCATTTGTGTCAAAAGTCTTCTCCATGTGATGGGTATAGACATAAAATGGATATGACAGCAGATGTATAATTGTTGAAAAAGTAAAAGCCTTCTGTAGCAATGAAGGGTCAATTGCAGCATTCATGTAATCTTTCAGACCACCTGCTACAGCTGACCATAAATCTAAGCAGCTAAAATTTGCATGTTTATACAATAAAGCATTAATAAGAGCGAGATTCTCTGATGGATCATCAGAAGACAGTATTATCTCTATATATTTGAATGACCCCCATGGAGTTTTCTCTGCTCCGGACTTGTCTAGATGAGACTGAATCACCACATAGTACAGAACAATCAAATAAACTACTGGGGCAACCATATCCATGTAAGCTATATCTCTCATGTCAAGAGGTCGTCTAAAGTCATCAACTGATTCCAAATTTTTAACATACTCCAAGTCCAACGGTATCTTGTAAAGAGGAGATCCTAGAATAGAAGGTTGCAGCTGCTCGAAAATAGCCTGTATAAACAGGAGGGAAGTTTGACAGAACCCGATTCCTTTTCTGTCCCCACACCCTAAGTTAGCATCTTCACATGTCTTCTTCACGAACATTAGTATTTTCTTCAAAATCCACATAACATCATCATAATTAATGGATGGACTCCTGAACTCCATTTGAATTATTTTCAAAATTGATCTGAACATCCTTAACGCGGCATCACAGGTCATACTTCGATCTTCATTGGATTTGGCGACAGATGCTGTTGACACTTCACAGATTGTCTGAATCACTTGTATATAAAAATCCAACTGACAAGGATCCCAAGGCAGCCATTTTATAGGGTATTGATTCCACGAGAATTTGCCGGATATCAAATTTCCCTGGTTTGGCATCTTACTCGTATTTTGGCCTACCTGATCATCTGAATCCTTCTCATCATTTCCCAACTTCGCAGATATAGAATCATCAAGTAGATCCAGACACAAATTGCATAACCAAGTTCTAATAATCAAGGGTCCACCATGAAAAGCAGCTTCAAAAATGGGCTCCAGTACCAGATTTCTGACTAATGGATGATTGACATAAATGTCAAGTTTATGTAGCAAATAACACCAAGTGTTAAAGCAAGATGAGTGGACAGAAAGATCACTTTTGCTTGAAATGATGCCACTTAGGGGAGTCATTATAAGCTTTATGCTCTTTAAAAATCCACTAGACAGGGAATGATCAGTATCAAATCTAGACCTATGCACACTTTGCATTTGTTTCTCCTTGGTAGTGTTTGATCTTTGAGCTTGAACTGTAGGTTGAATAAGAACATCAATGATACCTTCCCATGCAAACTGAGGGGGAAAAAAGAATGTGATCCACATTTATCAGGGAAGAACAAACTTCTCATGATATTAAGCCTACAATGCCCCGATATGAAAAATATAGATGGAATTGGAGAGCTGATTTTTCTAGTCTAGTGGTCAATCAATAGGAACCACCTCTAACATCAAGTTTTACAATTGCAATATCAGCACCCATTGAGGCTGCAACACAGTTGTTTAACCCCAAATCACATCTGGACCTATACCCATACCGCATACTTACTAAAGCTAGATGAACTTCCCTATCTATATTAACTTATGTGGTATCAATTAAAATCATCAATAACAAAAGACTGCCTTCAGAGTATTTTTAAGATCATGCTATCTAATGAATGAGGATATTATCTTGCGGGAAAACTGTTTGGTAAGCCCTTCATGAAGTCGAATATTCGGGTGCTTCTAAGGTCCCGTAGGCAAAGAAAGGGACCGGACTCATTTTTAGCGGTAGTTTTCCTGATTTTGCTGTAATTTACCCAAATCATCTCGGGTCACAAGGACAAGTAGTAATTGAACTTTATAGGTCGTCACAACTCTGTTGCATTTATAACTAATAATTTGCTATTGTAGATGGTGATTTGAATATAGAGTTCCTAACATGAACACTTAGTAATAAATAAACAGATAGTTATATACCTAAAATTGTCGTAAAGTGATGGCACCTATACTAAGTTATTGTCCCCAATATGATAATTTTCGATAAATTAGTAACCATCCTTCAAATGGAGTAATTTACCTCAAAGTCTCGAAAGGTTGAATATTCTAGTGATTGTAACTTTCCATGAAATATCGCAAACAACCTGAATTATTCAAAAAAAAATTCCTAATCTAACAACTCACCCCAATAATTGTAAGACTCCTTTACAATTTGTAAGTTTAAGGGCCCTTATCTATGATTAAGTACCCTCATATGTTAATTTTCAGTAATCAACAGTATCATTGACAATCTTATAATCAATAATTCTCTTCAAATGCTCATAAGCTACTATCTTTTCAAAACAATCCCAAGGCCAAAACCGATGCTCTCTTAATTTAATGGATCATCTTGAACGAGAATGTTTCCGTATTTTCCCATACTAAACCATAGAACTTCCCTGAATATTCCAAGTGACCTATATGAGTTTACAGTTACTCAAATAGCTAGTACAAGAGAATGAATTACAGTAGTGGGAAGTACCTGTGAAGCGATCTGAACTTGCACATCCTGATCAGAAAAGGTCAATTCAGGAATCTTCAGCATATCATTCAGCAAACAACGCTTCCTAAGAGCATGATCCCCCAATAAACGGATGAACCAGCCCCATGCTCGCACAGTTTGGACCTTGAAACCTTGCTCCAGCATCTCCTTCATACTTATAAGCAATCTTTCTTTCATATCTAAGGCAAGAACCTAGTTTAAAGTAGACAAGGAATTAGAAATTCTTAAACTAAGCATACAAGCTTCGTGTCATGCTGCAGGATGTCATAAATACACATTGTGCCTTGAAACTTCATCAAAGTAAACTTGGAGAAAGAGAGAGATCTCTGTCATGACTGTTCAGAGCGTTCCCTTGTCCACATGGTGGTAAGCCAAGTAAAATTTCAACATTCTTAATATTGCAATTGTCACACTAAGCATATTTTGTGCATAGGAAGAAGCAATATTATGGTAACAATCAAGCAATACCATTTTCGATACAGAATTCTGTAACAACAATCTTGGATAAATAAGACTAACTGCACAAATTTGTCTCCAGTAAACAGAGCGGACTGTCAGTCCATCACTCAATTCGCTCTGTTCAAGGGTACATTATATATATAGAGACCTTATCACATCGACTATGAGACTCAGAACTTATGCCTATGTTGATCTGTGTGTGATGAGAAATTGAAATTGTCACATCTCATGTCTTCCTTCTCACAATGATTACATGTGCCAGGTCCCATTTTTTGTAAACAGGACCGCCAGATTGAAGTGGACCTCTTTTAGTTTTCCATTTCATATGCAAACCTTACTTAAAGCTATCAAATGCCCTGAGTTAAGAGAAATGCTAGATTGAATGGAGTTGGCTTCATATGTGTTGAGCAGATGATTTGTTGGTACTTTCATCTAATATTGCAGTTGAAAAAACACCGGGAATAACTTTATGAATTGTCCAATTTACCATCAGCATACTGTGTCACAGTATACATTGAAAGATGAAGAGATTTGACAACTCCGGAGAGCTGCAGAAAGTACCTTGGATAGAGTAAGTGAAGGTGGAAGCATTATAGGCTTTATCTTCAAGAGGCATCTTTCTGTCATATCCCTTTCTCTCTTATCAGTGCTTAGAAGTCTTCTGTACAAGGGAGGGGTCCATATATGTGACGAGTCTCTCATCATTTCTCCAAGTTGAGACGCTATTTTCATTACAGCCTGAAAGAGAGAATGCAAAGTGTCTGTAACATCAGTTTAGCACAAATCTGGCATCTTATAAGGGAACTACAAATTTATTAGCATGAAAGAAATGCATTGGTTCACATATAAACATTTATTTGATTTCTTTAATTAGGAAAAATGGCTGTGCAATTATTTTGTTTCAATATATTATACGCAATATGATCTTAAACCAAAACTTCAATGAGCTATGCTATGCCGGTCATATATCTAGTTGTTTATTAAATACAGCAACATTGACTTCTATCATTATTGTTTAGTCATGCTGCCACGTGTAAGAAATGCAACGGTATCAGCGTGCACACATCCAATGGAGTCACAAAAGGTGCATAAAAAAACTCCAATGCTCTACTTGTTTAGAACCAATATCAGTGGAAAAGAGAAGTTTTGACCACTTCTCACCATATGGAAACAATTTAAGCTGAAGTGTGTGTCAGCTCAACGTTCTTCTCATTTCCTTTAATACACAAGAGACATAGAAGGAGCAACTAGGAAATAATTGAAAATGCCTAAGTCACTCACTTTCTGTGCCTAGAAATTAGAATAACTTCGGAACCCAATATAGGTGGCCAAAAAAGCAGTTGACCATTTGGCTGAAAAAAGAGGAGTTGACTAAGAGACAATTGGAGATGGCTCTGTCTCTCGAGGCCCTTTTTTTTTGCTGGTGATGGATGGCGAAACCATTTTTCTTAGGAGAAGGAACCACGGAAGTAATTCAGTTTCAGTTTATTGTTAAAGCATGCCAGTTGAGTAGAACAACATGACGATGGATTTTATACAATCCATTATAGAACATCCCCTGTGAAGGTTGCTACAAGAAACTTTACCTGAATAGCCTCAAAAGTTGTTGAAAGTGACCCAAAAGGGTTGTCGAGTGCATGAACGATGGCCTTCAACAGAGATTGGAAATGGGCATTCAGCAGAGACCCATCAAACTGCTGCATAGATATACACCACATACCGAGGTTGCAGACCGACTGCAGCGACGAAACAGACATTCCTCTTAAAACTTTGAGGGGCAAGAATTTGATCACAAGTATGTAAGTTACAGCACAGTCTACCTTCATTTTAGCAGTGATGATGACATTAGCCAGCGACTCCAAGACACCACCAGCAACACCCACTGCAATACCAAGAAATGCCATTTTTTCTCCATTCAAGCCATAAATTCCAATTTCATCCCAGATAGCATCAGGAAAAAAGAAAGGAGATTGAAGAAGAGTCACCAGGGATGGAAGCAAGAATTGTGGGGTGATGTATCATGAAACCCAAACACTTCATGGCCTGGACAGCACTACAGTTCAAGAAAACAAAGAAAAAGTTGGAAACACGACATGTGACCAGACAAAAAAAGACCCTTATATTTCCCCATTCGCTCTGAAACATTGTGCAAACAAACACAGCATGACCAAACCAATAACTTCAGTACTTTACTCTTTTCTCTTAAACAGTGCTTCATTGCTAAGAGAGAGAGAGAGAGGGAGCAGCAGCAGCAAATTTAAAGCTCGATCCGGCCGGGTATCTGCACTGCAGTGATTTAACCGGACCCCCTCCCCTTCTTTAATTCATCCAGGGTCATGAATTTTCGCAAAAATCAACAAGAAGGACGAGCTGAGATAAAAGGAAAGAAAAAAAAACCCACATTTCTTCGTCTTCTTCGCGGACATCAGCGACGAGCGGCGAGATCAGGCTGCGAGAACGACCGGCGAGTGCTCGAATCCCATCGGGGTCGGAAACCGACCGTTCTTGGAGCCGTAAAAGAGCGGCGTAGGCGAGCGGCTTGCCGGCTCCGGCGTCCGGCGAGACGAGGATCCGGGCGATCTCGTCGAGCTCGGCGGAGGAATCGGGCATCGCCGCCGACGACGGAGAAACGGTCGGAAAGATTGCGGATTTCGGAAGAGGCGGAGCTTCGGGTTCGGCGATGCTGGGGGCGATGGAGGCACAAATTTTTAGCGCCAAGCATCAACGGAGCTGTGGTTGGCGGGAGCACGAAAGGTTGGGTTTTTATAGTTCGGTAAGTTTTCTTTTTATTCATTTCTCTTTTTTTATTTTTAAATTATCCATTTTTTTTAGGGAAGGGGAAGAAAGAGAAAACATTTCGGAATTTGTTTTAGAAAAAATGACACAAATGATAATTGAATCTCTACTCAACATGCGATGTGATTCCTGAACTTTCAATTTATGCAATGTGGTCTCTAAACTGTTGATATATGTTCAAACCAATACACAGACCATATGAAAATGTTTAACGTTAGCACTTGTCACGCCCCGAACCTCCATCGAGCTCGCGACATCCCCTGCTCCGGTCGAATTGTTGCGACGTCCCAGGAACGTCGCCGACCCAACCCAAACATCAGAGCCACATGCGGAAGCGTATAACAAAACCCCGGACAAATAATGACGACAACGGGGTAGAACAACAGAACAATCCAGCAACCACAAATTCATACAACACCAAATATACAAACATTATATTACAGACATAATTAACAAACTAGCATCCCAAATCACCGTCAACAAAATATCAGGGTCTGGTTAACTTAACTTCCCTATGGGTCAACCCGATTTACACAATCCCTAAAATACCCTAGGGAAAACCTACTGATCACCATCTTCCATTCCGCTCCTATTTCTTCTGACTCGATCCTCCGGAAATCTCTTGGGCATCGCCTGCAAATCCACCGACACCAAAAGCGGTTCTTCGAACTTCCAAAAAGAAAAGGCGTACTTCCCGGGTCTAAGGCTGGGGGTCTGAAAGTGGCGGTTATACAACCGTGAGACGAATCTCAATAAGTGTACAACCCCAAACCCCACGTAGGCACTCACGTACCGCCAGACAAAAACACGCATAACACACGACAATCAACCAAGCTAACAACCACACACGACCCTACCTGGGATCCATCATGCACGTTCCTGCACGTTAGACGATAACACAACCAATATACCACAGCAATGAATCACAGACGCGCGCGTGTCTCAATTATAAGATAAAACCCACTTGGGCACGTCCCATACCATGCCTAGCAGTTTTTACCCCATAATTAAGCATCACACCACGCGATACAAACACACTCGCACACCAACTCACACCACGCGCCACTTTCTTAATTTCACTCGTCCCGCTAATTCTTGCTCATCCTCAACCTTTCCACCACTACCGCGCCCGCGTAAAACGCATCAGGCCCACGGTCTTCTGACCTCGTCAGGCATCGTCACCCCGTCGGGCCGGGCATCGTCACCTCGTCAGGGACGGCATCGTCCCGCGTAAACGTACACGCCTCAGGACGGAATCCTACACACACTTTCCTTCTACCGCGCCCGCGTAAAACGCATCAGGCCAACGGTCTTCTGACCACGTCAGGCATCGACACCTCGTCAGGCCGGGCATCGTCACCTCGTCAGGGACGGCATCGTCCCGCGTAAACGTACACGCCTCAGGACGGACCTTTCCAACCAATCCACACTTTCATATCCTCGTTCCACTCAAACCACACTTACACACGGTCAACGACCACACGACCCAACACAATTCCACATTGCACGCACAATTCACAAGTCACATATACTTCGCAAATATACATTCTCAGCATGCGAACATGTTGCGCAATCGCACTGCCACACCATCACACCTCACAACCACACACGTGACATATACAACCACACGTACACAACCCGAAGCACAATCACGCACAGATTTCCATTCAGGCACAATCCCAATAATTAATCGCACAAATTAATTCCGATCAAACCCTAACATCACATCCCTAATCCAAATTCTCTAAACCTCAAAATTCTTTGCCTAATCAGTCCGCAACCACTAAATAATCAGCTCTACACTCAGCCACAAAACAGCCCCAAAACAGTCACGAAATTACCTAAACCGGGTCCTAAACGAGCCTAGAAATACCCGAGGTCCTAAATGACATTTGGGGAAAACACTTACCCTAAAAGGCGAGACAAACCGGGCTGGACAGAGGCTGGAACGGACCGAACAGAAGCAGCAGCGGCAGCGGCGTCACCGGCGACGTACGGACGGCGGTGAACAGTAATTCCGTACGGACGTGAACAGTAATTCCGTACGGGCACTGTACGGACAGGCTGAAACGGGTGGCCGGCGAAGGGCCGGTGACGGCCGCGGCGGTCCGACGCGATGAACAGTGATTTCCGTACGGACTGTGAACAGTACCACCCGTACGGACACTGTACGGACAGGTGGCGATGGCGACGTACGGCGGTGCTGGACGTCTGGGTGGCGGCGGAACGGCGATCGGAGCTCCGGCGAAGCTCCGGCGTTACTATTTGCAGACCGGGAAAGAGAAAAAGAGAGAAACAAGGCTGTTTTGGACCAAAAACCAGGGCTGTGATGGCTACACAGAGGTGGAAATGGTTGATGGTGGTGCTGGCTTGGTGGGGGCAGCTCCGGCTGGTACTGTTCCGGCGTGAACAGTACCGAAAATAGCAGAAACGGACACTGCAGAACAGAAACGTGAAGAAGAAGAGGAGAAATTCTGGGAAAAAAAAGGCTGAATGCTTCTGCACGTGAGAGAGAGAGAAATATCTGGTCAAACATTGTAGACTAGGCTGCCAAGTGTCAAAATCCAAAGCCTTGGACACTTTTGCCCCTAATCCAAAGGCCAATATTTGTTCTAATCCATAAAAGCAAGGGTAGAATGGTCATTTGCTCTTAACCATGGTTGACCAGACCTGAATTAAGCCTAACTCACCTTGGTTAATCCCAAAATTAAATCCAAATTTCGGAATTAATTAAAAATGGCCTAGGGGCATAATGGTAATTTTCCGGTCCCGGGGCGAAATTCCAATTTTCGCACATACGCGTTCCATATGTGCGTGGCCAACATAATATGGCGTCGGATTCGAAAAATTCACTTTCTAAGCCCTCGAAAATTGCCTGCAAAGTTCCGGGAATAAAATAATATTATTTTTCCAATTTTTGTCGAAATTCCAATTTTTGGCCAGAACCACTCTAAATGTCCGTGGCCACCCCAAAATGACCTTGGCCGCGAAAAATAACCTCAAACGGCCTCCGAATCCAATCTCGGTGCCCACAGGGGCAAAACCGTAATTTTCTGGGTCCCGAACTGAAATTCATTTTTTTGCAGAAATGGATGGCCCCAAGGTTGGCCAAGCCAAAAACGTCATCGGCCACTCAAAATTGTCACTTTCAAAATTCTCGATTCCCGAGCCCGAATTCCAAGAAATGACTGAAATTGAACAATCGCGACTTTAGTTTATCTCTTGCTAACGGGTGGCTCATTGGGATTACGCGCTTTCGACCCGTGACCGACACCAAGTCAAGTCACGTTTAAGTTTACTCTACCCGGGACGACCTCGGTTGTCATATAATTGCGAGGGTCTGTCACTAGTGCCCTTCGGACACGATCAATCAAATAGACCGGTCTCGGTTGGCTCAAAACATTCCCTCATCAATCCATATGGTCGAAGATCGAACCCAGATCGAGTTCTTTGGTCGTGCGAACTCAATCCCGTAATAGCCTTACCCCTAAGGTTAGCATCCCGAGAATGCGCGGGTCCCGGGTGAGATCTCACTATAGTGCATTGACCAAAATATTCATTTCATGAATCTCGGGAAAAAGGATCGAAAATTCAGACTGTTACAATTCTTCCCCCCTAATAAAAATTTCGTCCTCGAAATTTACAACTATACCTGCTATCCAAACAGGTGGGGGAGATGACGTCTCGTTATTCCTTTCTTCCAAATGATACCTTCTGTCCCGTAATAATCTCAAACATCTTTGACCAATGGGACCGTCTTATTCCTTAAAACTGGTTCCTTCCCATTTGCCCCTAAAATCCCGCATACATGCCCCAAACATATCCTATTCAGTCCGTAAAGTCCTTCCAAACTGGCCATCCAATAAAATCTCTTACTTAAATCCTGTCAACAGCGCAACCATCGAGGTTCCTTCTCGACTCTTTGCAACATCAAATCTAAGGTGTCCCGCCAGACTAACCTGAATCACCCTAATGCTGCAATCCATTACAGCATTCTAGTTAACTAACCAATTCAAGCCTACAATCAAACCGAAATCACGCATAACCAACAAAGCCAAATCTATTCCGCTTTCTACACCACCAAATATCATTTCATAGTCTGATCATTCCATCATCATGCACATCTTAATCATCAATGGTACAATCACACATGCTTGTACTTCTACAAACAATTTCAATCCAACCATATAACAGATCAAGCAAACGCAAACGAGTGCGACACCCCCAAATCTATAAATCAAAAGCCACATAATTATACAGAGGAACCATACCTGGTGTCACGCCTGGCGCATCCTCAACTCCCCTTTGCGTCAAGGCGTACACACGTCCTTGTGCCGGCGGTCTACTCGAATTAGCCGGTGGGGCTGCACTAGTCGAATTCCCAATTCGAGGTGTCTGCGGTGCCGGGGGTGGTCGAACCTGAAGATTCGGGCAACTCCTTATGTGATGTCCCATTCCACCACATCCAAAACATGCCCCAGTCACACTTGGGCAAGGACCATTCCCATGGTATCTCCCACATCGTCTACAGGCTGAATTAGACGGATGTGCCGACTTCCCAATATTCCTTCTTGCCGAAGGGACAAAACGTCGGTTTTCCATCATCGGTCTTTTCCCCAGCTGACGATCGTCCCCTGCTGAGATATGTGGTGATCCAGACGCGACGGTTCTTTCCATCATATCCTGCTCAATAATCTGAGCCCGCCTATACATTTCTCCATAATCCTTGATATCATGCGATAATATCAGACTCCGAAGATCTGGCTTTAGTCCATCCCGGAATCTTCGCGCTCTATCTCTCGGGTTCTCCACCATAGTCGGTGCAAACTTAGCCAATCTCGCGAACTCGGCCTCATACTGATCCACAGTCATTTGTCCCTGGCGCAAGCGCATAAATTCCATTAACTTCTTCTCTTGCGCATTTTCCGAGAAATATTTTTCATAAAAATTCTCCACAAACACAGCCCAAGTCGGCACTGTTCCTACAGGAAACACTCTACCTTCCACAGCACTCCACCAATCATTTGCACCCTCTTGTAACTGATAAACTGCCAATGTTACTTTCTCCTCATCGGTGCACCCCAAAACTTTAAAAGTTTTCTCCAATGATTCCACCCATCTCGGTGCAGTCTCGGGGTCACCACGACCATGAAATTGAGGCGGCTTCAACTTAATGAATTGTTCCACTAATTGGGGCATCTGTCTAACCCCTACTGGTGGAACCTGTCCTTGCGGGGCTTGATTTCTTATAACATCAGCGTTCTCATTAACTACTGCAGCTGCAGCCTCAGCAGCTTGGGCCGCCACATTATCTCTCTCTTGAGTTTGTCTATCCATCATATTTCCAATCATTTCTAACACTCTGAGGACTCCTTCCATACGCGGATCTTCCGCGAGTCTAACATCAGCTCGAGGGTCCACTGCAGCTCCTACACCAACTCCAGGGTTTTCTACCACTCTAGCACCCATATCAATGTCCTCCACAGCTCTAACTCTAGCACCACCTCGACCCCGTACTCCTCTTCCTGCACCCCTTCTTGTACCTCTTCCTGCACCTCTTCCTTGGCTGCTCATTATATCAACCTTCTACTACTCTCCAACCTGTTGTAAGTCCACACGGGTATCAGAGGTCTAGGCCAACTACACTAGTCTAAACCTAGGCAGCAATCTCGACAACCAGCACTCGACAACCAACAACCCACCATCAAACCGATCATCTAACATCAAATTAGCACTACTAAGCACTCTACAGGGTTCTCGTACTCACCTCAAGTCCTGCCGCACCTTCGTCTCAACCATCGTTATAACCACATCATCACAATCATAATAAACCACTCAGCAATCACATGCGTTTACTCACAGAGCATGCATAGACAACATAAACATGCATCTACAAAGGGCTCTCTAACTAGCTACCCTGAAGTCGTCGCTCCTTATCACTCCAGGTCTCGACCTTACTGGTATCGAGCTAACCTTGCTCTGATACCAATTCAAAACGGGGTTGTCACGCCCCGAACCTCCATCGAGCTCGCGACATCCCCTGCTCCGGTCGAATTGTTGCGACGTCCCAGGAACGTCGCCGACCCAACCCAAACATCAGAGCCACATGCGGAAGCGTATAACAAAACCCCGGACAAATAATGACGACAACGGGGTAGAACAACAGAACAATCCAGCAACCACAAATTCATACAACACCAAATATACAAACATTATATTACAGACATAATTAACAAACTAGCATCCCAAATCACCGTCAACAAAATATCAGGGTCTGGTTAACTTAACTTCCCTATGGGTCAACCCGATTTACACAATCCCTAAAATACCCTAGGGAAAACCTACTGATCACCATCTTCCATTCCGCTCCTATTTCTTCTGACTCGATCCTCCGGAAATCTCTTGGGCATCGCCTGCAAATCCACCGACACCAAAAGCGGTTCTTCGAACTTCCAAAAAGAAAAGGCGTACTTCCCGGGTCTAAGGCTGGGGGTCTGAAAGTGGCGGTTATACAACCGTGAGACGAATCTCAATAAGTGTACAACCCCAAACCCCACGTAGGCACTCACGTACCGCCAGACAAAAACACGCATAACACACGACAATCAACCAAGCTAACAACCACACACGACCCTACCTGGGATCCATCATGCACGTTCCTGCACGTTAGACGATAACACAACCAATATACCACAGCAATGAATCACAGACGCGCGCGTGTCTCAATTATAAGATAAAACCCACTTGGGCACGTCCCATACCATGCCTAGCAGTTTTTACCCCATAATTAAGCATCACACCACGCGATACAAACACACTCGCACACCAACTCACACCACGCGCCACTTTCTTAATTTCACTCGTCCCGCTAATTCTTGCTCATCCTCAACCTTTCCACCACTACCGCGCCCGCGTAAAACGCATCAGGCCCACGGTCTTCTGACCTCGTCAGGCATCGTCACCCCGTCGGGCCGGGCATCGTCACCTCGTCAGGGACGGCATCGTCCCGCGTAAACGTACACGCCTCAGGACGGAATCCTACACACACTTTCCTTCTACCGCGCCCGCGTAAAACGCATCAGGCCAACGGTCTTCTGACCACGTCAGGCATCGACACCTCGTCAGGCCGGGCATCGTCACCTCGTCAGGGACGGCATCGTCCCGCGTAAACGTACACGCCTCAGGACGGACCTTTCCAACCAATCCACACTTTCATATCCTCGTTCCACTCAAACCACACTTACACACGGTCAACGACCACACGACCCAACACAATTCCACATTGCACGCACAATTCACAAGTCACATATACTTCGCAAATATACATTCTCAGCATGCGAACATGTTGCGCAATCGCACTGCCACACCATCACACCTCACAACCACACACGTGACATATACAACCACACGTACACAACCCGAAGCACAATCACGCACAGATTTCCATTCAGGCACAATCCCAATAATTAATCGCACAAATTAATTCCGATCAAACCCTAACATCACATCCCTAATCCAAATTCTCTAAACCTCAAAATTCTTTGCCTAATCAGTCCGCAACCACTAAATAATCAGCTCTACACTCAGCCACAAAACAGCCCCAAAACAGTCACGAAATTACCTAAACCGGGTCCTAAACGAGCCTAGAAATACCCGAGGTCCTAAATGACATTTGGGGAAAACACTTACCCTAAAAGGCGAGACAAACCGGGCTGGACAGAGGCTGGAACGGACCGAACAGAAGCAGCAGCGGCAGCGGCGTCACCGGCGACGTACGGACGGCGGTGAACAGTAATTCCGTACGGACGTGAACAGTAATTCCGTACGGGCACTGTACGGACAGGCTGAAACGGGTGGCCGGCGAAGGGCCGGTGACGGCCGCGGCGGTCCGACGCGATGAACAGTGATTTCCGTACGGACTGTGAACAGTACCACCCGTACGGACACTGTACGGACAGGTGGCGATGGCGACGTACGGCGGTGCTGGACGTCTGGGTGGCGGCGGAACGGCGATCGGAGCTCCGGCGAAGCTCCGGCGTTACTATTTGCAGACCGGGAAAGAGAAAAAGAGAGAAACAAGGCTGTTTTGGACCAAAAACCAGGGCTGTGATGGCTACACAGAGGTGGAAATGGTTGATGGTGGTGCTGGCTTGGTGGGGGCAGCTCCGGCTGGTACTGTTCCGGCGTGAACAGTACCGAAAATAGCAGAAACGGACACTGCAGAACAGAAACGTGAAGAAGAAGAGGAGAAATTCTGGGAAAAAAAAGGCTGAATGCTTCTGCACGTGAGAGAGAGAGAAATATCTGGTCAAACATTGTAGACTAGGCTGCCAAGTGTCAAAATCCAAAGCCTTGGACACTTTTGCCCCTAATCCAAAGGCCAATATTTGTTCTAATCCATAAAAGCAAGGGTAGAATGGTCATTTGCTCTTAACCATGGTTGACCAGACCTGAATTAAGCCTAACTCACCTTGGTTAATCCCAAAATTAAATCCAAATTTCGGAATTAATTAAAAATGGCCTAGGGGCATAATGGTAATTTTCCGGTCCCGGGGCGAAATTCCAATTTTCGCACATACGCGTTCCATATGTGCGTGGCCAACATAATATGGCGTCGGATTCGAAAAATTCACTTTCTAAGCCCTCGAAAATTGCCTGCAAAGTTCCGGGAATAAAATAATATTATTTTTCCAATTTTTGTCGAAATTCCAATTTTTGGCCAGAACCACTCTAAATGTCCGTGGCCACCCCAAAATGACCTTGGCCGCGAAAAATAACCTCAAACGGCCTCCGAATCCAATCTCGGTGCCCACAGGGGCAAAACCGTAATTTTCTGGGTCCCGAACTGAAATTCATTTTTTTGCAGAAATGGATGGCCCCAAGGTTGGCCAAGCCAAAAACGTCATCGGCCACTCAAAATTGTCACTTTCAAAATTCTCGATTCCCGAGCCCGAATTCCAAGAAATGACTGAAATTGAACAATCGCGACTTTAGTTTATCTCTTGCTAACGGGTGGCTCATTGGGATTACGCGCTTTCGACCCGTGACCGACACCAAGTCAAGTCACGTTTAAGTTTACTCTACCCGGGACGACCTCGGTTGTCATATAATTGCGAGGGTCTGTCACTAGTGCCCTTCGGACACGATCAATCAAATAGACCGGTCTCGGTTGGCTCAAAACATTCCCTCATCAATCCATATGGTCGAAGATCGAACCCAGATCGAGTTCTTTGGTCGTGCGAACTCAATCCCGTAATAGCCTTACCCCTAAGGTTAGCATCCCGAGAATGCGCGGGTCCCGGGTGAGATCTCACTATAGTGCATTGACCAAAATATTCATTTCATGAATCTCGGGAAAAAGGATCGAAAATTCAGACTGTTACAGCACTGAACTTGAATTAACGAAAGGATAACATCTGACATTTTCATATAATCTAGGAACTAGTTTGAATATTTACCAAAAGTTGAAAGACCACATTGAACAAATTAAAAATTTTGGAAGGACATTACACATTAACCTAAAGTTTAGAGACTACATTGAACAAAATAAGAATCTATGGATCACATTGCATATTGAGTTAAAGTTCATGGACCATTTGTATCATTATCTCTTTGTTTTACGACCCATTAACTTCGCGAAAATGCTTTCCGGTCCTCGTTTTCCCGTGGAAAAATGGAAAGAATAGCATTCAGCCTTGTTTCCTCAAAAAACAATTTATTCGAAAAAATAAATTCATGAGAACGCGTTTGATGTGGTGAATCCAAAATTAAGCGGCGTGTTTTCACTTTAATAATAGATTCAACCGGGTACTTCGTTCGGGATAAAAACTTCAAAAATAACTTATTCTTTTTTTCCAATCGTTATTACAAAGATGGAAATAATTATTATTAATTATTGGAACAAGTACCACCAAACCTTTTTAGGTCTCGTTTGGTTCCACCGGCAAAAAACAAATCCACGAGTGAATTATCGTTCCTGGTAATGGCATTCCGTGGAAGAGTATGTTCTTTCAATTGTTTTGGATGACTAAATTGTGATTCTCTAAATTAGGCCTCTAGGGTAGTAATGCTTCTTCAACCACTGAACATGATGGCCTACTCATCTTCAATAAGTATTAATGAAGAAAAATTCGGAAATAGCTTATCTCTTGCTATCCATTCGTCTAGCGAAAAATAAATTGGAAATTATTTTCAATCGTTTGGAAAGAAAAACGTGCTTTTACTTTCTAAAGGGACGTGTACTTTTCATGTGATATAAGTGCTGCATTTGCTATATCATCAAATATTAGAATATTTATCGAATTGAATTTTCATAATACAAATACCTTAATAGATTGTAAAAAAAGTACATTTTTTCCTCTTATGGAATTCGGCCTCAGACGCTTAGGTCTTGGGCCCGACCTTGGGATACTTGGGCTTAGGCACAAAAATCTTGGACCCAACCACGAGGAACCCGAGCTCAACCGTCAAGGTCCTTGGGACTTGAGCACGATCATCGAAGACCTAGGCATGGTCACCTAGGTCTCGGGCTCAACCTCAATGGACTGGGACCGGGTCCGGGCCCGGGCGCCAGTGACTTAGGTGCGGGAGCTGTATACTCGTCACATCCACAGTAATTAGTTGTGTGCAGGACTTTAACTCTTTCCTAAGGCAAAACATCGCAAGGCAAAACTCCTCCCCATATACTAGAAGTTCTCTTGTCGCGTGCGACAGTTTAAGGAACCAAATCATAAATAAAACTTTGGTTAGTTTTTCTCTTCTTCCTTTAACCCAAGTATCTAGAGCTACTTCTGAAGTTTACAAGCACATAAACCAGGCAATAGAAAGCTTTTACATGGTTATGTCTGGAACTAGTACTTCTCTATGCAACTAATTTTTAGCAAACTCAAACGATCTTGTATTGTTGGAATTATAAGAAGCTGGACAAAAAATTGATGCAAATCTGAGAGAACTTGAAACAAAACAATGATACTGACCTTTTTAAATATGTGAAATTGCAAATACAACACGTTCCTAACCCTCCAACCTTATTCAACCATCTTTTAATATTTGACAGGTCCTCTGAGATGGAACGGGGTGAAGATAAACTACAAGCAACCCCGAAAGAATCTTAAGATGAAGCTCTACTCTTCCACTGCCAAAGTTCTAACAGTACCTTCAAATCTTCAGAAACAACTCGATTCAATCCTCTTTTGGTACTAGCCTCCACCCCCCACGATGGCGTCGCAAACTGCAGAGCACTTCAGTCACAGCTGAGGTAACAGACATTGATGTTATAAGTTTAAAGGACAGCAAATGTGCTTAACAAAAATTTAAGGACAGTTATATCTCACAGCAATTGTTATATTTTGACAGCTTATTTACTGCTATTAATCACCATTAGAATGAGGTATTGGCATGTGACATCTAGGACCTCCAGGATTAAAGAAATCCTTCCTACTATTCACAAAGCATAGAAAGCTGAAATGTTGTCAATTGAAAACCGAGCACAAACAGAACATACCGCTTCAGGCAGTTATGGGAAACTGGAAGGGCCAGCGTCCAACTTCACAAATTCTGTGCCTTGAATGAATCTATTCCTCTGACCAAAAAAAAAAAGAACAAATCTACTCCTCTTAAGTATCCAATTAAGGTCGAGATAGAAGCTGTTCCAGCTCTTGCTCGAAGTCTTCATCTTCTCCTTCATCTGGTTCCTCCTCCAGCCGATGCTGTACTAATTGTAATTGCTGCTGTTGCTGTTTTTCACCACCATGCTGATTGAAACCTATCTGGCGGTAAAGCATGTCTCTCTGCGCAGTCCAGTTTTCCTCAATCTTCGTCAGTTCATCTCCAATTGGTTTCTTGTCGTAAGCTATATGTTCTATGTTCTGAACATCGACCACCTCGCGAGCCTCTATAACAAGAAAATAAGTAGGACACAGAAAAAAATTGATCAAAGGGAGAAAGGGGCAATAAAGGCACATTGTAGTTCAATGATAATCTAATGCAATATACATATAGAAAAGTTGATAGAATGAAGCTTTGAGGTGCTTGTAGTGAGAGGAGCAGAAAAAGGTCAGTCACCTGTACTATGAATCACACGCTATCCCTGAACAATTTTCCTATTGGGGCAAGTAGCTTCATTCCAGACCTTTGAACTAAGCTAAATAACACAGTGAAAGAAAAGTGCTTGAAGGGGGAAAGGAGAAGTCCTTCATTTCATAGTTCCTCCTTTGCCTATCCGGTGTCATGGCAAGCTAGGGATTAATTTTCACCTAGGAAGTTTTTGCTCCTCTTCTGCTCGCCAAAGCAAATATAAAGGACAAAGAATGATCTTTGAACACTACTACACACACCCTCGGTTAGGTAAATTTGAGTACAGCAGGACATGAAATGGCAACCACTAGATTAAAAGCCCTATGCTCTACCAATTGAAATATACATGTACACCACAAAAGGAATGTAGTACAGCCACATAACAAGAAAAGTTCATTAATTAGAGCCATAAAAAGACTAAATTACCCCACACATAGCGACTTTAATGTATAACCTTAATATATACCTTTCTTGGCCTTCTAGCTAAGATCAAATGTATAACCTCAATCTAATAAGTGTAATTTCTTAATATAGACGTATTTTGATACGGAATAGTTAGTAAAACTAAAATAACATGTCAGAAATTTTACTTCCTAGCCAATTCTTCCTCTCATAATCTAGTAGAACTCCGCCTTAATAATGTCCTATAAATGCAAATGTTCAATTTCAGTGATTTACAATATATATACCCCAAACAAAGTTCTGAATAAAAATCTTATGTTTATAAAGATAATGAATATGAGAGAGAGACAGAGAGACAGAGAGAGACAGAGAGAGAGAGAGAGAACCTTTAATGGCTCTTTTCTTGGCCTCGGCATATTCGTTTGACATATTCTTGACCATATCCATATCAATTTCCATACCCTGCCATTTATGAGAACAAAAGGGGTGCACTTTTTTAACGTCATACACCCGGAACATAAACAGACATCAATTTTATTTTGGTAGGGAAATAAGAGTTAGCTACCAAATCCATGTGAAGAAAATGCTCAATCCTTGTATTAGCAAATAACCTGCAGAAACAGCATAAAGATATGCAACCAATAGTCAGAGAATGCTTATATTTTTTTACAATATCACAAACGATGGAAAAACAAAAATTGTGTGGTAATTTACTTCTTATAAGCTACTTGAACACGTGCGTTCTGTAGTTCCATGAGTTGGTTTACTCTTTCTGTAATAGAGCCTTCATTGATTTCAACAGCTCCAAATAGAAACATGTTCTTTTCCAGCATTTTCTTGACCAGAGGCGATACCACCGTTATTCCTTCAACTTTTGCACTAGCAACAAGATGCTTAAGATTCTTCAGCTCTCCTGATAAAAGGAAACAGATGTAAGCATAGGACAAAGTTGAAAAAAGGGTAAGGTGGTGGCAAATGAATGATAAGGCCTGAGAAGGGACTGTAGCTTGATCACTCAAAGCTTAAGCCAATTGACACAGATTCATAATATAAGAGAGGAAAGAATGTAATATCAATAAAGAGAAATTTTAAACCAATGACCACGTGAAACAGCTTTCACTGACCAACATCAGTGACATCATGACAGACACAAAGATGGTAATAGACCCAATCTAATCTTTTCCCCTCAAGCATCAAAGGTTATTTAAGTGATTTATCCTTCTGCACCAGCTTAGAAAAGACTATTAGTATCAAACCAACCCCCAATAATAAGATTTCCTAGATTCTTGATAGGATTCAATATCCTAAAAACACTTGAAACCTAGGCCCAATCCAAGAAGGCAGTGAACCATTTGAGATAATAATTAAACACATTCTAATATCCATCATACCACGTGACAGTGGAACAGCTCCAATACCAATAAAAATCGGTTAGGAAGTCTGACGTGACAGCAGAAGCTAAAAGACCAGTATTATTCATTTTGAAAGAAACATAAGGGTCCAATCTAATTTTTTTTTTTACTTTGGGGTCTACTCAAAAACCAATGTTGGAAAGTTTTGTGGGGGTGGTTTGGTACAACAACTCAATTGACAATTTAATTAAAAACCAAGCTCAGCTTCTTCTGCAGATGATGAGTATCCAAGGAATTGATGAGCAAGAAACTACACAAGACTAGTAAAAAGAATTTCACTATTTGATGGTAGAACATCTTTAAGTAGCAACAAGAGCAAGCTCAAGTGAAGATTACTGCTATAAATTGATTGACATGAGCTCAAATCTACACTCTGTATGCTGCTTAACTCTTTGGATGGTGAGCTAGGAATATGTTAAGAAAGGGAAGAATTTTGAACCCTCTAGTTGTATGCCTAGGACTAGAAGTATCCCACCTTCCAGAAAGATTATTACCAGAGGCAACATGTACATTCACAAACAAAATTACCTATAAAAAGAAGTAAATCACAAAGAAGACAACCAAATTAAGCTACTGAGTAACAATCGTACTGTTTGCAAGGACAAAAGCAATTCTAATCCTAAAAGTAAATCTAGCTCCCACTTCCGTTGTTCAGGATAGAAGAAGGTGAAAGTCCCTATACCAGTTTAGAAGCCACAGCTAACACACATTAAGATAAAGGTTCATAAGGTCCCACGAATAAGGATCCTTATCCTATAAGGGTTTTTCTGTTCTTTTTTAATTGATATTGACTTGTAAAAGTCAATGAAAATCCTCCAAGGATATCTTAAATTTATGGTGGTGCAGAGTGCATATACTTTCAAGTTATTGTTCTTTATCTTCTATATACCTCTGCTAAGCTCAGTTGCGAAGTGGGGAGAATATAAATGACTAACACTGAAAAGCTTGTCAAACACAGCAGCTTAGCCAGACTAATGAAGTAGCTTGACCATCAGTACACAGACAAGTTCTAAGAAAAGGTTTAGGTTTTTCCTCTGCAAAGTAAGAACAGAATTTCGAAACAATAATAGGGGATCGAGCGCAGATAACAATTCTTTAAGATACACCAAAAGCAAAATCAATGTGATCACAGAATATCTTACCCAAAGAGAGATAAATTCTGTAAGGAGGTTTGAATGGTTGAGTCTCATAAAGACAGTAAAGGCAATACAGTCCACCTAACCGGCGAGATAGGGACTCTGAGCTGACCATGTGACCTGCAAAAACCCTATCTATAGTCATGGCCTTGTATGATTTTAAAGTAAACTCACAAGAGATGTTAGTAGTTCTTAAACTTTTCAAGTCACTAAGATGACACATACATGTAAACCAACAAGGTGCTCAACAAAGTACTTTTCACCCAAAAGAGAACAATCGTTAAGGCCAATTAAAGAATTTTCCAACATAAAACTGTTCAAATAGAGTCATCAACTTGCTTACAAAAGGTGAATCTTTTCAACACTCACTTAAATCCAAGTCTCGATTTTTCGGCTAAAGCAAATTACAATCCAGCAATGGATTCCTTGACTCAATGACCAACACCCCAACAATGTTGGAGCACCCGCCACCGCAAGCCACAACCGTGAAAGCTTTCGATTTGGCACACTATACCACCATTAATTCATTGGAATTTAGCAATATCAATCTGACAAAAAGAAACGGAAAGGCCTCTCGCTCTCGCTCACCGATTGACTGAGAATAGAGCGTTTGCATGAAGAAGGTCAAGTTGGACGAAGGACGAGCCTCGTAAATGTAGGAGAACTTCCTCGACAGCCACACGCGCTTCATATCAGCCAAAGCCCTCGATCCGCCCTGCGCACAAAACCTCACATCACCTCACAGAAGCTGAGAACGGAACAGCCGTCCGAAATTACCTGAGCGAAATCGTTGATCAGCTCATCGACGTCCTGCTTGAAAGAGGAGAGATCCATCGCGGTTAGATGCCGGCCCTTCGATGGGTCGGAACGGCGACGAGCGCTCTGCGCCGGCGAGCGCGACGACAGCTGTCCGTGCTTTCTTCGGCGAAGAGTCTTCACGGGAAATACGCCCGCCGTACAGACTCCGGCGACCTCGGAGAAGCGATTCCGCCGGCGGTGGGCGGCGAGCCGGCGGAGGGAGACGGCGGAGATCTGTTGGCGGGTGAATTTGAGCGGGTCGTGGAGTTTACCCGAGAGAGACGAGAGGGGGTCTGGTTTTTCGCTTTTTTTGGTTTTGTTGCAACTTGCAACAAGTATTAAATAAATCCCTTTGTTTTGCGGAAAAATTATATATTTTTAAAATTATTGCTTGTACAGTTTATATAAATAAATGAATGAACAAAAAATATATTTATCGTCCATGAAAATATTTGGAAATAAATTATTATAAACAAAAACATTTTTCATTACGATACAAACGATTATTTATAGAAAAATATTTATTAAATTATTTATTTTATGCGAAACAAACGCTTTTTGAAATTTTATGTTCCCGAGTATAACTTTGAAAAATCGCCACAACTACAAAATTGACAGCCTAAATTGAATTATAATAAATATATGAGAGCTAGGAGGTTGACTCGTGCATCAAGCATGGGATAATGTCGGAATTTGTCTCAACTTGCATTCGATGATGCAGCTTGACAGACTTTGATCGAAATGAGTAATAATAATGGCTCAAATCGAACACTTCGATCACGAGTATGAAAGTCTTATGGTACCGCTTGGCGAAGTCACTCGCGTTAACCGTTTTGTCCCACCTTTTTTATTAATAAATAAATTTAAAAATTCTCGACAATTATGGGCCAAAATTAATACCTAGACTTTAGGCTGATAATTATTTCATGTAATTTATTTGTCAGGACTTTTCCCCCAATTTAACCAACTTTAGCAACATTTTTAATAAAAGCGAATACTTTCAAAAAAATATTTTTCAAATCATATATTTTTCACGTAACAAAGACACCTTTAAATGCACAAGAGGTATGTGAGCCAAGAGCAGCATAATCCTTGATTTTGGTGAGTCTAATGTGAGATCCACAAGATCTAAACAGTATGGCGAAGGTGAACTAGGCTTACATGCACCGGAGCACCCAATATCGACTCGGGATACATCAGTTCAAAGCTAAAAGTTACCGGGAAGAGAAGATACACAGCTAATACCTCCTGTGCTTTAAGTTCATGCTTTCAAGCTAAGACTAAATCTACCGCAAGTAAATGGTAAGAAACTTGACACCTGAGAGCCCATCTCCAGTTGCAGAAAGTATACGTTAAGAGTGTCAGGTGAACTAACCGAGGTTCAATTATCAAGCATCCAAATTCTAAACAATCCCACTCAATGGCAAAGTGGTATTCCGGGAGGCAAATTACAACCTATCAAGCCTAGATTTTAACACAGAGTCCAGAATTGAGATGTGAGCTAAACCTACATTTCCACTTTCACAAGGGCGTTTGATATCTGGGACGAGCCATACTGTAGCCAGTCCTTAGTGCACAACAGGGCTTCCACCGTGTCGGGTCGCAGGGAACACCTGTACCTATCCATCTCCTTAGGTGCGGTATCGAATACGGAATCGGGAAGAACAGTAGACACTGGGATGGACAGGATGTCACGAGCCATTTTAGAGAGGGTCGGGTATTTCAGCTTGTTCAGCTTCCACCACCCTAACACATCAAACTCTTGCACTCGAGGCAACAAAGTTTCATCCAGATACTGGTCCAGCTCCGACTTCATCTGCTGGCCACTAGTCTCCATGATATACATATCGAAATCAGTCAGTCCATGGTCTGTCAGAAGATGCCCTCCTTGAGGTGATTCCTCCATCTTGTTTCCATTATGCCCTTCTTCAGCGTAAGTGGGCGTCAGAGGCAATGGAAGCGAAACATATTCGAGAAACAGCTCGTGGATGCCTTCATCAACTATCTTCACATAATTCGGAGCATCTTCACCAAACACTTTAGTGAAACTGAACTCAACAAGCTTCATCTTGAACCGAGGATCCATGACCACAGCCATGGCCAAAACCAGGCTGCAGTCCTTCCAGTATTTATCAATCTTTTCAAGCATCGGCTTGGTAAGATCAGAGATGAAGGGATCCTCACTTGTGACTGCACGAGCAAGATCTGCTTGTATCTTCCACACTTCATGAAAGAATGTAACTGCAGTAGGGCTGGTGGTGGTCGTAAGTATAACTGCTGCTTCATAAACTGGTTTTAAGTAGGTACAGAGGGTTTCCACCTGCTTCCACTCTTCCAGTGTCGGGGCTTGCTTGTAATCGGGATCGGAGGTATCTAAGCAAGAGAAAACTTCCTTCAGTTCCGAAGCAGCCACCAACATTTCATATGTTGTGTTCCACTGAGTTTGATCATCTAAAGAAAGGCTCCTCTCGCTTGGAACTTGCAGCTGTTGCTTGAGATCTATAAACTTTTCCTCATGTGAGTCTGATGTCTTCACGTACTTTACACTGTTCCGTATTTTCTTTACAATTCCTTCCCCTGCCCCAAGTACATCTTTCGCCACAGCAGTCAAGGTACGTGCAACGCAATTGCTGATCAACAACTGACCATTGAGAATATGTGGGTTCTTGATAGCAAGAAAAGGTTTTAGATTTTCACGTGCTGCTTCAGTCAGTGGCTGATTAAAGGTAACAGAGAACAATTTACTCTCCAGATTCCAATCAGCAAGACAAGTAGCAACTGCATGACTTAATGCAGAAAACGGCTCCATTACAATATTGAGAAGCCTGCGATGCATCTTCCAGTCACTATCCATGAAATGGCCAGTCAGAAATAGATAACCCAAACTTTGACTAGAAGTCCAAATATCGACAGTGAGGCAAACTCGTCCTGGCATTCCCTCGATGAACTTCATCACACCTTGCTTTTCACATAAATAAGTTGCTACACAGTCACCTTGTACAGCATTAAAAGAGACCAGATCGAACCGTGGTTGAAGGTTCTGCACAAAAGTCACAAACCCAGGATGCTCAACCATGTGAAGTGGGTAGTCATGCATTATAATCATCTTAGCAATCTCATGGCGACACTGGTCCTGGTCGAAAGATATGAGAGGGACAGCAGAAGTTCTATAGCGACGTTTAGGAGGATCAGAACCCATTCTTCCAGGTGCAGAGTATGGTGTGATCTGATTCTTGTCTTGGTTACGTAGAAGAGCAGGACAGGTGCCCTTAGCAATATGACGTTTGAGGTGGCTGGTGCCAGCAACCTTTGAGCCTGTACTATAAGCAAAACTTTGCTTGCACTGCTTACAGCAAGCTCTTCTACATCCAGGACTCACGGTTTCTATTGTGAAGTGTTCCCAGACGATGGACTTCTTTTTTCTCCGCTTGTTGGGCTGTGTTTCAGGAGTTTTCACGTCGTTGTTTTCTTCTAGGGTCGCCATCTTCTATCTAAAAACAAATTCCTGCCCAATAAAGACAGAGATAAACAACAAAAGAAAAAGGAAAGGTATGGAAGAGAAGGAGATTTGCAATATTTTGACAGAATAAGGCGGATATATTACATAAATCACTGATGAATGGGCTTGAACCAAATATTAAAGTAAGATGGACAGAAGAACTGTACAAAAATTAAAAAAAACTTCTATAAAAATTGACACGACAGTGGCCAATCATAGGAATTGACAAATTAGCTTTCAACATGATGAGGAGAGTTTAGACATGTTAAGCTAGCAGCAAAACATCATATTCCGCTTTGTATTGCATTATGTAGGTCAAGTATCCACTATGGTGAACATTCCTGCATAAAGTCCACACCAGAAGCGCTCCAAATACTCAAAGGTAGACTATTCAGAGTACCTGCATTTTATACTCAGGAAACACAATCTAGTAGTAGCTTTAACATTTGATACCTCATCTCACAGATGCAACAGGAGTTATCTTGGTCGGTGGTCGGTGATCTATGTGTCAAGAAAGAACCAACTTGCGTCGGCCTCTGTCTTAGTTATAGAATTCTAACCCTCGATCTGGCTGAAAAGTGCAAACAACAGTAGGCTAATGAATCTTTTTCGCAAGCTAATTCAACTTCTCATAGTCAACTTACACACAATCATCATGTACAGCCAAAGAACTTACATCTGAATGAGAAGGAAGGGAACTACACAAATCACCTTAGTCTCCTAGGTATATCAAACACGAAAAAGCATCCAAGCATAAAGAAACTCTAACTATTGAACAAAGGGAAAACTCTAAGCATATATCCCAATTACAGAGAACCAACCGAAAACAGAAGTGAAAGTACTGCAATTGCTAGTGCCCTTTTTTCAGTCATTGAAATAGAAGTAAAAGCTTTAAGGCATCCATTGGCATCGAACTTGCACATGCCACTTTTCACTTTTTGGTCAATTGAAAAATCTCAGAATGTACTACACAAAATTCATTAAAAAGTCTACCAGCAAGCAGGGCACGAAACTATCCCTCCCCACTATATCTTTCTTCAAATTCAATGAGTCTCGTTCATGTCGATGGTATCTCCCACTCCCCACTCATATTAATCTTGATCACTGCCTTAGTCCTTGGCACTTTGAATGATTAACAGGTCATGGTAACAGACAACTTGAAATGTTCAGTGTCACGCCCTCCTACAGCTTACAGGTCAACAAGTAGACTAGCATTCATTGATTCTTTGGGACAATATCTCATGTCAGTGAGACATGAGTACATCTAAGACATGTAGTTATGTTTCACCGTACAGAGTAGGCAAGCCACCAATTTTCAGACAACGGAAACCAAAACACACAGTGATTCCATCGAAAGCAAAGCGTACAGTAATTTCTATACTAATTCGAGAACGACGAGTTCATCCATTCCTCCTTGTGTACCCACATTCCCACCACCGATCTTCTCACAGACTAAATTAGCTACCAAATGAAAACGAGTTCCACGGACTAAAATTGTCCCTCCTTGTACCCTTGAGCCACACAAAACACATGCATAGCCAGCAATATATCATACCCGTTTCCATTCATTAAGTCGGCATCTTCAGATGGTTATGTCTTGGAAGAAAGGAAGAAAGAAAGAAATTAACATATCTCTAAATATCATGTCTTGACAAGTTAACTGAACTAACGCCTTCTTCCTTTTCCTTCCGCATCTTTTTTTTCTTCTCTTTTTCTCTGTCTTCCTTCGCTTATAGCTGCTAACGTTAAAAAGTCCGGCCACACATTCCTCACTCAGCCCTCTATAAGAGGGGTCGCCGACTCCACCAGGTTTCAGACAACAGGCCCTCGCAGGCAAGCGTCCTAAACAAAACCCCCCTTGGGTGCGTCGGTCAGGCAGCCACCAAAGACCACCCACTCGTGTCATTCACTTCCACTTCCAGATAAAAGAGGGGGGGACAGGACACCCAGTGGAGCAACGAAGCTGGGTCTAAGCCTTCTTGGGCCCAAGCAAAGCCTTAACAAGCCCAAGCCCGATCACCACCTAGTCCTCCACACCAACCAACCACACAGACCCCGACCCTCTGCTGCTAAAACCCGCTAGGCTCTCTCTTCTCCTATGGCTCGGGAACAATTTCAGTGCAAAGCCGGTCCTTTTGTAAGCTTCACCATCGCCTCCGGGCTCAAAATAGCTTTGGGGGGTAGAGAAGAAAACAGACCCGCTGAGATGAAAACAGATCTGAGCGCTCGATACGAGCCTCCTGGACTCTTCTCAACGAGAATCGAAAAAACCAACCGGGACCAGGCTCTCATGCACTGTATTCTTGCAGCCTCTCTGGGCTTTAAAACTTTAGACGAACGCCAAAACGAAACGAAAAACACAAAAAGGGGTCGGACGATCGCAGATCCGACGCCCCCGAAGCTGTGAACGAGCCGGGGGACTGGACTAAAAACCCAGAACGAATCCGAATCAAACACGAGCCGAATCCACAAGCAACGACGCAACACACGAACCCAAAAAAGAGAAGGAGAAGAAGAAGAAGTCCATCGACGGGGAAAGGAAAGACGGAAAAACAACGACCGATCGTCATCAGGGTAAACCAGCATATCCAACAGCAACACGAAGCAAACCTCAGACGAGAAACCAAAGAACAGTCAAATCACAGAGAGAGAGAGCGAGAGAGGGAGAGAGAAAGAACGGAACGAGGGGGAGCCCAGATGTCAGCATCCTTACCGGTGCCGGGAGGACGAGGGCGATCCGCGGCGGGCGGCCGGGCCGGCGGGGGGGTCCGGTCGCCGATGAGCTGGGCCTCGCAGATCTAGGGTTTCGTCGCGGTCTCGCGCGGAGAGAGAGAGAAGGGGAGGAGAGAGGAGAGAGGGAGGGGGAGAGGGATTGGGCTTGGGACCCGAGAACGAGATGTGCAATTGGACCGCTCAATAGGGGTTGGGGGTTGGAAGAGTTCGGTCGGGATAAGGGTCTCGCGAGCGGAGCGAAGACTTTTGGGTGGGACAAAACCGCGATGGCCGGGTGGGTTCGATTGGACCTCTCTCTCGTTCGTGTCCACGAGAAGAGGTCCAAATGGCTACGTGAATTTCGATTCCTTTTCCTCCCCCCTCATCCCCCTCCTCCTTCCTTGGTTGCAAGACTTTAGATATTGGACCGCCCAAGAAAAGGCCCAACCCTAATTCTCATTTCATTTACTTCATTTATTTATATATATATATATGCGTGTGTGTGTGTGGAGATTAGAAGAGAGAGAGAGAGAGAATTGTGCTAGTTTTGAATTGTAATGGGTAAAAAGGCCAATCAATTTTGGCCCACTAAAGATATACAGCCCTAGTGCTCCAATTTAGGTGCCTGCTTGGGTTTTGGATTTTCCTTTCATGCATTTAAAACTTTTTATTTTTTATTTTTTGGGTGTGATCAGCCTAATACATGCTGCTAAAGTACTAATTTTGGGAGCAGAGAAGAGAAGACTTGGTGGAAAAGGAAAAATTAGGGAAGCGGGGGAACCGCCGCCTTCTCGTCGCCCTGGCTTCGTACTGTTCCGGATAACGAAGAGGGGGACCGGATTTTCCCGCCCCGTTTTTTTTCTTTTCATCTATATCTTATGGACTTTCGTCCTTCTTTTTGTCGATTTCGAAAAGGCCTTTCGGATAGAATGACAGTGAAAAGAGTTATATTCTCTGATAAAAAAAGGATGGGAGTATTTTCCCTTTCTTCCTTAAAAAATTATGTCGAAATAATAATTTAAAATAATGAAAATGTATTATGAAAATATTGGATCATGATGGTGGCGTCTATAATTTGTAATCCTCCTTTCTTCCTTAAAAATAGAGATTTTAAAAAACAAGGAAAAATATTTTCAATCAGTAGATATTTTCAATTATTTCCGCAATTGATTCATAAATACTTATCCTCAACACGTCAAGTCAATATTATCCTCAGCAAGTAAACTATTTATAACAGGCGTGATTCATCACTAGTATTCTAAAAACAATGAATCTTCATGCTAAGTACAATTGATATGCCAAGAAAAGGGAATAGGCCTACGGCTTACAAAATGCCAATAGGGATCCAGATGGCTCGCCATGCTAAAAAATTAGTATTTAGATAATACTCCTTAGAAATTCTTAAAAAATAAGGACACTATTAGCGACAGTATACAGCGCCCGATTTATTGTGAATAATTTACGACGATCACTTTGATGTCAAAACTTTTCATGATGATTCATTCAAGTGATAAAGGACAATTTAACTTGCCTAAGAATTCTCTATGATATCATTATAAAAAATAACTTATCCAAAGTGACTCGACAGAGAAATTTTCCCTTTGAAATATATACCTAGGCACATTATTTAATGATTATTTCCCCCAATTATTTGCCATGTAGGATCTGTAAATTATCAGAAAAAGCCACATGGCATCCTCATATCCACCAATAAGGATCGACTTCAACATATCAAATTGACAATCAGCCGACCTCACAGTATCATGAAGGACGATTTCCTTAAATTTCTTCGAGTCTGGTTGGTACGGCTGCAGCTAAAAAGCCGGACTGTGTCGAAATGCATCCGTTTGGCGACACATTTTCCAAAGGATTTTCTATTGTGGCCACGATTAATGAGTTTGGCAAAAGTTACTATTCAATTACTGTGATTATCGTCAATGACGAAATCCGTATAGATCCGTTGTGTGGCTCCTCGGGTCTGACCCTAGATCATTCACTTGGAAGTTGTAGCACAATTGTGGGTCACACGTTGCAAACTTCTTGCAAGAGGCGACAACGATGTCGCTTTCAGGTCGGGGCACGGTGGAACATTAGGAGCGATGCGAGTGTGATGAAGAACGGATTAGTGATGGAAAATCTTCATCTTTATCGACGTTTCTTATGGAGATATTCACGTGGATCGTTTCAAATGGAGACATCAAAGTGGCCCCTTTTGCTATGCGCCCGGAAATGTAGGACAATAAGGATTAGAAAGATATGTTGCCAAAGCTTACTTTTGCTCTGGAGGCAAGCTACTTCACTTTTGTACATTAATTCAAAAACTTAGAGATAGAGCTGAGACTATATCACTCGATCTTGACTGGTAGATGATGTTTCAGTGCATTTATGGTAACGATCCCAAAAATGTGCAAGCATGTCCACCAGAACAGGCTAATATCCTATATTCCATGCGGTGCTCCTTTCCATTTTCCAATCAATTTCAATCATTGATTCGAGGAAACGAGGTTGTTATTGCGGTCAAGATTTATCAAATGTGGAGATTTTTTTTATTTATATCGTCATATTTTTGGCTTTTCGGGGACGATAAAACCTAAACCCTAAGCCCCTCACCAATCCATGCTGAAAACTGAACTTCTTTACTGTTGATAACATGGCAGGTGCCCCTTCATTCTACTACATCTCTGTGATTTCCCAAATGGCAATCGGTTGTTCATTTAAGCAGGTGGGAGATGATGGCCATGGTTGCACTCTTCACAAGACAATGCTCAGAACCTCCCTCCTCTTCTGCACAAGTCGCGTACACACGCCTTAGCCATTTCCGGCTCCGGTACATGCTTATGTTCTGCAGCCTTCGCCTCCCTCCCCAGCATCTCTCCTTCCCTTCCTCAATGCCTCCTCCATTTCTCTCTCCTTCTCTCCTATGTGAATGGGGAACCCTATTGCTCTATATTCGGATACCAATGCTTATGGGGCAAATTGTCCAAAAAGTTCTAAATTTTTTAACATTTTGCCAATTCAGTCGTAAACCTTTTAATTGTATCAATTGAGTCATAAATTTATTCACGTTTTGCCAATCGAGTCTATCTAATCAATTTTGATTGAAAATCGCTAATGTGGACGTCGATACCAACGTGGAGTATTATAAATAATATTTTTTGCTTATTATTTCTTTTCTTCTGTTTTCCTTCTTTACTTTTTTTGTTCTTTATTTCCCTTTTCTCTTCTCTTCTTTGTTTTCTTTTCTTTTGTCCTTTTCTTTTTTCTTTTTTCTTTTTTCCCTCCACTAGAGGAGGTCGTCCGACCTCAAGCGAGGGCTGTCCTCATTAGTCTCAAGCAAGGGATGCCTAGGCCTACATTGGTGAAGGCAACCCTCATCTGGGAGAGCGAGGGCTGCCTTGACCTGAGACCGGCGACCTCTGCTGGCTATCGATGAGGCCTTGCGATGGCTAGCGGAGGGCGACAGGGAAAAAGAAAAAAAAGAAGAAGAGAAAAGGACAAAAAGGAAAAAAAAGTGAAGAAGGAAAAGATAAGAAAACAAAAAATAAGGAAAAATAAAATAAATTCGATAAAATATTAAAAAATTATTAAAAATTATCCACGTCAACAACTACTGTGTCGGCGTTCACTTCAATGATTTCTGGCCAAAATTGGCCGGATTGACCCATTTGATAAATGGTAAAAAGGTTTAAGACTCAATTTGCACAATTAAAATGTTTAAAACTACATTAGATAATGGTGCAATAGGTTAAGAACTTTTTGGATAATTTTCTCAATGTTTATCTGTATTATAAGAACTTTTGCAATACACCACTCCCAACTTCGGTACGTGTTCTTGTCTCTTATTCTTCGCCTCCCTCCCCAGCATCTTTCCTTCCTTCCTTAATTCCTCTTCCGTGTCTCTCCTTCTCTCTTCACTCCATACTTTGATACCAATGATTATGTCCGTATTACTAGAACTTTTGCAATACACCATTTTCACCATACGATAATTATGATGGTGTTGTCATTATCATAATTATTATTTCATTTATTGCTATTATAAAATTGATATATTCTTATTTGTTATTCTTTTAATTTTTTATAGAAAAGTTTGAAATAAACAACAACAGTAGTAATAATAATAGAATTAGGATCATTATTGACAGTATAATTATAATTAGTTTTTTTCATTTTTCTCTTAAAAGATAATAGCTACTGTAGAGGGTTGGACGTGACGATGCCATTGAGTCACATGGTTGGAGGATAGAGAAGAATTGAAATTAAAAATTGTAACAAAATAGATTGGAGGTGGTGGTGGAGCAGCTTTTTTTTTTAGTTAAAGAAAAAAAGAGAGGAGACACTTAGGGTGCGAATGGTAACCATTCTACTCCAGAAATCAAATTCTTGCCAGAAATTGATTTCTGGAATTCTTGCCAGAAATTGATTTTTGGAGGAGAAATCTGTTTGATAAAACATGACTAATTCTGCTCCAGAAATTGATTTCTGGAACAGAAATCTATTTTTATTTTTTGATTTTTTTGGGCACCTCAAAAAAATTAAATTTCACTCAAAGTAGGTGCCCAAAGGTATTCTAAGCCATTTTGTGAATTTTTGAAATTTTTGCTTTTTTTGGATACCTCAAAAAAATTAAATTTCACTCAAAGTGGGTGGCCAAAGGTATTCTAAGCCATTTTGTGAAGTTTTGAAATTTTTGATTTTTTTTATTTTTTTGGGCACATCAAAAAAAATAAATTTCACTCAAAGTGGGTGGCCAAAGGTATTCTAAGCCATTTTGTGAAGTTTTAAAATTTTTAATTTTTTTATTTTTTTGGGCACTTCAAAAAAATTAAATTTCACTCAAAGTAGGTGCCTAAAGGTATTCTAAGCTATTTTGTGAAGTTTTGAAATTTTTGATTTTTTTATTTTTTTAGGCACCTCAAAAAAATTAAATTTCACGCAAAATAGGTACCCAAAGGTATTCTAAGCCATTCTGTAAAATTTTGAAATTTTTGATTTTTTTATATTTTTTAAAAAAAATTCAAAAAATTTCCTATTTTCTCGAAATCTTGACTTTTTTATTTTCTGGAAATTTTTATGAATTTTTCAATTTTTATGCATTTTTTGAAAAAAAAAACAATAGTGAGAAAAAGAGAGAAAATAGAGAGAATGCATTTTGGAAGAGAGAAGCTATAAAAAGTAGCTTCTCTTTTTCTTGCCCAAAACTCATTCTGGAATAAAAAATGCATTCTAGAATCAAGAATGCATTCTGGAATCAAGTATTTTTAACAAACGCATTTTTATTTCAGAATGTGAAAATTGCTCCAAAATGCATTTCGGAAATTTTTTAACAAACGCATTTCTATTCCGGAATCCATTCTGAAACAAAATTTCTATTCCAGAATGGATTCCATGCGCGCCCTTAGGATGCGCATGGCAACCATTCTGTGTCCGAGAACAGATTCTGATAAAAAAAGATTCTTTTTGATTTTGTGCCTGGGAACTGATTCTGAGCATTTGAAGGTGTTTGATAACGGCTCAAAATTTCTATTCCTGAAATAATAAAAGAACAAAAATGCGTTTGGTAACGTCATAAAATTTCTTTTTATTAATAATATTTTAATAACATTTTAAATATTTATTATTTCTTTCTTTTCTTTTTTTCTTCTCCTCCTTCTTGGCCATGGCCGGTAAAATATTTTTAATTAATAATAATTTTATTAAAAATAATTTATATATTTTTTAGCCATAGCCGATAAAAAATTTTCTTATAAATAATTTTTTTTATTAATAATTTTTTTATAAATATTTTACTAAAAAATATTTTTTTGCCATGGCATGTAAAATATTTTTTTATAAATAATATTTAATAAAAAATATTTTTATTGAAATTATTTTTTTAATTTTTTTCCATGGCCTGGTCGCTGGCCATGGCCGGTAAAATATTTTTTTTTATTAATAATAGTTTAATAAAAAATATTTTTATTGAAAATATTTTTTTTATTTTTTTCGCCATGGCCTGGTCGCTGGCCATGGCCAGTAAAATTTTTTTTATCAATAATATTTTTTTATTTTTTTTCGCCACTGGCCATGGCCGGTAAAATTTTTTTTATTAATAATATTTTTTTAATTTTTTTCACCATGGCCGGTAAAATTTTTTTTATCATTAATTTTTTTTATTAAAATATTTTAATCTCGCCAGATACGGCGAGAGTGGCCCTCGCGTCGGACGTTAGAAGTTATATTAAAAATCAAGAAAAGAAGGAGAAAAAAAAACTGACTCTCATTTTTGTTCCCAGATTCAAGATGCTACTTTTTTTTTTTATTCTTGATTCTGCTCCAAAACTGATTATGGGCACAAATTTTTGCAAATTTGTGCCCAGAATCAAAAAATTAAACAAACAAATTTCTATTCCTAAACTAATTCTGGGAACAAAAGAACATAATCAAACACTATTTGGTAAGTTGCCATGCATAGCCTTAGAAACGTATGTGATGATAAGAGAAGGGTCATGCTAAATCCATCCCTAAAATGGCTCCGTCCACCTCTTGAAAATTTAGAGGATTTAATCACCCTTTTTATGGGTCACATTCGTTCTCTCTCTCTCATTAGCTCATTGCATCTCTCTACTTCTCTCCTCCTCGATCCTTTCTACTCATGTGCGCCTCTACCCTCGCCCGCCAAATCTCGCCGCTTCAAGCTCAAAGCCTGCATTGCTCGGGTCGAGGTCATTCAACCAAAATCCTTCTTACTGTTTGCTTGGCATTCCAAAGTCCAAGAGGATGTAATGCAATTGTGGATGCTTTGTGATCGGGCATTCTCCAATTTTGACTCTATTGGTGACTTCCATGCTGAGAGTTTAATTCTAGTTGTTTGCATAGATATTTTACATTATTTATCTGGCTATAATGTTCATGTTGGTTTGTGAATTGGTTGCAAAGTCATATGAAGAATGGCATCATTTCCTTCACAACAAAAAAAGAAGAAGAAGAGAAAACATAGCGGAAAAAGTTTTGAATGACGGAGGAGGTTGGGGCGGCAAGGCCAAGGAGGCGGTGCTGCGGATGGAAGTCTAGGTGTTGAAGCTGGGACTTAGAGAGGATGGCGTTGGCCGTGGCGGAGAGGGTAGTAGCTACAACGAATGATGCGGGACAGCGGTGGAGTCAGAGGGTGATCTCGCCGTTGGTGAATTGATGGAGGGTGGATCCGGTGCTGTCCAGCGCTCAGAGGTACGTAGAATGCAAAAACAAGCATGCCTGTCTCACTTTCATCAACTGCTTCATGTACCTCTTCCTTGTTCTACAACGAGACACCATTTCTTCTCTCTCTCCTCTCGAGTGACGAGCCTCCAAAACACACCCCTTTTCACGTCCAAATTTTTCTCGTTCTCCTCTCTGGGTTTTTATTGGATTTTATCAAGCTACTTCCTCCATCACTAGCAAGCATTTCACAATGTTCAAGCTCATGATTGGCAATTTCAGTGAGGGGCTCGACTTTGTCTCATAGACACAGTTGTGTTGATCACTCACTTTGCTTTGGTGTAGCCAGAACAACTTTAAATTAAAAATATGGCCCGCTTGCCAGCCATTATTAGAAGAAGGAAATAAAAAAACTAAAGAGAGGTTTGACGGTGAAGCACGAAGACTGGGTGGAGACACAGAAGGTGAGGAATCGAACCCATAAGTTGAACAAAGGGGTGGATAAATCCATTTTACTAGTGAATTTAGAGCCCCCCTAAGAGAATAAAACAAAATTTTTGTATGGGTATTTTTGTCCTAATAAGATAATCCTCAAAAAGTTTAAAACTTGCAATATTTCAAAGGTACTAAAATAACTCCGTGGAAGTTGCTGTGAAATTACCTCAGCTACAATGGTGCTCCAACTGTGATATCTTTACAAAACGTTTCGAAAAGCTAAACTATAGTAGTTGTGGAAGAATCGCACCAAGCATGCAATTTTTTTTTACTATCGCAATAATTCCAACAGCAAAACCTTATGTATCCTTTTTCCTCTCCAGTAGAAGTGATCGACGGTCTTGGGCGCCCAAGCCCAATAAGTAAATGGGAGTGCTTGGGCAATGGTCCTACATAGGACAGCCTAGCTAGCCCATCTTGGGTGCAAATCTCGCGACTCGACCCGACCCGAAAATTCATATATAAATTTTATGATAAAGGTGAGTTTTGGCAACCCCATTTAATTTGAGCTTTAGGCCCGAGTTGCATCGAAGGGGTGAGCAACCAGAGTGGTTCAACTTGGAACTTGCTTGAGCTCGCCTTACCCGGCTGATTCAAGGTGGTTCACAAGGGGACTAATGCAATTCCTGGTTATATACCATGACTTGGCCTATTCAACCCAGGAACCGAAACCTGGAACCAAATCAATTTTGAGTCAATTTACCCTTAACCCTAAGTAAGTTCTTTTACTCTTTTTTTTAAACATAAGATATTTGTTGAAATTAAATGTGTTTGACATATTATCCTCATGCAAAATAAATTGTGTTCATGTTCGATACAAAAATATTGTATATATAAATGAAAAAAAAGTTGTCGTTGGTCCTCTGGTTAATTAACCCTGAAACTGACCGGTTCGGTTCTAAGGTCAAGAAGGCCAATTTCCGATTCCAAAAAGTAAGAACGAACCCTCACAAGATAGGTTCCAACTTCTAGATTTGGAACCTACCCATCACGCCTAGGGTTGGGCATGCCTAATGATCACCTTTTACTCTCTTGGCCTAATTTTGTAGCCTTTCAATGTCGGATTTCCTCATCTATGATTCCTTCAATTGTAATAACATCTACTAATAATTATGTAACAGTGGCTATAGTCTTCTCCCTCAGGTACGAAATTGGGTAGGATTGCTTGACTTGGTCTCGCCCTACCTCGAGTCAAGCTTCAACAGGAGCTCACGTCGTGTCCAAGATATTTGTATCTTTGCTAGACCTCAGCTCAAGCTTTGCCTCTTCTCAGCCAAGTGGAGCTCCGATGCGACAGCGGGTAGCTCTATTTCCATTAATGACAACATGAGAGAGTGAGGGAACGGGGCAGGAAGGAGAGGACAGAAACATATGAAATGCGGTTCGGAGAGAGCAGAGAGCCGAGAAAGGAGAGACGAAGAAAGCGACAGCTGACGACCATAGAATTCACAAATTTCGTAGGTTATGTGCACTTATTTAGGAGTGCTTTTAAGAGCAGTTATTGCCTGCAGCCGAGCATGTGAGCCTAACTCACATTCACCGAGATATTTAGTAATTTTTCATCTTTTAGATTCCACCTTAAAAAGTACTGGCTTAGTGTAGATTCGCAATCTATACCATTTAAATAAAATCACCGACTAGTTCATTGCTTTAATATCTTTAGCGCTACATCAAAATCACTTTATTTTTTTTGTGGGGGGGGGGGGGGGGGGGGGGGGGGGCGGGGGGTGGGGGTTGGGTTGGCGGTTGGTTGTTTAGATGTTAGTTTAACAAACCACCAAATCATCAAACACGTTCATGTCGAACTCCAAACAATAATGGAAAGGAAATTTTATAAATTATCATGAGCCAGAAGCAAGAGACACAGGTCCAACTAAGGATGCATGTGGTGGCCAGTTACTGAAAACTCTCTTTACAACTCTCTCTAATTTCAAATCTTTAATCAACACGTGCGCCTGACTTATCAAAGTTGTCAACCTTGTATTCTTCATTTTTTTGTTGTTGATAATAATCCGTGATATTGATATTGAAGGACATATCTTAACGACTGCTCTCTAGTCTTGACAATGCACCGACAGCAACTCATTCATACAAATAAATCCAAGCTAGGGCACATTCTAGGGTTGTTGATTATGTACAATCAGGTAATTATCAACTTAGGGTTTTTCTTTTTTTTTTTACGCGTGGAAACAAAATTGTAAAATTCTCGCTGACCCAAATAAATATAATGGAAGCCCATTATTTATCTGGGGTTCTTAAAGTAAATTAAAACGAAGGAACATGAGAGAGAGAGAGAGAGAGAGAGATGCGCTAGTTTAATGGGGAAATGGCAAGACAAGTTTATGGGTTGAATCGAAGAGACAAGCCAACCTCACAGCAGTGTCGGGCATGGGATGTGTGTTTGAAAGATCGATCAGAACAGAAAGTCAAGTGGTAAATGTGACAGAAGAGCGCATGCATTTCCATGCACTTGTCCCCATTCTCCGACACGTATTGCCACCCACAGAACCTTCCTGAACAGCCTTCTTGCATGGGCATCGACAAGGGCTATTAGCTCGTGTGGCCTGTATTCCCAAGCTATAAAGTTGGTCCGAGTGAAAATCCCCAAACATTTGGTGCTTTAATCACTTTAATTAGCTCTATTTTCGTTGTACAATCCCCGTGAAAACGTGTAAAAAGTACTATGTTGGGAAGAGAAAAAAGGAGCGTCAATCACAAAAGCCTAAACCCTCGAGGGAGGGAAAAGGAAAATTTTGTTGAATGTCTGTTTCTCTTCCATAGTCTACTTAGATATTCACTTTTTTTTAAGAATGAATGACTGAATAATGTGGAATGAGTTCAATGATTTAGGAGAGCGGAAGGGAGAGGGTGTAGGAGTGGACGTGGGTAGTCAAATCGAAAGAGGGAAGAGGGAAAGTAATGAAGATAGGGGGGACCAGAGCGTACACATTTGCTTCGTAATCTCATAGTGAAAGAGTACAACTCCCCAGGCAAAAACTCCCGTCTTTTGTTCTGTTTGTCAAAGGGCAAAACTCCTGTCATGACAGAATATTTTAGCACATATCGATGTTGGGTGTGTGTATAGACACGCACGCTTGAGTAGTGAAGTCTTGTGCTATCTAATTCGACCTACGACCTCCGCCGAACGACTTTGCCAAACCCCTCGGCGCGACATCGCCACTCTCGTAGTCCGCCAATACCAAACCCCCAACCCGATCAATCTCTCTCGCTCTCTCTGAGGCTCCTCGCAAGTTGGGTCATGGCTCCTAACGCCATATCCAAAATCGTGAAGCCTTGCCCTGTCCTTGTTAGGGTGGGCGAACATTTATTTGTCTTGTTCTAGATTTATCAACTTTTTTATTGAGTTAATTCTTATATTTGCCTTGCCAACTTGGTGAATTACCAATACTTTTTAGAAATTACTATTCTCAATAAGAACCACTATTAACTTTTCATTGATAAAGCTACCATCTGATTTTGGGTCCAAACTCTTATTTGATTTTGTTACCAATATTCATTTGTTTTTTTTAATTGCCAACTTATCTTATCTATGACGAAAAACATATCTTATCTGTTTCCTAACTTATATATACCTTTCTTACCGACAAAGTCACCAATTTCTTTTTGGTTGCTAACTCTCATTTGAATTTTCTACCAATAGTCATTTATTTATAATTAGAATTACCAATTTTTATATTGAGTTACCAATATATTTTGCTTTACCTACCCTTCATACTACACGATTAAGTTACCAATTAATTTTGTATTATCAACTCTTATTTGAGTTAACTACCAACCTTATTTGATATTTTTAAATTAGGAACTTCTCTTACATTTACAAAAAAAGTTCTTTCTTACCAACCCCTCAAATTTACCAATTATTGTATGAAATTATCATTTTTTATTTAAGTGGCTGACTAACTTTTTTCTCAATTAAGTAATCCAATTGATAAGTTGGAAAATTAAAAAAACTAAACTAAATAGACTTTAGTAACTCACTAATGTGAGTTGGGAATTGAGAAGTAGTTGATAACTCGCTCAGGGAAGAGTTGATAAATCGCATAATTTAGAATTAGCAATTTCATATGAAAGTCGATAAAAATAAGGTTAGAAGAAATAATAGTTGGTAAAATTACATGAAAAGGAAAAAGAAAAATTAACTTAATAAATAACTCAAATGAGAGTTGATAACCCACAACTAGTTGTTAACTTAGTTAGAGCAAAGTTAATAAGGTGTTGTAATTAAATTAATTAATTTCTAAGAAGAGTTTGTAAATATTAGATGTTGCTAAGAAATGCAATTACAAGTTTGTAAGAGAAAAACTATCAAAAAGTCATAAACCTATTGCATTGTGTCAATTGATTCATAAAATTTTTAATTGTGCCAATTGAGTCATAAACCTTTTGACAATTTAGTCATTCTTGCCAATTTTGGCCAAAAATTACTGACATGAATGCCAACCATTCTACGTGGCACAACCAATGCTAATGTTGACAATTTTTACAATTTTTTTAATATATTTTTTCTCCTTTTCTTTCATTTTCTTTTTCTTCTTCCTCTGCCGGTCATTGGGCTTCTGCAACGGGCAGTGACCGGCCACAAGGGAGGGACAGTGAGGGCTAACCTCGTTGGCCTTAGGTGAGGCTCAAGCTCGCTAGATTCCGATGAGGTTGAGCTCGCCCTAGGCCTGCGAACTAGAGCTTGCCTGATCCCGATAAGCCCAAGCCTTGCAGAGATCTGGTGACGTGGAGTCTCGTCTAAAGCCAGTGAGGTTGGCCCTTGCTTGTGACCGGTTGTCGGCCATCACCAAGGTTCACGATCGGCGGAGGAAGAAGGAATAAAAAAAGAAAAGAAAAGAAAAGAAAAGAAAATTAAAAAATTCGATTTTTTTAATTGTAAAATTGTCCACAGTAATGTTGATTGTGTCATGTAGGACGATCGGTGTTAAGAAATTCATTTTCCTAATTTCAAGCACGCCTATTTTTCTTTGACCGTAAATTATTTTTCATTGACTAATCATTTTCAACAAACTAAACTCGTAAAAATCCAGAACACTAATTCATTAAAAGTTCTTTCACTCAAACAAATACGTACTAATCGGGATTCATTCGGTAAGGAAAAAAAAAACTCGCATTCAATTGATGGGGGAAAAATTTCGCTCCTACCTAATGGGCAAACACAAAACGTCACTTTCTACCGACGTGGGCTGCGACCCATCAAGGTAGCACCAAAGCACCATCCCCCTACACGTTGCATTCAAGAAAGCAAGGGACGCGATGGAAAATTGGAATAGAAACCTGTTTAATTACTCGCAAATCAAATCAAATCATACCCTTTGAAAATAAAAACGGCGAGGCATGATGATGGGGTGGGTCGAGGGTCGAGGGTCATTGACAAGATTGGCATAAAATGTTAATTAAGTGATTGCCAGCTAACTTAAGAGAATGCACCTGCCCACTAAACTCCTACCCAACAGCCAAAAAAGAAGAATAAAATAAATGAAGTGCCTTAGCGTGCTCACATCTTGCTTATTGCAAAATATTTTATATATTTACAAATCGCGTACCGATAGAAAAAAATACATGCTTATTTGAATTCGCATCTACCCACGATGATTAAATGAACGGGGGATGCAACCGGATCAAGTTGAGTCGATATATTGCAAGGTCTGGGTCCAACTCATCTCGACAGCGGTGCTCAAAACTCTACTCGAGCTAGATCGAGCATTACGCGTCCTGCTCGAGCTCGGCTCGGAAGGTACTCGCGAAACTCGAGCCCTGCTCGGCTAGGCTCGATGATGTGCTGTCGAGGTACAACGTGCGGTCCCGATGTCTTTGATGTCGAAATTTCTTACGAGCAGCGAAAATTTGTAAGCTTCAAATCCGGGCACTCGATACAATTAGGGTTTCCGATCAGCTACGGGGCATGATTAACAAGCCCGCGAGCTCGATCGATCACGGCGCTCCCCTCGCTCGCACGGCACGAGCCCGAGCTCGGCTCGGAAAACAAAACGAGCCGAGCCCAGCCGAGCTGAGCCGAGCCCCATCCATACCATCGAGTCGAATTCGAGCTACTCACCGGCAACTCGACTCCCCCTCAAACTACGGAGTGGACAATGCATCGGCTCGATTTCGGTACATTTTGAGCGCGAACGAAAGGGGGGAAACGGGGTAATAGTTCAGGCCCGGAGGTCAAAGTCAAATGAATAATCGTTTCTAGTGACTCGAGCTTTTGGAGAGCCCACAACAGCAACCTGCAAAAAGAAGTGTTTAATATTCTCGAGAGAGAGAGAGAGAGATGAGAAGTGAACAAAAGGGGAAGAGTCCAGGGGCGAACGGGGCCGACAAAGAGACCTCCGTCCCGGGAAAGACGGGGGCGTACCGCAGTGTCCCGACTCCCACGCACGCTCCTCCCCAACGGTGGGTGGGTCACCCCCTCGCCCCCGCCCCTCCTCACATGCACATGCCTCCATGTGAACTCCCCTTTCATGTCCCTTTTGCCCTCCCCCCTCTCCTCCCGAACCTCTTTTGAAATCTCTCTTATAGCCTCTCCCCCTTTCCTTTCTCTTCTTTGGCTCTCCCCTTTGCAATTCATCATGCGCACGCCCTTTGGTGCGTGTGGGGCGGGGGGGCTGTCGATGGTCTAGGGATGCATGGGACGATTTCGACCCCGGAAATTCATTGCCCCGGCCCCCCGTCGGTTGCTCGCCCTGTCCTCTTCTCGTCCCGTCCGTTTCAGATTCGAGAGTGAGCTTGGCAGGTTTCCTTTCATTCCCTGTCGAGCAATCTTTTCGGGATTTCTATTCAATCGGGACCGTGGAAGGGGACAATGGAATTCAAAGTTGGACTTCATTTGTTAGGGTATACTTGTTCCTGCATAGGCCCACCTCTCTCTCTCTCTCTCTCTCTCTCTCTCTCTCTCTCTCTCTCTCTCTCTCTCTATGATCACTTTGGATTAAAGTGACCCGTAATTCGTCACCCTAGTGGCCATCGTTATCAACACTTGAGAAAAGTTGGGTTTATCTAGAAGCAAATAGCTTAAATTTAGTAACATACACATTACATCGGTATCAAATTTAAGGCTAGAATTCCCATCGATTTAGAAAATTACGCACACAAGACACCTAATAATAGAGCGATCGTTCTTCAGATTTCTCCAAAATCATTTATGGGAATGATGACATCGATTCACATACAATATGTCGTCCGAAAAAAAAGATCACCGATAAACTAGGTCATACTATGTATCATAACGTACTTATAGATTCATTCATCTTAATTATGTCGATTCATTCCTACCATTATGTAATGAGGGAAGGAATAGGAGGGGAGGGGCGTGTTGAGGGTTTTAATCGTCCGGCGATTGTCGAACAACCGCCGCGGGGCGCGTGGGGCTGGGGCCATTTCGCACTTCCCTCCTCCCAAAAGAGAAGAGGACAGATCTGAGGTGGGGCCCGCCGGGTGTGCGCCCCGTGTAGGGTTTCGATCACCGTCAGATGCGGCAACTTGCATCGCAGCCGCACGTTTCCTGATGGCCTTTTCTTGTGATCGGGTTTCTGGGTTACCGGGAGTTGGGATCGAAACGGTGTCGGCATTTCCAACACTAATAATATTTGAGAATTTCTGGTTTTAAACTTTCATTAACAAAATACCTTCTTATAATTTTCAGGTTTTTGACTGTATAAGGTGTATGTAATCAATAATTTTTTAAGAATAAGTTAGTTTGGGAACTTATGACATGGGAAAAATTTGGGAGGTGGGAAATGAAAATGTGAATAAAATTAGAGTTTTCTCTACATCTCTATCTCACGAGAATTTTCACAAGTATTTACATTGCTCCCACTTTCTTAGTTTCCAATCAAGCCTTAAGATTTGTCTGTTTAACATTAGGTTTAGGTAAAAAAAAAGAGTACATTTTTGTTTTCCTATGCAAATCTCAGAAAATAACAAAAGAAAATGCATGTGAATTTATACCGTAAAAGGTTCGGGTGTTTTTGTTACTAAAAAGGGTCAAAATATGTCTGCCGCAATATTTACACTTAAACAAAAAAAAATGGCAAATTTAGAGTTTATGCTGATCAGCCTCGAGTGCTTTTTAAGACTTTAGTGAAAATACAAGATATTATATTGAGGGAAACAGTTCCAGAAAAGAAAAATGGTGGATTCAGCAATCTCTCAGCCCAATATTCTTCTAGGGATTGGTGGTGGAGCAAAAAAGGCACTCAATTCTCCTATAAATACCACCCCTATCCTAGGCCCTTTTCTCTGCCTAACCTTCACCTACTTCTTCCTCTCTCTCTCTCTCTCTCACAAGCTTTTCTTGCTTTTAGGGTTTTCAAGGGTGTCCAGTGAATGGTCCTCTTTGTATTCTTCCACAGCTTTCTTGAACTGCATATATTAATTGGGATCTTTTTGAAGCGAGTACACACACACTCACCACTCTTTCAAACAAGTCCTTGTTTCGATTGCGGTTCAAGCTAGCTGTGGGAAGATACAAATAGGGCCAAGGAAAAATTCTGCGTCCGAATCATCTCCGTGTGGATAGTAAGTATTTGGAATTTTGCGCAGTTGGTACTGATTTTGCTTTTCTGTTGGGTCATGTGAAGGCTAAAAGTGCGGTTCTTGATGTTGTTCTCTGCAAATCTGTGATTCTTGACACACTGAAACGAGAGCCTCTCTCACGGGGGATCTTGAGACGTGAAAGAATTTCATCATTTACAAGTGCAGAAGTTCTTAAAGTTTTGTTTCTTTCATCCACTGGTTTTTCTCTTGTTTTCAGAATTCTTGTTTAGTTCACCGGTCTTTACTTGTACTCCTTTTACGTTCTTGATTGATCTCATCATTGATAGTGAAATGGAGCCGTACTCTCTCTCTCTCTCTCTCTCCAAGCAGTTCTTTAGACGCGGATCTGGTGAAATTTGTTATTTTTTATGCCAGATTAATTGTTTGAGATACTACTTCTTTTCCTGTTTCAGAGAGTCACCCCCCATGTGGGGCGTCTGTTACAGATCAATAAAAGATAAAACCTCACGGTCGATCAATACAGATCTAAAAGCCACCACTTTGTATTTTTTTTTGTAAGGAACATGCTGCTGATCTAATGATCTGTACTTTGGACTGTGGTTTTTCTTATGTTTCTGTACTTTTGAGTCTTTATCTGGATTCTGGCCTTGCGCATCATCATTGCCATTGTGATTGATCATGATTTTCACCAGAGTGGGAATCTTCTGATATTAGTTCGTAATGTTCTTGATGGTGTTCACCTGCACATGGGTGCAAAGTTACGCATTTCTCTCAGTTTGCTTACTAGGCATGTAAGTAAAAGGTTAGTCACACGAGCCATGTCTGAGTTGGGTGCTAAAATGTGCATTTGAAGAGGTTAGATGGATTGCTTGTTTATATGTACGCTTCATTGGCACGTTATGGTATTGCTAGCTTTACATTGCTTAATGTCCCGAGAATAAAGCTAGCTGTATCTTTGCTTTTATAGATTGTTGTAGTTCAATTGCAATGAATCTCTCTTACTTTGTTCTAAGTCGAATCATCCACTCAACCAAACCTACTGAGGGTTTTGGGGCAATTAATCTTGAGGATAATTGGGTAGATGAAATCTTGATTTTGAAACAAGAAACCAAAGACATACATCAACCAACTTGCAAAAAATGGCCTTTTCTCCGGGACCCCATGAAACCCCATGAAAACGTAAGTCTAATGCGAAAAGGAAATTAGGGTTTCCTTTTGTATGTGAGGCTAAAGACAAGAGAGAGGCAAGAAAGGTCCCCCTCTATATACGACTCTGCAAGTAACAAAAGAAACATTGTTTTGTCTTCGTTAGAACTGATGTGCCTATGATAAGATTCTCATGTTCTTGCCGGTCTCTCCTTTTGAGGAAATTAATATTAGTTTTTTTAATACGAAGTTCTTCTTTCAAAACTCATATCCCATAAGCCAGATGAAATTTGTCATTAGTTTCCAATGCCTGAGCTTATGCAAATTGTTGCTGCATCATAAAATTTAGATCAGATCTAATGAAGGGTCCGGCATAAGATTATTCAAATTATTGTGTGCGGATCTTTTTGATATTTCATTAGTGGAATTGATTATTATAATAGAGTCCGCAAGAATAATCTGATGTGGCTTCTTCAATAATACACACACTTTGCTTTACTTTTGTTGCTCATTATGGCTTAAGATTGCTGGGATCACTCATCTTTTTGTAAATTGCATGATTCTTTACGCTCATCAAAGATGATCAATTGACTTTACTTTATTTCTCTTTTTGGTGCTCCCTCTTTATATATCAAAATATTTTCTCTCGAGGATGCTGCTGATTCCGTCGGCAAAAGAGATAATAAAGAAGTAGTTTGCGTGATCCATTACGCATCGACTGGACAATTTGAGTAGTTGTTTGCTAGCTATAGTATCTGTCCTTTGATCAATGTTCAATTTATGTTCTCTTCAAAAAGAAAGAAGAAAAAGACAACCTTGCAATAAACAAGTCACAACAGTGGCCTTTTCTTTATGCAATTCTATTTGTAATGCTTTCATCTCAGAGGGAAAGATGATGAAATTCACAAAAGTTGAATCTAATCTCCATTCTTTTGTTATGATATGATAAAGGCCGACAAACATTATTACCTACCAATTACTTTCAATATCATTTTTCTCCTCCAATGAATATACATTAGAAACTAAAATTATAAGATAAGTGCATTCAATGGCAAACAAGTCGGACCGGCCAGTGAGGAACAAAACTTGGGTGCAACCAGATGCCCGAGAACCGCACATCATGTAGACGTCACATGTTTTTACCAATTATCTTTGAATCCATGACAATCAATGTATGCGAAAATCACATGTGGAATTATGAATGGCGCATATGAGAGCTATCTAGGTCTTGCACATTTTAGGTCTTGGTATTTAATTCAAGCCTACCAGTCTAAAGTCAAACTATAACTTCTCTTAACCAACTACTCTAGTTGAGTATTCAAAATTTTCAATGTAATCTCCCGTTTGTTTAGTCAAAACCCTAGGAAAAATCCTTTCAAGACTATACACATCTATGTAAGCATTCCGTTTTCTCTCTCGTTTAGTACATGCATCTTTAATTTGTGGTAATATGTCATTAATCTATTACTTATCTTTTTTTATATTTTGCATTGTATTGGAAGAACACGACCCCGTTATGAAATGTTGTTGGAGGAGGAAAAATGTTTCCTAGTACTATGTAGAAGGTTATTTATTGATCGGTCAATCTCCCATTTTTATGGATGAAACCTCAATTCCTCTCAAATTGAAGGTCCGCCGATTCGTCAATTTATCGAATTACTAACATTGGGACCGAAATTGGGAAGGTACAACCTAAAAACCGTGACATCTCACATACGATTCCAATTAGCAAGGTATAGTTGTCTCCAAGGACTGACATAGAACGATGTTGCTCATATCGATCACCCTAGCTTGTCCTAATTAACCAATTATCATGAAAGAGGAAAGGGAATAGTATGAGGAAAATGGCAACTTTATAAGGAATTTGCAAATCAAGAAAACCTTCTGTCCAAATATCTTCTCCATCCAATCAGAAAGGTTTCAAATTCGCCTCAGGGAAAGACAGCCTATGAATCGGAGCCAATCACGTTCGACCAATTTGTTTTGCAGCTTTCATGTCATGAGGAGGTGGTTGCAAATGCAAATGCCCAAATGGGTTGGAGGAATATTAATAGGGTTGTGAATGTGAATAGCGACGGGACACATCTCCATCCCCTTGGCCAACGAAAAAATGGGGGGACGCCATTATTGATTTGTTGCTTCTCCCTGCCATTTCCCTTTCAAACTAACCCATGTTCTCCGTAGTGCATGCTCATCATCCGAAACTCCAATAGATTCCCCACTTTCCACTGAAACCCTTGTTTGATTCTTGAAGTTGAAGGCATTCTTTGGGCTCCTAATTTGCTGTTAGGGTTAATTCAAGGACGTTTGTAAGCTAGCTAATGTACTTAATCTTCCCCATTCTCCCAATTAAGGAGAACTTTTCTCTTTTGAAAATGGTTCGAAGATGATAAAGTTGTATGAGGGTATAAGGGTGTTTTCGTAAGAAGGTGAACTCATATAACTAAGCTAACACGCCAGGATTATCCTTTGTGATTTGGTTTGCATGTTATCTAGGATTAAATTGAGCATATAACACATTATTTGCTTAACCTAGAATTTTTTTTTTGCACTGTGTGTCGATGCAGAAATGTTGCGATAAACTTTCTACCATACATACAGTGTGATCAATTAATATCCTTTGTGTACTCAATAAGTTATAGCTGTTGCATCTGGTGTTGAGTTGCTTTCATGTTCGTGCTCTCTTGAAGTATAGTGTCCAACTGTTATGAGCAGCTCTTAGGGATGCTTTTGACACAATTTTATTTATTTACTTTTGTTGATTGATGAGGAAATCATCTTAGGTAGGTAAATTTTGAGGCCTAGAAGTGAGTTGAAGTCATGTTGGATGGCTCATATATGAAACTATATGCAGATAATGGTGTGGGAAGTGGAACTTTTGTCATGCGCCTAATCCACATATGCGAGTCCACTCTTTAACCACTAAGCCAACTCCATACACTTTACATGGTTGGAGTTCCGGTGCATTTTTCTTTTCTACTATTGCAATGAGAAAATGAAGTATCGGATAAGGCATTCTAGTAATAATCTAGAGAATGAGCATAAACCCGATTGTTTGGAAAACTATAGAACACCCGGCAAAACCCATGAATGGTTAAATCTAGGCCTTTGGCTTGTGCAAGTAACCCCGCTTCATCTCCATAACATCTGCGATCAAAGGTTCAACAACTTAGTTAATTGTCCGATTCATTCAACAACTACCATCACATTCACATAAATTGTTGTCGTTTTGTTTACTTAAATTCTCCTCTAAGTTTGACCTTCAAATGCACTCTTCAATGCTAGCTTTTCGGTCCCAACCGCTCACGGCCACCTTTTCCATTAACAGAAGGAAGAACCCAGCAACTTTTGGATTAATCAATCCACAAAAGAGCAAGAGGCAGGCGTTGCAATTAATGAAGCAAGAATTTTGGCAAACATAAATGAAAGTCATGATCTTGAAATCAATGTGCATGAGATTTTGTGCTTTCCTTTGGAAATATCATTATGCTATCCCCAAGGTCTACCAGACTTGGATGTGGTGTCATGAATTATCATCATATGTTTATATTATAAATGAGATAGCTAGCTACAAACGTCACTGTCATGAATGTACGCCGTATTACTAGCTCAATAAGTTCATGTTACCTTAATCATCTCATGTTACTCCAATCGGTGTGAAACTTTTATGTAATGATCGAACATGAAATACTATAATTTCTTCTTTCCGGACGACATGGTTTTTACAAATCTCATATAAGTCAAAATTAGGGTATTATGCAAAATGTCACTTAGCTAAGCAAAAGGAAGGTCACTGACACATAATTGTTGTCCTTAACATAAGGAGTAATGTAAGGATATAGGCACAAAGAAATTCTATGCATTTGTCTCGAGAGAGTCTGAGAACATTACACCTAGCCAAAGAAAGTGATTTATGAATGAAGTGATTGCATAGCCATCATACGGTATGGGGAAAACTATCGCTGACCAAGTTTCTACATACTAACCTTTCTTCTAGTTTACGAATTGGATTTGAACCAATCAAGCAACTTTCTGACTTAGTAGATCGTAAATGGATCTGTCCTCCTCCTCATTATAGTCCATTATAGCCATAGTCCACCCCAGCTCTGCTAAGTGGAAGAGTTTCCCACCAACGGCATCTCAAAATTCGAAGGCTTATAGCTAAGGATAAAGTCATGACGGCACAATGTGAAAACAAGATTGGTGGGGATATATCGCGTGAACGTGCCACTTGATATTAGCCGTGCAGAGGAAAATGTCTCCGAATGTAGTTAATTCCCGGAGCGTACTTTTGTTTTGGGTAACAAGTTGATAAAGGAAAGCTATACATTATCATTAAATCACGCGAAAACAGCCTAACCCCACCTTATCCCTGCTTTATAAGCTAATCTATCTCAGTGGACCTCAACAACATTTCATCAGTCAATTAATGCTCTCATAATAGAACTTTGTAACCTAGCATTTGGCAAAGATTCCTCTCGAGACCTTACCAAAAAAAAAATTTACCTTACCAAAAAAAAAAGATTCCTCTCTAGAGAACACTCACCTACTCGATTCCTTGATGTCACTTCAATCTTGATGACCCCATGTTCCCTTGTTTTGGCCTACTAATTGGTCATAAAATTGAATGATGCGTCGCATTAAGTGATGATGGTTGAATAGGATATGTAATTCATGCATTCCCAATTAGGAAATAAGGGGAAATTGTCTAATTAGTCACAAACTTATTATACGTATGTCAATGCAGTCCTTAATAATCGCCTCTCCTATGTGTCATACCATCACGTTAGTGATTTTCGGTGAAAATTCGCCGAAAGAACTACAATGAAATTTTGCACAAAGGCTTAGGATTAATTGGTAAAATTAAAAAGTTTAAGACTAAATTGATATCTGTACAATAAGTTTAGGATTGATTGAGTATTTTTCTCGATTTATTAGTTATGGATGGGTAAAAAAAGAGGCTAATTAGCCAAAACCAAAAGGGCATCGAAACGAAAAAAAGGAAGAGCTAAAAGTTTGTAACAATCCATTATTCGCAAGTTTAAAATTTTATTTTAGGGAAAAGGGTCTTGTGGATCATGCTTGATTGGTCTCATAAGGCAACTTCCACACGTTAGATTATGTCTATTTGTTCAGTCCAGTCGAGAATAGCTTGTTGCGTAGCACGCACACAACACTAATTGAATTCGCAAACATTGAAGTGGGAAAAAATATAGAAGTTTCGCGGTTATTATCGACCGAGAAAAGTATTTATTTGAGGTGAAAATGTCACGTGACATATGAATATGTACGTGCAGATGTATGTGCATACGTTAATACGTTATAAGCGCAGGTAAAGCCTAATAAAGCTGAAGGCAAAAGCTCCAAACACAAACAAAATTTTAAAAATAATTGAAAAAAAAACGTAGCAAATGGGCTCAAACTGTGTACTTTGGAAGGCCAAATTCTAAAAATTGAAATGGATCGAAACCCACATAAGAAGTGGATTCGAGGCAGAAGTGAGCTCAACATTATTCATTTGGCAATTAGACTTAGGGCATCCAAGTTATGAATAAGCTATCGGATCGCATTTCTGAGCTCGTAACTCCACCTGATCAAAACTAGTTGTGATCCATTTTACTAAGGGATTTACAAGGAATTCTTCGATCACTCGCTAGCATGACTCGAAAGATCATACCAAATAGATTATGAACACAGATGTTCGAGCTCTAGAGATTTAATGTCCAGCTTGTAAGTGATGAGCTATATCAAGAAATGCTGAGACTCTGCCCATAAAACTTATAAGTATTATGTGTCTTTGAAAAAGCTTGGACCTTGTGATAAAACCTAAAAGTCCAAAGTTTAAATGTATTCATGCATGAAATAATTCAAAAAGAAGCTGGAAAAGCAGACACAGTAATGAAAGCAGGTTGAAGCTGTTATGATGCGTTTCTCTTTCACTCTCCTGCCTGTAATTTGTCAGAATATAATTGGGTTCCACATAAATAATCTTTAGGGCTAGTAAGATGTAAATTATTTTGATAAGTTCGGCTAATTAAAGTCTTTGCCAATATGGTCAGAGCCCTATTGCAGATGCTGAGAATTATTGGTCAAGGTCACTATAGCCTAGCTAGACACAGTTGGACATTTTCTTACTTATGCTAAGCAATGAAGCATATGTATAGTACACTTATGTCAAATTTGAATTGGCAAATATTCAATTAATTGTATACATGATCCAGGTCCAGAAGCTAGAGAAAGAGATGCAATTCCTACACATTAGGAAAAGCTAGAACCCAATAGATATTTATTATTTAGTGTCAGGGAGTGGGTTAAGAAAGGGTGCAATATAAAGCTCTAGGAGTTCTAGAATCAATTAAATTACCTTAATTTGGTCACAACCTTTGAAAAAGTGCTTTCAACAATTGTATCGCGCTTCGATGTATCACCTAGCCAATTGTTCTTCTTTGCCATATCGACAATACTTAATTGATGATCGCAAGATTTTCAAAATGTTCATAGGCGTACCTATCTAATTTGCTTGTTGACACATTTATATTGATTAGTGATGGGCACGGGGTAGAGCGGGGATTGAGAATACATTCCTCATCCCCGCCCCGTGAGAACATATATTGTACCTATTTTCTTGGTGCCAACCAATGTCCAAAACAACCTAGGTAGATTTTGAATAGAGATCAAAAACCTAATATGTTTGAAATAAAGACTTATTAAACGACATATCCCACAATGCGCAGATCCAGTTAAAGTACTCGTAAAAAGTCAAAAAAGCCAAATAATTTCAAAGTCACATTTTCTCTTATACAGGTATTAATTGTATTAATTAAAGTTTCCAGTTGAATATATTTCAAAACTGTTGCCATCGAAGAAATTTATTCTCTCGTCAAATTCAATCTTCACAAGCAAAATTACTGGACATTAGCAGGAAAATCCTTTTCCCACAAAATTTTGGATAATGTAGTCAATAACGAATTTTTTTATATGATAATATTACCATATATAGCTAATATTCTCCCAAAAACTCTTCAAAAGTAAGGATTAGTAGTATCTTCCAAGATAGAGATACTATACTCAAACATCATGAGTTCACATGGCAACAACTTAGAGAGTTGTATGAAAGATTATGTAATAATATTATATAGATATGGAAATAGATTGCTGAGGTGTAACTCATGTTGAGGTAAAAAACTGTACATATTATTTTCTAGATAATACACATCACCCTTACATGTCTAACACATTTTACATTATATGATACCTTGAATCTTTTTCATATTAATTGAGCTGTCAATTCATGTCGTTCTACCGTATTAATATTGTCTAATTTTTTTCATCTTCTGACATTAATTAAAATTTTCAACATAAGTATAAGTGATTTTTTTTAATTGGCCAAAGCATATGAAATTTTTTGTCAATGAGCTATTCATCATGTCACGCCATGTCCAATTCGGGTCTCTTCAATAAATTTTGTTGTGTGTTACCCATGTGCTCGTGTTACATCAAGAATTGTCATCCTTGATACTAACTAATGTTGCAATGCTAATATGACATCAATCCTGCTCTCAAATTCATCTAACTGAAATATAGATGCCTTGAAAAGAGTTTCGATTCTCAGCAAATTATTGATCATGCTGACAACATGCATGGCCACGATACAGCAAAGCTCTTCCTAGCGCCGGGTCCATGCGAATTAGACGGAGGTGGCGTAGGAAGCCAGGCTCGCAAGATATGACTGCTCGGATTCATCCCAATCCACTCTAAATACAAATAAGTTGTTCACCTTGTCCTATGACTTCAGCATATATGCAAGAATCCCAGTTCCACTAAAAGAAAGTTTGGTCGGGATCAAACCGAATCTTCAGCTTCGACAATTCGGGCAATTGAACCAAACCAGTCACCAACAATGAAGGGGTAAAGGATAAAAAAGAAAAACACTCCCTGAGGTCACATAGTGACAAAGGTAAACCCCCGCGTTTTTTCACTGAAACTTAGGAGATCGCAACCAGACAATTTCAGGACCACAAAAGAAAGCCAACAGGAAGAGCTGCAATTATTGCTGATGCTAAAGAGGGAACTGAGGGGAATCTTCTCAGCGACAGCAGCTTCTGGTGTCTCTCTCCAGATCACGAGCTTGATTGGAGGGTAACCAAACCCTAATTCCACTGACAAAAGCTTGAGATGAGATGAGATCCGACTCTACCCAATGAGAATTTCCTCATCCTTTACTTTTGTTTCCTTGTATCTTCCCACATGAACGGTTCCTTTCGAGTGAGAACTTAATGGATCCTATCCTGCAATAATGCAACGTGGGGCTACTTGTCCCAGCTCATTAGGGTTCTCAGCAAGAAGCGTTAGTCTGACTTATACTGATATAGAGGTTCTGTGATCACGTGATGATGAGTTATCTTAAGCTTCTCAACAACGATGTGATGCGATCTGTAACAGTTCGAAGGTGATAAGGGAAGAAAAAGAGAAGATTGCACCTATGAAGTGCGTATGGTCCTTGTGTTGTGATATTTTCCGTGACGACACTTCCAATAATTCCTCCATAGCAATCTGCGTACCATCCCTTTGTGACAACAAAAGTTCTTCCGCGATCTCTAACCAGAAATCCTATTAAAAGATGTCGATTTAGCAACATCAGAGTGCCTGGGCTTGGCTAGAAGAAAATTAACTTAGTCGGGTGGTGACGGGAGAGGTCGAGCTTCGCTATGCCGCGCATAACCTCGGAGGCCGAATGTTGCTTCTTTCACTCATTATGAGGAACTTAATGAGCGCTCCCAAGGCCAAACAAACATTTCTTTCACTTGTTTGTCATCTCGTTTTAACTTTCGACCGCATTTTTCTACCACAGTCCTAAACTCAACCGAAACGCTTTGAAATAAGCATTGCTCACTAAACGCAACACCTATTTATATAGCTCTACAAATAAACCATCAGATCACAAAAGAAAATTTCATTGTAAATTAAGCTCTACCACCTCTCTCTCTCTCTCTCTCTCTCTCTCTCTCTCTCTCTCTCTCTCTCTCATTTATGATCTCTTGGCATTTTCATCGCATTTTGGATAGCAATGTGATGGAATTACTTAAGTTGACGATAATATGTGGTGTAGGGACCGTAATTATCACAAAAAAGATGGAGAGATTAACACTGAACATTCTAAAAGCACGTGGGCCAAAAGTATAATATCTTGTAGCTACTGATCGTAGGGAAAGTTTTTGCTTGAATTTAGTCCATGGATTGAGTGCAATCACGGTCATTGATCTTGTGCAGTACAAGCAAAAAAATCGTTACCCCGGCCTCTCTTCTTGCATTTCTATGACCAACCAACCCACAACCACCATGGTAGAGATTCGGAGAAGAAAAAAAATTCAAAAGAAATACACAGACCCATCGAAATTTACCTGAATTGTATGCCGGCGAATTCAGCGCTGTGAGAATAATTCTGCAGAGCAATTAAGACTGAGAAATCCTGAATCGCCATGTCGTCCCACAGCTTTCTTGAGCTTCCGAGTCTGTAAAATCTCCACGATCGAGGACAGACATAGTAGCTGAGGAAGTTCAAGAAAGCTGTGGAAAAGCATGACAGGACTTGAACGTCTTCACCTTCACCCTCGACGATCTCGCACAGATCATAAGTATATACTTCGCTTTGCAACAAGCAGCTTCTTTCTTGTGTGTGTGTGTGTGTGTGTGTGTGTGTGAGAGGGAGAGAGAGAGAGAGAGAGAGAGAGAGAGAGAGAGAGAGAGAGAGAGAGTTTGGACCCCTCCATCGTGTGATGAAATAACTCGATTCCGGCTAGTTTTATAGAGGGGGTAAGGGACGGACATTATACAAAAATGAATGTTTTGTTGTCTGTCTTACTACATTAAGCCGAACTTCTTCGGATTTACACATTCACTGTCGGTAACCTTTTTATTTTTACTTATAGATTCGTGCTACCCGTATGTGTAATATCATGCGCCTAACAAAAACAACTTTTTTTCTGGTGTGAAAAAGAGTTTCCTCTCTCCCTCTCTGTCTCTTTTGCCCGAATTCACCGGCAAAAAACACCTCAGCTGCCGCTCGCCCCTCACCGTCATTGCCGCCGTTAGCCTAAGTGAGCCCATTTCCTGTTTTCATTCAACCCTCACCCCTCGCTGCTGGCGCACGGCCCAATCGTGGCTGAGACTCTGGCCTGTAAAGGACTGATATTCCTTATATAACATAGAGATTTCTGTATAATCTTTCGCATCCATATAGAGAACTGTTACCCCTTTATGGTGGTGATGAGCAATATTCACAACGTGCAAAAACCTCAAGATCGAACTCCAAGGATAAGCCAAAATAAAGTGTCCATATTCTAGATACAGTGACTCCACAGTAGATCTGTTCATTTTGAACCAAGTACGATCGATGGAATAGTTATTGGTTCGATGGTGCTGCAAGACCTAGCATTAATTGGATCAAGAAATCTTGGCCAATCATGTCCATGACTTGAAAAATCTCAAAAACTTACATGTAAATCTGTCGAGCTTAGTCGGCCCTTGACACCCCAACGATAATTCAAAAGACTTAATAGCTCTCATTCTTATCATTACGTTTTCGTTTCCAAAGAGAGAAATAACATATTTGAAATGCCGTTTCATTTAAAACTCGAATCTTGAAACCCTTTCCCTCATACTTCACACCTCAAAAAACACAGCTATTACAGAAGATAGACATTTTCATATCTCTTGACCCGCGCGAGAGCAGATGGGAAGAGAAAAGCTCCCCTTTTTCAGTGTACTTTCGACAAGATGTCCGATGAAAACAGGTTGGCACCTGCAGCTCAATGGGATGGAGCACGTGGCCACGATCCCACTGTATCGGGGGTTCAAATCCTTCCTTGCTCACAACTAAGCCAAGAACACGATAAGCACCTTTCCAAAACCATAGGGCCACTTGCCCCTAGGTGTACCCCACCCCAAGCAGCAGATGAGGTCGGGCCCAAAACGTCGTCGATATCGTCGAGCAGGCCTATCGGTCCGGTGGGCTGACGCACCCCTCAGGCCCGCCCATGCCCTCGCGTGGGAACGCTGGATTCCGGTCCCCATGTGATGGTTTCATCTCATGTGATCGAGTGCAGCGATGAGATGCTCCGTGTTGAACTGAACGTACAGGTAATGTAGGATGACTTATGAAATCAACTTTATCACATCATTGGTCACGATCACATGATGTGCGGTGGTACGATTGCTGATCTGGTGGGTGGGCCTCGATGTGATGTTTGTACTCGCCAACCCTGGCCCACTTGCCCCATACGGGCCTGCTGTTGTATAAAGTTGGAAGGCTCAGTGGGCCCACTTTGAGGCCCACCTCGTTGCCAGCTGTCGCATCAATTAGTTTTTTCACCCTTTGGTCAGATTTTTCTTGTTCTTATTGGCACTCTTTGTAGCGATTTTCCTCAAGGTTTTGTTACTTATGGTCTTTTTGTACTTGGTCTGATCGAGATATACTCTGTGCTACGAATCTAAAGTGCATTGATTTTTTGGCCATGTACTGTTATGAGGTGCATCGTGCTGTGTCATGTGGTTTTACTGCATTTTTTTGGACTCGTTCCCGTTAGGAACCGTACCATCTTAATCGTTCGAACCCATCGAGCTTGCTATAAGTTCGAGCCCATATGATCAACGTATTCGATTGCAATGCGAGAATTACTGCCACCGGTTTCATATGATAGAGTGTCCGTATAAAATATGTCTTTTCACTAAAAGCTAAAGACGCGAGAAGCAAACAAAAATTTACTGAATCGACACGCCAACTCCAAAAAAAACAATCGGGTCAGTTAGATATTTAGCCCCCACCTCCCATTGAGGACTAGCTCTTATGGCCCAGAGACTGCCCTTAGCACAATACATGTTCATACATGACAAATCGGACATACGGTCCTAAAAAGATAGCTTGGAGCTACCTTGTCCAAAACCCTAGCATGACCATTGCATTTCCTAATATTTGGAAAAATCGCAGGGTGCTGCTTGGGGTAACTTAAAAACTTTCGGACCCAAAATATTATTTTAAGGCTTCATTTATTTCTCGAAAAATGAAGAATTTGAAAAATATGTTCACAAATATAAGTGCTTACATTGTTGAAAATAATTAATCAATGAAAATTATTTTCATTACCGACAATAATTTATAACTGCTAAATATTTTCATAGATGTTGAATATATTTTCTGTTCATTCAGTTTTGTGGACGATTCCAAATATCGTTGTTGGGATTATTTATTTTTCGCGAACCAAACGTTGTCTCCTGAGCTAACAAACCCACCAATTGAAACCGACCCTAGCAATCCAAACTCCGAAATCCTTGAAAGCTTCAAAATCACATCGTCTCATGATCCATATTTACCCATACACACTAATATAATTAGCCAATGAAAGATATTTTCATTATCGACAGCAACTTATATCTAAATATCGATATTTTTCGTTCATTTATTTTTTGTAAACGACATGAGCGATTATGTTTTAGAAAAACATTTTCAAATTCATCTTTCGCGAAATAAACGGACGTGAGTTTCATATCCACGACGAGGGTTTGAGGCATCAGATGGCCGAATTCGAGTATAATGCATCTGGTGAAAAGGATCCAAAAGAAAGAGGGATTGGATTCGATGGCTTGGAGAACGGTGAGGCTGCTGCTGACAGGAGGCGACGTTGGTCCAATTATTGGGGAAAAATAATTGGTGGTTGTCTCCGTCAGTGAAAGCGAGAGGTGCTGCTCAGTTTCCGCCGGCGTAATTTCAGCTTCCGCCACTTCCCCACTGCCCTGAACCCTCCAAGCCCGTGGACTGACCCACCTTCCATGGAGGACCCGGTGCAGCACGAAATTTGCAGAACCCTAGAGATGTCGTTTCCTTTCTTTTCTTTTCTTTTCACGAGTTAGAAAGGCGGAGCGGGGGGCAGGCGAGCGGGAGCGGCCCCCCTCCGAAGGTAGTTGGCAAACCGCGTGATTGCTGCCGAAGTTGTTCATAAGCCGGAACATCTTCGAATTGCTGTGTTTATAGCTCCGCGCGGCTGCCGTGCAATTAGTGGTTTAGGATCCTTCGTGTGGTGATTGAATGGTTGATTGTAACTGCCTTCAGGTCGAAATCAGCGGCGGCAAACTCGTAAGTACCGATGAAATGTAGACGGAAATTGAATCGAAGCGTCTCGCACTTGTATTCCGAAAGTACAACAGAGATGCTGCCAAAGTCAAATGCATGAGGTCTTTCACTGACCTGGAAGTACAGAGGGTCAAGGCACAATTTACTCTTGGACGTAGATGTGAGCGATTTTAGGATCGGTCCAAATTTCATCTAGGACTTAAAACCTACCAATTGAAATCGATTCTCCAATTTTTGAAATTTGAAACTTACTTGCAGATCTTGAAATCTGAAACTATGCTCACCCCTATTTAGATGCATGTTCACCAACCTGGAATTCACTATTAGTGCATAAGCCTTACATCTGCTCGTTGAAACAAGAGCTTCTATGCAGAACAAACTTCATTGCTCAACTACTTTTCTCATTGCACGAAGGAGCGTTACACTCTAAGGCTGCGTTTAGTCGACCGTATAAAAGCCATGATAGGATATATTTTATCCTATCCTATGTTTGGTGATGGTCCAGGATAGGATAAGGTCGGATATAAACCGGATATAACCTGAATAAAAAAATCCAGGGGGTGGGATAGATCCGGATAGGATTTCTACTGCATATTTTTCCAGAAACCTTGCGCTCTACTTGCCGTCATCTTCATCTCCACACCTCGTGTATTTTCACCAAAAAAATTTCTCGGCTTTTTTTCCTTCACCGACTCCTCCGAACCCGTGAATAGCAAAAAAAAAAAAAATTATCCTATTCGACTTTAAATCCGTAATCTATCAAATAGTGAACAGGATATGAATAAATCCCATGATTTCTTATCCTATCCTATTCAGTCCTATCCTGTTTAGAAATCCGGACGACCAAATGCAGCCTTATAGCATTAATTGCTGGTTTTCTCATCATTCGGATCGAAGCTAATCTTGTAGAGAAGTAAAGTCATTTCCATCGTTGAAGACATCTTTCATAGCTAAATTCCTCGTCGAAAGCTTTCTCTGTCGACATGATTCCATTGTTTCATGCTTAGAAATATAGAAAATCAAAACTAGCTAGAAGCGGGCCAGTCCCTGAGTAGTGGAATCAAATTGATTCAAACTTTCAAACAGTGGACTCATATTTCAATCAGGGGGGTTATGGAAAGAACGGGTTCAAAATTGCGATCGATTTCTGTTTTCAAATCCTGTTCCAGCTACAGTAGGCCATCCGTCGTGCCATCAAAGCTCTATTTATTTCACGAAAAATGAATGATTGGAAAAACACTTTTCTCGAAAACGATCATTTGTATCCCTTGAAATTAATAGTCAATAGAAAATGTTTCTATTATTGTTAATAATTTATGTCTAAATATCCTAGTATTTGTAAGTTATATAAGTGATTGTTTTAATTCCTTGCATGTAAAATAAATAGGTTTCAAAATGAAGCATGATAAATATGTATTTTTTCGTTTTTCAATTTTGGGGTGAATTCTCTAAAAAACCCAAAACTTTAGGTTTAGTCTAAAATCTGCCTCGAACTTTTTTTGGTCTAAGAAAAAATCTCAAACGTTAAGTTCAGTCTCAAATCTGCTTCAAACTTTTTTTTGTCTTAAAAAAAACCCCAGACTTTAAGTTCAGTCTTAAATCTATCACAAATTTTGTTTTGTGTAAACAAATTAGCAAATTTCAATTTATTTTTAAAAATATATCCCCGCGATCCGGTCCCAACTTGATGTGCACTTCCACGTCCATAACAAATCCACATTAACAAAGTAATGGGCGATAGGTACATACCGAAGTCGCATTTCTATTTCGATAACAAATCCAACCCAATCAAAATTATTGAAATTCTATAAAATAAGAATATTCTAAAATTTGAAAGTTAGGAACGATAACAAATCCACTCAAAAAAATTATTTAAAAAAAACCTAATTTTTTGGTTCAGTCCAAATTTGCTTTGCACTTTTTTTTTTGTCTAAAAAAAGCTCTATTAATTTGTTGATATGGATTTTTTATTGACGTAGAAGTGCCACGTCAAGTTGGGACTGGATCACGGTGTATATTTTTGAAAATAAATTGAATTTTGGTGATTTATTTACACAAAACAAAATTCCGGATAGATTTGGGGTTGGACTTAAAGTTTGAGATTTTTTCTGAGACAAAAAAAAGTTCAAGGTAAATTTGAGACTATACATAAAGTTTGGGGTTTTTTCTGTGATAAGAAAAAGTTCAAGATAGATTTGAAACTTAATTTTTTGGTTCAGTCCAAATTTGTTTCGAACTTTTCTTTGTCTAAAAAACAACACTATTACTTTGTTAATATGGATTTGTTATTGACGTAGAAGTGCCACGTTAAATTTGAACTAGATCACGGGGTATATTTTTGAAAATAAATTGAATTTTGGTGATTTATTTACACAAAATAAAATTCGGGATAAATTTGATACTGAACTTAAAGTTTTGGATTTTTTCTGAGATAAAAAAAAATTTAAGGTAAATTTGAGACTATATATAAAGTTTTGAGTTTTTTTTAGATAAGAAAAAGTTCAAGAAGGATTTAGAATTTAATTTAAAGTTGAGGTCTTTTTTTTTTTGGATTTATGCCTTCAATTTTGCCTTTTGTGATGTGTGTTGCATGCAATTTGATGAGACTGATGCATGACAAGCCAGGTGCACGAGCAACGCCCTGCATCTACTGACACTGCATTGTGCTGCGCTGATGGTTCTGCGTAGCCGTACAGGGACTAAGCCGCAGTTCACCAAAAAAAAAAATCAATTGTAAAAAATGAATTGGTTTGCTTGGACATCAATGTAGAGTAATGGTTTTTTTTCCGTCAAAATTTAAATCATCGTTCGAATTTAAAAAATTATTAAAAAATTATATGAAATCTACAAGTACATATAAGGACATTTTCAATGGTATCAAATATTGTACATAAAAAAAAGGAAATTACAATGCTAGTAAGATTTGACAAAGGAAAATAAAAAAGTTAAAGTCATTTCAAACGAATCTTAATAACAAAATGTGATGAGAAGGTATTATGTGGGTCCGTATCATTTAAGGATTGTGTCCGCTACCGACGTGCTCAAAATCAACGTCAATGGGTCGTTCATCCCAAAAACAGGGGAAGGTGTCATAACTTTTGTGTACCGTAACTGCCATGGAACATTGATTGACGATTGTACCTGCTCGATGCCCGTCTCCTTGGCAATTCAAGCTAAAGCAATGGCGATTCTGGAAACCCTAAAATACTTTGTAAGCCTTGGCGAAGTGAAGCTACATGAACTCAAGTTGGAACTCGAGACAGTAGTAGCTGCAATAAATCGGTACTAAATATCAAGCAAGTTGGCAAGTAACTCCTCTTATTATCGAAGCCTAGGCCCATGTGAAGAAGTTCAATCACCTCCATATAGCCCATTGCAATCGGGAGAGAGTAATCAGATTGCGGATTAAGTTGTGAAAACCCTTCGTAACAAAATCTTACCCTCGAATTGGGTCTCTTATTCCCCCTTAACCTTTCGAATTTGCTGTGTTGTAAAGCAAATTTTATTTATTTTCGAACTACTTCTTATTGAGAATTTTAAAGCTTTTTAGACCGAAAAAAAATCGCAATGTTCATAAATCATATATTTGCCGATATCTTAATGTCGACACCGATAGATGGATACCACATTTTATGTTGTCGCATTTATGACATGAACACACCATTCTTGTTTACGATGTAGGGTGCCATAAATCAAAATCCCAATCCACCCTTTATTTGATGGACCGATGCCTTTCAGGCCATCCTAAGCCCAAGAATTTTTACACAAGTAATCGAGCCTGGGCCGGGTTAAGAAGGATCTTGGGGTCATTCATCCAATTTGCCGCCCAAAAAATATGTATATGTTATGACGGGTCAGGTGAGCTTAGCTCGAGTCTGCCCAATGATCACGCGTAGCTCTACCTCGGCATCGTGAGCCTTTGGTCTATGGTTATGTTGGAGGCTCACTATTGTAAACGTTTCCCACACACATAATGCTTATCTTCTCATCAATTGTTCGAGTTCCCATTTCTCTCGAAGAAAATGTGTACAAACCGATTGATATACTTACGCGTGCATAACGATGCTAGAGATAGCAGGGCAGGATCTGGAGATTAAATTCACTGAGCTTGTGTGATAGATTTCTCTTGAGGGCTTCGACCTGACTCCCTTGAATAACACACTGTTACAATCCGTCATCTCACTAAACAAATCGATTTTGTCAACTAGCATTAGCAAATGGCATAAAAAGTAAAAGAAAAGGTCGAATGGAGGACGGTCCATAGGTGTGACTAATATGATTTATATTCATTTGTTAGAATTGTGGGAGTGTCAAAAACTAAACCGAAAACCGAATTTAAATCAGAACCAAAATGAACCGAACTGAAATTTTGAGCATTTTCAGTTCGGTTTGGGTTTTAGTTCAAATAATGAAAAAATAACTATATTTTCTTCCAGTTCAGGTTTACTTCGATTCTAAACAAATCGAACTGATATTATAAAAAAAAAACTAAATGCTCTTTCTCAGTCCTCTCAAAATCGCCATAAAAACCATAATATCTAGTTTTCTCATCCGAACCGAGGGTTCGGTTCGTATTCGGTTTGGCTCAAAATTCTGTTCGGTTCAAGCATACACCCTAATGGTTCGGTTCGGTTTGGATTTTCAAAGAACCCAAATCGAATCGAACGGAAACCTAAATTGAACCGAATTGTTGACACCCCTAGTTAGAAGCTTTATGAAAAGACAAATTAATTCTTCCAGACATGATTTCAAAGATTAGGGTTTCCTCTCCACCAGTCCCTTGAGAGACGAAGCCAAGAGCACCTTGGTTCAGAGCCAGTTCTGACTCCCACAGCACACATCCATAAAATTGGTCACCGGTGCAAAGCAATTGAAGGACAAGAGACCAAACAAAGAAAGCCCAAAAAGTTCAAGATGAATGGGCTGAAATCTAGCCTAACATGACCCAATAGAAGAGAACTCCTATCCATGCTGGCATGCCCCATCTTGATTCGAGGAGACAATTTCATCAAATTAGTGAAGACATCTATGAACCATTGCTAATCCTCAAACTCATCTTAAAAAGCAGGGTTCTTGCATTACATACCATAGGATATTCTGACAAAAACTTTCTGTGAAGTTCCCTCTCTCTCCTTACCATAGTATTAATCTTGCTTTGCGGGGAAATAATTAGAATGAATCCTCACTTACAAGAATCACTGGCTGGCGTCTCTTTTACTTTTCGTGGGGCCCGATTTCTAGTGTCGCATAATTTCCTCGAATGATCAAGCTACACCTCCAGCAAATAATTCGGGAAAATTTTCATTATTATGTTGAGAAATCCCGGCATGTAATTGGTGCTTTTCATCAAGATGCTTACAGGAAAGTGATTTTAAGTGTGAGAATTGTGAGTGATGAGTAACAACATGTTCACTGCATTCTCTCTTGTCCCTGTCTCAGCAGGACAGATGGGCCTCTCCTCCTCTTCCAAGCAGCATGGCTGGGGGAGAAACTTTACCACCTCCAAGAATGGAATATCTTGCCTTGCCCCATATGATGATTGAGCTTGTGGTGCCCCACACATATCTCTCTCTCTCTCTCTCTCTCTCTCTCTCTCTCTCTCTACGCTTCTTCTTTTCGGTGGGCCGTGGGCCCATGTAGTGAGTGCCTAGGTGGGGGAAGATGGGTATCACTCCTTTTCCACGAGGGGCCTTTGTCAAGTTGCTCAGCACAGTCTAGAGAAGGCACCTTAAAACCAAAAAAAAAAAAGAATAAGGATCTCTTTCTTTCTTTCTTTCTTTGTTTCTTTTGGGTCGAGTGTTCATACTTCTTAGACCCGATAGCATCGAACGGCGACGGTCTCTCCGTTCGGCGTCTGGTCGAGTGATTACGGGCACGGAAAGATCTTTGAGGACGGCTTTCGAAAGAGTCGTTTATATTAAGATTCAACCCGTAATCACGCTTTTTGATATACAGTCTGGTGTCGAGACATGGTTAGGTCGATGATTCGTATTGATAAAAAAAGGAAAAGGGAAAGGAGAATAAGGATCGGAAAATGCTTTTGTCCAACCAAAGCATCATAGAATATATTTTCTTTGGTGGTTGATGAGATGACTCCTCACCAAGCACTACTCACACCCCTCCCACTCCCCCACTTCACTTTTTCCCCGTCTCTCTTTTTTTCTTTATAAAAAAAAACGCTTAACCATGGAAGCCCACCCTATCATAACCCTCCCATTTCCCATCCATGAATGGAATAATTGAGAGAGAGAGAGAGAGAGAGAGAGAGAGAGAGAGAGAGAGAGAGAGAGAGAGAGAGAGAGATTTTGATGGGATTGCACTACAAATATGCTCCTTGACCATTCCTCCATCTTTGACCACACAATTATAGGCCCAAGAATCGTTTAGATTTTATTTGCGGTCTTTGAAGCAATAAAGAATCATTAGTAAGTGGGAGCAATTTGAACCCTCTAAATTAGGTAACCCTTTTGGACATTGCCTTTGCAGCTCATGCAAACAGATGTGAGATTTTCTTGCATACTTATCTAGTAAATGGTGTCGAGGTTATGTAAATCAACATTGAATGTGAATATGTCTCAGCATGAGAGAGAGAGAGAGAGAGAGAGAGAGAGAGAGAGAGAGAGAGAGAGAGAGAGAGAGAGGTGTTCCAAATAGTTTGGCAAAGTTATGGAAATCTAGATAGCTATTCAAACACCCAATGGCCTTCTATAAGAGTTTTAATGCAATAAGAGGACAATAATAGGGTGCATCATCACGCCTCAAAGGCATGGTGCTCCCTTGTTTTCCTGTCGAGACCACAGAACTGGCTCTCAACCTTGTTTTGCCCAAAAGAAAAGAAGAACAAAATAATGCAGCGATATAATTAAATTACTCAGAAAAATCGTCTCAGACACAGCTTGTGGAGAAAATCTTGGGCCGGTCCACTTGAAACTTTTTAGCTGCGAGATTGATGCACTTATAATTTATTGCCAAAAGCCCCCAGTTTCGAACTTTAAAAGTTATTCTATGCTTACTCTATGTGCATTATGTTTGTAGATCACAAGTGCCTAGGGTTATAAGTTACACTCCGGTCATTCATTATCACCCCTCTTTCATAGTTTAAGCTGTTGAAATAATCGGGCTAATCGGTTCGGTTTGCGCTATGCCGAATTATTCTATAGAAGAAATAAGAAATTGATTAATAACGTGCAAGAAGAAACACGAGTAAATGGTAAATAATTATTGGAGGAGTATTTCAAAGAAAAAATGAAAACATAAAGGTACGACTCTTATATGCATGTAACTTTCCTTTGGCAAATGATTTAAGTTTTTGGGTTAGAACATTTCTAACTTGTCTGAGAGCTAGTTCCACATCCTTCGGAATCAGTTATTCTTAATGTAGGTCCTACTTATCTTATTTTTCCTGTTCTTCAGTTCCAAGTTCACTTTACCTAATATTTCATCACGTATTACCCAATGTGGGGTTTCTTTTCCCGAATTTGCTCACACATGCACCTTAAAATTTTGGAACTAGAATTTTTATAAACTTCATAAGCTTAAAGCAGGCTATTGCGATTGTGTAAGCGTTCGACATAGATTCTGGACGCGGATGGTGATGAGTGAACCCAAAAGCAAACAATAGGTGAATTAGGGCTCCATTTGTATAGGTAGAAAATGAATGATTTGAAAAACATTTTCAAAAAATGATCGCTTATATCACTTGCAAAAACGAATGAACGAAATTTAATGTTTAAATATGAATTATAGTTGATAATGAAAATATTTTTCATTGGCTAATTATTTCAAGCGATGCAAGTGATCATTTTTATGAGAAAGTTTTCAAAATCATTCATTTTTTGCAAAACGAATGGAGCTTGAAATAATTAACTAATGAAAAATGTTTTCATTATTGTCTAAATATTTCTGTGGATGATTGAAATATTTTTCGCTCATTCATTTTTGCAAGCGATACAAATGATTGTCTTTAAGAAAGTGTTTTTCAAATAATTATTTTATGCGAAACAAATGGAGCCTAAGTGAGAGAAATATTTCCTCAAGAAAGGGATGGAGATATCATAGATCTTTGACCTTTCTTTTAATTGTTCAATGATATCTTTGGACGTTTTCTTTTTGTGTAATCAAGTTTTTAGACTACTATTGTTGGACAATTTGAAAATCGATGTCAAAATCTCTTAGGTTATTTTGATGATCACAAAAACTTATCAAAGTACTTGATGGGTGTTTTTTAATGAATGTAGAAGAAATATCGCATGTTAAAGATTTTCTACGAGGTATCTCGCGAGATCTGATTCTATGGAGATATTAAGTGGAGATATTCATGTATTAAATGTTATATTTACCCGATAATTATTGAAAAAAGGAAGCAAGCAGACATATACACGACATAATATTGATGTAATTCGAAGATAAGAAGTGCCAAAGATATATGTGCTACATTACTCTCAAGGGTTTCAAATTTGTGATGTTTAGTATAGAGATGAAAGCTTACTTGTAGATCTTCTCTATACACTTACACTTGGCTGAATGTGAGAGAGAATAAGGGTTATTATCATTGTAAGTATGTTTGCAGAAGTTATTTGTTTCGCAAACTTATGCAAACATGGGATTTTGTAAATCGGCTGTGAGATCGGCGGAGGGCATCGGTAAAAATAAAGTGTTGATTACGCCATGAAGAGGAACTAGTCTGGTAGAAGGCGAACGGTAGTAGAATTGTTTTGCGTCGAAGCAGTTTATAATGCTTGCCGATAGTAATTGATACGACTTGATCGAACTGCTAGAGTTGAGAGAGTAAAGTAAAGCTGAATCGCTACAAATAACGCTTTGATATTCTCTGTTCCCATCTCTCTTTATTAGTTATAATCACCTTATGATATATGGATGCTAGAGTAGAATTAAGGTAGCTCTGCCATTAGACCTAATAAAATTCATTCCCTTTACACTATTTTGGCCAAGAACAATTTACGGAACTGTGTCTAACTCTTTATGTCAAGCTTAGTTGCAACATACCCTATACACTACTGCTTACGTGCTAATAACAATCTGCTGGCTAAGATTTTCTTGATGGCCGGCAATGTCACATCCAAGCACGTCTGGATAATGCAACATGACAATGTACAACTGAATTATCTCTTTTCGTGGAAAATTTCAAAACTGATTTAATAAAGATTGAATTTAATTAGCTCAACCTCACCGACCGTCGAATTGAGTAGATGTAGATCTTACAACTTTTTTCCATCTAATTTGCGCTTTAGCATTGTTGGAGGAACTTTAGACAAGTTAAATGTATTTTTGTATGCTAGTGAGAATCATAACCTAAACTTCCTGTTTATAGTTGAAGATGCATCATCTTGCAGAAAAGCTTCTTGCAAGTCTTTGCTTGCACTACTCGTTTTCAAGCAAGACAAGGCCTCAACTGTTAAAGCAAGAACGTCTAGGACAACCGGCATTGCATCAATCACACTGTGTTTGGCCTCGTTATTTTCATAGTCGTTTTAGTAATTTTGGGCAAATTTCTACTCTTGAGAGAGAGAGAGAGAGAGAGAGAGAGAGAGAGAATTGCTTCCCATCCCCCACAAGCAAAAAGTGGAGGGAAAAAAAGTTCTTTTTGTACACACCGTGATGATGGTGATGATGATGCCTGCAATCTCCAACAGCAAAAGAACACCAAATTCCTCCTCTCTCTCTCTCTCTCTCTCTCTCATGCTCATATTCCTCTGCCTCTCTCCTCTGTTTCTCACACCTCATAAGTATGTTGAATCTCCTTTTGTCCTCGCCCCCCTCTCTCTCTCTCTGTCTCTCTCTCTGTCTCCTCTCTCATCTCATGAACTCAATATAGTTAACACCAACCCATGAAAGTGAAAAGGGAAGAGGGGTAGTGAAGAAGAAGAGATGGAGAAGAGCAGGTGTGGTTGCTGGGCTGTTCTGAGACGCACCTCCTCTGCCTCAAGAGACTCTGCCAATTCCATTCCTCGTACCAGCACAGTTTATGATGCAGGTAACAGCACTAACATGATCGTGTCCTTTGAGTTTCTGTAAAACTCAATCTTTGTTTCATGTAGAAACAAAATGGGTCACTTTCTTTTCCTCATAGCATCTCACATGTTCTTTTCTTTTTCTCTCTTTGTTTTTTTCCGAATGTATTCCTTGAGGGTATAATTAGTTGCTAGTTAGTTGGAAGCAGTTTTGATGCTACAAGCTTTGGACCCGTCTCATGAACACATCATCATGTTTTCATTGGGTATTACAGTTTGGAGGAGTGTATTGTGTGCTGATTTTGGGATGTAATCATCCCTAACAGATACCAATTCGACAAATCTAACTGGAATCCGAGCCATCCGTTTGGTATTGGCTAAAGACAATCTTGTAACCAGCAAAAGGCTTCTCTCTTTTTCTTGCCTTCTTTTGTTTTCTTGGCTGAGTTTTTGCTTAAATTATTGTTTTTTCCGGTTGCTGATTTCTTTTGTTTTCATTTAGTAGACTGTCTGTGATTACTTGCATAGCTCAGGTTTTGCATCAGGAAAGTAGTCATCCAGGGTTTCAGTCAAACTTGGAAATTGGAACATTCAATGCCCTAAAGCCTAATGTTTTTTTGCTTGGCATTTGGAATCTGACTTCCATTGCACATAACTGAGCTTAGACTAGCAATTGTAATGAGTATCTACCTGAGGGCGAATCCGAGTCAAATTCAAGTTCCAAAGTTCAGCTGATGTCCCAGCTGAACTTGTTCAAATTTCAACTTCTATATTTTGGGAAAATCGACATTGCAAATTGACGGGAGGCAATTTCTTGATTTTGATGCAGCAGCTGAGACGCGATACCTCAATGCGAGCAACCGCGAGATGTATCCTCCTAATGAAGCTCGCTTATCCTCTGATATGCCCGAGCCACCAGTGGCAGATAATAAACCCAAGTGCCAGCTTCTCCAGTTCACTTTTCAGGAGCTAAAATCTGCGACTGGGAACTTCAGGCCGGATAGTATTCTTGGGGAGGGGGGATTTGGTTATGTCTTCAAAGGGTGGATTGAGGAGAACGGTACGGCGCCCGCAAAACCTGGTTCAGGAATTACAGTTGCAGTCAAAAGCTTGAAGCCAGATGGTCTGCAGGGGCACAGAGAATGGATGGTGAGCACATTCTAGAACTCTGGCTAGCAAAATTGATGTCTCAAGTATGTTTCTCGCCGAAATGCTGAGAATAGAGTCATAATCGACAGATTCGTTAATGTAGGCCGAAGTCGAATTTTTGGGACAGCTTCACCATGCCAATCTTGTTAAGCTCATTGGCTGCTGCATCGAAGATGATCAGAGGTTGCTTGTCTATGAGTTTATGACCAGGGGAAGTCTTGAAAATCATCTTTTCAGAAGTAAGTGTTGATTTCTGCCTTTTTCAACGGTTCGATGTAGCGGCCCCATCAGAATGGAAAATCAAATTGCAATCTTGATTGAGAATGCTTCCAACAGATGAGAAGTTTGCCTACTCGTTAGAGACCCGACATGAATTTGCCACATTGGGTTTATCTATGTACCTGGTTAGGTGGCATGCCTATTGTATGCACAATTTTCCTGCTCAACATAATGTTTCTGATGAGCTCACTACCTCCTTTGCATGGCTGTGGCATCATATCTAAGTCCTATGGTGTTCTGACCAGTTGCAATGCTAGGTTATGCAATATATGCCAAAATGGTATAAAGCACTGTCGTGAGCCAAGTTGCGGTTCTTCCAATTGATTGCAAAATTGTTTGCCCTTTTGTCATAGTGGCTCCATGTCTGTCACTGTCACTAAAATATACTGATGACGTCGTAATTCTTGAAGGAGCCGTCCCTCTTCCATGGTCCAACAGGATAAAGATTGCCCTCGGTGCGGCAAAAGGATTGGCCTTCCTGCACGGGAACCGCAAACCTGTCATTTACAGAGATTTCAAGACTTCAAATATTTTGCTTGATTCGGTACATACTCCGGCACTATACAGGACTCCCAATATCTGTTCAGTCTAAGAACTATAGCAACCTTTGCTCTGCAGGAGTACAATGCAAAGCTTTCAGATTTCGGTTTGGCAAAAGCCGGGCCACAGGGAGACAAAACTCATGTTTCTACTAGAGTTGTGGGGACATATGGCTATGCTGCTCCAGAATATGTAATGACAGGTACTCCTGTGATATCTAGTTTGTTAAATTGGTTCCAAAAGCTTTATGTATTATCATTTTCAAGAAACATACAACTCTTTTTGTGCCTTGACCAAAATTGTCTTCAACTGTCATTGCTTGTAGCTCAAAAAAGAAAAAGAACCGTCGTTGCTTTGTCAGATAGCGTTGTGATTCACCAGAAAAAGCGAGTTTCATTCTAGATATTAGTCTATTCAGCGGTTGAGTAACCGCGTTATTAGTCATGAGCCGATTCACCAAAGTTGCACAAGAGAAATTATCTCTTATCTGAACTGAGTTGTCACACTGATTTTCTCATGAGACAAACATTGGCGGCATTGAGAAGATTCGGAGTTTTTCCGCACTATCAAAGCCCTATGCTGATGCTTGTCCTGTTCTCATTTCCCACAGGTCATTTGACGTCGAAAAGTGACGTCTATAGCTTTGGCGTTGTGCTTCTCGAGATCCTAACGGGTAGAAGATCAATGGACAAGAAACGTCCCAGCGGAGAACAGAACCTCGTCACGTGGGCCCGACCCCATTTGGGGGACAAGAGGAAGCTTTACCAGCTGGTTGATCCGCGCCTCGAACTGAACTACTCAATCAAAGGAGTCCAGAAGGTGTCTCAATTAGCCTACCACTGCCTCAGCAGGGATCCCAAGTGCCGCCCCACGATGGATGAAATCGTCAAGGTGCTCACCCCATTACAAGACCTCAACGACCTCGCAATCTTGTCTTGCCACTCACGGTCATATCAACAAGGAAGGCGCAAAAAAAAGCCGGACCCGATTCAGCAGCGGAGTTACGTCCAGACCAAAAGCAATAGAGATTCTCCCCTGAACACCGGCAAGCAGAACTCGAAGTGACGGGTCAGCCGTTCCCTCTCCTTCTGATTGATTCGAGTACTATTGTAAGTTTGGTTTTTGTACTAGAATGTTTGGTCCTAATTAGTGCCGGATTGAGAAAGAAAAAGGAAGACGGAAAAGTGCTTTCCGGTTCTTCTTCCACGATCTCTCATGCTAGAGAAACTAACCTTGGGATATCCCCGCGAGTTCTGTATTGTAGTTGAGTTTTACATCTGTAATTAGATGAACGAACCCGTTGTTCTCCGCAATTGTTTATGTGCATCTAGCAATGCGATGTCGATGTCCTTCGGCACGAAAAAGGAGGGAAAGAAAAACAAAAAAAAAAAGCTTGATGTCAATTGCTCAGAGTTTGAAGAAACTGCTCCCTTTGAGATTTGTCTACGAATGCGTGCAAACACGGCGTCTTTTCTTCAATCTCGGGAGACAATCCTGCGTCTTTGCTTCGTGTTGAAGCTGTCAATCTTCTTGAGAAGATGAAGTTCAGTGAGAATCTCAATGAAGTGCACTTGCTCTCGGTGAAGGTGGACTACATAAACTAAAGCAGCTAATCATAACGCTGACTCAAGAAGAACCAAAACTCGAATTTTACGTAGGGAGAAGAGATTTAACGTTCATTCCCATACGTTTCACATTTTCATATGCCAACTACCACAGGTTTTTGGTGACACACACACATATATATAAATGTTGTGTGCATGTTCTTCTCCATATTCTATAAATATATAAGTGTTTGGCGTAATGAATAGTAAAATGATGATGTGGCATGCATGGAAATTTAGTTTTCTATATTAATTCTTAGGTTTTTAGTCAATATTTAAAAAAAAGCCAATTCTCACTCTTCTCTTGGTTTGGAAATTTCACAAACAAATTTAAATACTTCTAACCTTGGAGGTCATTGTCAAAAAATCAATTCCACATCCGTAATTCTTTCATAAGGATATTAATTTGGTACGTTGCATATAGAATTGACATCGTTTCCGCACTAGAACAATCAATGAAATATGCATTTATCTGGGTTCTAACATTTGTCTCGTCTATAAAATCACACAAGTGTTTCTTAATTTGTAGCCTTTAAATTTAGTAAATATCTATAATATAAATCCACTTGTTTAATACTAGTAATATCTATGGACATATGTAAGACTAATACTTTTCGAGTTCTTTCGAGCCACATCTTTTAGACAGGTTAACCTATGTGAAGTTATATTATAAATTAGGGATAATTGTCCAAAAAGTCCTAAACTTATTGTAAGGCAATCAATTTAGTCCTAAACCTTTTAATTGTGCCGTCCTAAACATTTTAACGATTTTTCAATTCAGTTCTAAACCTATTATTTGGATATTTGGCCATAAGGACTATATTGACAAATCGTCAAAATACTTAGGACTAAATTGATGAATCATCAAAATGTTTAGGACTAAATTTGCATAATTGAAAGATTTAGTACTGCCTTTTTACAATAAGTTTAGGACTTTTTAGATAATTTTCTCCAACTTGAACTATTATCCCAAGATTGACAACACATTACTCACAAATTGCATCTTAGTGGGGAAATTGTCCGATCAGTCATAAATTTATTGTATGGATACTAATTTTGTTCTAAATTTTTTAATATTGCTAATTTAGTCCTACACCTTTGCATGAAATTCTAATGTAGTCATTTTGACAATTTTTTGTTGGGAACCGTTGAAATGACAATATATTGCATATGATGGCCGACAATACTAAACCACCACATTAGCGATTTTTGGTAAAAATTAACTTGAATGACTAAGTTGGAATTTCGTACAAAGATTTATGAATAAACTGTCAAAATTGAAAAATTTAGAACTGAATTGACATCCATACAATAGGTTGAGAACTCATTGAACAATTTTCCCATTAAAAGAGCTTTGAACAATTGGTCAGGTTTTGCAGCAAATATACTTTTGTTGATCTAAATATTTCAATCACAAAGAGGGAATTAATACTTACATCATTGTTAAAGAGAAAATATTACATTTGTATTTAATGGTTGTAGATGATATTAAAGACAAAATTCAAAGCCATTTGCTACCCAAGGAGCGCGTCTTGCAAAGCTAGATGGCTAGCATATTCAATCTAATAAAAGTGGTAAAATTTGGGAGGTTAGGTTAATAGAAGCATACATTAACTATATGCCAACCCCATATCATTGTCTTTTTTTTAGGAGCAATTTGACTTGCATACAAATTCTTTTCTCGTTGGAGATAAGAAATTAATCATATTGTGTTATCGATATTTTTTAATCAGGTAACTCTGTCAACCACTTATAAAAAAAAGTTAATAAAAAGATAGTGTGGCACTCACTATTGAGTGATGTCGCATTGGGCATCTCGGCATATGGCATAGCATATGAGTACCTTACTTTGCATAGTGATATGCTCGAAATTGAAATCACTTATATGTCACTTAATTGATAGTTTTAGAAGTTAATGAACTAACTCAAAGGAGGATCAAAAGTGGATGAACAAGTAAGAAATAGGAAAGGAATTTTTACTCCCCCTTTTTCTTTCTCTCTTTTGCTAAAAAAAAAAGACTATGGAAAAAATAGTATATGAAGTAGAGAGATGGAACTGCAATTAACAATATATAAACTCCCAATTGCTTTTGAAGGATCCGTTTATATTAGCGATTATGTGCACCCATATAGATAGACCCCAAATTATTTTTTGATCTTACTCTTCTTTTTTATGTACATGTATGTGTGGTGCTCATGGGGATAAAACCCTGAACCTAATACTTTATGGAACTGCAATTAACAATATATAAACTCCCAATTACTTTTGAAGGATCCGTTTATATTAGCGATTATGTGCACCCATATAGATAGACCCCAAATTATTTTTTGATCTTACTCTTCTTTTTTATGTACATGTATGTGTAGTTCTCATGGGGATAAAACCCTGAACCTAGTACTTTCCAGCCCTACCCCCAAATCCCTTTATCAGTAGGACGGCATGCCTATTGGCGATAGGCCCCTAGTTTGAGCAATATTCCTTGATGATACTCGAAGAAGTTTACAAGCTAGAAAAATCAGATAAATATGGTTAAATAAATCAAATGTGAGTTGGTATGAGTCAGGCTAATTTAGTTTGGTAATTTCTATACATATGCTCAGAAGTTTTAGACTTGTATTCACTAAACTCTTTTAAGTGACTGGTATCAATTTCTTTTCGACCAAAAAAAAAAGTTGGTAGTCCAAAACTAGAAAGCAATTTAATATGACAAAAGTTAATAAATCACTCTAATTTCGATTAGTAATTTCGTATAAGAGTTAACTTTCGGGGCATTGGTAAGTTATGTAAATTAAAATTATAAGATAATACAAAAAAATGCTAATTTGCAAATTATAAAGAAAATTGATAATTCCATGAAAGTGTTACCAACAAGTTACTTTGAAAAAACAGTCATTGACCATACTTTATCAATGAATATTTGACACTTACCAACACATAGTTGGAATATACCTCTACGAAAAAAAGAAAAAGATTCGTGGACCAATATAATTCTGAGAAGAGAAAATATAGTATAGTATTCCTCCAATTGCCCTTTTTGACTTTGCAATATAAATAATTTGTATTTTCCCTCCACCTTGTCTTCCAGCTAAACTCGGATCTTGCATCATCATTTATAAATTCGAAACAAGATCGTGTCTTATATTCCCGTGTGGGACTTCTAACACACTACATCATTCTATTACAACAACTATATAAAATCAAACAGAACAGATGAACAGAGAGAACCCTATCATTTGCAGAAAATGGAGAACTACAAGTACATTGATCTTCGGAGAATGAAGAGACATTACACAGCTAATTTTTCGCCTCACAGATTGAGCTGCCTCCTTCCCAATTTCAAATTTCACCAGTACAACGCATGAACTGATTTGCCAACAATTGAAAATTTTCTCGCATGTTCTTGGTGCACGCCAGCCAATACATTTGCATCCTTGAATTCGGCGAATTGTGCTGTGGCGAAGTCCATCAGATGTAAAATCTAGACTTATGTGACTCGCACGCACCAGTACAAGAGTCTATCAACTGATTGACTAACTTTATTGAAGAAACGGCCATGCGATGGTACTTCTTACCGGAAAGTTGATGAGGAACTTGTCGGCTAAAGATGATATATGCTACTTCAACAAGTAGCTGTACTCATGCATTTTCCACAACGCAGACCGAGCAACATGTTTACAGTGTTTTATATGGGCGTAGACGGAATGTTTGTACTGTATGTTATTTCCAGAATGTAATCGATCAGCATCTTTTTTATCAATCAATCGCAGATAACATGCTTATTGAACGATCGATAAGTTCATAGGTTCACGTCACATTAAAAAGACCCCTTAAATCTCTTTTGCTGGTCATTAAACAGGAGGTGATTCGTTCTTCATTACTGTACTTATAATTTGTATCATCGCAACTTATCAACTTTTACTATTGTATTTCACTGTTTAAATTCTGCAACTTTACTGTTGAGATCGCTTATGCACTTACTTTCAAGTGAAGTGTCATTGAGAACTTGTTTCCGCATCGAAGTTTCATAAATAGTTGTGATGGCAAAATGACGGAGTAGTGACATGGAAACAATGTCGGAAGTAGTAATTAAAAAGGAGTAATTGCAATGATACAGGTTGAAGTTTAGCAGCCACAGGAAAAAACTAAAATAACCTAAGAATTAAAGATCAGAAAAGATATGTATCTACCCATCAAATACATAAATCTTACATAATTATTTATGGAAATATGATGTATTGATAGAATGGATATTGACAGTGCAAGTTTTACGTACCTGTCTGTTTCCATGGAGGGAACGTACTCAAGCTTTTATAAGCCAAAAGCTTCAACTCTGGGCCCCGGAATAGAACATTAATGTACAAATGGAACTCTGAAAGCAAACCACATAATTAATATGGGACTTATTTTGCTTCACGGGATGCGTGACTGTTGCATATGTCGTCGTCTCCATCACCGTTGAGATCAACTATTACAGTTTTGGGAATAAACCAACTATTCCAAATCAACCGTGCTAGAGATATAAATTATGCAATCAATCCGAAGATTACGCTAGCTTAAAAAGTCCAATTTGTAAGTCTACTTTTTTGCTAATTATAGATAAAGTCTTCGAATTTGACAGATATCAGTCGTCTAAGGTGACCTATAGGATGCATTTGTCGACCAATGACCAACAAAGTAAAAGCTCACAGAATAGTTGTAGCATAGATGAGAGAGAGTTGTTATACCCTTTTCACTAATAAATCAACATATAATTTAGCATATAGAAATGGTTCTATTAGAAAGCCAACATGCTGTCTAGCGTTTTCTTGTTCAATCTAGGAATTTCACCTTATGGATATATTCACAACTCAAGAAGTATTTCGTTGATCTGATGGAAGCAAGGTGCAAGATGTGAGCAGAAATCCAAATGGATAGTTCGGTACGTGCTTCCTCTAATATCTTTCATGCAAGTAAAACTGAAGATCAGATGAGAAACAAAATCGCATTGAGAGAAAAATCAGATGAAGATGGAGTGTACTCGATCAGCTATGCCACATATGACCGCACCTGATAGGAGAAGTAATCTTCCGACTGAACAGCAATGAACCACGACATGTAGAGAGTGATATTGGCGCGGCTCAATCTGAGATCGTCTTTTACAACCCTATATGTAAATCCGTCTTCAGATTGAACCTCACCAATATCGCTGTCTTTTCGCCGCTATAGCTTCATTCCCACCCATACCTGTCAAACTCGTCCATAGATAAAAGCCAAATGCAAAAAGTCAAGGACTTAACTTCCATCATTAGCAGGACACACGTTTGCCCCAACATTCTTTTGCACCATGTGAATAAAGAGCCTTGTGCTGGTTTCAGCTTTCAGACCAATGCTCTCATGCTGCTTGCAAAAGCACGATAACATAATTATGAGCTGAGGCATCTTTGGTAGGGAAAAAGGTTTCTTTGGATTGATGGAGTCGATTCATGGGTTTTGTTGGTGGTTAGAAGAATTATCTGCTGGTGAAGTGGGGATCACCCAAATCATTGCATATTCTTGGTATTCATGTATAAAAACATTCTATTTGCCACTTTCTTACCAAAAAAAAAAAAAAAACATTCTATTTGCCACTATTTTGTGCTATTAAAATTAATCTTGTGCGTCAGTACAAGATCGATAATTTGGAAAAAGAGAAATAAGAGCAGATGGAATGAATTCTCACTCATTTTCAATAAGTTTAGTATTCTTGGTGATCAATATGCGGCTGAAATCGCCTAATAGCTCGAACAAAAATGAAAAGAGGAAATTGCTAGAGATTGATGAAACACGAAAAGATAAAAGCACAACACAAGTGCATGACAGTAGCTATATAAATGAATATATCCAGCCATCGAAAATAAGGAGTTCCTAGCAAAACTTGACTCAGAAGTAAGGTTTTGGGTTGGCTGAAAGAGGGTAGGGTTTCCTTGCATGAAGAAATTTATGAAAGTGATCGACAGACTCCATACCCATGACCAACACGAAGGAAAAACTCATGCAATGAATAATAGGTGATGAGGGAGGGAGAAAGAGAGGGAGCGAGAGAGAGAGAAAGAGAGATTGTGTTGAAGAGGAAGTGAGGGAAGGAGGGGGAATGTATACTGGAAGGATTTGCCTCGGGATGAGAAGGGGAAGAAGGTGAGTGGAATGATGTCAAGAGGGAGCAAGCCTCACTTTTAGGGTTTGTCATGCTTAGTTTGCACTCAAAAAATTAACATAAAAAGGACTCTCTCTCCGCATGCACCTTGAAATATTCTCTCCACCCCAAAAAAGAAACCCACAAAATAACTCCTTTTCATTGTACTATTCTCCCTTCCCCGTCCACATTATCATTATTGAAAGTCTTAAGACACCCCAACTTTTTGTTCATGCTTGCATTAATTTGATTGAAATGCTTTTGGGTGAGAGACAGAGAGAGAGAGAAAGAGAATTGGATGGTTGGCTTACATGCACGCTCTGTAAGCAGAATCATCATTAAACTGTTACTTATTTAGACACTAATCATAAAGAAGAATGAAGAGAACCCACTCTTTTGATTATCAGAAAGGGACATTCTTATGTTTGAATACTTATAAAGGAGAGGGTGGACACTTTATGATCAAGAACATTCCATGGTGTCCTTTTACCGAATAATGCATGTCCCTGACAGCATGTTGAAGTGGTAGGATTAGGTTATGCTTTTTCTGGTGAAGGGAAAGAGAGAATTGCTCATTTTGATTCCATGGGCCTCGCCTTGTCTAGAAAAATTAAATGAACTTTTTGACTGAGGTTTCCATCTTGGTCACGAGGAGGTTTTAAACGGGTCAAAGCAATTGCGATAACAAAAAGAAAAAGATAACGCGTAAAAAATAAAGAAATCTCAATACCCATGGGGACGGGATATAGGAATTTTATCTAAAACTCTAATCAGCAATCAATATGTCATTAGCTAAAACATTGTTACAAATACCTGGAAAGATATAGTAATCTTGAGATCACCTAACACCAATTGGCTCTATGTCATGCGCAACGTATCCATTGCGGTATTACCACTATGATACTAGTGGTTGACATACTTTTGTGTTTGTGATTTTAAGATGACCTAATTCTTGCTAAATGGAACACCCACTATTCAACTTATTGAATATATAGCTGCTACGTCTCTAGCCAAAAAGCCAGATTGGAGAAGCAGACAAGTACAGAAACTGACATCCCTTGAGTTTATTAACTACCAAGGCTATAGCGAGTGGCTAGCGTGCTTAGAGGCAGGCAGTCTAGTGTAATCACATCTTTTGAACTTGCATTTCGTATGTGTTGACAAGTAGGACTTCTTAAGCACATACAGTATCAATAACTGATTGTTTGCGTATTCGAGAGCCAAACATTCTGTAAATGCAGACGTGTTACATACATGGCCAGATTCGAATATCATACTGAAATATAGGAATTGTTCTTCCATCACAGGTGGTCAAGAAAACCGAGCATTAAAATCCGAAAAATTCGCAATGGGAGTAAGCAAGATTAGGTAAGGTAATGGACCCGCTTTTTCTGCAGTCCTGTTCAGGTATTTTCCAGTGCTCGAATATTCACACATCAAACCTTATAAACAATTTGGAGAAACTGATGCCTAGGGAGACTTAAATTAAGAGATATCGTGGGTCAAATAACATGAGTGCGTAGGGAGAAAGGAGAGAATCTTAGTTCTTGAGAACAGGAGTGCAGAATGTTAGCGAAGCTGAACAGATTTATTTATATAAGTTTGTTTGTCTAGAAAGAAGTTTCCAAGGAGTACGTACAAGTCTGATATGGAACACAAACCAAAAGCACTTTGCGAACAGTGGAGGCCTAGAGAGGCAGAGGCAACCCAGCACCGGAGACACCGGCGTTAAATTAGCCCTGCCTTGAGCTTGCATGAGCACTAGGGGACACTCTTCTTGGGTTTTGCTGACCACTTTGATCGATTCACTTCATTATTATTTTTTTGTTGTTGTTGCATGTTGTGTCCCTCTTGTGGTTTCAATCAGCATTTATTTTGTCCACCACAGGTGGAAAAAGGGAATTGGATTTTTTTTCACTCTATGTACCTATCGTGAAAAAATAATTATTTTTACGTCCGATATGCGAAGATATGATAAGATGTGCAGTTAAAATCTATTTTATAGAATGATTGAACTTTCAATATACGGGTGGCCACGTTTTAACACTATGTATATGAAATTTATTATGGATAAATTCTTCCATTATTATCTAAATTAAAATCTTTTGCTTGTGTAGTGTTAATTCCATTTTCCTATAAATAGATCTCAAACTCAAAGGGCACACTTTACAACTCTTTGCATAAAACTTGACTAGACGTGTGAAAGATCTTGCCATCACTTGTAGGAATAGTTCTTTCCATTATTTGTATTTAGCTATTGGGTGATGTCCGGGTCAGTTTTTATGCAAATTAGATTAATTCACTTCTTCGGGCACTATTCAACTTGTCACATCATCTTTTCAACAAGTATGAGTTTCCTGGGAGGTAGGATTAGGATATAATATTCCTATGAAAATATGGAACCAATAGAATTGCAATACCTGAATTTTAAAAGTTATGAACTTTAAGTGATTTATTAATGGTCACGTACGATTCAAATTGAAATTATCCGGGATGGAGATGAAAACCATTTTCAAAGTTGAATTGCCACCATGCCATCTAAGTACCAATACTTTCTCTTGATGCTAAAATTATGACAAATTTTGACAAAATTAACGACTCCTAAACACTGAAACTTTAATTGAACTCACGACCAAAACAACTGTCCAGGAAAACGAATTAGATCCCAAAAGTCATGGGCCAAAGTATGAAATCACTCCAATCGAACTCTTAATCTTCTCAAAGCTTCAATGCATCCTCTCTCTTTGAAGAATTTGGGGAATCGTGAAAGACCCTTTTGGTAAAAAAGATGAAGGCCCCCGTGTGTGTGTGTGTCACTCTCTACTGATTTAGCGCGGTAAGTTTCTCTCTCTCTACTGATTTAGCGCGGTAAGTTCGCGTGCCACAACCCCAGGCAGATTCATCCCACACCTTAAAGACAAGACTGGTTTTCAGGATTTGTCAAACTCTTTGCTTGTCTGTTTCAAGGAAAATGATACAAATGATCTTTGAATTAAACTTTGATTCAATGTGCAATGTCGTCTCCAAACTTTCGATTTATCTAGTGTTGTCATTGAACTTTGATCCAATTTTCAATGCAGTTCCCGAAAATTTAAACATTTTCATATAATCTAGATATTACATTGAACAATTGCCAATAGTTCAAGGGCCATATTAAACAAATTAAAAGTTTATGGACGGCATCGTAATTGGGCCAAAGATCAGGAATTGCATTGCACTGCACAAATTAAAAGTTTAGGGACGACATTACTCATTAGATCAAAGATTAGAGACCATTTGTAATATTATCCATTTGTTTTACTATTTTCACTAGATCCTGGGACTTCTCATCCCCTTGAATGTGTCCCCTACCTCTCTTTCAAACGACAAGACACACAAACACACCTCTTTCAAAAGCTGGGAGGTCAAAAAAGCTTCTAGTTCCATGATTTTGGGTTCAGCTTGGTATTTTCCCCACTGCCATCATTCCTTCTTTTAAAAGCTTTCATTGTTTCTCTCCAAAGTTGCAAGTTGCAATTGCGCCACTTTTTTCTAATCCATCCATCAATCCATCTAGTAGCCATCGCAATGTTGATTCGTATGGAACAAGTTATTCCTAACTTTTTATGAACTTCTCTTCGCTCTTTTGTTTGCCTGGCTTGCCTGTTAATCGGCGATTCGAAATTAAAGGAAATAAGCGTTGCTAAGCTCCATGCTTATTGCTTACAACTCTCCTTTGAAAATATGAAGTTTGCATATCATTTGGTCGATCGCAGGTATCTGCCGCGATAAAGATTTAGAGGCTTTAGAGTATCCAAGTGAAGTTTTGCCCGAGTTGCATGGTATGTGGAGCGCTAGTTGAAAAGACCGTGAAGCTTTTGCCTTCATTTTCATTCCCTAATTGAAAAGCTTCGTGAAGGTCAAGGGAGTAAGGGACATGTCGAGTCGATGGCGGCATTCAACATAACGATGTAGGAAAGCGAACATGCTTTCACATGACATGTTGATCGATTTTCTTGCGGCCGCTAATAATTTAGAGTTGTTAGATGCAGCAATATTCACGCAATACACGGCTAATTTAAGGATGCTTTTGAACGGCCGAGACAGTGACGGAGACTTAAATGAGACCAAAGATCACAGTCGATGGTCGCTTCGTGGTAGAGACACTGTACGAGATTTCGACTTCTCATCTCGAACGCGAAGAGGGAAAGAACCGAGGAGAGAGAGTTTTCTTTAGCCACCTTTCTTTGGGCTAAGCAGGAAAAAGAGAAAGTTGTTGAACTTGAAGTTTGATGAATATGTCTCAATCATGCCCAGCAATCAGGGCAAAGTCCATTGTCATGTTCCGGAGACAGCACAGACACGCCCTATCCCCCACATTCTCTCTCTCTCTCTCTCTCTCTCTCTCTCTCTCTCTCTCTCTCTCTCTCTCTCTCTCTCTCTCTTTCTCTCTACAGCCACCTTTTCCTAGGGAGAGAGACTCTTGACGTTCACACACGATTATCTGAGACCAATGCATTTCATGCAGTTGCGTATACATACGTGACCTTACACAGACAGAATGCTACTTTGGGAAAAACATCAGATGGAAATCCAGCACAAAAATAGTACGCTGAGAAACAGAACAATGCATACATCAGCAAATGCAGAGATGGCGATGGAATTAGAATGCAAGGAGAGGGAAGAGGAAACAGTTTCATCCAAAGAGACGATATTCGAAGCACCATACAATGCCGACACCATGATATCTAATGTCCATCCAGCAGAAATCAAAAGTGACAGAAGAATCTTCTTTGCCATAACTGGGGTAAAAGGCGCCTTTTTGCTTTCTTGGACAGGGGAGAAAGATGGGAGCAAAACGAGGGATTGACAATGGGATCTCCTTTTCTAAGTGTGAACAGGACATGAGCATGCCAGGACCGTGTCTAACACCGTGACAGGACAATGTGATTAACTATTGCATGCTAGTCAGATGTAGCGATTTGTTCAACTTATCATTCTCCTCTTAATCACGTCTCGTACTTGGTCTGAAATGGCTCAAATTCTACCTTTCTGTGCACTTCTAAATTTCCCTCACAGGTTATCCTTAATGTCTTGTCTTTCTCAAAAGAATTGTAGCAGGACTTACGTCGAAGGGAAGAAAACAGTGGCCAGGTAACAACAATGTCTCTTTTGCACTGGATGTGTACTGTCTCGTGAGGACATAATTCAGTTTGCCGCACTAATTGCACCGCAGTAGGGACGAACAAGCTGGATAGCGAATGCAACCCTTTCAAAAGATTTAAGAGGGAGGATCCTTGCCCAAAAAATAAAAATAAAGCCAAAAACAAAAATAAAGTCAGGGTGTGCTGCCCACTGACTGTTAGTCTTCAACCATCAACCCTTCTTCTCTAAGTAACTTCCTCAGGCAAATAGCCAAATGTGAACCAGGCAACACTGGGATATAACAACGATTAGAATTGGGTCTCTCATTGAGGAAATAAAGTGTGCCACCACACCTCCACCAACCGAGTTGGCAAATGATCCATTACCCTAGAATCATACAAAATTTACATACCGCCTACAACCAAATAGAGAAGTTTCATAAATTTACTGAAAATGCTTATAGGAAAGCTCAGCTCTCATATTAGCTTGTGAATTTATTTAATGGATGCTGGAGAAGTCTTCAGGTTTCGGTTCGAATTTCAACTATACTAGTAACCTTCGTACCAAAATTTGGTTGTTGATTACTTGATAGACTTACATCAGAGAAAAAAAGAATCTCACAAGCTGCTTATCACCTTATCTCCCTTGAAGTTTACAATAGGCATACAGACAGGACCCTAGAAAACCAAGTGATTGGCCGACGACATTCAACTGGAACCAACAGTGGACATTAGCTCCTGTACAATCAAAACTATGAAAACTGCAAAGAAGGAATGCAGTTGGGGCTTTTATACTTACCAAGTCAAATGGGAGCCCACCAAACATTAGCCAGCCAAGTCCAATTGTGAAAAGATCCTATCAAGCAGAAGTTATTAATACATTAAATTTACAAACAAAGAAAAGAAAGAAAAAGATGGGAGTAGAACATCTAAAGAGGTCTGATAGTGCAAGAATGACAATTTTGACTCTACTTGGCATTAAGAAAAAAGAAAGTCTGTGAGCATCTTTCAGTATACCCACAGGAAATGCAAATTACAAGTCGAATCTTCTTGCTTATCCCTTGTGAACAAGCTATGGTTCAAGTCAAAGCATAAGGAGAAATAACCTTACAATATTTCAGATATGGTCGAGTATAGTCAGCTAATTGAAAATCTTACAGTGCATTGATTTCGACTACCGGCAAAAGCACTCCAAGGAAGAAAGTGAAGCGAGAACAAGTGTCCATGACATCAAACTCCAGTATGAACAGTGCTACCAAATAGCAATTATTCTGGTGAAGTAACTATCAACAGGGACAAAATATCCTGGGAAGACATTTTTTGAATGGTTGTGGACCCACTTATTACAAAATATCTTCCCGATAGCATTGACAAGAAAATTGAGATAATGGCAGCCAAGACTATGACTCAAGAACCATAATCCCATCAAGAAGTAGATGTACTAGATATACTTCTTTAGCATCAGAATAGCTCTGTATAACTGAGCATAAGAGGAGAGGTAATACTGGGATTTGGTGTGCATATCAAACCTTTAGATTACCACAAATTGTCTGTGTGAGCGCTGAATTTAGCATTGTATTCCAAAATACACAGTAATTAATCAGGAAAGCCATGATGCAGGAAAGTGCCATGACAGCCTGCAATTATAAATTAATTGGACTCCCCGTAAATAAAATGGATGAGATGTATCATAGTGGCTAAAGGAGAAATTTTTTTAAATGTATTGTAGCATGGGAAAAAAACTTGTAATTGCAGAATGCAAAAGTAAATGCTTTATAATTCTGATAACAACAAAAACAGTAAATGAATAGTTTGCATGTTTGTGGAGAAGTTGATGAATTTCATTTGTTTAAAAAATCACCTGAAAGCCCGGAGAAAATAAATTTGGGAACTTCATTGTCGTTTCTAGGTCACCACTGATTGAAGTCCAGATCAGCAAAATTGGTCCACATATTATGCCTACATAATGTCCAGGGGGACAATTAAATTTGAAACAAACATGTGCCAATAACACCTGGTGACCAGCAGGCACTTCGTGGCAGAAACCAGGGAAGAAGATCATTGTGCTAGTGATATATCTTACCATTACACCACATAAGGCCAAAGCTGTTAAGTCCACTAGATTTTCCTAAACAGAATGAAAAGGAATCAGAAGTTCTCCAATGCATCATCATATACAAAGAAATTGCGGAAGGGATAATAAAATCTACCAATTCGTGCTATAGAAGCCAGATATACTGCAGTACAGATGTTTGACATAAACACAACCGTGTATCCATATGAGTCAAATGACAAGTCTCGTGCTCCAGCAATAAAAGCGCTCAGTATAATGATCCCCACACTGATGCATCCCTTGGAAATAATCCAATAAGAATGGTTAGAACGATGAAAGCCTTTAGACAAGCATAACATGTTCTGTCAGATTGCCAAAAATCAACACCTTTCCACTAGAATATCTAATTTTCAGTGAGAGAGAGAGAGAGAGAGAGAGAGAGAGAGAGAGAGAGAGAGAGAGAGACAGAGAGAGAGAATAAATGTTCCATTGCACGCAGTTCTTGTCTGATTCTTTTACCAAAAAGTTCGGACAAGTAATGTTAGAGAGGAAAAGCCTCAAATGTTGTCTAGTTCTTCTACATCCCATAAAGCTGGCAAAAGGCACATCTGAGTCAGATGGCAGTAGTAAAGCAACTCTTTGCCAGCGTGAACAGATATTGAAGATGAGGGAAGTAGAGTCTAAGCTCTCTTAGATAGCATTTCTTGAATAGTTCTGCAGTCAATTATGACACTTCCATTACGAGTAACAGAGTATATTGGGCTACTATATATGAGACATTCGATTTCATAAAACTTCACCTCTCAACCAAGGAAGAAGGAATCGAGGAACTTCCCAATGTTAAAAGCTTCAGTGGGCTGAAAATGAATTGGATCTTTTCCCTATTTGTCTTGTGAATTCATTCTTCCATAGACAATCTCATAGGCGTACATGGAAGATGGTTCAGTAGCAGATATATTTTTCGTTCCAGTAAAGTGTAGCTGTTTGTGTCACCTAATCCTACTATATCCTGAGGAAAAATGCAAAGGTCTTAACAGGACGAGAAGGTTCCTTACGTGCCTACAACAGGGAGTGAATATCTCTGTCCTGTTAGAAAATACTCCACAACCATTGTGAAGGCCACCGTAGTCCGTCTGAGCGTAGTGTACATGGGAACATTTACACCGCGTATGGACTCCATGGAGACCAGCTTTAACCAGAAGGAAAATAAATCAGGTATACCAAAAGAAGCCGCCAAAAAAAAAATAACAAGCGAACTAGGCAAAGTCATACCATATACAGCAAATAGGACACCGCAAGAGGAATAGTGCGAAGCAATGTCTTAAGGGGAATCAGTGTTGCAGGGTTGTAACTGATGCTCTGGGTTTCTCCAGCAGTGAAAGAAATGATGTCCCGGCATCTCATTGCATACAGTAACAAACAAGAACATACCATCTGAAAGGAATAGACCATATAAAAGGCAAGGATAAAATTTTGATACATTAAAATTACCCAATTCAAAAAATAAATGCATGAAATTGTGATAATAAAAGAGTAAACTTCATAACAGTGACTATCTTCACGGTACACTCTTGCAATCAGACTTCATTTCCAGAGATCAATGGCAAACTGGCAGGTATTCTTCTTTTCTTGCCTCAAATTATTCAAAACCTTTGACTAAGGAAGAGCATGCACCCCTCACCCAAATCCTCTCATGCCATTCACCCCGTCTAAAATCATACCCTTCCCAAGGTATTAGGAGATTAACATGACCTCAGGTCTTTCCACAGAAAGAACCCACTGACATAGCATTAGGAGATCAACGCGAACAAAGGTCTTCCACAGGATACATCCTTTTCCTGAACAATCTAAAGCCCACCTACAAGGTGAGAATACCTCCATCTATCTCACAACGACTGCTTCTCGACTTCTAAGTTTAGAGAAAGATCCCCAAAGCATTGTCATATTTGGATAGCATGCTATAAGAAGGTAATCAGAATTTCAAAGAAAAGAAAGTCCAACCAATATCTTATGCCTCAGTGAGCATCTCATATGATTTAACCTCCGCAATGGACCGAATGATATATCTGTTTTATTTGAAAACGCAATGCTTTGGGAGGAATCTCTAATTCAACTGTAGAATAATTAACAAGGTGAAAGAGAGACAAATAGAAGAGTAAAAGTATAGTCAACAGGAATTTATTTTTCCGAGAATAGTGTATCTTCACATCAAAGCTTGTCTAGAAAAAGTCCAATACCAGGTTAATTGTTTGTCACATGTCCCTTCTCGTTGGACTAGTAAAATGCTACGCCAAGAACAAAGAGTTCACGAGTTTGATTCTTTCATTTCCCTCTCCACTCACATACCTATTAAATATATGCTAAATTACAGACCAGGATTGCGTAGTTGACACACATTCCTAGTCAAGGCATGCAATGTACCTGAAAAAGTGTGATCACATTTGCACAAGGGAAATGGTATGAAGAAAGGGCCGCTTTGTTGAACATTACCAAGAGAACTGCATGAATCAGTAAAGATATAACTGTTATGTAATTACCAAGAAGTAGCTTCACTACAATTTACAAGTAGAAAAACCACATTATCAGACTTCCCAGGAAGATAACTACTAGTAGTGGGAACATAAGATCATACAGCTCGAGTTTCCCATTCACAAAGCAAGACTACGCGGGCTAAGTAAGTACAATTACAAAATTTTGGAAAGAACAACCAACATGTGTAAATTCACAACCTTATCACATAATTCAGAAAACAAAAGGAGCAGCTATAATTCATTAGATGGAAAAACACCAGCATCAAAAAAGAGTAAAAATTTGGTTCCTATTCATATACCACTTTTTCATATACGATTTTTAGGAAAAAGAAAAAGGAAACTGGTGTAATGTAAAGTGACTGCCACACTCGCTATCATCTCCCAGGCGCGTATCGTACATCCTGATATTTTTGCTCGAGTTCGAGCATGACTGGCTCATTCGCGAGCACAATCACGCAGGAAGTCAGTACAAACAGGTAAATTGGCTACCTATATCAGGGGTAGGAAAACTACAGATTCCATTGTTGAATTTGGCTTGTCCCGGAAAACTCAAAATCGTTAGACTTAATCACGCGGATTCAAAACACAAGAAGGCACTTCAGCCTCCGAATGAAAACACCCAATATAAGGAAGAGAACCGATCTCAAGAGCGCGTTTCTCTCTCCGTCTTCCATTTCCCCGTGAACCGACGTGCGTTGGTACAGGAAAAGTAGTTATATACATGACGTGTTCATCCATATGCAGCACTTGTGTGCACGTGAAGCGGAAAAGTAAAGTAAAGCGAAGCTCCACTAGTGAGTGACCACTTAAGCATTTTTTGCAGAGCAAAAAAGGAGAACGTAGGTGAGAGTAAAGTCAAAGAGGGTGAACCGAAGATAAACCTGCACAGGCCATGTAGGAGGCGGCAGCGTAAGCTCCTCTCCTGCTCATGGCGGACGACGACGAGGTCTTTGACGAAGGATCGGTCACCGGTATCATGTCGTGACCCTTCGTCATGATGACGGTGAGCGTGTTTGAGAGAGAAAGGAGAGAGACAGAGAGCGAGCGAGAGAGATGGTCTTTGGTAAGAAGAAGAAGGAGAAGAAGAAGAAGAAGCACTGGCACAAACACAAACAGAAGGACAGAGCGAGAGCGAGAGAGAGAGAGAGAGAGGGGAAGGAGGGCATATTTAAGAGAGAGTGAGAGCGTGACTGACACGTGGCGGTGGACAGTGGATGTAGGGGTCCACGTAGAGTAGGTTCGCCACCATTTGGACTCCGTGACTCTTTTCTTGATCCTGGCCTTTTGCATGGCAGATTTTGCTTTAAAAAACGAATTCTTCCTTTGGTGGAGACTTGCTTTTCATGGGGGATGTGTTATTTTACCGTATTTTTGGGATTGGTGTATTGGTTGGATTGAATTAGAAAGTGGGTTTGGCCTGAAAAAAGTTAGAAGATATTATTAAAAATAAACTCATTTTATTATATGTTCGATAATAACAGAATGGCACATTTTAATTGATTAATGGTATAAGGGCATGGATAGAATAATAACTCCCTATAACAAAAACACAGTCTAATGTAACATTTATCATAACTATTTGAGAGTTCCGCAAAATGGGGTAGTTTGATAAAAATGGAATAAACGCCCATTTTGTATCGTGTGCATACCAAATATACACCTCAAATAACAAATAAAAATGTATTTTTTGGTCGGTTTCCGATGTTGCATCATGAATAACTTGGGAACAAGTAGTGGTAGACCAAATAGGATACATATTAAACCAAATCCCATTTCATGTTACCAACATACAAAATTATTTTATTTCATTAAACTAAGAGAGGATAACAGCAAATACATATCTCAGTTTTTGTCGAATGACAACTATACCTTTTAAAAAAATCAAATACATGTATAAGTGTTACATTTGGCGAGTTCTTTGGACTTTCACGATTATTATGTTGGTGTCCTTATTTGCGAAAATGTCATTTTCTTTAAAAAAAATGACAATTTCCAAATCCTAAAATTTTAATACTCACCCAAAACACTTTAAAACCCATCTAAAAAGAAAACCACCCAAATCCTAAATAAGATGCTAAAATGAGTTTACAAGGATAGGAGATATGGTTCTTTCACCGTGGGGTTTTACTTAGAGTTATGTGAGTGACATCAACAAAAATAGAGGCACATAAGTAATCATCAACTCAAAAGTGATGTATGTTTTTTTTTTAAGAATTTTAAGAAACAAAAATGTGCATCATAGGAATTAAGGATAAAGGTTCCGGAGGTCCCCGAACAATCTCATAATGTTCAATCTGGCCCCTGATTCTTTTTTTGTTCAATTAGGTCCCTAAACTATATACAATTTTTTGTTTTCCAAGTTGATCCTTAAAAACGAGACAAAGATGTTGTCTTGGCGGTTAAATGCTAATGTGCATCACAAGTGGCATCCTAGATGATACTAAAGAACCTAAAATATGCTGTTCAAAGTTTTAGAAAAAGACTCGAAAGTCAAACTCCAAAATAAGAAAAAGCAAAACAAGGAAGAAGGGGAGGTGGAGTAGCTCGGCCGAAGGGCTTGAGGCTGAAGGGTAAGGCGAAGGCTGTGGTAGTGAAGACGAAGTTGATGGTGGAGATTTGCTCGAGGACGTAGAGGTCCTTGGCCTGGGAAATGAGGTCTTCCAAGGGAGTTATCGCTTGTCGGCACGGGAGAGGAAGAAGAAGTCGGCCATAGCTTCCTCCTCCTCCGCCTCCTTCTTCCGGGCATGCAATGTTTGTTCGGGGGGTGTGATTAATGTTGTGATTTCTAGATGTTAGATTGGTTGCTATAAGGGTTTTGTTCTGCATATACAGTCCCTCAATTTTTTGAGCACAGTGTTTTTTCGGCACTGTCACGACCTTCCCTGGACGTCGCTCCTTTTTCTTCGGGACCACTAGCTACACTTCTGACATTGTCGACGTTGCGCGACGTCCCCTGCCGCTGCGTGACCTCTCCCTCTACAATGCGTTCCATTTTGCTCTCCTGTACCAGCGTCTCCCCTCTGCTTCTTTGCAGAGAAAAGGTGAAGGGGAAAGAATGTCGACCAGGCCGGGCTAAAGGGGAGAGTGGCTGGGCCGGCCCGCGCGAGAAAGGGCAAAGGGGAATAAGACCAGGCCGAGCTGATCCGGTCCACTCGAACCGGGTCGGACCGGCCTAGATTATTTTTATTATTATTTTATTATTTTTTTCGATTCTTGATTTTTTTATTGATTTTTTAAAATAAAAATATGTCTAGTAGACCCCATTAATGCAAATGCACATAATGTCTATATGCTATGCAATTTAATGAAATTATGTTTGTTTAGGGGTTAAAATTAACCCCTAATTTTATATGTAATTAACCTAAAACGGATAGACAAAAATTAAGTGTCAACAACAGCTCTTCTTTGAATGAGAGCTCGAAGAGATTCCTTTCAAAGACAAAAAACACCTAAATTTTGCTGGCGTATTGCAAGGGATGGCACAATGGCCAAGACATGAGGGGTGATTGGATATATATATTTTGCGGATACCCACCTAAGAGAAGAATCCTTTTATTTGATAAGGTCTTACCATATAAAAATGGTCTTGACTGAGAAGGATGTCTCACCATGTAATAATGGGTTTTGACAAAAAGAGGTCTCACCATGTAACAATGGGTCTCGACCAAAAGAAGAGGTTGTACCATATAAGAATGGACTTTGATAGAAAAGGAAGCTATACCGTATAAGAACGGGTTTTTGGCTAAATGAAGAGGTCTTACTGTGTAAGAACGAACTTTGACGGAAAAGGAAGTCATATCGTGTAAGAATGGGCTTTTGGCTAAATGAAGAGGTTGTACCGTGTAAGAACGGACTTTGACCAAAAAGGAAGCCATACCGTGTAAGAATGGGGTTTTGGCTAAATGAAGTCTCACCATGTAAGAATGGGTTTTGACTAAAAAGGAAATATTTTGAAATCAGGGTTTGAAGAAAGACCTGAAACGTTTTTGAAATCAGGGTTTATGGGAAGACCCAGAACCTTTTTTGAAGTATGGTTTAAGGTTGAACCACAAATCCTTTGAAGTGTGGTTTTAGGTTGTACCACAAACCTTTTGAATCGTGGTCTTAGGTTGTACCACAAACCTTTTGAATCGTGGTTTTAGGTTGGACCGCAAACCTTAAAGGTCCTGCTCAGGGACTAAGGCCCTATGATCGGCAATATGAATAACACCTTGAAGGAATGCTTCGCGACTAAAGCCCTATAAACGTCAAAGACTCCTCCTAGGGACTAAGATCCTATGAACAGCTAAGATGGGGGGAATAAAACCTTGAAAGGCCAATATTTCCAATTCAAAATTTGGAGGATCCCAACAATGAACAGGCCAAAAGCAACTTTACGGGCTACGATAAAGCTCCGTGTAGAGAAAGTGCTTCAAGTGGCTGTTGAAGCTTGTTGTATATCAACTTCACTAGGGGGAATTTGCCATATGGCAATGATTCTAGGTTGTTAAGGCTTATCGCAATTGTCAATTTGGAATCTTTCGAAGTGGTCACTACATAATCTAACAGGATGTGTCATAACAAACGCCTTGGTAGCGAAGGCATACTAGGCGAAATCATTGTCATTTGAGTACACGTCCTGAAAGTCAATATAAAAAAAAATATCATCATTGAGAAAGTATTGATTTCATGAGCAATTCAAGCTAGTTTCAATTGTTTGGAAAACATTTTGCATCATTCAATATCACAAAATTGCCACTAGGCTTGAGAAGTGTCATTAATCATCAAATTCTCTTAAGAGAAAAGTTTTTGTCAAAATGATCTTGACTCATGAAAAGGGCTTGTTAAATATGCCAAACAAGAGCTCCATAGTCAGAAATGGCTTTCACAACTCTCAAGAAGGCAGTTTAATCCCATTCATTGATGTGGAAAATAGTCTGATCTCTAGTATACCTCGCATTATCAATATCGAAGGCTTTGAGAATCATTCGCGATAAGCACACATTGACTAATCTGAGAGGTCTTTTGAAGGATCGTAATGTAGGTTTGGTCATGGTTTCAACAATGGATGAACATTAGTGGCTAAGAAATGAAATAATTGTCAATCAGCATCTCCATTAAGTTTACAAGTCAAGAAACCTTAAGATGAGATAAGTTAACTTTGCCCCTACTTTTTCAAGCGGTAGCTTCTTTAGAAGTCCAAATTTTTGTTTAAACCATCCCAATCAGAAGAAACTTTGGAAATGGTTGTAACGTTGGTTTGGTGAAAGGCTCAAAAAGCTTCAAGTTTTTCAAAAGAGATTTAAGAGTGGGTGATTATCATGGTATCATTACCATATCATCCAGTCTTTTTAAAAGGCGCATGACTCCTTGGCTTGTTTCAAAAGTCCATTGGCTAATCATTTCAGCATAAGAGCTTTGCTCTTTTTTTAAAGGCTTTTGCATTTGTAATGACTTTTCTTTTCTTGCTAGCATTTTTCTTTTGACATCTTTTTTCACATGAGAACTTTTCTCTTGATGCGACTTTTCTCTTTTTTTTTAATGGGCATTGGCCTTACTTTTATCAAGCACACTGCTTTTTCATGCCCCCTAACTTTCATTTGACTTCTGCTCATTTGAACCTTTTGAGCTCCTAGGACTTTCGAGATTTTTTTTTTACACATTGTTGCATAGGCACCAATTGCTTTGGTAAATCATATGCCTTGCCCCAGTGTGGGAAGATAATTGCCACTTGGACTTTTGAAATGAATGTTCAAGCTCAACTTGGCTAAGCAAATGATATGAGTATTTGGGTATAAAAAGAAACGCTCTTATTCATTTCGGGATGCTTCGAGCTTCCATAAGGACTCACCTAAAGTTACCACAAAAAGATTAATGCAAATAAGAGCAAAGAAGTCCTTTCCATCTTCTTTACCAAATAGCGTCAATCAAAATCTCCAAATTTGCCCAATTGTGGGGTAGTTCTTGACAAGTGTATTTTGTGAATTCTTCACATTTAAAGACTCAAATGGGCTTAACTATGATCACCTGTAGTGTTTAGGATATATGAAAAAAATGCCTCTTTTCACTTTGATCCACGTACTACTCACGAATGAATCCCTCATCCTTAAACAACACGGGTTTTCTTTTCCGCTCAACTTTCAAAGTGTTTACGGGACATGTTTGGGAATGACTTGCCTTTCCTCATTCTAAGTATTTCTCACTTGGTATGATTAACATCTCACTTTCATTTTGTTGAGATCATCTAAGTAGGTTAATCATCATGGGGAATCTTGATTCAAAATGAATAATTCACAAGCGGACAAGACAATTTTAGATAAAGACGATATTCAAAATTTTTGCGAAAAATTATTTTCAATTTCCATTTTCATGCTTGTTTTTCTCAAATATGTCAAGAACTCTATTTTTGCAATGAAAAGTCTTCATTTGTTTTCCATTTGAATTTTGGAAGAAGGGTACTCACTTGCTGCACGACGACTTGGTAACCCTATAAAGAATAAGAAAGAATGTGTTAGTGCATGAATCTTTATTGATTGAACAATTGGAAATGATATATCATTACCCTTCACTTGCATTTGTCCTTCGGGTCTTTAATGCTTCCTATCAAAGGAAAAGAGAATCATGTCAAAAGATGGTATCAAAATGGACAATTGGAAACGATACAATTTATCCTCATTTGAATTCGCCTTTTTGGGTACTTGACAACTCCCTTGACTTTTCAACATTCCCTTTCTCAACATTTTGAGGGCATTGTTCCTTGGGTGTTTTGCTCCATTTATTGCATATTTCCTTTGTCACGCCTCGAGCTCCATCGAGCACGCGACACCCTTACCTGGTCGATAAGTGCGATGTCCCAGGTTATCGCCAACCTCAAATAACCATAAGAGATTTTAAGTCGCCAAGCGAAAACCACAACTAATCCCGGACAATTTAAAACTGGGGAAAACATTCAGGGAGAATGAAGATATTCATTTCTCATTTCCAAACTTCCACCATAATATTTACAATTACAAAGCCACCACATACGCGAGTACCCCAAAATACAAGTCACTATCACAACAAGTACACACCAAACTACTTCCATCGATATCAAAAAGGACCGATGACTTGGGTATCTTTTCTCAAAAATGGTACTCTGAAAAACCTATTCTGAACCCCTCTATTAGCCCCTACGCCCCCTTACTTGGCGTCCATTCTGAGTCTGACTCCTCATCTTCTGACTCCGAACTCTCCTGAGCAGTCTGCTCCTCTGAGGGCTCTGACTCTGCACTGATCTCAATCGGGTGATTGATGTCGCCCGACTCCGATGGAACTTCATTCTGATTTTCCTCGGCTAGAAAATCAAAGAAATTGTACTCAAGCACGAAATTAGGATCCATATACTGCTCATAGGGAAGTATATAATCCGGTTCCTCCCTAGGCTCCTCAGACTCGTCGGGTTCGTTCTCGTGCTCTGGTTCAGGCTCTACTCCCGCTGGTTCCTCTTCGGGAATCGGTTCTAAGTCTATGTCCATCGGGTCATCCTCAGCCTGAGATGCTTCATGTTCTAGTTCATGCTCAGCCTCTGACGACACTTGCGCGGCCGACGCCGGATGCATTCTTAACTGGGCTAAACTAGTATCCACGCTGGTCAACTCTCCGTCGATCGGGGATATTGCAGACGGGTCCCAATTACCAACTAAGTCAAACGGGACATCAAAACCCCTCACGGGCCCGAACTTATCCCCATCAACATCCCGAAAGAACCAAGCCATATATACATGAGTTTCCCACAAGGGTAGTCCTACCTCTACAAAAATAGTGGCGGTATGCCTAATCCAGGTCACATTATCTGGCATAGGAAATTCAGCAACGTCGTTCTCAGTGTGCACTGGTACTTCAAAATGTACTGGGGGCGGTGATGGTGGATTCATGGGTCCTGTCGGGGTTCTGAAATTGTTAGTTGAAATAACCGTGAGAACACTTCTCAGTAAGTTCACCCCTAAACCTCACCTAGGCTATCACGTACCTCCAGACAATTATACAAACACAAATCACACATATACGCCACATAATCACATATCAGGCACATCAATTATTTTACCTGCGCTTATCCTGCTTGCGTTCTACACGATAGTCACACTCACATTATAAGCAATCACATGCATGATTAATTCTCATTCTCGCGTGTTTCTGTTTGCCTCATCACATTCCTTTCTGTGCCACTCGCCAGTGACCCGCGTTACAGTACACGCCTCAGGTCCACTGCGATTATCTCATCACAACACTTTAGGCCCGCGTACCCGTACACGCCTCAGGCCATGTTTCTTGCCCGCGTAAACGTACACGCCTCAGGCTCAACATCTACCACCTACTGCGCAACCCGCGTTGAAGTACACGCCTCAGGCTGGCAGTCTTCCGGTAAAACCGGGCATCATCCCGCGTTGAAGTACACGCCTCAGGACGGCACGAATTCCACGATCACCCATGCCATCTCATATTCACTTTCTTACTTATGCACATACTCAACAAGCATTTGTTACACACAATTGACCCTTCGCACGTGGCTCGTGCATGCATTAATTACACCAAATCCATGCATAATCAGCATTTGACATGGCCAATAATAATAATTAAAATAATCTGGCCACGCGTGCACCCAACATGCATAATTAAATCAACTAATTGCACAATCACACATTCAATTTCACCATCCCAACTCAATTATATTCCAAACGCACAATAAACACAAAAATCGTTATTTTTCTCTGACCAAACGACCTCAAATCGATTCAGGTCCTTCACGAGACTTTCTCGCCATAAATTCTCAGTTCTAAATATCTAACTTGCGTGCCGATCGGCCCATCACAGCCCCATGAACAGTAGTCCACAGCCCACTGATATTCTGAATTTTTCAATAAAAATTTTCCGGTTTCAATTCTAAGGCCCGCCACATAATTCCACTCCTAAATCATGCAATTCCGCACCTACCCTATGCCCGGTTTCACCCAAAATCGCCCGTCGATACCCGAAATCCTAAATTGGGTTTAGAGCGCGACTTACCCGCGTTCTAGACTATCGCGGCTAGAACGAAAAGCGGCGGCACTTAATCGGGAACGGCGGCGACGGTGTATGGCTCCCGAGTGGCGGTGATCGGCTTGGGTGGCGACGGCGCGGCTTGGGCATGAGGGAGAGAGAGAGATCGGAAGGGAGGGTTTCACGGCAAAAGGGGGGAACTCATGGCAAGGGGGGGGAAGAGGAAATGAGGGGAGAGAGAAGAGAGAGAGATAAGGTTGGACCACTTTTGATCAATTTGGCAATTTACTAAAATGCCCCTCTCTCATATTTTTAATCCGACGGTCCAGATTCGATTCTATCTTGAAATCGATGGCCCAGATCGAATCTTACAAAAAATATCCAAGGGTATACTTGCAATTTCTCAAAAAGTTTAAGGGCAAAATTGTCCAATAAAAAAGTTAGGGCAAAATGACCAAAATGCCCTTTGCCCATAAAACATGCCCTTTGTTAATTCTCAAGGGTAAAATGGTCCGATTCTCCGTTTCTCATCAAAATCAAGTTTTTCTGAAGGATTCGGGCACAACAAAAATTGCACGTTACAACCGCAATGTCGTCCTAACGTCTCGTTGTGACTTACAAATTTTCCGGTGTCCAATTTGGGCTAAATTAAATAATTAAATTTTATTAAACGCAACTCGAGCGTTTCTCAAACTAACGGGCGGCTTGTTTGGGAAATTCGCTTATTCGACTCGTGACTGATAATATATCGAGTCACGTGCAAGTCCGTTCGGTTCGTGACGATTTCGATTGTGACATTCCGAAATTCCACCAATTGGAATTTATTGAATAACTGAGTTTTATGAAATGTGCTCGTAGTAAATTTCTCGCCCGGAACTGATCATTCTTGGGAATGCTAACCATTAGGGAAAGGTTAATAGGGGAAATTAAATTCGCGCGACTAAAGGAAATTTGATCGTGAATGGATTTCGATCATTAAATCGCGTAAGTGATATTTTGAGCCACTGTTAGCCGATCCAAGGATAATTAGGGGTCAGTTTGCCACTGTCCTAGTAGTGGATCGCGGGTGATTCCGTTGGACCACGAAACGACTTGACGAATGATTCTGAAATTATACCGAACGATCGTACCCCTCGGATCAAGTGATTGATCTTCGCGATTTTAATGACAACCGAGGTTGTCACGCACCGAACAGACTTGCACGTGACTCGATTTAGTATTAGTCATGAGTCGATTCCGCGAATTTCCCCAACAAACCGCCCGTTAGCTCGAGAAACGCTCGAGTTGCGTTTAATAGGATTTAATTATTGGATTTTTGCCCAAATTGGACATCGAAAAATTAGGAAGTCACGACGAAACGCTAGGACGACGCTGCACGTGACACGTGTCAGTTTTTGGTGCGCTCAAATTCTTCGGAAAAATTCGATTTGGACAAGAAATGGAGAAAGTAACGATTTTGCCCTTAAGGATTTATTAAGGATTAGTTTTAGTGGCAAGGGGCATTTTGGTCATTTGTGCCTTAGATATTTTGGGTCAAAAAAAATTACTATTTAGGTCAAGAAGACATTTTCTCTCTCCTCCATTTCTCTCCCTCTCTCCATCGTGAAATTTCCCCCAAATTTGCCGTGAGCTTTCTCCTCCTCCACCGTGGGCTTTCCTTGGCCGTTCTTCCTCCACCGCCGGCACCGCTGCACGCCGGACCGCCCTCAAGCCATCGTGCACGCCGTCCTCAAGCCACCACCATCCTCAAACCTCACCATCTCTCTCTTTTCCTCTCTCTCTCACCGTGAACCACCCACGGCCGTGCAAGACCCACGCCGCCGCCGGACCGCCGATTGCTGGTCACGCCCACAAGCCGCCGTCCGCTCGCCGTGCCGCGCCACCGCCACCCCCATCCCGCCGTCCATCTCTCTCTCCCTTTCCCTTTCAGTTCTCCCTTGGCCGGGAGCTTCACCGGTCACCGCCCAAGCCGCACCGTCACCGCCCAAGCCGATCGCCGCCGCCCGGGAGCCGTACGTTGTCGCCACCATTTCTGATTAAGGGCCGCCGCTTTCCGTTCTAGCCGCGATAGTCTAGAACACGGGTAAGTCGCTCTCTAAACCCAATTTAGGACTTCGGGTATCGACGGGTGATTTTGGGCGAAATCTGTATAAAGTTAGGTGCGGAATTGTATGAATTGATAGTGGAAATTTTATGGCGGGCCTTGGGATTTAATTCAGGCATTAATTATTGAAAATTAGAAAATAACAGTGGTTGTGATCTACTGTTCATGGGGCCGTGATGGGCCGAACAGGACGCAAGTTGGATTTTTGGAACCGGGAAATTATGGTGAGAAAGTCCCGTGAAGGACCGGAATAGATTTGACGTCGTTTAGTTAGAGAAAAATAGCCATTTTTGTGTTTATTGTGCGTTTGGAATATAATTGAGTTGGGATAGTAGAATTGAATGTGTGATTGTGCAATTGGTTGATTTAATTATGCCTGTTGGGTACATGCATGGCCAGATTATTTTAATTATTATCATTGGCCATGTTGAATGCTGAGTGAGCATGGGTTGTGTGTAATTGATGCGTGTACGGGCCACGTGTGATTGGCCAGTTGTGTATGGTACATGCATGTTGAGTATGTGCATGAGTAAGGAGATGTTGTGGTGTGGCAAGTGATGGTGGGAAAGTGTGCGAAAGTGCGAAAGTGCGAGTTTGGGATCGGACCGAGTATCATAAACTCGGGCCGCGATCACGTAGGTCTGATGCATTTGGCACAGGCTGAGGCTTGAAAAAGCAAGTATGAGAATCGGTCCGAGACGTGATCAGCTCGGGTGAGACTAGGGTTGCACCGAGGCATCTTAAGCTCAGGTTTCAATTATGTAGGCCTGTCGTATTTGGCGCGGGCTAAGTTGGGATCGGGCCTGGAGCGTGTGATGCTCAGGTCGCGATTGGGGCCTGAGGCGTGAACGGGTACGCGGGCCGGATGTGGTGAATGATCGCAGTGTGCCTGAGGCGTGTACTTCAACGCGGGTCATTGGCGAGGAATGAGAAAGAGGAAATGAGAATGGAAGGAATAGTGGAATGAGAATTGGTACATGCGTGTGTTGCATACGGCGTGATTGTGATTGAGTACGGGTGTACGTATATTTGAGTCCGACTATATTATTTGAGGTGCCTGCGATGTGATGACTTGATGTGTACGAATGCACGTGTATCTGTGTGATTGTCTGGAGGTACGTGATAGCCTAAGTTGGGTTTAGGGGTGTACTTGCTGAGATATAATCTCATGGTTGTGTAAACCAATAATTTTCAGAACCCCGACCTGAGCGATGAACCCTCCACTACCGCCACCAGTTCGTTTTGGAGTACCAGTGCATACGGAGTATGAGGTAGCTGAGTTTCCGATGGGTGACGGGATGACTTGGATAAGACACACGACGACCGTGTTTGTAGAAGTGGAAAAGCTCGCCTTGGATGAGAATCATTTTTGAGGTTGAACGTCAGGTCATCGACTCCTTTTTGATTTTGGTAGTTTTAGTAAAGTATGCATTGGTAGTCAGAGGTTTGTTTTATTGTATATATAGTGGAACAAGTTGAACAAGAAATGGAAATGTATATTCTCCCAATTCTCTCCAGTTTAAGTTTGTCCGGGTGTTTTATGGTTTCCGTTTGCGCGATTAAATCTCTAATGTTTATTTAAGGTCGGCGATAACCTGGGACGTCGCAACTATTCGACCGGAGGCGGGATGTCGCAGGTTCGACGGGGGTTCGGGGCGTGATATCGATTGTCATTAAAATCGCGAGAATCAATCGCTAAATCCGTGGAGTACGATCGTTCGGTATATGTTCAGGATAATTCGTCAAGTCATTTCATGGTCCGGCAGAATCACCCGCAATCCACTACTATGATAGTGGCGAACTGATCCCTGACTACCCTTAGATCGGCCAACAGTTGCTCAAAATATCACCTCGGTGATTTCATAGTCGAAATTAAATTCACGATCGAATTTTCTAATAGTCGTACGAATTTAATTCCCTAATTAGCCTTTCCCCAATGGTTAGTATCCCAAGAATGATCAGTTCCGGGCGAGAATCAACTGCGAGTACATTTATAAAACTCAGTATTTTATAAATCCCAAACGGATAAATTTTTGGGATGTCACGTCCTTGGTAGGAGGTGTCGCTTCCGTGGTCAATGTGTGCCTTCGTCCATAAGAGATGAGACATGTTAATTCCATTCCAAAATTGAATTGGACTAATTTAGGAACGATACACCCTTTTGTACAAAATTGAATGTCTTGTTGTGATTTGTTGGCAAGAGGCGTTGCCCCATGATGCACTCCCATCCAACCCATGCTGCCCTATCATGCTTGCCTGGTGGACTTCCACTCGTCGGTCGAATGCATTCCACATTTAACTGGATAAGTTTGCCTCGTGCAATCCCATCATGGCCGACTAACGGATTTATGCTTTGTTCGAGTCATTCATCATTTCATCATTTTTTTTTAAGTCGGGCGACTTTGACAGTTCGCTTCCCTGGTTTATTGCGCCGTCGGCTTCAATCCGTGTCCATTAGCATAACTTCATTCTGTCTTCATTATCCGTAAGAATAAGGCTTCTGATTTCGGCAAGAGAGTAAACATTCCATCGTTTCAGCAGATAGGTCACCAAGATAGATCAACAACTGGAACATAGAATAGCCACTCAAGAAATTATGGATAAGGCCATTTGACATTGGTTGCCAGATGAAACCAAAAGGTGCACGGCTTCGCAAGCAATGGCGATTGGTATGTGGTAGACTAAGAGAAGTGAACATTCTTGGACTTGGAGACCTTCAGATGTTTAGACAAGCAGTGTCTCAATCAGCATCATTGACTTTCTTATTATTATTTTCTCATTCCCGTGGGGCAAAGGGGACTGAAGAGGTTTATCATCAAAACAAGAAGCCAACATATCTTCCTTGTGGTTCTTTGGAGCAACAAAATGAGAAACATTATGAGAAAATTATCGTGGAATCTCACTCCCAGGGATATTCAAGTTGTCCAAATGCTTTGGAGCAACCTTTTTAATTCTTCTCTTCACTGCTGGGAAGCATGCAGCAACAGGTAACTCTGTTAAGCGAACATGAATCAACATTGTCTTGGCAAGCTGCGGAAATTCCAAGTTTGTAATTGTGAACCCGCCATTGAAGAGCCAGCCACTCTCATTACGCCGATGTTTGCAGATCATGAATCAAGCATCAATCCAATATGTGTTCCAAGAGATTGTACATGGAGCTTTGAGAAGACGGACAGTATACTTTGAAACTTCAAGAAATTATGTCTTCTAGGCCTGCCAACTTCGTCATTTGCCCATTGTGAATAATGATTCTTTTCTTCCGTTATCCATCTAGCAAATACCACGAGAATCACGAGCACTGATACCCCCACGGTGCAATTCAATTGACGATCATGCCGCTTTGCATGTGCCTCTAGTTCAAAGGGCCAACATTTTGTCTATCAAGAGGTATATGCAAATCTCAAACAAACCCTTCATTTTACCTTGTCGACATTTTCTCCAAGACTCTCCATGATCCCTACCGCCTCGTGTCCAAAAATTGTTGGGAAATATTCTGGAAGGTCCTCTCCAAAATGTGACTTGTTGCGACAAAGAAAGGTGCAAATGATCCAACTCCAAACTTCGTGGGGCATCAGTGAGTCCATTGTCCTCTCCCCGATCACTAGAGGCCAAGAGAAATATATGCTCCAGTTACCACATGTATGTATGCCATCCAACAATACCTGGGATGTGTAGCTGAACTAGTCTTCTCACGACCTTGGAAAACCAGCAAGGTAACATTCGAATTGCCTGATAAAACTGAACATCTGAACACATTTCTTACTTTACTTTCAGGAAAATTGCAATTCACATCTTCCTCTAAATATGCCCCTACATGGGTGCTCCACCAAGCTGAAAAATGTTGCAGGCTAAGTCGAAGGTTCTCCAATGGCCATTGTGAGGAAGTACTCTGTCCTTTCGTACTGTCTGTGCTCAAGCAGTAGTGAATAGGGATAGAGGCATACACGAGTTGTAATAGCAACCAATTCTCGTCCTTTTTTTGCAATCTCATCAAAATTGTCGGTGGCTGTCTTCATAACGTCATCCATAGGACCGCTAAATAATTGTTGGTGAGTATCTCCGTAACATTCAGATTACATCGCCTACATCCTCTAGCAATGAATCATGGGATTCGCTCTCCAATCCAATTCAAATGTGTCTATCTATTGTGCTAGGCAGCGAATTACCAGAAATGATTTAGAACCTTCCATCACCTGTTGTGGATTAAGGCATCGAGTCTAACAACGAGGCAGCCCCTTCCCATTTGTTATGTTACGGGATATTTGATACTCAAGTCACAAGTCCCCAAAGGATGTGAACTCCATGAACACTCTCTTCGTCAATCGCTGGATGTAAAGAATTTACAAGCCATTCATCCATGAGCTTAGGACGGCTCCACCAATCTTACAATATTTAGTGTTAATAAGGACGAATGATAGATTCATCAATAGATAACTCGGCATCTGTCGAACTCAATGCTTTCCTTATATCAACCAATCTTTGGCCTGGCTTTTAAAATTTTGCGCACAACATTTGGCGATGATTTAAATTCTCTGTCTTCTACGGGAGATAAATACCAATTTTCAAAATTTTCCATTGTCACCTGTTAACGAGAAAATGTATGAACAAATCAGTTTCAGAATAAATTGATTTAATTAGAATGATCACAATTTACCATCCTAGAATGCTTCTCCCACGCTTCCATGAAAATTCAACCCATATGGCTAGCTTGCAGTATCTTCAATTGCCCTCAAAGCAAAACGATATTTATGGACCAGAATTTTTACCCAAAAATGTGAGTTGCATGATTTACAAAACCATTCGATTGGTCTGCAATCGAAATCCAAAATGCAAAACATGGTTTCTACTAAAAATAAAGACAAGAACATAGTACAAAAGACTCTTGCATAGAGGAATGCAGTAAATAATTCTCGTCCTAGCTTCGAAGTCCACTCCCTCGCATGACTAAGCAAGAGAATTTCAAGGAACAACTGTTATGCATAACCTGCAAAAGGAAGACAATGTCAGTATGGGAATGAAAAAATTGATCTCTCATTGAGGCCGTCCCTTATAATGAAAGCGAGGCAAAAACACTTCGCCTCCGAATCCCTGCTTACGAGGGTTAAGTGTTTTGCCATCGTTTCACTTGTCAGAGAAAGCATCATTGAAAGATCATTCCATGGTTTATCAATCAAACGCCCATTCAGATTTTGCAAACCAAATTAGTTTCAATCATTTAAGTTCGAGAAATTTTCCTACAAATTTGTGACTTTAATTTTGAAAACTTCACCCATTAAAATGTGAATCTACTTTTGAAAAAATTTCAATTTTGAAAGATCCGAACATCCAATATAATTTCAATTCGACATCTCAAATGACAACGTTGACTTTGAAAAATTTAGTAACAAAAATTGATTTTAGACCCACAATTGAAAATTCCGACAAACCAATTGTTCTACGAGGTCAGATGAGAAATATTGGCCAACGTTGCATGTAGGAATTTTCTTATTTTGGGCCTAAATCATGTTGGGCATTCAATTGATTTCCATGGATTTTGCGAAAATAAAATTTCAATTCAAAGTGAACCAATAATGAGACAAATCATACTTACAGTGAATGACAATCGTTTTTTCAAATCACAAAGACACTCAGATGCGCTTGTGAGGTTCACTAAAAGGTGGGATTCTAAAGGCTTACGATCTCCATCCCAAATAGATCAAAAGAGTTTTCCCACTCCGCACTTGCGTTGGACAGTCCTCTTTATCACTATTTGAAAATGGGCGGAACCAAAAGGGGATAGCCATGGGTCCTTCCCCACACGATTTCCACACTTTTGGCACCTCCAATAAGTTTCCTAAGGCGATCAGGGTTTTAGGTCGCGGGTTGTTTGTGCAAGGTGTAGTGCTAAAGTAGGTAAAAACATGCGCAACAATTGATATCAAAACAGCACTTCTATTTTCATTCATATACACATACACCCCTTACACCAATCTGCAAACAAACACGTCAACAAACACTCCACCCCTTATAACTCTCAACCTACAAAGCCATTTAACACAACATTAGTGGGCTTACCTTAGCCTTCACGATGGGCTACCATAAGACCAAATTAATTAACAAACAATAAAGTTATATTAGGCCTAAATCCTTAAGTCGCCAACGAAGTCGCCAAACTGTCGCAACCTACCCATCCCAATTGAGGGGAATAAATATTTGACGGGTGAGGTTTGGAGGTATTTGTCGATGGATGTGAACATTAATCGATTCGTTTGATAAACAAACCAAATGGTTCATTAATCGAAGGACCGAGGCACTCTCAAGCCTCATATCTCATGCGACGAGAATTGTCTAAACTAAGCATTCAATTGGAGTTGCCACTAGCCATAGTCAAGGGTTAGCTAGAAATCCTAATCAAGACGTAAGAGTGTTGTCTCGATATGTGCAAAAATAAGAAATTCTAAAGATCGAAGACTTGATTAAACTAGCGATTTAACTTGTGCCGTTTCGGTATCTAAACTTGAACGTTTGCAAATCAATGTACTGAGCAACCTATCGAAAAAGCTTAAGATTCTACCTAACCGTTCTAAAAATAGAAAATAACAACCAATATATTAAATATGCGCAATCAAATAATCATAAAGAAAATAGACAACCAGTGACCTAGTATTGTCTCTAAAAAAGAAAAAGCAATCAAAAGCCTTAAAGTAAAGTCCAAATGGCTTATTCAAATTTTTGGAAAATTTTTAAAGGGTTTTCTCAATTTTTATAAGTTTTAAACTAAGTCTAGAATGAAATAAACACTAATATCTAGTGAAATTAAGCCAAAAACTGATTTCTAAATATTTCCTAATTTTTTGAATTTTTTGGGATTTTTTAATTTTTTTAATTTTCCGAAATTTTAATTTTTTTTATTTTTTCAGAATTTTTAATATTTTTTGAGTTTTTAAACATTTTCAAATTTTTTTGAATTTTTTTATATCTTTTCAAATATTTTGATATTTTTATTAATAAAATAAGAACTTCGGACTAGGTCCCCTGACCTGATCTACCCGATTACCTGACCCGGCTCTCCCATCCGCCCAGGACTCCCCTTTTCCTATTTCTTTTCTAATTTTTTTTCCTCTTTTTTTTTTTGGTATCTTTTTCTTTTTCTATTTTTTTTGGGGTACTTTTTATCTGTATTTCTTCCCCTTCTGGACGTCTTCTTCCCTAGGACTCCCACTGAGAATGTCTTCTTCTCAGTGGTTCACCGGCGACTACCACACCGAACCAAAACTGGCCTCCTCGACTGGCGCCAACGTCAAATCTGCTCCAACCAGAATCACGACAACGCCATCACCGAACCACCATCCTTAATCCAGCACCACCAGCCACCAAAACGCCAACTTTGATGACCGTTTTTTCACTTTTCGATCACTAGATTTCCCACGGCAACGATACGTGCTAAAACGCATACAAACAGACATACAGACATATGAAACGGGGATAGTGAACCGACGGTAGCGGCATCAGACCGCGGGCAACGCCGGCGTGGGGAATAGATCTCTGGCGAAGGTCTCGTCCATGGCCGACGAGAGATATGCCACAAAACCGAAAGAAATCACAATGAAAAAACACAAAGTCAGACACCATTCGACATATATGAGAACTAATCAAGCATAAAAATCGAGTTCCAAACACTGATTCCAAAAAAATGTGATTCGGACCTCCATTTAGACATTTCTCCGAACACGTAGGCTCCGTTCGTTTGGCGGAAAATATTCTCCTGGACATGTAGGGTCCGTTCGTTTCATCGAACAGGTAGCAGGTGACTAAAGATGGGAGCTACAGGGTCGATTTGGACACGTCTCATGAGTTCTCTTCGACATACAACGTTTAAGAACACTTCTTTGAACGTAAAACAAGCGTTATCCTCCTTAGGTGGGGCCGGCCGATCACCGAATAGACTCGGTGTGCCCGGCACCCGAGAGGCAGGGGAGGGGGACCAAAACAGGGGAAAACGAAGAAGACCCACCTAGTTCACGGCTAGCCGGGGCGAGGTACGCCGGCTGGAATCTCAGCGGCGACTCGGACGGCCCTCTGGCGAGTGGGCGAGGCTCTCGGTCTCTCTTCTCGCCCTCAAGATCTCTCTTTTTCCACCTCATTCTCTTCTCAAACTCTCTCTCTCTCTCTTCCTTGTTCAAGCACTCTCCCCTCCTTTATCCCTGGACATCGCTCCTTTTTCTTCGGGACCATTGGCTACATTTCTGACATTGTCAGCATCACACGATGTCCCCAGCCGCTGCGCGATGTCTCCCTCTGCAGCGCATTCCGTTTTGCTCCCCCGTACCGGCGTCTCCCCTCTGCTTCTTTGCAGAGAAAGTGTGAAGGGAAAAGGAGGTGGACCGGGCCGGGCTAAAGGGGAGAGGGGCTGGGCCGGCCAGCGCGAGAAAAGGGAAAGGGGAATAAGACCCGGCCGGGCTGATCTGATCCACTCGAACCGGGTTGGACCGGCCCGGAATTTTTTGAATTTTTTTAAAGAAAAATATGCCTAATAGACCCCATTAATGTAAATGTACCTAATGTCTATATGCCATGCAATTTAATGAAAATATGTTTGTTTGAGGATTAAAAATTAATCCCTAATTTTATATGTAATTAACCTAAAACGGATAGGCAAAAATTAGGTGTCAACAGGCACTTCTCGGTGAGGATTGGGTGCACAGCCAGTCTTGCCATGGTGACGGGACACTGTTCATGTGGGTATAGAAGCTTGCCTATCTAGGTGAAAAATAATTTAGAAAATATGTATCGAGTTTGAGTCCAAAAAGGAACTAACCTAATTCAAGTGGGTTTCCTATTTGAGTAGTTTTCTAGTTTAAATAGGATTCCTAAAAGAAATTTCCTATTTTGAATCAAAGTCTTGTCTATCTATAAGAAGCATCTTCATTGTGAAGAGTGTTTAAGAGGCAACTTCTTTGTGAATTGCACACTGGAGTAATTCGAAAGTGTCGAAGCTAATAAATCTTGTGGTAGATTTGTGAATTCTTTATGAGATTGAGATATTATTTCATCAGAATTTATGGAAGTAAACGCCGTGTTAGTTATTAGATATAATTGGGGGCTGAGAAATACTTAAAATGTGTTTGAGTGATTCAAGTTTGATGATAATAACTATTGTATCACTTGATTTATAGTAGAATCTTTTGTCGCTCTTTCTATGGACTTAGGTTACACCAACCGAGTCATATAAATTTGGTGTCCGATCTATTTCCTTGTTTAGTCTATTTTATGTTCGATCGCTTGTCCACGACACTAACATAACATGATATGAACTTTTTGACATTTCGTTATATATATTTGATTCGATTGCGTGAATACCGAATAGTCAAATGTTCTGATCTGTCAAACTGAATATATTAGAGAATAAAGAATTTGCAATATCACAGTCCATGATCAAATCATCCTCCTCAATCCAATGACAGATGGTGTAGAGCACTCTCTATGTATAACAATTCCATTTGTATAGATGAAAAACCAAAGTAAGATTAATGTAAAGAAGATTCCAACTGATGAATAATTAAATAAGACATGTGCGAGTATACAACATCACAATATTCCACTCCCATCTCGTGATCCGTTTGGGCAATATCATAGAATTGACCAATTCCACTCCATCAAATAAGAGATGCAAATGCATCATTCAATCTCAATCTCAATCTCACTCGCGAACTACTTGGAAAATATTATACTCTGTCGAAGTGACAGAGTTAGTGCCTCACGACACGGTCCATATGTAGCGTTCGCAACATTCGTTTTCCACCTAAGTTTGCAGTGAAAAAACACACCTGACAAAGAAGAGAAAGCACAAAGATCTTAGGGTGAACTAGGCCTGAAATTATAACACAAAATGAGCCAACATTGCGACTGCAGAAGGCGATTCTGTTAGGATGCTGGAGGCGTTGTCTCCATTGTCACTGTGGATCGTTCAACTGCAGGAACAACACTAGCTCAAGCCAACAAGCCTTCTCTCATTCCAATGGCACCAGGCAATTTCGTCATGCGAGTGTCACTAATGTCCAAGATCCTCCGATTTTGCAAATTCCTAATGCTTTCAGGTAATTCCGTAATTGATGTCCATCTTAAATTCAACTTAGTTAATGATGCCAACTTTCCGATTGAATCAGGAATTTCTGTCAACGAAAGGCATCCTTGCAGCAACAAGCACTGTAGAGATGCTAGATGGCCTGTGGAGCTAGGTAGGCGAACTAGCGATGCACAATAAGAGAGATCAAGAGTCACGAGCTCCTTCAAAGAACCAATAGATTTAGGTAACCTTTTAATCCTTGTCTGAGATAGATCCAGTAGAGTTAATGATATAAGAGAACCCATGGATTCTGGTAATTTTGTAATCCCTGAAAAAGATAAGTTCAGCTGAGTTAACGATACAATGGAGCCCATCAGTTCTGGAAGTTGAGCAAGTCGTTTACACGATGAGGCACTTAGAGTCTCCAGCTTCATCAAATAACCTCTTGAAATATGAATCTCTTGAATAGCAGTACCATCTAAGAAAAGCTCCCTCAATTCTTCCATTCTACCTACTCCTGCCGGTATCTCTTTTAGTCTATGACATCTCCTGAAGTTCAAAGAGAGGAGGGTCCCGATGTCTTCGAGAGAAGGATGGATCTCTTCTAGATTCCCACAATCTTCCATATTCAAAATCTCCAAGCTTTTGAAAGCAGAAACGTCGGGAGTTCTTCTTAAGTAACGACATTTTGAAAGGTTGAGAACTTTGAGCTTGGCTGCCATCTGAAAGAAAGAGAGGATACCTCAATGAGATTGGACCACTGCAACGTGTGATTTTCCACTACTCCTTGTTCAATTTTAAACTTTTTAAAATTCCTAAAAAATACACATGCGCCGATACTCCTTTTATTTAGACTTTCTCAAAAACTATATAAATGTCTCATAGCTCGGTTCCCTTCTATCATTGCTCTGATGCCCCACTACTTCATGTTTGTTTTACTTAAATGTTTCTTAAGCAGTAGCGTTTGGCTATGTCACCATCGTATAAATGTTTCTTTCCGAAAGAAGAAAAGAGAACTTGGTGCTACTGGACCTTCGACAACACGTGATTATTTTATAATGTATGCTTTCTCTGCATCTTACCTTGAGTGGACCCCATCCTCTCCAGTCATCTGAAATCCCACTCCTAGACAAATCGAGCACCACTAATTTCTTTGGTTGAAAGTTAGCTGCTGCGAAATTCCAAGAAGTAGTTTCCCATTGAAGCCATCTTAAATTAGGAAGCAGGTTTTGGAAATCTCCAGTGAGATCCCCAAACTCCATTTGAAGGAATCTCAAATTGGTCAGTTCTTTAAATTGTTCACATGTGTAGCTTTTTCCCCAGACATTGCCAATTTGGAGGGCCTCAATCTTGCAAGTGCCCTACAATTCGGAAACATTATGGACAGTAAATTTTGCATGATGAGGTGAGGCTAATTGTATATAAACAAATATGGACTAATTTCAGTTTGTTATCATACTATTATGGCGTAGGCTAATCATATGACAGGTTGTCGTTGCATATCTTATTTATGTAAAAATGTGAAGCTCAAGAGGGTGTTTTTGGAATGTTTCTCTTCTAACGCCTTTCGCCATTTGCACCTTTTGAATTTCCAAAACAGAATGCTTTTTTTATTTTATAAAAGGCCTCTATTTATGCTCACACTAATTCACATTTATCTATCAAAATTCAAGCCGTTTACGTGTGAAGCAACACAACCCAAACTCACATCCTTTATATGTGAAGCATCAGTTTTCACATTTTCAAGGATAAGGTAGACTCAATTGATTTTTGATATGGTTTGTTTGTTATGCGACTTACGATTCTCTTCTTTCTCAAATTTGAGATAGTAGGACCCCACGATTTGTGTCATTTTCTATATTATTGCATCGAAAGACATTTCTCTCCAAGAAACGACATTTAACGAATAGTATTATTCATATTTTGATGAATGGATACCTCTGTAGGAACAAATATGCTTGGACCAGACACTACTCTTTGCATTTTCAGTGGCGTAGTTTATTGATGACTTTTTTTCTTTTTACCGGACATACGCTATGTTTTATTGCTTTCTTTCTTTACCCTTGGTGATATAAGTTATACTATTTGATCTATTTCTCTTAAAAAACCTCTAGCTTTAGGTTCAATTTAATTCTGCCCGAACCTTTTTTTGTCTAAAAAGAAATCTCCAACTTTCATGCTAGTTTCAAATTTGCCCATGCATCATAAAATCGTCACTAATGTTTTCAAACTTATCATATTAAGGCTAGTTAGAGGTTCATTATTATAACATGTGTATTCATCAAACACCTCCATCTTTGGGGAAAAGTGTCAGAAAAGTCCTAAACATTTTACGTTGGTGCTAATTTAGTTTTAAACCTTTGTTTGGTGTCAATTGAGTTCTAAACCTTCTGTTTTTGTGCCAATTTAGTCCTTCCGGCTAATTTTGACAGGATATTGTTGACGTGGATGCCAACTGGTCTACATGGCACTGCCGGTGCTGACGTGGATAATTTTTAATAATATTTTAATATTTTATCAATTTTTCTGATTTTTTTCCTTTTTCCCTTATTTTCTTTTTTGTTTTTACTCCTTTCTTCAACCTCTGGCCTAGTCGGTGACCGCACATCGGCCATCGACCATGGCTAGCCGCTTGGCCTCGCTGGGCAAGGCTATTGTCGCCCGGACGAGGCCTCCGTCGCCCACCACGGACGAGGCCCGACCGACCCTCGCCAGGTCATGCCCTTGCCTAAGCGAGGCTAACCCTGTGGTGAGCAATAGCGGCCTCGTCCGGGCAACAAAGGCCTCGCCCAAGTGGTCGACCATGGCTAGTGGCCAATCTCCGGTCACCAGCTAGGTCAAAGGTTGGAGAAAGGAGGAAAAAAAAAGAAAAGAAGGAAAAAAAAAGAAAAAAAATCAATAAAATATTAAAAAATTTTAAAAATTATCCATGTTAGCGTCGGCAGTGCCACGTAGGTTAGCCAGTATCTATGTCGGCAATATCCGATCAAAATTAGCCGGAATGACTGAATTAGCACAAAAACAAAAAGGTTTAGGACTTTTCTAATACTTTTCCCATTCATCAAACACCTCCATATCTATATTGAACAATAACAACCTCCTGATGTTAATAATCTTGAAGAAACTAGTGACGATTTTTGGACGAGTGGTTAGATTTAAGACTAAATTGAAAGTTGGGAAATTGTTTTGAACAAAAAAAGTTTGGGACAGAATTGGAATTAGATCTAAAGTTGATATTTTTTAGGGTATTAGCCCTATAATAATTTGCTTCTTTGATGTTAACATTAGCAAACATATCTTTTCAAAAGAGTAAGTCTGAATAGACATATTTCGCTAGAATTTTTATGATAATTTAGAAGGTGTTTGTTTTTGAAAGATTATGTTTATTATGTAATTTACAATTCCTCTTCTTTCTCCATTAAACACATTGCATGACCACATTAAATTTCGATAAACTCAACTTTACGTGTAAAATAAAATTCTACGATACATAAATTCCTTCTTTTGCTAAAGATGAAATACATATCATAAATCTTTGGAGCTATGTCATTGCTCATAACTCAGCAATTTTCTACCTACCTAAGCAAAAGGAGATTTGACCATTGACCTGCAAGGCACGTGTAATCTTTACTACTAAAGTTTAAAAAATTTTCCAATTTGACCACCATGAATAACCTTCCCATATTTATTCTTAAAATTGAATGACCTTCCACACTATGTCCCCTTCGACACATTATTTAATTATTTATTAATATCCTTCCTTAGTTACTTCCATTTGTCTTTCCACTTTTTTTATGTTTATTTCTTCATAACGCATACTTCTTTATGCATTTTCTTTTACTTTATTTTCTTGGTGGCAACTGATACAGCGTCTTCTTTTTTATAGTGCATGAAAATAATGTTTACATTCTATACTTTTCTAGTATAATTCTTGTGCTATGCACGATATTTAATATTTACTTGCATTTTTTACTGTAATGTAATATCTCGTAATTTTCCAGGATTAAGTAGAATGTAAATATGTGATTAACTCAATCTGATCAGACTACCTTGAGCCCAAAAAAAAAAAGAATAGATAGGGCCTAAATCGCGCAAACAATGATACTTAAGGTACTAAATCTGTATTTAACCCAACTTGAATAAAACAGGAACCAAGATTGCTAATCGTGACAACAGAAGTCAATACTCGGTAAAAAAAATAGGAAGAGAACACCTCACAAGAAATCAAAAGAAAGAATCCAAACATCAAATATGTGCATCAAACATATACATGGGAAAAGCAAGAACTCTGACACATTATAAATGTCAAGTTTTCTCTAAAAGTTCTTTGTCACAAATTATGTTTTTGTAGTTTTGTTGTTCCATTGAAGTTATTAAAGGAGAGTGTCCTCATCACAACACTTGTATCATAAATAACCAAGAAATTGCTCCTTAATTATGTCCTAAGATTAGGCAATGACAACAATTAATCGAAAGAGCTCATTTGCTAGTAGAAACGGTAAGCTTTGGGGACTCGGGATTGACTATAATTTTTATTTCAAACAAGAAAGAGAAGGTGGACTCACATTCATCGACTAAGACAAGTAGAGAAAACTCTTACCTTTTTGTTGTCAAGCACATCTTTGGCTTCATCCTTATTCCATAATCTGCTACGCTTTTGAGGCTTCTCTTGATTTTCCAGACGAACAATTTCCCTTCCAAGATTTCTTAGTTGATCATGCATCATTATTTTGCCGTCCTTGTCAATTTTGATTAGGGACATAAGACTTAATGCTTCTATCCCCTTCCCCGGGAAAAAGCTACAGGCATCCCACATATAAGTTGCAATTTGTTTAGATGATCCATTAAAAAAACATGCAATATCCAAAAATATTTGTTGGACCTCTTCATCTAATGCATCATAGCTAATCCTCAACGACTCTTGCACTTTCTTATCAGGCACATTCTTCAATTTCTTTGATGCATCTTTCCATGCTTCTATTGCCTTTCCACGTAAGGATGAACCTATAATTTCGAGAGCCAAGGGAAGACCCCCAGTAGTAGATACGACATCACGAGATAAAACCTCGTAATCACTCGGAGGAGAATCCTCTCCAAATGCATGCCGACTAAATAAGATCAATGATTGATCCAAAGGCAATTCGTTGAGTTGGTACATGTAGCTTGCCCTAGCCTCGTCAAGAATACTCTTGTTTCTAGTTGTTATGATGACTATACTTCCAGCTTTAAACCAACTGCCGTCTCTAGCCAAAGCTTTCAATTGAGTATCATCATCCATATCATCAAGAAGAATGAGGCATTTCTTACTTGTAAATTGGGATTTAATGATACCGATTCCCTCATCAACATTAGACACATCACACGGTTTTCTTGTTATGGAAGAAATGAGTTGCATTTGTAGGAATTTAATACCCTCACGATGAGATGTTTTTCGAATATTTGCCACAAAGCTACAACCCTCAAACTGACTAGAGAGTTTGTTGTATAACACTTTTGCAAGAGTTGTCTTACCGATGCCGCCCATTCCATAAATTCCGATAATCCATGTACCATTGAATTTGGAGTCTATCTTGCTCATAATCTGTTCTACATGATTGTCAATTCCCACCAACTGTTCGGGAACATTTAGCTGAAAAAGTCTTTTTAGCTCGCTCATAACTCTTCCGACAACCAGTTTAACTAATTTTGCTTCATGCCTGTCAAATGAAAATATAAATTTTGATATATGATGGCAATATTTATATTCATTTTCAAGTAAGATCTATGTATAAAAAAGTAAACAGTGCATTGGTGAAAGATAATGTACCCGTTATCAATTTTCTCCGATTCCCATCCTTTCAAGAAACTAACTTCTCGGAGTGCTTCTTCCCATTCCTTCACAACCATTTTGTCTAAATTCTTTTTATGGGCATTGATAGCATCACCCAATCCCCCTGTAAGATGTTTCACTTGTGAGGGTTCCACTTTGTAAAATATGGGCAACACTATTTGCCCTTTGCCTCTCTTGCACTTCAATATTTGAGCCAGCTCACGGAGGCACCATTTGCTCGATGCGTAGTTTTCCGAGATAATTGGAATCGAGATCTTAGATTGCCTAATACTAGAGATAAGCTCTGGACCAATCTCATCACCAACTCGGAGCTCATCATCGTCTCTGAACACTTGAATCCCTGCTTCGATAAGATTTGTATAGAGATGATCAGTAAAGCCTGTACGAGTGTCGGTCCCCCTAAAACTCAAGAACACTTCGTAGTCATTCCCTCTCTGCTGTTCATCTCCACCTTCATTATCTCCTCCATGCAGAGGGGTCGATGAGGAAGACAACTCGAAATTCTGTTCTTCTGAATTCATCACGCAGGAATTAGGAGATTGATTGAGCAGAGCCCTAAAAGAAAGCAAGATTTCACTGTCCAGAGATCTGCGAATTGCAAGAATGTCTCTCAGAACCCAATTCAGAGGGACATCAATTCAAACTAAAAACAACAGAACTCTCACACACCTTCATCAGAAGAAAATGGAGCACTCAAAACAGGAACCAAAGAAGAGAAGAGAAGAGAAGAGAAGAGCAAGGAGTCATCCATTACCTGAGGAGTGCTGAAACTACACACAACCCACCCACTTTCTCCAACTGTTTGGATCTCCCCCCATTCTCAGCCTTTCGACTTTAGTTTACCACCAAACACTCTCAGCCGTTGCGTCTTGGCTGATGGGCAGTCCTTGCCAGCGACTAGTCCAAGACCCTTTATGCTAATCCAACCGCTGCGATGCATGCATGCTGCAAGGAAAGGACAATCACTGACGGTGGGTGGAACCCACGCGGTTGCTTCTCGACTTGACTTGCTGTTTCCATTAATAAACAAAAAATAGAAAAGAAAACCAACGAGCGATGGAAATTTTGCAGGTACATTAATTTAATTGTCTTTTTCTGGATCAAATCCGTGTTTTATCAGGACAGGAGCAAACCCGCAGGTGCTCTACTGATATTTTTGAGTATTACGCGTAATTTCCACGGCATTATGCGGAAGGTGCGTGGAAATTTTGCAGTGCTTTGATAGATACTTGAGAGTAGTGGTGGCCACGGTTCGAAACCGACCGGTTCCGGTTCGTGGCCAAGTGTGAACCGGAACCGGAACCTCCTCTGGCGGTTCCGGTTCCGGGTCTGAACCGCCCGGTTCAGGGCCGGTTCCGGTTCGGAACCGGTTCCGGGCCGGTTCCGATTTTTTTTCTATTTTTTTCTTTTCCTTTTCGTTTTCTTTTTTTTTCTTCCTCCGCGGCCGGCCATAGCCGGGGTCGGCGCGGAGGTCGGCGGCCTCAGGCGAGGCGGCCCTCGCCGGCGTCGGGCGAGGCCGGCCCTCGCCGGCGTCGGGCGAGGCCGGCCCTCGCCTGGGCTGGGCGAGGCCGACCTCGCCCGACGCTGGCGAGGTCGAGCCTCGCCCGACGCCGGCGAGGTCGAGCCTCGCTAGATCTGGCGAGGCTCGACCTCGCCGGCGTCGGGCGAGGCCGGCCCTCGCCTGGGCTGGGCGAGGCCGACCTCGCCCGACGCTGGCGAGGTCGAGCCTCGCCGGCGTCGGGCGAGGCCGGCCCTCGCCTGGGCTGGGCGAGGTCGAGCCTCGCCAGATCTGGCGAGGCTCGCCCTCGCCGGCGTCGGCGAGGTCGAGCCTCGCCCAGCCCAGGTGAGGGCCGCCCTCGCCCGACGCCAGCGAGGGCGGCTCTCGCCCGACGCCGACGACCTCCGCGCCGGCCCCGGCCATGGCCGGCCGCGGAGGAAGAAAAAAAATATAATATAAATTATAATTTTAAAAAACAGAAACAAGAAAAAAAGACAAAAGAGAAAAAGGAAAAATAGAAAGGAAAAGAAAAAGAAGAAAAACAGAAATGAAAATAAAAAAAATTTAAAAAATACTATTCTTGTGAATTGTGATAGAATATTATTCAATATAAATTGTGATTAAAATACACATTGTACTCAAATTTGATGACAAAAAGACAAGAGAGAAAGAGAGGGCTTCAACTTCAACTTAATAAATTATCATTAAGCACGTTACAATTCGTTACAACGATCTTAAAAAAAAAGGAGTACAATATATATACCCTAAAATCATCCCAAAACCTAAGCATTCCGTGCGTAGGGGACCAAAGGTCACATATCGTCGGATTATATTTCGGTTTCCCTAAGCTCACCTAGGCGTACCCGGTATGAGAAACAAGAGTTCCCGAAATATTTGCCAACTCCAATAGTTCTTTTACCCTCAATCGTCACTACCCGTTTCAGTACCGATACTGGTAGCGGTAGTATCTCCGTCGTTAAAGAATTCGGATTCATTATTCCGATCTATCTCTTGTTGCCGGTATTGAGCCTTCGTCCAATCAGCAACACAAGCTTGCATCTCCACTGATTCTGGATCTAATCTTGAACGATGTTCGTTCAAAATATTACCTCCGGCACTGAATGCTTGTTCGACGGCAACTGTGGAACAAGGGGTTGAAAAAATCTGTTTTGCAATAAGAGAAAGGATTGGGTATTGGCTTGCGTGCCTCTTCCACCAATCCAAAATTAAAAAATCTGTACCACCTTCGGCTTCAGTAAACTCAAATAAAATGGTTAGATAACTCTCTAATTCAGAAATATTTCCCATTACTCCCTTTTGTTTTTTTTGTCTATGTAATAAAAGTTTGTACCCTCTACTAATTTTACCTGTATTGTCATTTTGTATCTCCGTAGATTGAGAAGATCCAATATCACCTAAATTATATTTAGTATAAAATTCATTATATAATTCTATTATTACGTTTTTAACCTCACGTACGATGGTTGTAATATTTGGCGTGTCATAATGTAAACATTGATAATATACACGCAAAAAATCATTTAAGCCATCCAATTTGCAACGTGGATCAAAAACACAAGCAACTAAATAAATCATGGGAATTTCACTATAATAATGAAGCCATTTCATTTTCATTGCAACTATAGTATGTTGTAATTCAACATCATTTTCATATTCATCAAAAGTTCCGACAATATTAGTACACTCTACTAAAAATAAATGTGTAGTAGGATAATAAACACCGGACAAAGTATAAGTTGCATCATTAAAAACCTTTAAAACATCTAAAATTTTTTGGCAAATATGCCACTCTTGTGGGTAAAAATTAATATGAGGTATATTATTAGAAATGAATGCACATAATAAATCTTTATATGGTAAAGATTCATTAAGCAAGTGGAAAGTAGAATTCCAACGAGTTGGAACATCTCTTGAAAATTTTTTTGACTTTGCCTGATTTTCTCTACAAAATTGACCCCATTCTTTCATTTTTTTGGGATGTTTCCATAAAAATTGAATCGCCGTTTTTATTGGTTAAAGAAAAATATCAAGAGTTTTCAAACCATCTTGTACACATAAATTTAAAACATGACAAGCACATCTAATGTGAAAAAATTTTCCGTCAAAAGCAGGTTTACAAATATTTTCTAACTCGGCAATTGAAGCGGTATTTGCTGCGGCATTATCAAAACCAATTGAAAAAGTTTTGTTAAGCAAATAATATTCTTCTAAAACTTGCCTAATTATTCTATAAATATTATTTGCCGTATGATGATCATCGAAAACTCTAAATGCAATAATTCTTTTTTGAATAGTCCACTCGTCATCTATCCAATGACATGTTATGCCCATGTAAGAATGATTTTGCCCATGTAAGAATGATTTTGCCAATGATCACTCCAAATATCACTACCTATATGCACGCATCCATTAAATTGCATAAAAAAGTTTTTTAAATCTTTTTTTCCATTTTTGTAAAGATCTTTAATTTGTCGTTTAATTGAATTTCTAGGAACACGTTTTGCTTGTGGAGCACATGCTTTTTGTACAAATTCATTAAAACCAAATCTTTCTCCAAAATTAAATGCTAAATGCTCAACGGAAATAAATTTGCCTAATTCTTCCTTATAAGTTTTTTCATTAAAACGAAATAAAGGGGAAGTGTTAGGATTGACGTACCCGGAAATTTGTTGTTGCCCGATATCGATTCCCGTTTCGGTTGGATGTTTGCTTCTAAGATGTCGTTTAAATGTTCCATATCCTTGTCCACCTGTATGTTTATATATTTTTCCACAATATTTACAAATTATATCATACCTTTTTTGATCGATATCAAACCTTTCCACTTTCGTGAAGTGATTCCAAATGTCAGATGTAAATTCCCGTTCCGCTTCCTTTGTTGTAGATATTTCGGCAGGAGGATGAAAACTTTCTTGCGTCGGGACGTGCTCCACATCAGGAAAAATGTTGATTCCATCATCTTGAAAATCTGCATATTCACAAGGATCAAAAAAATGATGGGATTCCGTCGCGATATTCTTACCTTTGTCAGTTGACACTCGACTTCCACTTGCCATTTTTCGAATGGATTAAGAGAATTGAGCGGATTAATTGGGAGAATTAAGAAAAAATTGCGTGGATTGAGAAAATTGAGAGAATTTCAGAGAATTTTGAGTATTGAGAAAATTTGAGACTTGAGAGAAGAGAATTTGAGAGAATTGTGTGTGTATTGTGAGAATTTGAGAGAATTTATAGGAAAAAAATAGAAGAAAATTTAGAATTAAAAAAATAAAATATAACCGTTGCAAAATTGTAACGGTTATATCTTTTTTTTTTAATTAAAAATGCCCGTTGGGGCGTCCGGCGTACGGGCGTAGCCATTGCTCGCCCGGACGCCCCAACGGGCCGCTGCAACAGGGCCTGCACGTCTGCAGGCCCTGCTGCAGTTTTTCTTTTTTTTTTTTAATTTTTGGCCGTTGGGCCGTTGCCAGGGAGGGGCCTGGCAACGGCCCAACGGGCTGCTGCTGCTGCTGCAGCGTGCACGTGCAGCCTGCAGCAGCAGCAGCAGCGGTTTTTTTTTTTTTCGTAGAACCGGCCCGGAACCGCCGGTTCCGGGCCGGTTCAATTTTTTATGGAACCGGAACCGGGCCCGTATGTCACGGGCCGGTCCCGGTTCCGAACCGTTGGCCCGGTCAACGGGCCGGGCCCGGGTTTGACCGAGCCGGTTCCGGGCCGGTTCCGGGCCAAAACCGGCCCGTGGCCACCTCTACTTGAGAGATCCAGCACGACTTGACTTAACTAACACTTCTTTTTTCTATTAATAAGAAAAAAATAGAATGGAAATCTGACCACCCGGTACAAACATGCTCCTCGTGCTAATCCACTAGTCAATAATAGGTACATCTCCGAGGCCAGGCCCAGATTATATAAAACTTGTTTGTAAGACAGTTGATATTCAAATATGGAAACTGGAAAGTATATTGTTTTTAATCCACAATCTGATCTTTTTCCCAAGAGATTTCTCTAAAAAAAGGTAGATTTCGATATGCCACATCCTATCTAAAGATTACTTAATCATCACCCTTCACCTGAGTCACTTTTATCTCTCTCCTTAGATTGATAATTTTTAACATCTAGATGTTTCAGTCATTGGGTTCTCCACAATCGAATAATTATACTGTGACATTTTTTTCCCTTCTATACTTTTTCTCTGTTGAACTTTTTATTTCATGTTGACATTCTTTTTTTTTCTTAGCATTTTAGTCAATATCTTCACTTATATCCGTAAGGGTGTGTCATTAGTGATTGGAAGTTATGAACCAACAACTATATTACAATAACATGACTTTGAACAACTATATTGTTATATAATGTTGCATCATAACATGTTAACATGTTATATATCATCATGACTTGATCACATAACTTTGAGTGAATATGCAATCAAGTCCTCTAGCCAAGTTTGTTTGAAATTGCTGACTCGACAATCTAGTTGCTGCCAGCCGTCTTACGCGTCACAATCGGTAGTCTAACGTGTGTTAGAAAATTCTAAATGACTTGAAGACTCGATTATACATGGACGAACAAAACTCTTGCATAACCAAAGTCAAATGCGAAAACATGAAGAAGCATTACTAACCTTCAGCCATTAATGTAGTTCAATTGAAAACTGGAATCGTCGAGCATTGAATGGTCAATGAAGGGTATCTCTAGCCAATTGCCCTCTCGAACGTGTTGGTGTGTTTTCTAATTGTGAGAGGGTTTGGCTTAGAAGACCCCTTTATATCTATTCGCACCCCTTCATACGGCTTCTTCCATCAAGAAGTAGTACATTTTGGGCGGTCACAATATAATGGACAATTATGATGCAACATAACGTGGACAATAAACGTTAATGAAATTAACTAAATTTGAGAATAATAAACCAAATGTAAGATCACATTATTGATATTATAACAACGTGGACATTCATTTTGAAAGCGACTCCGTTTTGCTTAGAAAATGATGTTCTTTGCTCCAATCTTACAAAAACTCAGACAAAAAAGGCCCCCAATTGCAAATCCCCAATCGGCGGAAAACCACAAAGTGCAGCTCTCCTAATCGCAGAAATATATGAATGGTCGTGGACCCACTTATTAGACAATATCTTCCAGGTAGCATCAAAAAGAAAATAGAGATAATGTTAGCCAAGAATATGACTCAAGAACCATAAGCCCATCAAGAAGTAGAGATACAAGAGATACTTCTTTAACATCGATCACAGTATCAATTTATGACTGTACATAATGGGAGAGGTATTACTGGGATTAGGTATGCATATCAAACCTTTAATTTAGGTTACCACAAATTGTCTGCATGAGTTATGTAATTTAGCATTTTCTTCCAATTTACATAGTAATTAATTAGGAAAGCCCTGATGCTGGAAGGTACTGTGACAGCTTGCAATTATAAATATAATTGGACTTCCCATAAATAAAAAGATTAATACCACGAAAAACCTCAAACTGGTACACCTGTGATAATTTTACTCCGAGCTAATTTTTTGACTACCAAAAACTCCGAACTGGTACACCTGTGACAAATTTACCCCTAACTATTTTTTTGACCACCAAAAACCCCAAACTGATATATTTGTAACAATTTTACCCCAAACTAATTTTTTGACTACTAAATACCCTAAATCGGTATATTTGTGACAAATTTACCCTCTGTTAATGTCCATTAAATTGGATTAATGTTACGAAAAATCACAAATTGGTAAACTTGTGACAAATAGAGGGGTTTCCAAACTAATTTTTCCACCACTAAAAATCTTAAATCGGTACATTTGTGATAAATTTATACTTTGTTAGTGTTCGTTAATTTGAATTAATATCACGAAAAATCACAAATTGATAAACTTGAGGGATAAAACTCCAAACTGGTACATCAATCAATTAACCCGTGTAATCAACTTAGCAATTTAATAGTAAATTTAATAGAAACTAACAGAGGGTAAATTTATCACAGGTGTATCAGTTTGGGGTTTTTTGTGGTCAAAAAATTAGTTTGAAATAAAATTATCACAGACGTATTGGTTTGGGGGGTTTCTTGTGATAAAAAATAGTTTAGAATAAATTTGTTATAAATATATCAATTTGAAATTTTTCGTGATATTAATTTTAAATAAAAATAGATGAAACGTGTCATAGTAGCCAAAGGAAAGAAATCTTTTGTAACTTATTGCAGCATCGGAAAGAAGCACGTAAATTGCAGACGGATTTGACCCAAAAAAAAATTTCTGAAGCCAAAAGTGAAGCCTCATAATTCGGATAACAACCAAAACAGTAAAATCACTTAAGTTTTCACGTTGGTGGCGAAGTTGATGGATGTTGTTTGCGGACTAGTTTACCTGAAAGCCAGGAGAAAACCGATTTGGGAATTTCATTGTTGCATCTAGGAACGACCGACGAGAAAATATTGCATTGATAGGCCCATCCAATGGACGACACATTTTGGAAAAAAAAAATAGACGACACTTTGCGCCATGTGTCGTCCATGCATCTCTCTCCTCCTCGTTAAAGATCGAGAAAATATTTGGTGGCCCGAGACTGCCAAGTCAGCGTGGTCCCACTTCCGCATTCTTCGCTGTTCCTGCTCACCGACTCCGCCTCTGCCTTCGCATCCGCCCCCATCGGTCGCTTGATTTTTTTCACGCTTGTTGACTTTCATAAACACCAAATTTCTTCTCTTTTATTTTTTCTCGTCTTTTTTGTTGCCTGGGTTCCCAGATTTTTGAGTTGTTTATCGATTTTAATGTTGTTTGGTTTGCAATGCAGATTAAGATGGACTCGTAATTAGTTCCTGGAATATTGTGGAGGTCGAGCAATTCCATTCCAAGCTCGTTGCGACTGATATTCTGGTTAGGTGCTTATGTTTTCCTGTGTTTTCTTGTGACATTCTTGACTGACATTCTGTGCCCGGTTACTTTGTTCATATCTGATTATATGATATGCTCTGCTTTTGTTGAGGCTCCAAAGTTGGTTAATGTTTTCTGAATGGTTTTTATTTGTCTATCTCTTCTGTGAGAATGGTCACCTATTGTAACTAGACGGATTCTTTTTGAAACCTGTATATACTCTGATCCAATATTCTTGAACCAGTTCACATGTTTTTGGAGTTTCAACGGAATCCATGCAGTTATCTTATGACTCTAGAGGGAACAGCGTGCCAACAATACTGCTGCTTATGCAACGAAAGCTGTATTCTCAAGGAAGTTTACAGGTTCATCATGATTTTCTCTCTTAGCCAGTGATCATTATCAAGATAGATCCACACTCATTTTGCACTAGAAAGCAGAGATTGAATCGCATATATATATATATATATATATATATATATATATATATATATATCAGGGTTTTGATTAAATCGCATATGTTCAGTTCCCTTTTGACAGTAGTCAAATTCAAGTCAGTTTAGTCTGTAAATTTAGTATAGTCATTAAATGTGTTTTATTCATGCAGGCAGAAGGTATTTTCAGGATAAATGCAGAAAAACAGTCAGGATTGGCAGCTTAAGCTGTATACGGAGTGGATTGAGGCATCAACCTGCATTCCGGGAGACAATGCCTGTAGAGAAGAGTAGGGTGATTGGCGGCTTAAGCTGTATACGGAGTGGATTGAGGCATGGAAATGAAATATTTCTGCACTTCTAGGGAACAAGCTTCTAGATGACCTCATTGAGTGTAAGTTTGTATGAATCGGAGTCGGGGGGAGGTTTTATGAAAGATTTGTGTTCTGTTTCGCTGTGCCAGATTTTAGGATCGTTTGAAACTGTTTGATGTTGCGACAACATTCCACTTGTGATCATATTAAGCGGAGATTCATCTGTCTTTGCTTGTCGTTTGAACCTTGTATTGCTTGAGCTGCCGTTTATTGGGGCACTGCTCTCTCTCTCTCTCTCTCTCTCTCTCTCTCTCTCTCTCTCTCTTCCCAACCTATATAAAGACTTGCATTTCCCGACATTCAACTATCCTGGATAGAAAACAGGACGAGTCCATGAAATGAGTGCCCAATTTTATGGCACAGTCGTGTTGATGTTAATTGGAATATAATAGTATGCGTTACTTCTTGTCACTGGCACTCTCCATCCAATTCGCAGAGGGATGGTGTCGTCATTAACCTCGGAATGCATTCACTCTCGAATCTAAAGCAATGCGGCCCCACATATGTTAACATGCATTATTCTACCTAATGAAGGTTCTCTGTAGGAAAATTGTAAAAATTTACTCAAGTATGATCAAGAAATTGAGATGAGCCAGCAATAGTCACTCCCGCCATAGGACTAGCTAGCAGCTAAGCAACACGCCATCTGATATCGATTTCTCTCATATCGCATGAGGGCACCCGAATGCAATCCACTTTCAGATTTCTTTCAGAAACAAGTATGACTTAAACAAAAAGGCGGGCAATATAATTAATCCTTCAATTTCACTGTAAATTAAGTATCTTTAGCAATTGAAGCCTCTAAAAGAGAGACACAGAGCAGAGTGCCAAACCTTTCTTGACTGGAAATCATACAGGAGAGTGCTCTGTAATTATTCGATTCTCCTCGTAAAAGTGACATACTTCTCGTTTCGGTTATTTTCTTCCTACAGCCGAAGGCTTTTTTCAATCACAAGGAATCAAGGAGGCACCATGCGATCACGTTTGAGGATTGCTTCCATCCAAGGTGAGAAGCACCTTGTACAGGTTTGGACGTCAATCTAGAAATATTCCTCAGCTGTGTCTCTTGCGTTTTATATTAACCAGATCAAATTCCGCCACAAGAACAGCTTCCTCTTTTCATTAGCACTTGCCACGATCGATTTCTCCCATTGGTCCTGTGCAATACGTAATTCTAATTCAAAATATTATTCACAGGCAGAATTTCTCTATTCTAGAATTACTTGCAATTGTCAACCTAATACCCGCGATGAAAGAGTGAGACCACAGAATGCGGTCTCACTCTTTCCATGCTCTATCTGCATTTCTGTGGTCTCACTCTTTCCATGCTCTATCTGCATTACTTCTTTCCCTATGCGATTTGAAGCCACCAGAGGTACCCATGTTTGTTGAAGTCAAATGGGATTCCTACACAAGAAGTACTATATGACATGGGTCAATTATGGACTATTCCTTATCAGGGTTTCCCAACCGATACTCAAACAATAAATAACTACGTGACCTCAAAAGAGGAAGACTAGGGAGAGCAAATCGCAATACAGCAGATTTTTCTGGTACATATGATACAGTGGAGCGGATGCATAATAGAACAAGAAATTGCTCCAGGTTAAGTAATTAATATTTAGTCATTGGTTAAAGGAAAAAAAAAGTAAGAAACATTACTTAGACCAGATAAGCATTTTCATGAAAAAGATGACACCCATTTACTTCCACAAGTTTGTGTGTCGAACATTAATCAGGCAACTTAATTGTCCCAACATTATTCACTAGTTCACGATTCGATCAAGCAGAGAATGTACCAGATTATCCCCAGCATGCCCTTACATAACTCTCTTCCAGTGTTCTCTAGAGCATTGTTGGGTATAACAATATTTCTGCCCCTTGCAAACCATTGCTCGAGCCACCTCAGGAAACCACTGGTCCGAACAAATTGCTAACAAAGATAACAAAGTTGATCAACCTATCATATCTTACCCTTCAGCTTTGACTTATGGAATCAGCCTAAAAATTTTACAAGTTGCAAGAAATAATTGCGAACCAAGATTGCACGTTCAAGCTCAAAAAAGAAGATGTCGCAAGAAGGCAATTGCTATTTGCTCCGGGTGGTTTCTCATGGATTTTGAACATAGTATTGCAACAGGCAGGTTACACAGAGAACAAAAAAGCTGCAGGTATAACATATAGAGCTCCTTACCAACTCCAATCTTGGCAAATTTTGTCTCGAACACCTGTTTAGCCAGAGAATCAAAGTCAATCTTATGAATAACTTTGATTAATCTCACTGTTACGGTCCATAGCTAAGAAGTAAGAAGATCGAAGATTGACTAATACAATTGCTCGCACACACCTTAAAGCCAGTGTCCCCTGGATTGAAGTAGAACTTCTCTTGGTAACCTGTGGATGCAATTCCCTGTGAACTCATCATCTATGAAGCACATAAATACTTAGGGCTAAAGCAAAAGTTTCGCCGGCTCAATGCTCTGTTCTAAAGCGAAAAGAGGAGCTTCGTTCTTAGGTTGCGTTTGGTCATCTAGATTTTTAGTCAAGATAGGACTGGACATGAAATTCAAGGGATTTGCTATATCCCATCTATTGTTTGGTAAATTATGGTAATAAAGCTGGATATTTTCACATCTTACTATATCCATTATTTGCTATAAACATCATATCAGTGTAAATGAACTTGAAGTTTGCACAAACGGAGATGATAAAATCTTTCGAGACACACTTACTTACTTCAATTTTTTTTCTTTTTTTTTATTATTTTCCCTCTCTTTTTTAATTATTTTCTTTTTAATTCTTTTTTCTCCTTCCATAATTCTCTAATAAAATTTTGTTAAATATTAAAAAATACTAATATACCTAAAATATGTAATAAAATATACATACTAAATGTATTTATTTATATATATGAAATTTATATTATAAGATAGTAAAAAATTGGAATATATAAATAAAAATAAGAATAAATAAAAATGAAATTATTGTTATTTATTTGTTATTTTGAATTATATATATTAAAATTGAAATTTTATTTATTTCCAAATATTATTTTAATTTTATTAATTTAACGAGTTTGTTATTTGAGAAAAATAACTTTTTTATTATGGATATTAGAAATCCTATCCACCTTTATCCTACCTTTCCCATAGGATAATTTTATCTAGGTTATATCCCAAATATATTCGACTTTATCCTATCTTATATAGGCACTAAATACGACATAGGATAAAATTTATCATATCCTGAATTTTATCCTAACTATCAAACATAGCCTAAGAAGTTTGAGAAAACTAATGAATCATGATTGCAAGTTGGAAGAACAAGTTCAGAGAGATAACAAAGAAGAAAACAACACCCACAAAACAACAGTGTACAGCAGAGCCCAACTAGTCAACTTCTAGCACGTAACCAAAGCACCCCACTTCACGTACCAACTAAGCCAGTCAAATCCATCAAAGCTTGGCACCCAACAGCTATGACCGGTGAGCGGAGGCGACGGCAGAGGCGGGCGAACGGTGTCACATCCCGATTTTTGGGCTTGGGAAGCCTCAGGTAAATTGTAATATCCTCAATTTCAATCCCTGGGAAATGATTATGGGTTAAGTTTGGTGGTTTTCCAATCAGAATTAAATTGTTTTCTCTTATTTTAGAAAACCCAGTTTTGGATCCTTTGTACCCCTTCGTTTTGTTAGTTTGGGGAGACTTGTGTGGTCCGAATTTCCAAATACTTTATTCTTGAAAGTTTCTCCAAACGTCTTGAAGTTTTACATACTTTAATTTCAGAATTTTTGGAGTTAATATGAGTGGTACGATGGCCTATTTTCGGACCGTGTGAAACTGTCCAAAATGGGTATTTCAGTGATGTTCAGACCGTATTTATTTTCTACAAGCTTTTCTAGGCCGATTTCGAAAAAGTTTCCTTCACAAAAGTTGTTGAAAACTTCCTTTTCTACAATGTGTATAAATTTGGGAATTTTCTAAGATGATTTGGATTATGGACAGAGCTTACTTTTAGAAGTGAAGATTCTGTTCCAGCGAACTGTTTTTAGTCTGTCTTTGAGCTACTAAAAATTGGTGTTTATAGAGAGATCCAGATTTTGTGCTCTTCATGAAAAATGTTTGTTAAGGCCTTGTTTATGACATATTCAAATTTGAGAATTTTCGGAGTCCGTTTACTATATTTTTAAGTCCGATTTCGTGAACAGTGCAAAGCTATCCGATTTTATTAGATTTCAAAGATTTATCAGTTTCTATGTGAGAACGTTGGAATCTCGACTTAATGTCTTTTGATGATATTTGAGGTATATTTAGAGGATTTCCCACACCGAACCTTGGGTTGAATGGGATTAACGAGCATGTTATATTTTGGGTTGGAAAATAAGTTAGATGTTTATGATGTGGGTTGTGGTTTTTGTGCCAAATGATCTATTTCGTGTGACCCGATTGGCCCGAGTCATTTGCGTGAGAATTCAGTAAATTCAGAAGGTTCTAGGGAGTCCACGGTTCGTAAAATTTGTAGAGGAATTTAGAGGATAAGGCATTGACCGAGTCAAAGTTTATCCTCCAAGCTTTATTAATTGGTCATTATTATTCTTGACTTTGGAGGCCACCCTCATAATGGCTTGTATTAATTGATTGGACTTTGGTGGCCCTTCATGATAGCTTGTATTAATGAAGCTGCGAGGTAAGCGATGATCTCATGTTCCAATGACACGTGCGCTTACCTCATCCAAACTTTGGCCCCAAGTTTTGCCTCTCTATAAATAGAAAGAAGGCCATTCGGCCAAGGGGAGAGAGAAATAGAGAGAGAAAGAGAAGCCGAGAAAGAGAGAAAAAGCTCACCGGCTAGCCGTGTCTCTCTTGTGGTTCAATCAAGTGAGGAAGCTACGTCCAAGGCTCGAGTGTTCGTGAATCGCCCGAGAGTTGCCGAGACTCGCGTATCCTTTACACGCCTCGTTTTCTCTAGTTCTTGTTTAATTGTTGTGTAAGTGAATTCCCTAATACCGGGAAAGGATGTTGAGATGCGTTGTGACGTGGTTTGCGTGGACCGTTTCTCGATTGTTTGGTTGGTCGTGGCTGGTTCATTTCTCGATTTGATAATGTTTCATGTTTAATGTTGTTTTGAGATAGAACCGAGCCTTGGTTTGTAAAGTATGCACGATGTGGCCATGCGTGATGCACGATGTGGCCATGCGTGATGTTCTCTTATTTGAACTTTGCTATTGATCTGCATCGATGCGGGTGCGGTAAGGGCTGACTTATGTTAACGGTAATTGATATATCTTCGCTTGATATTAGTGTTTTTACTTGCTGTGTCACGCCCCGCACTTCTCGGCGCGCCACATCCCTCGTTAAGGTCGATTCGTATGCGACATCCCAGGACGTGTTGCCGACCCAATACCCAATACAGAGATTTAAAGCACATGCGGAAGTAATTAAAATCACCCGTACATTAAAATACACATAACCAAGGATAGCCACATAGGCAACAACATGAATGACATGCTCTTGCATTACTACTGGGAAGCATTTGCAATATTCATATACAGCCCACACTCAAAAATCAAAAACAGGTGCGTGACTCGGCGGTCAAGCACTATATCTAGCCGGGGCTCCTCCCAAAAAGCATCGGTACGCCTGCCGTCCTCAAGGCTGGGGGTCTGAAAAATTGGGTTTCAACAACAGTGAGAATAAATCTCAGCGAGTAATTCCCTAAACCTAAATTAGGCTAGAGTGCACCTCCTGACGAGTACTAAATAACACACAAATCAAATCATAAACCGACTCAGGCCCGCGGGCCTAAATCTAATTCGTACTCGACCCTGCAAGTTAGGCATTCTATAAATATAATCACAACAGCATCATAGAATTAGATTGCGGCACATATACACATATCACCCTGTCTCGGCTCATGTAATGCATATGCTCGTGCTCGCACTCATGTTCATGTCTCAACAATGCATTAACGCACACTTGCATGCTAGCACTCTGCCATTTATCAATTTCTCCTATGACCCGCATTAAACGCATCAAGTCCGACCCGCGTAAAACGCATCAGGTCTATCACTTCGAGATCGATCTCTAGCCCGCGTAACACGCATCAGGCTTATGGCACAACACCCGCGTAAAACGCATCAGGTTTGGCCATCTTCCGATAAACCGGGCATCGTCCCGCGTAACACGCCTCAGGACGGGTTCACTACCCCGCATAAAATGCATCAGGGTTTATTGTGATCACACATTCACAAGCACCAATTTTTATCTGAACCCCACATAAAACGCATCAGGGCATTTTAGGTGATCACAATGCACATGTCACTCGGGCACACTGGTAGATGCACATGTCGTGCCAATGCTTGAGATGCACACTCATGGCTATAACGATCACACTTGTGCATTCATACATTTCACAATGAGCATTTAATATCGCTACACCACTTGTTCAATTCGTCGCGCAATATGCTCATACCACAATTCATTACACCCAACCACATATTAGTACAACCATGGAATCAATTCAAGCGCCTGTGCACAGTGCACAATTCACAAGCATAATCACACAACTAGTTCAATAAGAATTCACGCATTCAAGGTCCACCAAGCTAATCCATTCCTAGTCCTGCCAAACATATGATATGACATCATCAAATTAATCATAAACAAGGCTCAATTAGCTAGTCAATTGATCAATGCGATCATTCCCGGTAATTGCACAATTAAACCTCAATTGATCGTGCCTTGCCCAAATTAAATCCCGTCGCGGGCAGCCACTATGCCGCGAGTTCTAGACCAATAATTATCTCCAAAATGCTCCATTAAACTCCCCAAATCATCCTTTAAATCAGCCACGATAAAGACCAATGAGATGCGCACTAGCATTCACATTCAAGGCTCGAACCTTTGGGCCATTCCGATCCAAGTCTGTCTAGCCAATGCACAGCGCCTCTCGGGCCACTAAACCTCCATTAATTTATCGCACTAAGCCCGTAGAACAACCACAAAAAAACAGCCACCACCCGGTCTATAAATTTCTTTCCCCAAGTCCACCATTTTGTCCAAACCCCGACACCTACGCTTCGCCACATCACAGCACTATACCAGCCACTAAACCTCGACCAAATAATCATCCTTGGTCACCAAAAACACAACAAAATCAGCCCCTAACAGTAGCCACCATTTAACCCCTAATTATCCTAATTAACCCTTAAAACCCGTCTAGAAATGCAAATTGTCCTAATTAGGGCTTAGGGTCAAACTCACCGGATGTCCTAAGCTTGAAACGGGCCAAACACACGACGAAAAGGGGCTGGGCAGCGGCAGTCTCTCGCCGGAACAGTAACGGCGGTGGCGGCTCCGGCGAACGGCGCGAGCGGCGGCGACGGTCTAAGCTAATCCACGACCGGCTGCTTGGGGTGGAACACGGTGGCGACTGGCGGCACCGGAGGCGGCGACGGTGACGCGGGGCCGGCCGGCAAACTGGCGGACAGTGACGGCCGGCGTGAAGGGCAGTAGCGGCAAGCTCGCTGCTGCGCGCGCGTAAGGGAGGAGAAGGCAACGTCAGGGCGGCGGCTGGCGGACTGCGCGGCGCGGCGGTCGAGCTGGCCGGCGACGGCGTGGCACGCGGCGGTCCGGCGAGCCCAGGCGATCGGCGAGCTGGGCAAAGGTAAGCAAACCCAATCGGCCGAGAGGAGGAGAGAGAGTGGGGGCTTCTGTGGTGGCGGCGACAGGGTGGCGGCAACGGTCGGGCGGCGCGCGGTGGCGACGAGCAGGATGGCGTCGGGCGGAGCGAAGTCCAGACGCGGCTCGTCGGGGAGGAAGAAGACCGAAGCAGAAAAAGAAACGAAGAAGAAAGAGAAGAAGGAAGAAGAAGAGAGAGAGGAGAGGGGGTGTCAGAGGAGGGGGAAAGAATGGGCATGAGTGGACTTCTGCATGGGGGTTGCGTGCGGTCAGAGAGGAGAGGAGAGAGAGAGGGAGAGAAGGAGGAAGGACAGACGTGATGATAGGTGAGAGAGGGGTGCGTGCGGGCAGAGGAGAGAGAAGAGAGAAAGAAAGAAAAAAAAAGAGAGACAGGACGGACACGTGGCCAAGGGAGTGTCTTCGGCGCGAGAGAGAACAAAAAAATAATAATAATAATAATAATTTTCATTCAAATATTAATCGCTATCCGAAGGCCCGATCTCAAAATCGAAAATAATCTGCCGGTCTAAAATAAGCCTCAAATATAAAAAGGGACAAAGGCCAAATCAATTAAGCCAAATTATCCCGAGAGAGGTCTACTAGTCCAAATTCACACCCGGTCAAAAACTCTCCTTTTTCCATTATTCCTGACAATCTCAACGCTTGCTACGATACTATTGACACCATCCAAATTATTTCATCCCGAAACTCCCGAAAATCGACTGCCAAGTTCGGGATCTAAATAACGGCCAAATTCGATCGAGTGCGATTCTAGCAAAATCTCTATTTTAAAAGCAAGAACCCGAAAGTAATCAGTTCCCGGGCGAAATTCTATTATAAGCGCACTGACGAATTATACGTTCTATAAATCCCAAAAATGGGCCAAAATTCGGAATGTCACATGCTGAGTCTCCCCTACTCATCCCCCGTTTTTCCCACCCTTAGGTCCATGGGATGGTCGAACGGACGGCAACGACAAGGGGAGTTTGAGCCATGTTGGAGTTCGGGGAAAGCTGGGAGCTGTGAATCCGAAATAGTGGGCTTAGGACACCCAAGCCACTTGTTATTGTTGTGTAAATGGCTAAAATCGACTAAGTTGGCTTATAAAATATGTTTGCATGTCCTGTAAATACAAGATTTGCTCATGATGCTATTTGTCTTAATCCCGCTGTTGTTTTGAATGTGATTGTCCCGAAATTATGCTTCCGCTTATGTTTAAAGAAAGATAATAATGAATGGGACGTCACGTTAATGACCCCGAGGTGGGGGCGTTACAAACGGAGATGACGGTGGAGGTCAAGACTGGCGGGCAGGTGAACTTGCTTTCGGGCGGGAGATGTAACATCCCGAATTTCGACTCGTTTCTGGGATCAATAATATTGATATTATTCCTCATTTAATTTTAGTAAGTCTCGCCCGAAATTGAGTTCTCTCGGGATACTAACCGATAGGAAATGGCTAATTAGGAAACGGTATGTGGACCAGAGACCCAATCACGATTCGGACACCGATTCTGAAAAACAACGAGGAAATATTTTGGGCCAATGTGGGCCGATCTCAAGAGGGTGAAGGATTTAGTTTGGCCAATGAAGTACAATCGGATCGCGGGTGATTCCGCACGATCGAGAGTACACGTGACCAACCAGTCCCGAACTTAACCAGAACGATCGTGACCTCTGGAACTAGTGATAATTCCTCTCTCTCTCTATGATCGGAACCGTCATGACTTAGACAACCCTAGGTCGATACGCGTAACTCCTAAACAGCAGCCCGTTAGTGAGAGACCTTGAAATTAGAAATTGAGCGAGTTTTGGTCACAAAATTGGATTTGGACTTCGGTGTTGATTTTCGAGGGCTTGTACGACTATTTTTACGAATCCGACGTCATATTATGTTGGCCACACACATTTGGGGTTGGTACGGTCGAAAAATGGAATTTTGACTCGAGACCGGAAAAATGACCGTTTTGCCCCTAGGCTATTTTGGGTATTCCGAATTTTGAGGCATTTTGGGGATTAATTTATGTTCATTTCAGCCTTGCAAATGACCAAAGTGCCCCTTAATTATTGGATAAAAATGAATAAGGGCTAAGTGTTCAAGGGCATTTTGGGAATTATGGAAAATTGGGTCAAACCCCTTGAACCAAATTTATTAATTTTGTTTCTTGCTCATCACTCCAAAACCGGCCACTTCTCCTCCTCTCTCTCTCTCTCTCTCTCCCTCTCCTCTCTTTCTCGGCCAAGAGGCCGATCACAGCCGCTCGCCGCCGTGCGATCGCCGCCGCTCACCACCGCCGATCATCGTCGCATCTCTCCCTCTCGTCTCTCTCTGTCCCGCTTGGCCAAGCAACGCCAGACCAACCAAGCCGAGACCGCCGGCGTGAAGGACTCACCGGACCGCCGGGACGCCGCTGCCGATTTCATCGCTCGCCGGTGATTGGCCGCTCGTTCCCCGTCGTCTAGCCTAGTGTGGAGCTTAGTTTAGGATGAGTATAAATTCCTAAACCTTAATTAGGACTAAATATGCCTCTCTAGATAGGATTAGTGAGTTTTAGAGGTTAATTAAGTTGGGTTTAAGCTTATTTATGGGCTAATGAGTATTGGATTATTTTGTGGTATAATTGGGGGTTAAATGAGCTAATTAAGAGGTGGATTGATGCCCTAATGTGGATGTTTGGGGGCTGCCCATTCTAGATCCGAATTGGATCATTTTGACTAAGTTGAGATTTGTATGGATCATTGCCATGTTGAGGATTAATTGGACAATTTAAGGAGTTTAATTGCAATTTTCCCGATCATGTCTTGTTTAAATGGTTTATGGGCTGAATTGTGTGTCTGGATGATCAATTGAATAATGCCATACCGCGTGGTTGCGTGACTGATTAAGGCGGTGTGCGATTGGCCATTGATTGGCGTGAATTATGGCGCCAGAGGATGTGAATTATGTGTATGGCTTGTTAGCATGTCAATTGAGCACGTGTGGCATGAATTGAGCACGTATTGATTTTGTTGAGTTATGTGCTCGTGATTAAAATTGATTGCTCATTTTGCATGGTAACGCATTCCGTATGCCGAGAATGGGCATGAGAAGAAAAGTGTGCGAGTTTGCATGCCTAGCATGAGCATGTGTGATCACCCTAAATGCCCAGATGCGTTTACGCGGGGCTCAGATAAAATTGGTAGTGTGCCGTGTGATCACTTATTGGCCTTCGGATCGTGCCGTCCTCATGCACTTTGAAGCAGGACGATGCTCAGTTTGTTCGGAAGACGGCGTTGGTCCGTAAGAAGATCGGTGTTGCGCCTCATGCACTTTGGAGCAGGCTGGAGACACTGGGCCAAATGCGTTTTGGAGCGGGCCACGGAGTGTTGTGAGCCTTCGGGCCGTGGCCTTCGGGTCGGTTTATAAATTGCTAAAATGAGACGTGTGCCAGAGTGCATGATTTGAGGAGATTCATAAGCATGACAAATGTGTGCCAAAGTATATGACTAATGTGCTAGCCGGTGATTTGTATGTAAGACAGGCACTTGAGGCATGAGCATGCGTATGGCGTACGTGTGACCAGTGTGTCGCGTATGTGCTGTGATTTATATAAAATGCCTAACCTGCAGGTTCGGTTGTGTACTCGATCTGGGCCCGAGGGCCTAGGTCAATTGATTGAAATTGTTATGCAGTGTGTGCTTGGTTTTTCCTGTCAGGAGGTGCATATTAGCCTAACTTTGATTTAGGGTTTTTACTTGCTGAGCTTGTCTCATTATTGTATAAACCCACTCTTTTCAGACCCCTCCCAGCATTGAGGATGGCAGGTGAGCCGACACATTTTGGGAGGAGCCCCGGATAAATATGGTGTTTGACCGCAAAGCTATGTATCCTCTTTTGATGCTGGTGGTTATTGACCTGTTTTGGCTTTTATAAGTATACCTGGTGTAAAACAGATATTGTAAATATTTTACTAGAAATGTAATGAGTATATTTCCAGTCTCATTGGTTTTGACTATTATGCTATCTTTGGTTGTCTGATTTATTGTACGGGTGTATATATATATTTATATACGTCGCTTCCGCATGTGCTTTGATCTGTGTGCTTTGGGCGTTGGGTCGGCGACGCGTCCTAGAATGTCACAGCAAATTTGACCTCTTCATGGGATGTTCGCGCTTCGCGGGTTACGGGGTGTGACATCCCCGTTTGATTTGGTATCAAAGCAAGGTTAGCTCGGTCCAGTCAGGTCAAAGTTTGGAGTGATAATGAGCGATGACCTTGGGTAGCTAGTAGGGTGCCCTCGTGTGCTAAGTGTACCTCCTGACTATTTGTGATTGATTGAGTGCATATATATATATTGATTCGTAAGGTGCAGGTGCGTCAAGACCTGAGGTAAGTATGTGTACCTCCTTGTTTGAGGTCCTGTGTTGTTTATGTTTAGCCGCATACTGGGTGGTTGATTGTTGTTGTGCTAGCTACCTGCCTAGGGCCTTAAACCAGTTTAGTTTGGTTTAGGTCTCTAATTCCTAGTGGAAGTACAGCAGGTAGGAGAGTGGTAGAAAGCTGATATAATGAGTAGCAAAGGAAGAGGTATAAGAAGAGTCCTAAGAAGGGGCGTAGGAAGAGAAACAAGAGGTGGAGGTCGTGCTCGAGTTAGAGCTGTAGAGGACCTCGAGATGGGTGCTAGAGCGGTAGAAAATCCTGGAGTTAATGCTAGAGCTGCAGTGGACCCTAGAGTTGACGTTGGACCTACGGAAGATCCGCGTATGGAAGGAGTTCTTAGGGTGTTAGAAAAGATTGGGAATATGATGGATAGACAAACTCAAGAGAGAGATAATGTGACCGCCCAGGCTGCTGAGGCTGCAGCAGCTGCTGCTGCGAATGAGAATCAAGTTAATGTTGGGCAGGCTCAGGCAGCTAGAATTAGGCAGATGCATCAACTTGTAGAGCAATTCTTAAAGTTAAAACCGTCCAAGTTTACGGGAAAAGGTGACCCTGAGGCTGCACCGAAATGGGTAGAGGAGCTGGAAAAGGCGTTTGAGGTATTGAGGTATACCGAGCAGGAGAAAGTGACCCTAGCAGTTTATCAGTTGCAGGAAAATGCGAATGATTGGTGGAAGGCCACCAGGGGTAGAGTATTTCCGGAAGGTGTCGCCCAGACTTGGGCCGTGTTTACTGAAAATTTTTATGAGAAATACTTCTCGGATAGTGCTAGAGAAAGGAAGATAGCAGAATTTGTGCGACTCCGCCAGGGTCAAATGACTATCGATTAGTACGAGGCGGAATTCGCTAGATTGTCTAAGTTTGCGTCAAGGATGGTGGAGCATCCCGAGGACAAGGCGCGAAAATTCCGGGAAGGATTGAAACCTGACATTTGTACCCTGTTAATACCGTCCAATCTGAGAACCTATGAGGACATCTATGATAGAGCTCAGGCTCTTGAGTGGGACCAAGTGGATAGGGCAGCCGCATCTGGATCGCAGTTTGCCCAGAACAGAGACAACTGCCATTTGGGGAAGAGACCGATGACAGGGAATGGGCGCTTTGTCCCGCCAATTAGGAGGAACATTGGAAAACCGAACCCTCCACCGAACCGATTTGGGACTTGTTTTAAGTGTGGGAGTTTGGAGCATCAGATAAAAAATTATCCCCAACAGAGCCCTTCAATTCCCCCAGGACAACCGCAGCAAAATAGAATAGGGAATCAAGCCGGGAATCCCCCACCGGCTAATCAGGGCAGGCCGCCAGTGCAAGAACGAGTTTATGCTATGGTGGGTAGAGAGGCGAAGGATACGCCGGGCGTGATCACAGGTACGATTTCTTTATGTAATCATGCTGCCTATGCATTGTTTGACCCGGGGGCGACCCATTCACTTATTTCAGAATAGTTTATTAGATTGGTTGGAATTGAACTTGTATTGCTTGAGAATATGCTTTGTGTGACGATCCCATTAACTGATAAAATATTAGTGTCATTGGGGTGTCCTAGTTGTAAAATAGTAATGGGGGGGTAGAGAAGAAAGCATCGATTTGGCAGTGTTGGTCATGTTTGATTTTGATGTGATAATTGGAATGGATTGGCTGACTAAACAAAAAGCCGTAGTGGATTGCGGCAGTAGGGTGATTCAGTTTAATCCGATTGGACATCCTAAATTTGGATTTCAGGGAAATCGAGGAGGAACCTCGATCCCTTGGATTTTCTCGCTCGAAATAACTAAGTTGTTGGATGAAAGATGCGAGGGATATTTAGTGAATGTAGTTGATCCGACAGTGGCAAAACCTAAATTGGAAGAGATACCGGTAGTGTGCAATTTTTCCAAAGTATTTCTTTAGGAATTGCCTGGTCTGCCACCAGAGCGGGAAGTAGAATTTGTGATAGAATTGGCACTAGGCATAGAATCGATTTCAAAGGCACCATATCGGATGTCGCTGTCAGAATTGAAAGAACTGAAAGTTCAAATACAAGAGTTATTGGACAAAGATTTCATTCGTCCTAATGTGTCTCCATGGGGAGCACCGGTCCTGTTTGTAAGGAAGAAGGACGGGACGTTGAGGTTATGTATTGATTACCGGCAGTTGAATCAGGTAACGATCAAGAATAAGTATCAACTACCGAGGATCGATGACCTATTTGACCAGTTGCAATGGGCGTCCGTATTTTCTAAGATTGATCTTCGGACGGGATATCATCAGTTAAGGATCCGAAAGGAGGACATTCCTAAGACTGCTTTTAGGACGCGGTACGGGCACTACGAGTTTACAGTGATGCCCTTCAGATTGACCAACGCCCCTGCAGCTTTCATGGATCTAATGAACAGAGTGTTCAAGGAATTCTTAGACAGGTTTGTCATAGTATTCATCGACGACATACTGGTGTACTCGAAAAGTCTGGAAGAGCATGAGATCCATTTGGCTAAGATTCTACGGACTTTGAGGGAACACACACTCTTCGCCAAGTTCAGTAAGTGTGAGTTTTGGCTAAGTAGAGTGGCGTTTCTTGGACACATAGTTTCGGGAGATGGAATTTCGGTGGACTTGACAAAGATTGAGGCAGTAATGAAGTGGCCAAGATCGATCTCAGTGACAGAAATTCGAAACTTCTTAGGATTGGCCGGCTATTATTGACGTTTTGTAGAAGGGTTCTCGTCGATAGCCATGCCGTTGACGCGATTGTTGAAGAAGGAATCTAAGTTTGAATGGAACGATAAATGTGAGAAAAGTTTTCAGGAGTTGAAGCATAGGCTTACAACTGCTCCAGTGTTGGCCATTCCGTCTGAGCCAGGAGGATTCGAGATTTATAGTGATACTTCGTTAAGGGGACTTGGGTGTGTCCTGATGCAACACGGAAAGGTAGTCGCGTATGCATCGCACCAGTTGAGGTTACATGAGATGAATTATCCGACGCATGATTTAGAGTTAGCAGCGATTGTCTTTGCCCTTAAGATCTAGAGGCATTATTTATGCGGGGAAAAGTTTCAGATTTATACAGATCATCAGAGCCTTAAGTACCTATTCTCACATAAGGAATTAAATATGAGGTAGCGTCGATGGATGGAACTTCTGAAGGACTACGACTGCAACATCATGTATCACCCGGGAAAGGCGAATAGAGTAGCGGATGCGCTAAGTCGCAAGTCGAGTATGGCGCATATGTTGGTTAAAGAGTGGACTTTGTTGGAAAGGCTCAGAGATTTAGAGTTTAAATTTGAGGTGAGTCAGATGTCTAATCTGATGGCCGCATTGAGGATTGAACTTGAGATTTAGGCAAGGATTAAGGTGCTCCAGTCCACGGACCAAGAAATACAAAAGATTGTTAGGTTGGATGCCGCTGCAAGGAAACTGGAATTCCAAATAAGTGATGATGGAATTTTGAAGTTTCGAATACGTTTGTGTGTGCATGATGATGTGGAACTCAAGGAGGAAATTTTAAGTGAGGCACACTGTAGTAATTATAGTATCCACCCAGGTAGTACAAAAATGTACCAGAATTTACGGCAACATTATTGGTGGAATGGACTAAAGAAAGATGTAGCCAAGCATGTGGCTAAGTGCTTGACGTGCCAATAAGTGAAGGCCCAGCACTGTAAGCCAGGAGGACTGTTGAGACCGTTAGAAATCCTTGAATGGAAATGGGAGCACATCACAATGGATTTTGTCTTGGGATTGCCGAGAAGCCAGCGAGGACATGATTTCATTTGGGTGATAGTTGATCGACTGACAAAGTCAGCGCACTTCTTGGTAGTGTGAAAGATTTTGAATTGGAAAGGTATGGAGAATTATATGTTCGACAGATCGTCAGATTGCATGGGGTACCAGTGTCGATCACGTCGGACCGAGATCCGAGGTTTACGGTCAACTTTTGGAAAAGTTTGTAATCGGCCTTAGGAGCCAAGTTGCAGTTTTGTACGACCTATCATCCACAAATCGATGGCCAATATGAAAGGACGATTCAGATTTTAGAAGATATGTTGCGTGCCTATGTTTTGGATTTACAGGGCAAATGGGAAAAGTAGCTACATCCGGTAGAATTCGCCTACAATAATAGCTATCAGCAAAGCATTCATATGGCATCATTTGAGGCATTGTATGGCAGGGCGTGCAAGACGCCGGTATGCTGGGATGAAGTTGGTGAAAAAAGTATCACAGGTCCAGAATTAGTACAGCAGTCAATTGAAGCAGTTAAGATTATTCGGGATAGATTAAAGATAGCGCAGAGTCACCAGAAAAGTTATTCCGATAGGAGACGACGACCTTTGGAATTCCAAGCGGGAGATCATGTGTTTCTCAAGGTGTCGCCTATGAAGGGATTATCTAAATTCGGCAAGAAAGGAAAGTTAAGTCCGAGATTTGTAGGATCATTTGAGATTCTGGAGAAAATTGGCGATGTGGCTTACCGACTTGCTTTGCCACCCAACCTATCCCAAGTTCACAATGTTTTCCACGTGTCAATGTTGAGAAAGTATGAACCAGATCTGACCCACGTTATAAGGTACGAAGAGATAGACGTGGACGATAAGGTGTCGTATGTGGAGAGGCTAGTCATGATCGAAGACAAAAAAGATCGTGTATTGCGGAATAAGACAATCCTGATGGTCAAAGTTGTATGGGAGTACCACGGAATCGAAGGTGCCACTTGGGAAAGCGAGGAGGCCATGAGACATCAGCAACCCCATCTGTTTGAGTAGATAGGTTTGAATTGCAAATTTCGAAGACGAAATTTTTGTAAAGGGGGAAGAGTTGTAATATCTCGAATTTCAACTCGTTTCCCAATATTGATATTATTTCTCAATTAATTTTAGTAAGTCTCACCCGAAATTGAGCTCTCTCGGGATACTAACAGATAAGGAATGGCTAATTAGGAAACGGTACGTGGACCAGGGACCCGATCACGATTCGGACACCGATTTTGAGAAACAACGAGGAAATATTTTGGGCCAATGTGGGCCGATCCTAGGAGGGTCAAGGATTTAGTTTAGCCAATGACGTACGATCGGATCGCGAGTGATTCCGTACGACCGAGAGTACACGTGGCCAACTAGTCCCGAACTTAACTAGAACGATTGTAACCTCTGAAACTAGTGATAATTCCTCTCTCTCTATGATCGGAATCGTCATAACTCGAATAATCCTAGGTCGATACGCGTAACTCCTAAACAGTCGCCTGTTAGTGAGAGACCCTGAAATTGAAAATTGAGCGAGTTTTGGTCACAAAATTGAACTCGAACTTCAATGTCGATTTTCGAGGGCTTGTACTTCTATTTTTACGAATTCGACGTCATATTATGTTGGCCACACACATTTGGGGTTGGTACGGTCGAAAAATGGAATTTCGATCTGGGATCGGAAAAATGACCGTTTTGCCCCTAGGCTATTTTGGGTATTCCGAATTTTGAGGCATTTTGGGGATTAATTTATGTTCATTTCAGCCCAATAATTCAGCCTGACAAATGACCAAATTGCCCCTCAATTATTGGATAAGAATGAATAAGGGCCAAGTGTTCAAGGGCATTTTGGGAATTATGGAAAATTGGGTCAAACCCCTTGGACCAAATTTATTAATTTTGTTTCTTGCTCATCACTCCAAAACCGGCCACTTCTCATCCTCTCTCTCTCTCTCTCTCTCTCTCTCTCTCTCTCTCTCTCTCTCCTCTCTTTCTCGGCCAAGAGGTCGATCACCGCCGCTTGCCACCGTTCCGCTGTGCGATCGCCGGCGATCGCCGCCGCTCGCCACCGCTGATCATCGTCCCATCTCTCCCTCTCGTCTCTCTCTGTCCCGTTTGGCCAAGCAACGCCGGACCAACCAAGCCGAGACTGCCGGTGTGAAGGACTCGCCGGACCGTCGGGACGCCGCCGCCGATTTCATCGCTCGCCGGTGATTGGCCGCTCGTTCTCCGTCGTCTAGCTTAGTGTGGAGCTTAGTTTAGTGTGAGTATAAATTCCTAAACCTTAATTAAGACTAATATGCCTCTCTAGATAGGATTAGTGAGTTTCAGGGGTTAATTAAGTTGGGTTTAAGCTTATTTATGGGCTAATGAGTATTGGATTATTTTGTGGTATAATTGGGGGTTAAATGAGCTAATTAAGAGGTGGATTGATGCCCTAATGTGGATGTTTGGGGGCTGCCCATTCTAGATCCGAATTGGATCATTTTGACTAAGTTGAGATTTGTATGGATCATTGCCATGTTGAGGATTAATTGGACAATTTAAGGAGTTTAATTGCAATTTTCCCGATCATGTCTTGTTTAAATGGTTTTATGGGCTGAATTGTGTGTCTGGATGATCAATTGAATAATGCCATACCGCGTGGTTGCGTGACTGATTAAGGCGGTGTGCGATTGGCCATTGATTGGCGTGAATTATGGCGCCTGAGGATGTGAATTATGTGTATGGCTTGTTAGCATGTCAATTAGGCACGTGTGGCATGAATTGAGCACTTATTGATTTTGTTGAGTTATGTGCTCGTGATTAAAATTGATTGCTCATTTTGCATGGTCACGCATTCCGTATGCCGAGAATGGGCATGAGAAGAAAAGTGTGCGAGTTTGCGTGCCTAGCATGAGCATGAGTGATCACCATAAATGCCCAGATGCGTTTACGCGGGGCTCAGATAAAATTGGCGGTGTGCCATGTGATCACTTATTGGCCTTCGGGTTGTGCCGTCCTCATGCACTTTGAAGCAGGACGATGCCCGGTTTGTCCGGAAGACGGCATTGGTCCGTAAGGAGATTGGTGTTACGCCTCATGCACTTTGGAGCAGGCTAGAGACACTAGACCAGATGCGCTTTGGCACGAGCTGCGGAGTGTTATGAGCCTTCTGGCCATGGCCTTCGGATCGATTTATAAATTGCTAAAATGAGACGTGTGCCAGAGTGCATGATTTGAGGAGATTCATAAGCATGACAAATGTGTGCCAGAGTATGTGACTAATGTGCAAGCCGGTGATTCGTATGTAAGATAGGCACTTGAGGCATGAGCATGCGTATGGCGTGCGTGTGACCAGTGTGTTGCGTATGTGCCGTGATTTATATAAAATGCCTATCCTGCAGGGTCGGTTGTGTACTCGATCTGGGCTCGAGGGCCTAGGTCAATTGATTGAAATTGTTATGCAGTGTGTGTTTGGTTTTTCCTGTCAAGAGGTGCATGTTAGCCTAGCTTTGATTTAAGGTTTTTACTCGCTGAGCTTGTCTCATTATTGTATAAACCCACTCTTTTCAAACCCCTCCCAACATTGAGGATGGCAGGTGAGCCGACACATTTTGGGAGGAGCTCCGGATAAATATGGTGTTTGACCACAGAGCTATGTACCCTCTTTTGATGTTGGTGGTTATTGACCCGTTTTGGCTTTTATAAGTATACCTGGTGTAAGACAGATATTGTAAATATTTTACTAGAAGTGTAATGTGTATATTTCCAGTCTCATTGGTTTTGACTATTATGCTATCCTTGGTTGTCTGATTTATTGTACGGGTGTGTATATATATATACACACACACATTGGTTCCACATGTGCTTTGATCTGTGTGCTTTGGGCGTTGGGTCGACGACGCGTCCTGAGACGTCGCAGCAAATTCGAACTCTTCGTGGGATGTTCGCGCTTCGCGAGGTACGGGGCGTGACAGGAGAGATTTTTGAAAAAATAGAGAGAATGTGGGGCTTCTCACGAAGAGAGGGGGAGTGCCGAGAAAGATAGAGAAGGAGAGAGAAGGAGGTAGCCATTAATGAAGAGAGAGAGAGGAAAGGAGCTAACATTCTCAATGGGCTAAGGGGCTAATGAACCCCATCCGCGCCATGTGATCCATGTGGCGCTTCATGAGTGGCTTGATACAACACTGACTTGGCGATCCCAGACCACCTAAAATTTTCTCATGAAAGACCAGCCTCTCCTTTTTTTTTGTTTGGTAAGGAGACCAGCCTCTCTTTTGTCTCTCCTTTTATTTCAAATTTCACTCCCTCTCTCTCCTCCTAATAATGACCAAGGCCAACTCTCTCTTTCTCCGTCACGTCCCCACCGCCTCTCCCTAAGAGGCCCCCTTTGGTCTCAGCTACTGGGTCCACGCCTCCGCTGTCGCCTCCAGAGACCCATTGTCGACTGCAACGCCAAATCCCTAGCTATTTCTGTCGGGGCGATCGAGCACAAGGTCTACACTCGTGTCAGTCTCTTGGGGAACCCTAGCGACGTCTACTATGGTTGCACCATCTCTCTCAGTCTCGGCAACTTTTGGGCCTCCGTATGAGCTCGTCGTCATGTCTCACCCCATCCACGGTCTTGTCCACTTTAATTCTCTCAATCTTCTAAGGTTCGTATTGATTTATGTGCGATCTACATTTTGGGTTGATTCTTCTGCAATGGCGTTTATTGACGCTGAGAAGTTGTGTGGACTTCTTTTTTGCTGTGATCGCGCCATGAACCTAGCTGCATTGTATTTTGTGGCGATCTAGGTTTGTTTTGATTCTCTTGCTCGTGCTTAAGTTTTGGAAATGTGGTTGGAAGTTGTGCACTGATGAGTTGATGATTAGTGTGAGAGCAACATTGTGTGTCCAGTCTCTGCAACTGCATTTTGAGAAATCCTGCGAGTTATTTGTATGTTCTTGCTGTCTGAGAGGATTGATTCGAAATGGGTGCGAACGCAGGTGAATCGGCTGCAAAGTGAAGGATATTGTGTAGGAGTTCGTTTGCTCATGGCCCTCTGTAAACTTTTTCAGAGTTATTACAAGAATAACAACATCGATCTTCATGGAGATAATTTCACATCTATCTCTTACGAGACCTTTATCTACTGAAGGTGTTTATTTGGTTTATAATGATAATCATTGTATGCAACGTGAATTGCTAAACTATGACATTCTTTTTAGAATGCTTCCTACCTATTTGAATTAGATTGGTGAATTTTCATGGAAAAGGTCGATCGCATGTAACCACGAGTCACTATCGTAAACTCTTTGTTAGGTTCACAGTGCTTACACTAGCTCTGGTTACTTACTAATTAGTGTTGTGGCTTCTTGCTGTTTTCATTTAGCAAGTTTATATCCTCGCCCTCGCCCCCTCTCTATGAGTTATTTATGAAGGAAAGTGAGAGTTTCTTTGTCGATGTATAGGAGTGGCATACAAAAAACAATTGCTATTGGAGTGGGCAGATTGTGACATTTTGAATTTCGATCAATTTTTGGGAATAATAAGACGTGTATTTCGTCAGTGCGCTTATAACAAAATCTTGCCCGAAACTTATCACTCCTAGGTTATTCTTTTTAAATTAGAGATTTCGTTAGAATCGCACTCGATCGAATTTTGTCATTATTTAGAGCTCAAATTTTAGTGTCGAATTTCTCGGAGTTCTAGGACGAATTTAATTGGACGGTGTCGATATTATTGTGGCCAGCGCCGATATTGCCCGGAATAGTGGAAGAGTGAAATTTTAGACCGGGTGCGAATTTTGACAAGTAGACCTCCTTATGGGTTTATTTTAATTAGTGTAGTTGGAGATTTTTGTGGGCCGTTAGATCGTTTTTAAATTTGAACGTAGGCCGTTGAATCGCACTCGAAAATAAAAATTAACTTTTGTCCTCTCACTCTCTCCCGCCACTCTGCCCGCGCACGTCCTCCCCCATGCAGACGTCCCCTCGCGCACGTTTTCCCCCCCTTCACCTGTCTTTTTTCTTTCTCTCTCTCTCTCTCTCCTCCCTCTGCCGCGTCCCCTCGCGCACGTCTACGCTCTCTTTTCTCTCGCATCCCCTCCTCTGCATGTCAGACTTAGCCATGCAACTCTCTCTCTCTCTCTTCCTTTTTCTTTTTCTTTTCTTCTCTTCTTTTCTTCTTCTTCTCTTCTGTTTTCTTCTTCCTCCTCTTCCGCCCGACTGCCCCTGTTTCTGTTTCTGCTCACTTGACCGCCGCGCACCGCCGCCGTCGCCGGCTAGCTCGACCGCTGCGCCGCACCGTTCGCTGGCCACGGCTCCCGATCGATTGTTCTCTCCCTCTCCTTTGCACCCAGCTTGCTGCTCGAGCTCGCCGCGCCCAACCGCCACCACGCCTGTCACGACCCAGCCCTGCCTAGCCGGCTGTCTTGCTCCGCTCCACCGCCTGCAACATCGCCGTGTCACCCCCGACCATCGCTGGCCATGCCGTTCCCGCCGCCGACCTTCCTTCCCGTGTTTCTCCTTCCCCGAGCTCTCCCCCAGTCCGGCTCCGCGTCGTCCAGCCGCCGCGCGCCGTCGTTTCGGCCAGCGCCGCTGCTCTGTCCACTACCACCCAGCCCTCAACCACCCTGCCTAGTCACCTGCAGCCGCCGTGCTCGCCTAGCCCGCCTAACGCTGCCCCAGCTCAGCCTTGGCTGGATTGTCTCGGTCGTGGCCGAGCTTCCGCCCCTCAGCTGTCGTCACCGTCGCTGTCGCTGTCACCGCCGCCACTTGCCCGTCCCAGCCAGCCGGCCAACTAGCCAGCCAGCTCACCGGCCAACCAGCCCGAGCGTGCCCGGCCATGGCCAAACTACCTGGTCCGTTGCCCAGGCCATGCCCGGGCCGTAGCCAAGTCGCCTCCGGCCGTGCCGAGCATGCCCTTGCCCGTGGCCAAATCGCCGGGCTGTGTGCCGACCCGTGGCTGAGCCCCGTGCCCATCGCGTCCTCGCCCGTGCCGAGCCCGTACTGTTCACTCAGGCCATTTTGGGCCCGTGTGGATTTTTCCCAAGCCAAACTTAGGTAAGTGACTTCCTAAACCCTATTTAGTATAATGGGTATTTTTATAATTGTTTAAGGGTCAATTAGAATTGTTTTAGTGACTAAGTTAGGGCATGAATTAGTTGGTTAGAATGTGATTAGTACATGGATTATGTGGTAGGTGGTAGATTAAATTGTGGTGATTGCGTGGCTAATTATGGTGAGTTAAAGGACCAAATTGCCGTGGCATGTGTGGGTGAAATTGACGTTTGATTGGGCCAACTTGAGTGCCGGATTTGTAGGCTAGTGTGATGGGCTTGTGATGTGATTTGGATTCGTACGACATGTTGAATGGCGAATTATGATGTGGTAAGCATACCTTGAGTTTGAATGGTACGACTTGTGAGAATGGCGAATTGTGTTATGGTGCATGTGCATGAGAAAAGCCCATATTGATCGGGGGACTGCCAACCTGAGGCGTGGTTACGCAGGTCATTGGAAGGGAAAAAATGTCCTAAGGTGTGGTTACGCGGGATTGAGCCCAGATTGATCGGAGAGCTGACCTGAGGCGCGTTTACGCAGGTCGTGAGAATGGGCATGAGGCGTGTTTACGCGGGCAGTGTGAAAGGACCTGGGAGGTCGTGAAAAGTTGCTCGGCCATGCATGCAAATTGAGTGTGATTGAATTGACTGAATATGCGTGGTTATGGCTTTTGATTAGTGATGTTATGTTTCTGGTTTATTATTGCATTATGGTGTTTAATTAATATGCAGAGTGGATGTATGGTTTGAGCGAGGTAAGTATGATTAAGTGAATTCTGTACGTTATTGGTTAGATTGCATGTTAAATTTGTCTGGGTATGCATTGGCCTACGTGGGGTTTAGGGTGTTGCGTATTGAGACTCGTTCTCACGGTTATTATATAACCATTTCAGATCCCCGCCCTTGAGCATGCCGCCAGCTAGGTGTTTTGGGGTCCCCATGCATATAGTGCATGAGGAGACCGAGTACCCGTTAGGTCCACATCAGTCCTACATTAGGCACCTCATTACAGTATGGGTAGACGTAGGCCTAGAGGAATTAGAGCGTCACGCCTACTTGGCCTAGACCCTCCATGTCGGTTGGAGACTACCGGGCCAATCCGTGGTTTCGAAGGGCTGCAGCGTGGGAATGAGGGTACTGTGAATTAGGAGCCCTGGGACAGGTTTACATCTGATGGCGAAGTAATAGACCCCGGCGAGCCTATGGAATCCGAGCCTGAAGAAGAACCCGAGCCCGTACCGAAGCCCATGGAGTCCGAGCATAAAGAGGAACCCGAGCCTATGCCGAAGCCTATGGAGTCTAAGCCCGAGGAAGAGCCGGGCATTGAGGAGCAGCCGATCGAGATCAGTTTGGATACGGGGTCCGAGTCTTTGGGATCTGATTCGGATTGGGTACCATAGGGGTGTTTGGGTACTCGGCGTAGGAACTTTTTATAGGGCCCTTTTTGTGTATTCGGTAGTCTACCCTGCTACCTGTCCATTTTTCATGATTATGGTGGATCTAACCCTAGGAGCCTAATGCCTGAATTGTACGACTGAATGTTGTAAGTGACGGTCTTCTATTATTAGGATATTATTGGTTTGCGTTATTGTTACCCCCTCTATCATATTTTATTGTCTGGATTGTTTTAAATTTGCTTCCGCTTGCAAACTTGTGAGTGTTTCTTTTGGGTCGGCTACGTGTCCTAGGACGTCGCGTTCAATACGACCAGCGAAGGGATGTCACGAGTCCATTGGGGTTCGTGGCGTGACACAGATATTGGATGTTACCCCAAGTTTTATAAGGCTGACCAAATGACGCTATTTAGATCTTGCATATGTATAAGCTGTATTCTTTCCCGACCTGGAACTTTCCTCTCTTTCTTAACCACTTTTAAGTATGTGATTATAAATTTTAAGTAAAAAGGAAGAGCTGTAAAGAGAGAAGCTCGAGCGTGAAATGTTGTCCACTACTCTTCGTTATCTTAGATTCCTACATTTTTCCTTTAGCAGTAGTATTGTTTTCAGCATTGCACTACAAAAAAAAACATGATTTTTGTGACGAATTTTGCAACGAAAAATTTGCAAAAATCCGTCGCAAATCGAATTTGCGACGAATTTTGCGACGGAAAAAATTCCGTCGCTACTAGGTCGTCGCAAAATTTTGCGACGGAAAAAAATTCGCCGCAAAATTCGTCGCAAAATCCGTCGCAAATTAGTCGCAAAAATCGTCGCAAAATCCGTTGCAAAATTAGTCGCAAAATCCGTTGCAAAATTCGTGACAAAATTCGTCGCAAAATCCGTCGCAAAATTCGTCGCAAAATCCGTCACAAATTTCGTGGCAAAATTCGTCGCAAAATTAGCCACGAACTTTATTCATTGCAAATAATTCGTCACAAATTAGCCACGAATTTTATTCATCACAAAATTCGTCGCTAAAATTGCCACCAAATTTTTTTACTTTTGCCATGAACATTATTCATGAACAAATTTAGCGACGATTTTTTATTAATTCTTTAACGACGAACTCTGCAACGAATATCGTTTAGGGACGAAATTAACAATGAAATTTTATTTTTGCAACGAACTTTTGTAATTTGTGATCGTACAATAAAATCATTTATTTTATTTTTTTGATTTTAAACCTAATTAAAAGCAAAATTAATTTTTGGAATTTATATTTAACATTGATTAAACATTTAATAATATCAAAATATTATAATAATATGAAAATGAAATACATTCATCTACATTTTCCACAAGAATGACATAAATATTTTTCTTTATAGTACACATAATGAGAGAATAAATAATCTTGCACAATAACTAATCTTTGCACAATAAATAATGACAACAGAAATGAATCAAAAAAGAATATCCTGCTTTTAGCAACAACACCCATCATATAAATACTGAACAAAACTAAAGACACGGTCCATGTGAGATGCTCACTTCCTGCTCCAGTTTTAACAAATGCCGGTTGAAATGTTGCTGCAACCTCTCATTTGCATAACTTATGCAGAATTGCTCAAAGCTGTTCTTCTACAAAACATAAATTGTCTGGAATTAGACACAAAATTAGTGACATTGTTTCCACATTAAATGTTAATATATTCAGCTTCTAAAGGATACATAATGACTGTACACGGCATAGATTGTGAGGATATGAAAAGTGCAAGGCGTTCATGGCTCAATGTGAATGATATACCTGCATGTACATGAATATTGGATCTAAGCAAGCTTACAAACTCAAAAGCACATTAATAGCAGACATCGAGTTAAGTCTTTAAGAGAAAGCCTCGAAGCCATTACCTGCAAGGATGATTACAAGAGCTGTTGTCCAAAAACTTCCATAAAACCACAAGAAGACAGTGCCACAAAGTGCAAGCAGCAAAAGTGCAGCGGCAAACCCCACAAAAATACCCACAAGAACAGCTAGCACCTGAATGAATGCAAACTTCAGTCAGTAAAAAGGAATGCAGCAGAAGCAAAGTGTGCTTAATAGAGTTATTCTGAACATTTCAGAAAGAGCAACTGAGGAATGAATTCTAGGAACATAGACAAAAGAGGATGTGTATCTTACTAGATAAAATCCAGCAACAATACCGTGTGGCTCCAAGGAGTTTGGAAGTGACAACAGGTAATACTCTATGCTTATTTTGATTTCTTCTAATTTGACAGGAAGAAGGAGGAGTTGCACATATTTATAAGCTCAGTTCAGGATGAAATATTGACATACAAACATGAATGGATCCAAGGTAACAGGTCATGTCAGGATGGGAAAGGACAACTTGAACCAGCAATACAATAGGAAGTCAATAAAAGTAGCTTGTGAAGTGATGAGTGACTTTTCGACCTAAAAGGAAAAAAGTGATGAGTGACTTACCGAGACCACAAGAAACTTTACCATGCCGACCATAGCGATAGCTGAGAAAATTCCACACCATATGATAGAAAAGAAAGATGTAGTCCCCATACGTAGGAAAGAATCGATTCCCCTAAGAGTGCAATCCAACCAAATCATTGATAAGAGAAACATTATGTTCCCAAAGTATACAAGCCATTTCAAAACAACCTGGTAGGCCAGCTCAATCTTCACTTTGACATAGTCACGAGCCTTTAGTATGTCACCTTTTAAATTAATGACAAAAGGTCTTTGTGACTCTAGCCACTCTCCAGCTGCCTTTAGGACACACAAAACTGATCTTCTCACATTTCTAACAACTAAATTGTCAAATATGTGGACATTTTCTATTAGATTTGTTATATGCCCATTCAGCTTGCGGCCCAGGCCACCTTTTCGGCTATTGTGACAATTATTATCACAATGTAGTCCACCTTGTTCTCTCTCGTGGGACATGCCCATAGGAGATGCATTTTGAATATAATCCCCTGAAGATTCCCCAGACAGAACTGGGTGCTCTAATCCATGAGCTGCATCTGTCCCTTGTTTATCCATACTCATTAGTTTCCCAGTTCCTTGACTCATGCTCTCAGCCGACGCGTTGCTCGAGTGATGACTGTTCACAGTTGTCTCTTTAGGAGGAATCTTCACGTCAGTAGCTTGTCTTCTTTCTTGATGTGTTTCTGAACCCTTCCTTTTGCCATTCTGTGAGGAACGACTAACCCCATCCTTCTGCTGATTGCCCTTCCTAGCCATGAGTCAATATCCTAGGAGATTCTTCCTGGGTTAGGGTACCAAGTTAATACATCCCCATCAATCAAAGTTGGCTTGCCATGCTGATAAGTGTTTTACTGCCATACCATCACCCATATTAAAACAGATGTCAGAGCTTATCTACCATCATTTAGGAAAAATAAGATGCCAACCTCGTTGACAGAGCACACTCCACAACTTCAAGAAAAGCTTGGTCAAGAAGTTTATGCACCTGAAATCGTAATTTATACCTTCCAAAGAGATGCATTTTACAAACTATAAAGACCAAAAACACAGTAACATTGTTTTTTTTTTTTTAATTTCAACGCAGTAGCTTCTAGTTATAATTACAAAAATGCAAGCGAAAAAAAATCAAAGGTGCTAGAAGTTTTGAGAAATCCATGGTCTAAACCCTCCAAAATCACTTGAAGCAGGGGGGAGCCAATTCCAAACTGAATTACAGGTCAGAACGACTTCACCAAGTAAGCTCTGTTACCAAAGGCGACTCAACAGTCACTTAGCATAACAAAAGTTGCAAGCTCCCGCTATTTAACCAGTACTACTCTGGGGAACCACAGACATAGGTAAGAACTTTCAACGGAATCGAGCTGAACACATTCCCAAGTAAAGAAAAGAGTAAATTCAAGACCCAACAACCAAAAAGTTTACTTCCCCGAGAGCATTGCAAAAGCTCTGAATTCGAACACTCAGCCCAGTAATTCAGCTAACAAAACCCCGCTGGATACGAAAATCAAAAGCCAAGCAACACCACCGTCGCACCCAGAAACATCGCTTGAAATTCAGCACGCAACACTAGCACTAAAATCACGAATTACAACACCAGAAGCCCCTTTACCCCAAACTACACCCGAAACAGTTGAGAACGAGCAGGAACGCAGCTAGAATCGAGCAATCAGGCACCCGAGAGAACGGGAGGAGCACGCAATCAAACGAACGAGCCGGCAATCGGGTGCAAGAATCACGGAACACGACGACCCCATCCAGCGAACACCAACCGGAACACCCAAAGGGGAAGTACCTCGAGGCCAGCTCGGCGGCGCCGCCCCCCAATTCGGACGAGGGAGGGAGGGGGGCGAGGGAACCCGAAGGGACGCGGGGCCCAGCTGCTGCTGCTGCTGCTCCTCCTCCTCCTCCGCGGCGGCGCGTCCTCTCCACCATCATCGAAGCTGCGGTGCGAGGGGTAGGTTCCTATCTCTAGCGAGGGGTACAGCGAGTGCAGATCTGATCGAGAGACGAAAGAGGGAGAGGCAGGGAGAACAGCGAGTGCAAGGAGGATCTGAGGAATCAGCAGAGAGAGAGAGAACGGCGGGTGAGGGCGGGCAAATTGGAAGTGAGGGCAGGGATAAGCGAAATTTGCGACGGATAAAAACGTCTGTCGCGCACTAGCGACGGACAAAAATGTTCGTCGCTAATTTTCCGTGGCTCAATTTATTTTTTATAGTATAATTTTGTGACGGATTTTAGTCCTTGCCTAATTAGCGACGGATTTTAATCCGTGGCTAAATAGCCACGAATTTACCCACGAAAATAAAAAATAGTCGGGGAAGTGAAGCAAGAGTTTATTTTCGTCGCTAAATCCGTGGCTAATTAGCTACGGATTTAGCGACGACCTTTTAAAAAATAATTAAAAAATTCAAATTTTTTACAAAAATAAAAAAGAGAAATAAAAAATAATTAAGAAATTCGATTTTTTAAAATAAAAATATTTAAAAATTCTTTTATTTTTTTGATCTAAAATAAAGTCATGAGATTGAAATCATTTTCCAATGAAATCCAAATATCAGAAAACGATTTCCATCGTGTATCACCAAACGAATGAAAACTAAACGTATTCATGAAAAATGATTTTCCGGAAAACACTTTCCTTTATCATTAAGTTTTCCGCAAAATAAACGTACCCTTAGAGTGATTACCAACTTTTTTCGATCAAGTTACTAACTAGTTTTATGTTACCTTCTTTTATTTGGTTTTCTATTTTGAAATGACCAGTTTTTCTTATCTCTAACAAAAATACATTTCTAATTTTCTACCAACTTTGAATTTACCTTCTATTACATGAAATTATCAACTTTTTTGTGTGCCTCATTAACTTTTGCCCAATTAAGTTATCAATTAGTTTTTGGATTGTCAACTCTAATTTGAGTTTCTTACCCATTTGGTTTTTTAACTTACCAATTTTTATATTGAGTCATGCTTCTTTTTGCATGACTTACTAATCCCATTTTACGATTTAACACCAATTAATTTTCTATTAACTGTTATTTTACTTAATTGCTAACATTTGTTTGATTTTTTCGTCGCTAAATCCGCGACGGATTTTTTTTTCCGCGGTAAATTTGCGACGGATTTTTTTTTCCGTCGCAAATTTGCGTCCGATTTTATTTCCGGCGCAAATTTGCGACGGATTTTTTTTTTCCGTCGCAAATTTGTGACGGATTTTTATTTCCGTCGCAATTGCGACGGATTTTTTTCCGTCGCTAATTTGCAACAGATTTTTATTTCGTGGCAAATTCCGTCGCAAATTTGCGTCGGATTTTTTTTTTGCGACGGATTTATTTTTCGTCGCCAGATTTATTTTTCCGTCGCAAATTTGCGACAGATTTATTTTCCGTCGCAAATTTGCGACGGATTTTGTGACGGATTTATTATTCCGTCGCAAATTTGCGACGGATTTTGCGACGGATTTATTTTCTGTCTCAACTTTGCGACGAATTTTTTTTCCGTCGCTAATTTGCGACGAATTTTGATTTCATGGCAAATTTCGTCGCAAATTAGCAACGAATAATTTTTGTCGCTAATTTGCGATGGGAAAAAAAATCCGTCGCAAATTAGCGACGAAAAATTCCCCGTCGCAAATTTTCGTGGCAAAAGACATGTTTTTTTGTAGTGTTGGTATCAATTGTTCGTGAGCTTGGCATCGCATCTTTTCATCTCTTGTTATCTAAAATGAGCTATCTTTTGTTCTGATTGTTTTAGATTGTTTGGTTCACATGTGATTTAACTAGATTTTCTATTTCGAGTTTCTCGCGAGACCCTATCATTTTTAGAATGAAACTAAGTTCATCTTTTTATTCTTCTCTCTTAATTATATTGCTGAACTGTAACTTTGTTTTCACAGACAGGGCTTCAGGTTCGAGTCCTATAGTGTTTGCTGCTTCAAATTGCCTTCTTGACTTCTATAATGTCAGGTATTTGATGAAAGTGGAAGTTAGACCAAATCTTGTGCTTAATGCTGAAAAGGAATTGGGAATTGTTTCGGGCTGACAGGTATATGGGCCCCTTGTTTACATGGTATGTGTTCGCCCGCCCGTTCTTGCAGAGTCATGCATATGTTGTATGAACCACTGTAAAATTGTAGCTTATTTCTTTTCTCCTGGTAGGATTTCAGCAAGGAAACATGAGGAAGTTGGGGCATGGCGTCTATATTCCAATGATACATGTCTACTCCCTCCTTCATAGCTCATTTATGCTTAAAATCCAAGTGATTCCGGAAAGGTTGGCACTCACATGTTGGGTTTACATTTTTTTCCCTCCAATTTTCCTCAATTCCCCTGAGTACATAGGCCGCTGGAGATTACAATTTCTCCCTGTTCTCAGCACTCGTTAGCAATCGATCATCTGGTAGAGAAAAACTAGCTATAAGGTGTTTAATCACCATCTGGCAGAATAAACTAGCTAGGAAATTAATTTTTCAACCATTTTATCGCTGCTTGAAATCGATTGAGTGTACAATTGCTTAGCTTTCATCTTTCAATGAGCTTACGTAAATTTAGAATTGAAATATGCTGCTGGTCAAGTTACATTAGCAGAATGCAGCCTCACGAATTGTGGTAACTAAGTTTTGCTTGTGGTTTCATTCAGGAGCATGTTTGGAGATGAATGCCTTGGTGCTTTAAACATGGAGATGATGGAGGTGGCCCAACGAGTGGGCGCTGCGTCAAAGTTCACTGCCAGTGGAGGAGCTGCGGTTGTTTTTCTACGACCCTGATGGGCCATCGCAGGCAAAGCTTCCGGAGGATGAATGTCGAAAAGCTGGATTCATCCTCAAACCAATACAAGTAGGTTCCATCCCATTTGAATTACGTCGATCTCGATGCAATGAAGAATTACTTAGTACTGATGAGTCCTGGCAGATTGGGATAACGACAACTACTCTTATTTATATATTTTGATCCAAAATAGGAAAAATCTTTTACCCGACTTAAAGTAGAAAACTTATTCAAACTAAGAAACCACTCGGACTAGGAAACCTACTCAAACTAAACCTACTTACCTACTTTGATCGGGTTTCCAAGACAAATTCTCAACACCAATGATGGTTGAGTTCATTTATTTTCTCAATGAGCATATATTAGTTATATCATCTTTTGCTTATGCAACTCTACCAAATGTAGCAACTTGGATCCAGAGTATGCCTCCAATGGAAAGCTTACTGAGAAATCAGATGTCTTTTCTTTCGGTGTTATGTTTTTAGAGTTGACAACTATGCGTAGTTCGATTGACAGAACTCGGCCCTCTTGATGATGATAGCATGGCTTATTGGGTCAATGGTCTGTCAACAACATAAACTGAGAAATCTGTTCTTTTTCGTATTATATAAGATCACTAACAATAACATGCATCAAGTAATGTCATCGACAGACCACTGACTCAATATACCATATGCTATTCTCATAGAGGGTCGAGTTTTGTGCATCGGACGACGCCCAATTATTAACTCCAAAAGCACACACCAAAAGGAAAGACATACATATGGTTTCTTAGTTTTCCATTGAAGGCATACTCTCGATCCAGGTAGCTGCATTAGGTAGACTTGTATCAGCAAAAGAAGACAACCAATATATGCTCGGAGAGGAAACAAACGAACTCAACCATCATCGTTGTTAAGAATTTGTCTTGAATTTGAGCCTGCACCCGATCAAAGTAGGTTTCTTAGTCTAAGCAGTTTCTTAGTTGAACAAGTTTTCTAGTTTAAGTGGGCTAAAAGGTTTCTGTTTTTCTATTTTTTCCTTTTCTTTGGTTGTTTTTTTTGGTCGAATTTCTTTTCTTTGTTCAGTAGGTATGTTTGGTTTGATTTTGAAAAGGGATATTTTCTTCTTTACTTGCTCGTAACAATTGATGCGTGTATGGAACCTTTTTTTACGGCCTCATATAGTCATCTGGTTTCTCCTGAACAGCTCCAAGCATTTGATGAGTCTTGATTTAATTATAACTGTTGCCTGTGGTTAAAGCAAAGCAGATTGAAGAGTTGGCACATGACAAGGGGACAGCAATATGTGCTGATGTTGAACATAAAAACATCGAACATGCTTCAATTTGAAGGTGATATTTCTCTCTGCAATCTCATGCTGCATAGGATTTCGTTAACAAATGTTTGCAGGGACACTTAACATTCAAAGAGGAGATAGACAAGAGTCTGCAGACGCAACTCCACTGCATGTGCATGTAGCATCACATTAGCTATAAATGCACTCTTCGTCATCGCTGTTTCAGCCCTCTGCAATCTCATGTTATATAGAATTTCGTTAACAAGTGTCTGCAGGACACTTAAAATTCAAATAAGAAAAATTTATTATTTTCAATCCACAATATGACTTCTTCTTCTTCTTTTTCTTCAAAAGAGATTTCCTCTAGAAAAGTTACTCCCAAAATAAATCTCCCCTAAAATAATTTTCTCGCAACTAGATTTTACCATTCCACATCATGCCTAAAGATTATCTAATCATCACTCCCTCACCCGTGTCACTTTGATCTCTCTCCTTAAATTAATAATTTTTAACATTTAACATAAATTTTATTCTTTCAATGTCAAATGAAGAAATTCTCGGCCAATGGGTTCTCCCCAATCGAATAAGTATAAAGTTATACTTTTTTCCTTTTTATTTGAGTTTTAGTCGAACCTTTTTTTTTTCATGTTGACATTCTTTCTTTTTCTTAGCTTTTTAGTCAAGATTATCACTTATTCCGTCAAAGGTGTTTATCATCAGCTATTGGATATTATGAACCCACTATATTACAATATTATGACTTTGACCAATTATATTGTAAATAACATTCCATCAAAACCCATTGTTTTTCTTTTTGTTTCGTGAGTAGAATCTATTTTGTTAACATGTTTAATGTTCTACCTCAAATTACAAATGGGGAAAAAAAAGAGATAGGTTAGATTCTCCGGTCTATTTCCGATCTCTAGAATCCTGAGCTGGTTTGCAAAGGATGGGCGTGGACTTGAGTGTATCGCTAGTCTTTGGTTTCCCCACTCGCACCTTGTGGGAGAGCAAAGATGGGCTCGCTCAGTGGAAGATTGGTGCTTCATTGGCGCCTTAATTGGAACATTCTATCAGCGGGTGAGATGCCTAAATCTTGAAGCTCGAAGACCGGATCTGGTAGCTCGATGGGCCATGGAGGCGTCGAACCTCCGGATCGAGAGGCAACGGCTCCTCCATGGCCATCGAGGATGGATGGCGAGGCCAAGGTCCAGCGGGAATGGAGGACCTGTCAACCTTAGTAGTGATGTTACAAATTGAGTACAGAGAGAGAGATGATAGGGGCCAAAGGGGTTGGCGTCTCACCAGAGAAAGCAAACTATGGTGAGCGGTGCGGAGGCGACGCCAATGCACAGTAGTGGATGTGATTTTTACTGGTTCATTATCGTTGCTGCGCGTAGTGTTTTTCTCTTTCCCAGAATATGATGTGGGCAATGCAACTTTATTTCAACATGTTTTGATTAGGTTCGAATACCAACATGAACCAAACCGAAACAATGACAATACCTATTTTATAACCGTATACCCGAACACAAACAAAACCCGAACCAGAAGACCGGGAAATTTCGGGTTGAGTCGGGTCGGTTCAGGTTCGGATCTGGGCACGCGGTTCGGCTTTGACACCCCTAGTTTTATGACTTCAGTAATTTCCCACTCATTAAGATGATTTTCCTCGAAGGATTATCTAAAAAAATCATTTTGGTTAGTGAGATAATTTTTTAATTGCTATTATTAACAAACACAAATAGTATATAGAGAGACCGAAGCCTGAAAATATATCAAAAGATACATTAAGAAACATCATAAGAGGCATATCATACATGCATTCTTAATTCCAATTCCTACATAAAATTTTCATGACATATGTGCTTTCGTAAAGAAACAAAATAGAAATAGAAACTGTTTTCATGTATTCAATTTCATCTCCGATCGTGCAAGGCCCGCGAATCTACTTGAAGATCGAGGACCGCCGCCGCCACCAAAAGCAATCGGTCTGCCACCGGCAATCTGGTCTCAAGCGGGCCTATGACTTCTATTTGTAGTTGGATCTTTAGTTTGATAAAATTCTCTTATTGGATATATATGGTTGACAAGTGCTCTTAAGTACCCTACAAAATCCAATTATGTAAATTTTATAAATTCCCTACATTATTCAAAGGTCGAAGTTTTTTTTTTCCCAAAAGATTAGCAAGATTTATGTGCACCAAAATTCATGCAATCAATCTCTTCTTTTCATCTCGTGACAGTTAGGATGTATAATTCAACAGCCTCTCAAAATATATGAGGAACGTGGTCGCTTCTAATACCATACTTTTGTGCACAGCAATTTTGCCATGTCCCTTGTTAGCCATCCAATGCAACTGTCTTAAAGTCGACTGTCCAATTAATGTGTGTTGTTAAATGTTAAGTCAAAAATTTGTCAAATGTCAGATCGGATTGAGCATGATAAAATATATCTCAAGGCCAATGAACCGTAGCAAAGGCCAAAATATATGGAAAACTTCTATGGTACACCTGAGGCAACATGCAACATTAGGGCTTGTGGTCGTAATTTAAAAAAAAACGTCATAGCACAAGATAAAAATGTTCATAAAACATTGCAACATATTATCTAATCAAGTGAAAATGTTATGAAAAAAGTAGGAGGTTGTTTGGTTTGAGGTAAAGGTTGATTCCGATTTTCTCGAACTTTAGATTAATAGAGGGAAATGACTACAAATCTCTTCTATTTAAGAATCATATTCTTCTTCTTTGCCACAAAACTGACGAGAGGCTTTCGTGCCTTTAAAATTATGGTAAAATTTTTGGAAGGAATGAAAATGCAAATTCAATGGCAATAGCACATCATTACTATTAGGAGCTGTACCTCTCCTACTATGTCATAATAACTAGTGTTAATACTTTTAGCAAAAAAAAAAGAACTAGGGTTAATACCACGAAAAATCTTAAACTAATATACCTGTGACAGATTTACCCCGAACTAATTTTTTGACAAAAAAAATCCCAAAGTGGTACACCTGTGACAAATTTACCCTAAACTAATTTTTTAACTACCAAAATCCAAAATTGATACACTTGTGACAAATTTACCCTCCGTAAAATTAGATTTATATCACGAAAAATCACAAATTAGTAAACATGTGATAAATAGAGGGGTAAAACCCCAAACTAGTATACTCATCAATTGTTAGGTGTCACCCAACTCAGCAAATTGAAGGTAAAATTTAACGGAAATTAATGAAGGGTAAATCTGTTACAGGTGTAACAGTTTGGGATTTTTGTGGTCAAAAAATTAGTTCGAGGTAAATCTGTCACCGGTGTATTATTTTGGGGTTTTTCGTGATATTAACCCTACAAACTATTAGCGCCTTTGAAATTTTTGCTCGTCCAATAACAATTAAAATATTGTTATTGTTGGTTTGTGGTTTAGTCCAAGGCTTGGTTTTTCCGGTCTATCCCCGATCTCAAGAATTCTTGATTAATTTGCAAAGAATTTGCTTAGACTTAAGTGTATCGCCAACCTTGGACTTCTCTGCTCGCACATTGTGGGATTGCCATGATGGGATCACCTAGTGAATAGTCGGTTTTTCAGTGATACCTTACCCCGAACATTCTAGCAGCGGATGAGGTAGGTCCCAATCGAATTGATACCCTTTTGTATTTGTAAACTCAAAATTTTGTTACAACTGATAAACTATAATGGCGTTAGCGAATTGTGAGTAGTATTTTTAATGTTATGAGGAATAAATGTGCTAGTTTGATATGGGTTTTTCATATAATCTTTTCATGTATACTACATCTAATATTTTATTTGTTTCTCGAAAAATGAATGATTTAAAAAATATTTCTTTAAAAAAGATCTTTTGTATAATTTATAAAAATGAATGAACGAAATATATTTTTATCATCCAGGGAAATGTTTGGACATGATATGTTATCAACAATAAAAACACTTTCTATTGATTAATTATTTTAAGCGATTCAAGTAATCATTTTTAAGGAAAATAATTTCCAAATAATTCATTTTTTACGAAATAAACAGAGCTTGAGTGTTTTTTACGTTTTACGATATTGTGATTTTTATTAGTTGATTTTCATAGAACTTATCTCCAACACTATACTAGAATGATGTCTAGTTTGACATGGGCTTCTCATATGTCCTTATATCAACCAATTACCCGAACTTCATATATGTTGAATTCTTGCTTTTTATTAATCAGTGTACATTTCTCCAATGATAACGCAATTACTGTCTTTTTTTATATAATAATTTTTTTTGGAGAATGTTTATCTAGTTTAGCAATCTCGTTTGTTTTACTATACATGTAACATATACCAATTGTTCAAGCGAAAGATATAAGAATAAAGGCACCGGGCGTACTTGAACTTTTGCAAAAATGTTTGATAAGATCCCTAAATTTTTCCTATTCAATTGAATTTCTAAATTATACATTCTTTTGTTTGAGTTGGTCCTTTTTCAATAAATTATGAACGGTAATGTTGACGTGTCAGACCACGTCAGCATATTATCTTGAGTTGTTGCTGACCTGGATTAATGAATAGAATCGAATAGAGAGAAAGAGAAAGAGAGGGGGCTGGCCCGCGCTGCGGGAAAGAGACAAAGGCTACGGAAGCTGTGAACTCTGTGTTTTTAAGTATTTTTCTATTTTTTTTCCAGATTTCCTTATTTACTCAATATTTTAAAAAAAATTTCATTTTAGAATATTTTTTTGAGATTTTTGGTAGCCACCCAAGAAGTCAATGGAGCATATAACAAAAGGGCCACTTTGGCACTTCCATTATCTTTTTTAACAAAAGAACCACCAAAATATATATATAGTTTATGAACTCGATTGCATAAAAACATATCACAAACCTAATTGAACATTTTGCAAAAATCTAGGGATCTCATGTGCCTTCCTTCCTCGAAATTAACCACATAAATTAATTTTAGGAAATTAAACGTATTACAACTAAATTATATACGGTAATCAAGGTAAAAGAGGCCGTGCACTACAAAAAAAAATAAGGATTTAGCCACGGAAAATTAGCGACGAAAAATTTTTCGTCGCTAATTTGCGATGGATTTTGCAACGAAAAATTTTCCGTGGCTAATTTGCGACAAAATTTGCAACGAAAAAAAAATTCGTCGCTAATTTGCGACGGATTTTGTGACGAAAAATATTCCGTGGCTAATTTACGACGGAATTAGCCACGATTTTTTTTTTGTCGCAAGTTTGGGACAAAAAAAAATTCACCGCTAATTCCGTTGTAAATTAGCTACGGAAAATTTTTCGTCACAAATTAGCAACGAAAATAAACTCTCACTTCACTTTCCCGATTATTTTTAATTTCGTCGCTAAATTTGTGGCTAATTAGCCACGGATTTTAATTCATGGCTAAGTCCGTGGCTAATTAGCCACACATTTAGCGACGAAAATAAACTCTCACTTCACTTTCCCGAATATTTTTAATTTCATCGCTAAATCCATGGCTAATTAGCCACACATTTAGCGACGAAAATAAACTCTCACTTCACTTTCCCGATTATTTTTAATTTCGTCGCTAAATCCGTGGCTAACTCTCACTTCACTTTCCCGACTATTTTTAATTTCGTCGCTAAATCCGTGACTAACTCTCTCTTCACTTTCCCGACCATTTTTATTTCTATCGCTAAATCCATGGCTAATTAGCCACGGATTTAGCGACGAAAATAAACTCTTGCTTCACTTTCGCGACTATTTTTTATTTTCGTGGCTAAATCCGTGACTATTTAGTCACGGATTAAAATCCATCGCTAATTAACCACGGATTAAAATCCATCACAAAATTATACTATAAAAAATAAATTTTGCCACGGAAAATTAGCTACGAACATTTTTGTCCGTCGCTAGTGCGCGACAGACGTTTTTATCCGTCGTAAATTTCGCGTTCCCTGCCCTCACTTCCAATTTGCCCGCCCTCACCCGCCGTTCTCTCTCTCTCTGCTGATTCCTCAGATCCTCCTTGCACTCGCTGTTCTCCCTGCCTCTCCCTCTTTCGTCTCTCGATCAGATCTGCACTCGCTGTACCCCTCGCTAGAGATAGGAACCTACCCCTCGCACCGCAGCTTCGATGATGGTGGAGAGGACGCGCCGCCGCGGAGGAGGAGGAGGAGCAGCAGCAGCAGCTGGGCCTCGTTCCCTCGGCCACCCCGTGTTTCCCTTCCCCCCCCCCTCCCCTCCCCTCCCTCCCTCGTCAGAATTGGGGGGCGGCGCCGCCGAGCTGGCCTCGAGGTACTTCCCCTTTGGGTGTTCCGGTTGATGTTCGCTGGATGGGGTCGTTGCGTTCCGTGATTCTTGCACCCGATTGCCGGCTCGTTCGTTTGATTGCGTGCTCCTCCCGTTCTCTCGGGTGCCTGATTGCTCGATTCTAGCTGCATTCCTGCTCGTTCTCGACTGTTTCGGCTGTAGTTTGGGGTAAAGGGGGCTCTGGTGTCGTAATTCGTGATTTTAGTGCTAGCGTTGCGTGCTGAATTTCAAGCGATGTTTCTGGGTGCGACAGTGGTGTTGCTTGGCTTTTGATTTTCGTATCCAGCGGGGTTCTGTTAGCTGAATCACTGGGCTGAGTGTTCAAATTCGGAGCCTTTGCAATGCTCTCGGGGAAGTAAACTTTTTGGTTGTTGGGTCTTGAATTTACACTTTTCTTTACTTGGGAATGTGTTCAGCTCGATTCCGTTGAAAGTTCTTACCTATGTCTGTGGTTCCCCAGAGTAGTATTGGCTAAATAGCGGAAGCTTGCAACTTTTGTTATGCTAAGTGACTGTTGAGTCGCCTTTGGTAACAGAGCTTACTTGGTGAAGTCATTCTGACCTGTAATTCAGTTTGGAATTGGCTCCCCCCTGCTTCAAGTGATTTTGGAGGGTTTAGACCATGGATTTCTCAAAACTTCTAGCACCTTTGATTTTTTTCCCTTGCTTTTTTGTAATTATAACTAGAAGCTACTGCGTTGAAATTAAAAAAAAAACAATGTTACTATGTTTTTGGTCTTTATAGTTTGTAAAATGCATCTCTTTGGAATGTATAAATTACGATTTTAGGTGCATAAACTTCTTGACCAAGCTTTTCTTGAAGTTGTGGAGTGTGCTCTGTCAACGAGATTGGCATCTTATTTTTCCTAAATGATGATAGATAAGCTCTGACATCTGTTTTAATATGGGTGATGGTATGGCAGTAAAACACTTATCAGCATGGCAAGCCAACTTTGATTGATGGGGATGTATTAACTTGGTACCCTAACCCAGGAAGAATCTCCTAGGATATTGACTCATGGCTAGGAAGGGCAATCAGCAGAAGAATGGGGTTAGTCGTTCCTCACAGAATGGCAAAAGGAAGGGTTCAGAAACACATCAAGAAAGAAGACAAGCTACTGACGTGAAGATTCCTCCTAAAGAGACAACTGTGAACAGTCATCACTCGAGCAACGCGTCGGCTGAGAGCATGAGTCAAGGAACTGGGAAACTAATGAGTATGGATAAACAAGGGACAGATGCAGCTCAGGGATTAGAGCACCCAGTTCTGTCTGGGGAATCTTCAGGGGATTATATTCAAAATGCATCTCCTATGGGCATGTCCCACGAGAGAGAACAAGGTGGACTACATTGTGATAATAATTGTCAAAATAGCTGAAAAGGTGGCCTGGGCCGCAAGCTGAATGGGCATATAACAAATCTAATAGAAAATGTCCACATATTTGACAATTTAGTTGTTAGAAATGTGAGAAGATCAGCTTTGTGTGTCCTAAAGGTAGCTGGAGAGTGGCTAGAGTCACAAAGACCTTTTGTCATTAATTTAAAAGGTGACATACTAAAGGCTCGTGACTATGTGAAAGTGAAGATTGAGCTGACCTACCCGGTTATTTTGAAATGGCTTGTATACTTTGGGAACATAATGTTTCTCTTATCAATGATTTGGTTGGATTGCACTCTTAGGGGAATCGATTCTTTCCTACGTATGGGAACTACATCTTTCTTTTCTATCATATGGTGTGGAATTTTCTCAGCTATCGCTATGGTCGGCATGGTAAAGTTTCTTGTGGTCTCGGTAAGTCACTCATCACTTTTTTTCCTTTTAGGTCGAAAAGTCACTCATCACTTCACAAGCGACTTTTATTGACTTCCTATTGTATTGCTGGTTCAAGTTATCCTTTCCCATCCTGACATGACCTGTTACCCTGTATCCATTCATGTTTGTATGTCAATATTTCATCCTGAACTGAGCTTATAAATATGTGCAACTCCTCCTTCTTCCTGTCAAAGTAGAAGAAATCAAAATAAGCATAGAGTATTACCTGTTGTCACTTCCAAACTCCTTGGAGCCACACGGTATTGTTGCTGGATTTTATCTAGTAAGATACGCATCCTCTTTTGTCTATGTTCCTAGAATTCATTCCTCAGTTGCTCTTTCTGAAATGTTCAGAATAACTCTATTAAGCACACTTTGCATCTGCTGCATTCCTTTTTACCGACTGAAGTTTGCATTCATTCAGGTGCTAGCTGTTCTTGTGGGTATTTTTGTGGGGTTTGCCGCTGCACTTTTGCTGCTTGCACTTTGTGGCACCGTCTTCTTGTGGTTTTATTGAAGTTTTTGGACAACAGCTCTTGTAATCATCCTTGCAGGTAATGGCTTCGAGGCTTTCTCTTAAAGACTTAACTCGATGTCTGCTCTTAATGTGCTTTTGAGTTTGTAAGCTTGCTTAGATCCAATATTCATGTACATGCAGGTATATCATTCACATTGAGCCATGAACGCCTTGCACTTTTCATATCAACGATCTATGCCGTGTACGGTCATTATGTATCCTTTAGAAGCTGAATATATTAACATTTAATGTGGAAACAATGTCACTAATTTTGTGTCTAAATCCATACAATTTATGTTTTGTAGAAGAACAGCTTTGAGCAATTTTGCATAAGTTATGCAAATGAGAGGTTGCGGCAACATTTCAACCGGCATTTGTTAAAACTGGAGCAGGAAGTGAGCATCTCACATGGACCGTGTCTTTAGTTTTGTTCAGTATTTATATGATGGGTGTTGTTACTAAAAGCAGGATATTCTTTTTTGATTCATTTCTGTCGTCATTATTTATTGTGCAAAGATTAGTTATTGTGCAAGATTATTTATTCTCTCATTATGTGTACTATAAAGAAAAATATTGATGTTATTAAGTGTTTAATCAATGTTAAATATAAATTCCAAAAATTAATTTTGCTTTTAATTAGGTTTAAAATCAAAAAATAAAATAAATGATTTTATCGTACGATCACAAATTACAAAAGTTCGTTGCAAAAATAAAATTTCGTCGCTAATTTCGTCCCTAAACGATATTCATTGTAGAGTTCGTCGTTAAAGAATTAATAAAAAATCGTCGCTAAATTTGTTCATGAATAATGTTCATGGCAAAAGTAAAAATATTTGGTGGCAATTTTAGCGACGGAATTTGCGACCAATAAAATTCGTAGCTAATTTGCGAAATTTGCGACGAATTTCGTGACGGATAAAGTTTGTGGCTAATTTGCGACGAATTTTGCGACGAAATTTCCGATGAATTTTGCGATGAATAAAGTTCGTAGCTAATTTGCGACGAATTTTGCGACGGATAAAATTCGTGGCTAATTTGCGACGAATTTTGCGACAAATAAAGTTCGTGACTAATTTGCGACGAATTATTTGCGATTAATTTTGCGACGGAAATTGAAATTTTCCATCGCAAAAATTTGCGACAACCTATTAGCGACGGAATTTTTTCCGTCGCTAATTTCGTCGCAAATTCGATTTGCAACGGATTTTGCCAAATTTTTCGTCGCCAATCCCTTGTTTTTTTATAGTGGTGGCGGCGGCTATAATGGTGTTATATCACTTGTGGGTGGTGCTACTAGTCATGACTAATGGAGGTGGCTGTGGAGAGTGGTGTTGATGGAGAAGTTGCAAGTACTGGGTGGGGGACGGCAATGGTGGACAAGTTGGGGTGGTTATGTCAACCACCACTGCTGCACTTGGGATGGTTGATGGTGGTGGTAGAGCCTGATGAAGGCATGGACGGTGGGTCAAGGACTCGAGGTGATGGTAAAGCAAGAGGAAGCGATCGTGGCGGCGGCGGAGGAAGTGAAGCCATCGTCGAGGATAAGTTAGAATCGTATTATTCTAATTTATTTGGAAGAAACATGTCGCATTCAAAATAGCATGCTCATTTGCACCGATGCTCTTTCTCGAGAACTCTTAGACTGCGTTTGATCGTCCGAATTTCTAAACAAGATAGGACTGGATATGATAGGATAAGAAATCCTGGGATTTCTTCATATCCTGTCCACTGTTTGGTAGACTACGGATTTAAAGTCGAATATGATAATTTTTATTTTTTATTTTTGCTATTCATGGATCCAGAGGAGTCGGTGAAGGAAAAAAGAGCCGAGAAATTTTTTTGGTGAAAGCGCACAAGGTGTGGGGATGAAGATGACGGCGAGTAGAGAGTAAGGTTTTTGGAAAAATAGGCATTAAAAATCCTATTCGTGTCTATTCCATCCTCCGGATTTTTTTATCCGGGCTATATCCGGTCTATATCCAATCTTATCTTATCCTGGACCACCACTAAATACAGGATAGTATAAAATATATTATATCCTGACTTTTATCCGGTCGACCAAACGCAGCCTTATTCTCTGGCCAGGAGAAGATGTTTGGACTCGGCAAGAAAAAGAGCAATTAAGACATCCAACGCTTTATCCGCGCATTGGGACGTAGCTGCTACGTTGAAATTGCCAAATCGGGAAACTTTATCGAGTTCAGTATATGAGTAGCTCATATAGGAAAGAGTATGGGATCATAAAATCTTCTCTAGGAAAGCAAATTCTATGGTTTTAAGAAGGAACTCAATGGCTAGGTATTCACGGAGGAACTTAAGTTACAGAGACGAGGTTTTTGGCGTGACCGAATGCTGATCAGCTGTTCACCTTCACCCCATGATCCAATCTCCTCTTTCTTCTCCTCCCCCCACCAAGCTGCGTCTCAGGCCGCACAACCGACCGCCGCCATCTGTGCCCATCGTGTTTCCCGCCTTCCCCTCTTCTCTGCTCTCGCCCTCGTGTTGTTTTTTCTTAGTTCTTGTGCATGCAGCCGTCGCCTCTTCTCGGTGGCCAGTCCATGGTCGTCAGAATCTCGGCCTTGCCGTCGGACCTCGTGGCCATGGACAAGCCACCTTGCCAGATCTGGAAACTCGAGGCTTAGGCTCGACGGCAAGAATAGAGAAGGGGGTTAGCTCAACACCGGAATCCACTGGCCAAGGCTCAGCTCGGCTTCCATGGCTTGGAGTTGCTGGCCGAGTCTTAGCTGAACGGTGGCGTGGAGCTCAACCAAAGAGATGATTTAGAAAGATGGACGGGGGCTACGAGGATGAAGACCGTGGGAGTGAACTTACCGTTGGCTGCGGCAGCGACGGTGGGAATGGAGTGGCGAGGATGGATGTTGCAGCGGCTCAGGCACACCAAATGTCCAAGCATTCTGGTTTGCTTTTGTGGAAAGGGAGGAGAGAGAGAGAAGCATTAGATTTAGGCGTTGGGATTACATCCTTATAAGTTTTTGATGATTTGAAAACTGTAAGTACAATGTTAATATCAAAATGGACTCTGATGATATCAATGATCTATATGAGCTCGATGAAGACCAGAACAAATATATTAACAAAGGGAGAAGAAATTTCAATATGACGAGATGAAGACTCGGATATAGCAGAGTTGATCTTTGGTCCACATAATGTCTGAAGGCAAATATAATTAAAAGGAACATTGGATAAGCAATCGCAAGTCCTTTTTCACGGATTAACTGTGGACCGTGGACAACATCTCCAGACTAATGACACCGAGCACATGCTAGTAGTGAGCATTAGATTGTGTTGATATTAAGTTTCTAGTGATACTGATAATGTGTTCGTCTAAAGATGACCGTCGAACGAAGAAAACATAGCCGTTAACGGGCTGATTTTAGGAGCAACACTTGCTGATTGTAACTTATCTCGAAGATTATTAGTGGAATTCAACTTGTGTTGAGGCTGTCTTCTGAAGAGTGGGTGTAGGTTAGAAGATAAAGTCGAACCACTATAAATTGCTTTGTAATTCATTAGTACCATTTGCGCATAATTCTCTAATCTTTTTCTGGTGCTGTTGAGATACATCTCATTATATTACGTGAAAGAGTTTCAAAATCTGGACACAATCTATTCACCAAACTCTAGATTGTATTATTAGTCCCAACATTAGGGAATTTTGATATGGTGTGGATGAGACGAAAAGGTAGTGAGTATAATGACATATATCAATGCCATAACTTATACGACACCCATTTTGATGCCAAAACTTTTTAATCGATCATTTAAGTGACGCAACTTTGAATAATGATCACTTAAGAGACTTCGGTGACGTAAAATCTGATATGGCTTAAGGAGTTACTTAATCGGACCCTTTTAAAAAGTTTGGCACTAAATTGATCATTCATAAAGTTTTGGATTATTAAATGCATCAATTTTCCAAAATTGGGAAATTGGGGTCAGCTTAGCTTGCCAAACATTCCTAGCATTTATTCTCCTAGTTAATCAAAGAGAAGCAATCCTGTCCCACAAGTCTCCAAGCTATATTATTTAGTCTCAAAACAGAGCAAGGTCAGAGAAGTTACCAGAGTTGAAGAAAATTCTACTTACTTCCTTTTTCTTTTCTTTTTTTGATTTTTTTTTATTTTAAATGAAATAATTTGGAGAGAATGTTTATTCTCTTATTTTGCTTTTGAGTTTAACTAAAAGAAAAAAAAAGAGAAAAATAGTAGCAAAGTCGAATATTGGCTTTGTGATTTTTGCTTTTGGCTCGTGTCGCCGTTTAGACAAATTTCTAATTTTAAGATTTCAGACTTAAAATTTTATAAATGATGAATTTAATACCAAAACTCTATGAACGACCAATTCAGTGAGACCTCCATTTAAGTGACTTTAATGAGCCGCAGAGCCACCTAAATGATCGCAATCCAAAAGTTTTAGCACTAAAATAGAGGAAAAATTGTCCAAAAAATCATAAACCTATTACATTTTTGCCAATTCAGTCATAAATCTTTTAATTGTACATTGAATCCTAAATATTTTTACGTTTTGCCAATTAAGTTCATCTGATCAATTTTAGCGGAAATCATTGACTTGAATGCCAGCGGTCCTACGTGGCACGACCGATGTTAATATAGATAATTTTTAATAATATATATTTAATTTTATTATTTTTTCCCTTCCTTTTTTTTTCCCAATGGTGGGCCGGCGAGGGTCGCGGCCTTTACTTGTGGCTAGCAATGGTCGGCCGGTGAGAGTTACAAGAAAAAAATATAAAATATAATTCTATAAAATATTAAAATATTATTAAAAATCATCTATATTAGCGCCGTTCATACCACGTAAGATCACGTAAAATGACCGGCGTTCAAAATTGGCCAAACGGACTCAATAGATATGATGCGAAAAGATTTGAGAGTCGATCGGTATAATTAAAATGCCTAACACCGAATTGCCAAAAGTATAATAGATTTATAACTTTTTTAATTAATTTATCACCAAAATAGACGCTTTACAAAAGTCGTGACACCGACACCGACGCCGCGTGTCATCAACTTGTATGCTAAGATAGCTCACGGGTTCACTCCCTCAAAAGACGAGGACAATTAATAATCGAGAACAATAATCAAATTGGGGGGGGGGGGGAAATCGTTGAAAGGGAGCCTCAGAAGAAAAATTCCCTCTTTCGACAAGCTCAATTACCGGAGGAAAAAAGATAAAAACATATATATATATATATAATTGAAAAAGAAAATAAAAAAAAAAACAAATCGTCCGCGTCACCATTATTCTCTCCCTCGCTAAGCAACCGCGCTCCCTCCTCAGCATCGTCTTCTTCTTCTTCTTCCTCCCCCGGCCCCCCCGGATCCATCCACCGGTCTCCCCTTCTACAAGAACCTTCTGCCAAGAAAACCCTAAGCGCGATGCACGAGACGGAGCTCCACGACCTCTCCGACGACGCCGATTACGCCTCGGCCGCCTCGCAGCTCCAGGCAATCCATCCCCCCTCCTCCTCCTCCTCCTCCTCCTCCTTCCGTTTTCCGTTTTCTCGACGGCCGTCGCTCGATCGCCGCCCGCATTCGGCGTCGCGATCGCCGTGCCCTGCCGATCGGGACGGATCGTCGTCGGTTGTCTTTTGAATGATTCCCGGCCTGCTTTTGCGGTTTCCCAGGGATCGGTGAGCATGGAGCGGAGCGACAGTGCCAAGACGAGCTCGTCCGCCGAGCCGGAGGGCGCGGAGGTGGTCTATGCGAAGGACTACGTGTCGATTCACCCGTCGCAGCTGGCCTCCGAGAGGATCAGCGGGAGGTTGAAGTTGATTAAGCAAGGGCCGTCTCTTTTGCTGGTGAGCTCGGTCGATCGGTCTCGCTTGTCGTGTCGATCGTCGGGGATGATAGTTTTTTCTTGTTGCGGGCGGTTGATTCCTTGGTTTTTTTTTTTAATCTGTGCGCTGTAGACCTGGATACCCTACAAAGGTCAGGACTCGAACGCTAGGCTGTCTGAGAAAGGTACTGTGCAACTTCCTTTTTTTTTTGGGTCTTCGTGATCTCATTATGCATGTGGATGTAGCTTCTGAGACCGTTTCCTTGTCGATTGTTTGTGCAGATAGGAATCTTTATACGATCAAGGGGATTTCTTTCTCCGATATCAGGTCCATCCGTCGCCACAACCCGACGCTCGGGTGGCAATACATCATCGTCGTTATGTCCTCAGGTAAAGAACCGTGCAAGTATGCAGTGTCTGCCTTAAATTTCTTATTCGCGGATCGGCTAATGTAATTGCCACGCCAGGAAACGCTCTATTGAAGACATTAGGGAGCTTTGGTATCTGATTGACCTGATGTGTCGTAATTTCTGTCTTGGGGAAAATCCATGGAAAGCAATTGAATAACTGGTTTACCTGTCTGTTTTATTGGTGAAATTTCATCGTGAAGACGAAAATGTCAAGGAAAGTATGATCTTCAAATCTACCAAAATTGTTTTCTGCAAAGAATGCAGATATTGTATATTTGTGGCTTTGCACAGTTTGTCGACTATTTTTTCAGCTTGTCCATAGACGTTGTCTTTTATTATTAGAAATCTGAAGTTGAGAGCTGTTCCATGATTCGCTCATTCTCTTGAGGTCATCTTTTGGTTCCAAATAGTATGTCCTTGTTGAGCATTCCTTATAAGCTGAGCATGACATAGAGAGGATGTCAAAGCAATAAGACCGCTTGAGAGGGTTTTTGCTGTCTTAAAATTATGTTCGCTCGTTTAAGCTAGTAAAGAAAGCATGCTGTTGTTCGATGTAGGAGGAGAGACTCTGCTTCTTCAAGAATATCTTCGATTTTGACATGAATATCTTAATTTTAACTCTGTAAAGCAGTATTCAGTTTTGGAGAAATTGGTCTCAATAAACCTGATGATGTTCTATTTCTTTCCAACAAATGACCTTGTCCAGCAAAATCGGACTCTTCTTGGTATGCATTGTGTGATTGACAGTAATCTGCAGGACTTGCATATCCTCCTCTTTACTTCTATAGTGGAGGAGTCAAGGAGTTTCTTGCGACAATAAAGCAACACGTTTTTATTGTGAGGTACATTAGTCCTTGATTTCCTTTTGTTGGTAACTTGAGGTCTCAAATATACTTGTTTAATCTCTGTATAAGGTACGCAGAGAAGCGGTAATGTGTTATACTTGAAAACAAATTGATGTAATAGTCGATAGAGTCTGCGCATCTCCTTGAGTCTGATTTTTTGGGGAAAGAGACTAATGGTGTTAATAACTTCTATTTGTTGGAGAGGTCTGCTGTTGACGTAGATATTAAATATGATATGCTGTAGGGGCCCTGGAGTCTATATATGCTGTTTAGTGTTAACACCCAAATTCTGATTTATGTTATTTTTTTAACTTTCTAAAGGAAAAAGAGAGAGAGAGAGAGAGAGAGAGAGAGAGAAGTCATCATGATGGTGGAGTGGAGTTATATTTGCTACATTCAGTTGTATAATTCAATTCAAATGTTGCTGTGCTTATGAAAGTACTATAAACACACTACAAGAGGAAATTTTTGAAGGTTTAATGAAGTTTTTCTGCATATTCTGTAAAAGAATGCTCTTATTGCAACAAGATTGACATTGTTTTGATGATTATAACATCAAATGATGTTTCAGACTAGAGTCTGGCAAATAGATATCATCCTTTTCCATGTATTTCTGATTGTTTTGGAGATTATCATGACTTAATCCATAGATTTTACATCTCAATTGATAATCATCGGTTATATCATCTTCTTTCTTGAGAAAGAAGCCAGTTGGGATGTTGAGCAAGTACCTGTTCATGCAATCTGACTTTCTCTATATCTCTGTTGGGTTTTCTTTTATTATGTTGATTGAAATATACCAATCCCATCATGTAATAACCTTTCAAAGGTGGTCTATTTTAAGAAGGAAGTCTAGGATTAAAGAAAGTAGGCTGGTATATTTCATGAATTTTCAGTGACATGTATTTTCTCCCTGTAGTATTGTAGCTGTGCTCCTAGGAGCCTAAGACTTGGAGTAAACATGGTAGTAAAATCATACGAAGTTTGAGAAAGGACAAAGATCAAATTTTTTGGTGGCCCAATTGGTGCTTGCTGGCATTACTTTAAGTTCATTTTTATTTTCAGATCTTGAAAATATGTCACCTTTGTTTTTATAGATCTAGGAACCTAGTGGGCAACTTAGAGAGAAATTAGTGATTTGACCTTTTACTGCTAATACCGATAGACTTAGAATTGCTGATGAATATCTCCTACGTCACAAATATAGCCCTTCTTTTCGCTGTTGCTTGTTAGTTTCTCTAAGTAAGTGATCCTATTTCAGGTCAGCTGACGATGCCAACGCATTTCTTGTGAACGATTTTCAAAATCCTCTTCAGGTGTGGGTCACTTTGCATTCTCTCGCTTTTATTTGGTTTTGTTTTGGAAAGAACTTTTAGGTATTTAGCCATCCATGTGCGCCTTATGAAGGTACCTGTTCATGAGTACTGGTCAAGGATGATGCCATTTATAACAGATAACAGATAACCTACTGATTGGATTAGAGATTATGGAGATGCAAGGATCCTTATTAGTGTTTTTTTTTTGTTCATGGTCATGCAATAAATTTCAATTAGGCAATAGTACTTTCACTAATGGAATCTTTTCAATGGCTAGAGCGATACTGGCAACTTAAGTAACTGTCATTCTTCTTTGTTACTTGACTTTTGAAAGAGGCTATGTTGGCTTGTCAGAGAACTTTATCTTCCTTGGAGCTGCCCAGGGCTGTTGTTGCAAATGGACTCTCTGCATCCACATCTATTTCAGCTCCACATGCTGTTGAAAATCCGCCAATTGATGATGGTAGTGTTAGTGGTGAAGTTGCTAGTTTGTCTTTGTACAATGGGAGGCCAAGACCAAAGGTTAATGATCCTGCTCGGGATCTTTCAATTCAAGTACTGGAGAAGTTCTCTCTAGTGACAAGGTTTGCTCGTGAAACGACTTCACAACTCCTTCGCGAAAGTCTAAACAATGGGTATGGTAATGATAGGAGAGACCATAGCCTGCACCATCATGATTACTCTTACAAGCCATCCACTGAACCAGAGAAAGCTCCTGAGGAGGTTCCTGTTGTGCCAGATCCTCTGGAGGTAATTTTCTGCAACCTATGAATATCACATGCTCTAAAACTTCAAATTGTGGAACTGCTGTGTCCTTCGTATTTCTTTAGAGATTAAGTGAAATCTGAGTGCTTCATCCTTTCACTAATGAAGTATATGGTCCCTAACAGCACCAGATTGCAAGTTAGTGCCATTCTTAAATGAGTCTCAGGTAATTAATTGGCATCATCTTGAATGGATTACTACTGTGTTGATAATTTGACAAATTTTCTAAAGGCTCGTCTGACTGTAGAGGCAAAAAAGACAGTCATGATCATCTTCGCCATTAGGGAACTCTCGTTTTTTTTTTTAATGCGGTCCTGTTGATAAATGTCATGTAACTAGCTCATTTACATTGTTTACCGCTGAGCTATCGGTTGTACCTCTTCTGTTGCTTTCCTTGCTGCTGTAATGCATTTCTTGGCATATGTACTTTTGTAGTTGTCTCATTTGCAATTTGTTTTTTTTCACTTGCCTTCTTGTATTTCCTGTCTACCTTGGAAACTTGAGTTACTCTTCACTTATTATTTTCTGCACAAATTCTTATGTTGCTTTTTGGCAGTTTGATAAATTATCATTGGTGTGGGGAAAACCACGACAGTCGCCGTTAGGGTCAGAAGAGGTATGAACAGCCCTTCTAGTATAAGTTCTGTCAATTGTTTAAAAGGAATCCATTGATGACGATTTTTTTTCATTCTATGATGTAAATGGTACTTGTCGTCCTGTCTTTTCACGTATTAGAGATAGATGAATCCCATGCCTCTTAGCCTTGTTATTTTCTATTGTATTTTCAGTGGGCTACTTTCTTGGATTCTGAAGGACGGGTGATTGATTCAAAAGCACTGAAAAAGAGAATATTTTACGGAGGAGTAGAACACAGATTGAGGAGAGAGGTGTGTATTTTTTTTGGTTTGGATGGATTATTAGTATCCTAGTTGTCTATACAGAGTGCTTTTTGGTTTTCTCCACTTTAGCATTTTACTGGATCTTGTGTTGATGTTGTTATAGTAACGTTAATGTTTGCAGGTCTGGGCACTCTTGTTGGGATACCATGCCTTTGATTCAACGTATGCGGAGAGAGAATATCTTAGGTCGATGAAAAAGTCAGAGTATGAAGCCATAAAACACCAATGGCAGGTATGCATTAATTTCCGCATAACTTCATACTTTTTGTGCACTTCGTATAAAACACCTCCTGGTGCTGCATGCTCTTTAGTGCCCTTCATGGATATTTCTGCTTGGCTAGGCTTGTGTCTGTGATACTGTGTTAAACTTTAAAAATTTCCAATATTTCTGGGGATTCATTTGTGTTTTCTTGTAGTGTCATCCTATTGTTACTTTTGCTCCCCATCCTACTTATATCATGGCTCTTCAATAGGTTTTTATCTGTGGTAATTTCTTTCCAGCAGGAGCTGGTTCACTTTCGTCACTGCCTTCTGGATCTTTTTTTTTTTTTTGGTCGAAGCATTCTGGATCTATTTGGGGTGTTTTTTCCATTTTTCTAGTGGGATGACAGAAAAGTGGATAATACAAGTAATCTAATGACATTTACTTCAGTAATCCCATGTGAAATTACTTAATGGTAAGAACATTCTATGGACAACATTTGACAACAAAACGCTGTCACGTAGTTCTTTGATAAATTACAGATTCATAAATAAAAAATGATCTAGGTATAATAAAATGTAGTTACAAATAATAGCTAGTTAGCGGTGCCAACATTTGTTGAACTATTTCATAGAGAAGAAAATGAAAGGATATACCTTCTTTTGGGCTTCAGTATGGCTATGGGAATATCCCATGTGTCTAAATGGGTTACTACATCCAACATTAGTTAGCCTTTTTGATCTAGTTGCTCGGCCATTTGAATATCCTAATCATCCTAGGAACATATCCATATTTCAGTTATAGTCTCTTCGGACAGATTCTATATGAATCATAGAAAGCAAATTTGAGCATCACTTTTTAGCAAATTGCATTGAGTTATTGATTTGTGATCTAATCGTGAATTAAATCAAATTCATTTAGTGCTTATTTGTTTGCCAATAATTAAAAGCGAAAAGATATTTTTTGCTTTCTCGGGAATATTTAATATAGTCTAAATTTCAAAAAGATTATCATACAGTTACATGTCAATTTATGCAACATGTATTTAGTATGAAAGTTTTAGGTGTTTTGGATGACAAAGTTGAAACACATGAGCCACAAGATTTTGATTAAGCAAAAATTAAAGAGTAAAAGTAAATCTAGACATGCCCTTATCATTTTGAATCTCACAGTTCTTTTTCTTCATACCTATTGAGTTGATCCGTCTTGTTGGTGAGCTGAACAGAAAATCGCCCAATTTGAACTACACTGGTTTCTGATATTCTTCTCTTTTAAAGTAACTGAGTGAGAAGTAGAAAATCCATATTCTACTCTTTTCAAGAGTAGAGGGTGTATTCACTGAATGGCAATTGTAAATGATGATACCTTTAAAGAGTGAAGTCTAATAATTGGTAGGTAATTGTTTCCTTTGCATGAGCATTATAAAAGGTGCATTTCTCAATTGTTGCATGCTAAGTATGGTCATGTGAAAGCAATAGCAAAATGATTTCTTTCTGTGCGACAGAGTATATCTGCAGAACAAGCAAAGAGGTTCACTAAGTTCAGGGAGAGGAAAGGTCTTACAGATAAAGATGTGGTAATTGAAGTTTGGTGTGATTTTCCTGTATATTTGCTGCTGCTTGTGGAATTTGATGTGTTTGACTTTTTATCCATCTTCCATATTGAAGGTTAGGACTGATAGGTCACTCTCATTCTACGAAGGAGATGACAACCCAAATGTGAATCTTCTTCGAGATATTTTATTGACCTACTCATTTTACAATTTCGATCTTGGTTATTGTCAGGTAATAGTTCTCGCTTACTGCTGTCTGGTGAAACAGCCTGTGTTTGAATGTCTTAAAGCTTTATTTCGCAGTTATTTTGTGGTGGCAGTTATTTTGTGTGTCCTCGCTCCAGAAGGCTAAAGCCTCTGGTGTTTGAATGGTAATTTCGATAGTAACACTTTACTATTCAAGCATCTGGGCTTCACTCGTTTTTCTTTCATGATTGCCAATCTCTCTATTGAATTTACAGTGGTCATCAAAATGTCTTGGTGTAGGTTTGGGTGCATAAAGGATGGTCTTTTGGTTCAACCTCCCTTATCATGTTTGCCTGACATGGGGGGTGCTTTTTTGCGTCATTACCTAAAAACCTTGTCCTTCAGAGGGTTTTCCTTTAAAACTTAAACTTTAGAAAATTTGAATTTAATAATGAACTTCAATGTCCTTATAGCCTATTCTAGTAACTTAGTGTGACCGTTAACTGTTGATGCACTGGCCAACAAGTAGTAGTGGCATGAGGTGGCTCAGCCTTCTTTGAATAGATGGAAATTAACCATGTGATGCATTGAAGACATTTGAATCAGAGAGAGAGAGAGTAGTCACGGATCCTGTTACCAACATTCATAGGAGCTAGATTCAATCAACCCTGATGTTATGTAGTCTTATACGTGAAGTAACACTTCGATAGAATTGAAACAAACTTAAATAGGGGTATGATTAAAATAACAGTACTTAAAGTCCTGGGTAGATTTTTTTTTTTTCTTGCTTGCTAAATAATCCAGGCTAGAGTTGAGATTTAATTAAGCTTTTAAATCCCCTGTTCACCGTATCAATTGTTTATGACATTTGCCTGTTTTGATACAAATTGTTTGTTCTTTAAATATGCAGGGTATGAGTGATCTTCTTTCTCCCATATTGTACGTTATGGAGGACGAATCCGAATCTTTTTGGTGTTTTGTTGCTCTGATGGAACGACTTGGACCCAATTTTAATCGAGATCAAAATGGCATGCACTCTCAACTATTTTCATTATGCAAGGTCTCTCTCTCTCTCTCTCAATAAAAAAAAAACCCAGAGAATGAGCAGTTATCGATGTTGATTAAAGTTTTTATCTGATAATATATGCAGAATAGTCATATGCTTCTTGAGCGAATTTATTATGTTTTATATGCAAATTAGTTTGGTGCCTGAAATTAACCATGCCCATTAATGCATCACTGATCATCTCCCTTTCAAGTAAAGTGTCTGATACTGAGCATTGCCTCTCGTAAAATAAGGATTACAACGTTGAAATTTTATTCTGCTTGCTGATTGTATATACTCTTGTAAATTTTGCTTCTGGATGACATACGTGAAACTTGGGGACTGAAAATCGTGCTGTAATTTTTGCAGCTGGTGGAGTTGTTGGACCGTCCACTGCACAACTATTTTAAGCAGAATGATTGCTTGAATTATTTCTTTTGCTTCCGCTGGGTTCTGATACAGTTCAAAAGGTAATTTATCTAGAAGATTGTTGCTTAGTCCAAGAAACATGTCGATTCTATTGACAGCTGCAGTGTAGGCTAAATTATAATCCTCTCTTCATCCTTCAAGTAATGTTTCTGCGAGTGTGAATTTCAGTTTTTTTCCCCTTACCTCAGATACTTCCAAATGTCAATATTTTTCTCTTGACCAATAAAATGATTTGGTGGTTTGTGTTGTCACTTTCTTAATGTTCGATCAATGAAGACTGGACTTACAAAATTCTGGGACCTACTTTTTGCTAGTTTTTTAAGAAGATTCCAAGCTTTTTCAGCATCCATTGGTTTTATCAGTGCAATTCTGTTTCTATATGCTTATCGATAGAATCATTCTTACCAGCTGCATAACAATTTGTTGCTGTTTTGGTAGAATCATGTTGCACAGCTGAAAATGTTTGTTATTCCGCTAGTTGAGGAACAAAATATGCTGATCTATGTTGATTTCTTTTGTACCTGCTCTCCTTTCTTTCCTCCTGATTACTTTTTGCGCTTTCAGGGAATTCGAGTATGAAAAGGTAATGCGCCTATGGGAGGTTTTCTGGACACACCACCTGTCAGAGCATTTACACCTGTATGCTTGCGTTGCAATCTTGAAGCGGTACCGCAACAAGATAATGGGCAAGCAGATGGACTTTGATACGCTCCTGAAGTTCATCAACGAGTTGAGTGGCCACATTGATCCTGATGCAATCCTTAGGGATGCAGAGGCATTGTGCATATGTGCAGGTGAGAACGGCGCTGCTTGCATCCCACCTGGAACTCCACCTTCGTTGCCTATCGAAAGTAGCTTATTATACCCTCAGCAGGATGACGACGTCTTGTAGATGGGCTATGCTGCCTTTACCGATTACTAATTAGATTTGTTTTCTCGTATTATGAAGGGGACCTATATTTCCTTTAAGTGATTTAATTGTCGAAGCCTGTACAAAAATAGCAGATTGTATAAAGCGGACTAGCAATTCACTCTTTCAGCTTTCCTGTCTGTAGTGAGGTAAAAGTGCAAATGCATGATCATCTCTGCGCCTGATTACGAGTCTGAGATGATGCGACGACGAACCTTCTTGCTTACCATGAGCACTTTAGTCTGTGCATAAATCATCTCAGAGCAGTCCTTGCCCAGTAAAACCTTTCATCCTGATTTGATGGGAAATGCACTTGATGAAATGTCAGACTCAGTAAACTCTCTCATTTTTTATGGACCCTCGGCCTGCAAATTTCGAAGGTTACTCGAGCTTTAGCATATTTCGGTACTTAAGACTTTGGACTCCGCCGTGGCGGGTGAGAAGTTCTCTTGTTCCCGTCACACAGATGATTTCAATGGTACGGTCCTGCATGTGCACGGCTTTTCTTGCAATGACTTTAAAGATGAGAATCTCGAGTGTGTGCACGTTCCTAGTTTATGATGCACACCCGGCGAAGATGTTTGTAGCCGGTGGGAGCGGGAACTAGACACAAGTAGTCATGCCGAGAGGTCTGTCGATGTGCATGCATATTGATGTACGATTAGAGTTTTTTCATCCAACGGTACTTTAGGCTTGGGCGTCCTCTCATTTCCCCGTATTAGTAGCAATGAATGGTGCATCTTATGGTGGCAACTGTCTTTTATTAATAAGGTTGTACCTTCGGGATTCATATTCTTGAATCGAGCCGAAAGGAATGCGCTTTGCTTGATGTTAATCGTGTCTCTAAATGGGCTGAACTAGGTGACGTTGCTTAGGCTTTTTGTTCTTCTTTGTTTGTGGATAACCAAGTGGCCAGTGCAGGCTTTAGGTATTAATGCATCCTGTGTTTGTTGGGAATTTCTGAGGTACGATGGCGTAGAGTTTCCGCAATTTTTTTTTATGACTCTTATATTTGATTACAATGAATCATTATTGAGTTACGACGCCACTTCGTGATAGTATAAGTTACACCCGGTGTACCATAGAACTACCCATGTTTGAATCAATAGAATTAAGCCTCCAAGACTTTAATTTGATCTAGTCCTTTTTTTTTTGCGAAAATTATCCAAAAAATTTTAAACCTATTATACAGCGGTCGATTTAGTCATAGACTTTTTAATTGTGCTAATTTAGACATAAAACTTTTGACGAGTTGCCAATTTAGTCATAAATCTTTTGAAGATTTGAAAATGTAATCCTTCTGGCCAATTATCTCAATCATTGATTATTGGATTAGGATTGAATTGATAAATTTTCAAAAGGTTTAGGATCAAATTAATATATTTGAAAGGTTTAAGACTAAATCGGCATATCGTCAAAAAGGTTTAGAACTGAATTGACATAATTGAAAGGTTCAGAACTGAGTTGGCCGCCGTACAATGGGTTTAGGATTTTGTGGACAATTATCCTCCAATTTTTTTCCTCTTTCTTTAGTTTGTTGGTCACATGTTCGAGCACAGGAGAGAGAGCGCTTTCTGCAGAAGGTGCTGGAATATCGCATACGCTAAAGCTGCATCAATAAGTCCAATCATAACAAAGAAAAGACGTCCTTGCCATCGTAGGGCCAGCGAAAAAGTGATGCTCGATTTCCTAAATTGAAGCTCGCATTTCAGTCATCCGGGCCACAAACTCTTAGTCTAGTCCAGGGTTGATGATGTACCGTTTGAACAACAGCGCAGGTATCACATCACACCTGAATCTCTTCGTCTCTTTGCAATCCAAACGCTTCAGACAAAAACAAAGGAATCCAACCAGGGCACAAGCTGCTCGTCATCAAAGACAAGTGGCGCAGAATAATTGCTCACCGGCATCGACAGCGGCGATCCCATGTCGCAGCCGTACACGAATCTCTCACCGTCTTCCAGTCTCTCTTCTTTCCATCCCGTTGTCGTCGATTCTGTTACGTCGAGGTCATTGCTTCCGTTGTGAACTAGTGGTGGAGTAGTGGACTGTGGACACGGTTCGTCCTTGGTTGCATCGGCGGCCGAGGCGGTGCGGATGTTCTCATCCTCGCGGCGTCCATTAGAGGCGATGTTTTTCCTTTGTCTCTTGGTCAAATGGGTGTTCCAGTAGTTCTTCACTTCGTTGTCCGTCCGACCAGGAAGCCGCCCAGCAATTAGTGACCATCTTCATCACAGCAAAAGTAGCAACACGAACTCATTAAGCTCTAAACAAGTCTAGAAAAAAAATTTCTCTACTTTTCTCTTATTTTTGGATTCAAGATATAGAGGAAGGTAAGCTAAAGAATAGTCGTAATTACCGATTGCCGAGAAGCTTATGCATGCGGATGATGAGATCTTCTTCTTCTGGGGACATCCCACCTCGTTTTATGTTTGGTCTCAAGTAATTCTTCCATCTCAATCTACAGCTCTTGCCTCCCCTCTTTAAACCTGACTAGAGAGATATGTAATGAGTCGCAAGGCCGAGTCCTTCTGTGATTTATCTAATCATCACTGTTCACGTCCGAATAGAATCATTCATCACTTGTTTATACCATTTGGGTTTCCTATGAAGTTCAAAATCGAAGTTACGTACGAATTTTTTCGCGTGATGAGAGCTATACGACCGACTATAATTGGAGTGTAATGGTACCGGATCTTTGAGAGACAACTGCCCAGTTGCCTTCACCATGCGTCTCGACGTACTGTTTCAGTATCATATCCTCTTCTGGTCTCCACAAGCCCTTCTTGATCACTCTTGCCTTCATACTCTCTCTCTCTCTCTCTCTCTCTCTCTCTCTCTCTCTCTCTCTCTCGGGAATAACTGTGCTGTTAGAAAGAGGTAAAATGTGAAAGGATTTTATAGATAGAGAAAGTGTGTTTTGTGTGCGTGGGTGGAACTGAAAGTGATCCTGAGGAAAAGTGAGAAGAGGCACTCGTGCATTCCATGGATCCCACCATTTGCCAGATTTCCAATTGCTTGTGAATGTGGAAGTGAGAGGGAACCCCTCTTCTTCTGTTTAATCACTCCGTGCTTCTTCTTTTCTTTTCTTTTCTTTTTTCCTTTTTTATATGTGACATTTCCCTTTAAAGGAAAAGCAAAATCTATCCTTCCACTTCCATTTGCTGGAAGCCTATACCTTGTGGGAGAAGGCGGCAAAACACAGCACCCATATACAGATTTAAGGCGACAATTAATGTTGCGAACCCTTGCGTTTTTCACGTTCCAATTTTTCATTCTCACTTTAGAGAAAGACACGTTTGTTTTGAAAACTTTAGCTTTATCATCATGTCATATTAAGCTAAAAATCCTTCAGAAAGCTAAATCGCAGATATCATGATTAGTGTTGAAACCGAAATCGTTGTATATTTCCATTAAGCTTAGTTGGGGTATATAAATACCCAAGAGTACATTCTAGAAGATTTACTAGCAAGAAAGAAATAAATAAAATACAAAAACTTTCTAATTTCTAAAGATAAGATTCCGAATCTTCTAAAATTGATTATCCTATATTTGGTAGATATATATTTGGTTGATACACCCCCTCAAGTTGAAGAATCGAGACTGCAAATCTTCAACTTGTCTCGTAAAAATGCAAAACGTGCTTTGGGAAGAGCTTTGGTGAGAGCATCAGCTAGTTGATCAGCTGTTCAGATAAACTGCACACTGAGTTGTCATTTGGCAACGCGATCACGAATAAAGTGGAAGTCAATTTCAACATGTTTGGTACGAGCATGGAAAACTGGATTTGCAGACAAATAAGTGGCACCAATATTATCGCACCAAAGGATGGGGGGACCTTGAAAAGGGAACCCAAGCTCTTGAAAGAGTGACTCAAGCCAAATGAGTTCAGCTGCAGCATCGGCAAGAGCTTTATACTCAGACTCTGTGGAAGAGCACGCTACGGTTCGTTGTTTTCTGGAGCTCCAAGAGATCAAATTAGGACCAAGAAAAATAGCATACCCTCCAGTTGACTTCCTGTCGTCAGAGCTACCAGCCCAATCCGCATCAGAAAAAGCTTGCAAGCGATTATCATTGGATCGGGAAAGAAGCAAACCAAATGACTTTGTATGTTTGAGATAGCGCAATATGCGTTTCACCATTTGCCAGTGGTCTTCAGTAGGTGCATGCATGAATTGACAAACTTTATTAACGGCGAAGGAGAGATCTGGTCTTGTCAATGTCACATATTGCAAGGCACCAACTATAGACCGATACAAAGTAGAATCAGACATCAGAGCACCCCCTTTCTCAAATGGTTTTGTAGTCGTGGCCATAGGAGTTTGGACAGGCTTGCACTCAAACATCCCAGCCCTGTGAAGAAGATCATCAATATAACGTCCTTGACAAAGAAGCAACCCGTTAGAGTGAGGGACAGCCTCTATCCCAAGGAAGAAGTGAAGCGGGCCGAGATCCTTAATGGAAAACTCTGCAGATAATGTCTCTAAGATTGCACTGATAGTAGAAGATGCATTTCCTGTAACCAGAATATCATCAATACAGATCAAAAAATAAATGACATCAGGTCCTTTTCGATAGATAAATAATGAGGGATCTGTTTGTGATGCCGAGAATCCCAAATGAAGCAAAAACTATGAGAGTCGTTAAAACCAGGCTCTCGGAGCCTGCTTGAGACCATATAAAGAACGATGCAACTTGCAAACATAATCACGACGAGTTGGATCTTGAAACCCAGGGGGTTGTTCCATGTACACCTCTTCAGAAAGAATCCCATGTAAGAAAGCGTTGTGCACATCCAATTGTCGCACTTGCCACTCTTGAGAAACAACTAGAGATAATATAGAGTGAACAGTGGTAATTTTCACAACTAGACTGAAGGTTTCTGTATAATCTAAGCCATGTTGTTGATGAAAACCCTTAGCAACCAGGGAAGCTTTATAACGCTCAAGACTACCATCCGCTTTGCGCTTAACTCTGTAAACCCACTTACACCCAACGAGGTTCATGGAGGAAGTGCGAGGGACCAAAGACCACGTACCATTTTTTAACAAGGCATTAAATTCATCGGTCATAGCTACACGCCACTCAGGGATTTTGTTGGCTTGAGTGAATGAGGTTGGTTCGGTGAGAGGGGTGGTGGCAATATTAATTTGAGGAGGACGAGAGCGAAGTTGCATGGTGTGGGTGCGTGTTGGCCTAGGTGGAGGCGGCGGTGGAGAGGATGATGAGGAAGGAGAGTGATAAATGTCATGGAGGGGTCCGGTTCTTAAGGTAGGGGAGATGAATGAATCGGTATCAAACGATATTGTGGGAGTTAGTGGAGGAGTCTGTGTTCTCACTATATTGGTAGGTGGAGGAACGCCAATAGGGGCTGAAGCCATGGTACCAGGACAGGTGTAGGAAGTGATGAATTAGGTGATGGACCGAGAATGGAAGGAGTTGCAAAGGGAAAACAAATTTCATCGAAACGAATATGTCGAGCAATGTATAAATGATTAGTGACAGGGTCAAGACAGCGATACCCTGTGTGAGAGGAACTGTACCCCAAGAAAATACAAGGAATGGAGCGGAAATCTATCTTATGGGCGTTACACGGACGTAGATAAGGGAAACAACAACACCCAAAGATTTTTAAAAAGGAATAATTCGGAGGGTAATTGTAAACCATTTGAAAGGGGGAGATGTGATTAGTGACCTTGGACGGCATCCAATTGATGAGGTAGACCGCCGTTTCAAATGCATAGTGCCAGTATTGGTGAGGGACAAAGTCATGAGCTAATAATGTTAAACCGATTTCAACTATATGCCTATGACGATGCTTGACTGTCCCTTGCTGTTCATGAGTATGAGGGGCGGAGATGCGATGAGCAATACCAATTTTTGAGAAAAAGGAGGGGAGGGCACGAAATTCCCCACCCTAGTCCATTTGAACGGCTTTTATTTTTCGTGAAAATTGACGTTCAACAAGAGCTTGGAATGTCTGAAAAGTAGAGTAAACATCTAACTTTACTTTAAGAGGATAAAACCAAATAAATTTGGTGCAATCATCAACAAAAATAACGAAATAGCAATAACCATCAGTTGAAACAAAATGATAAGGACCCCAAACATCACTATAAATTAAATCCAGCGGAAATAAACTACGAGTTGGAGACAATCTTAAGGACTGACGACTAGTCTTGCCCAATTGACAAGCTGTACATAACTGACTCAATCGTGTTGACTGACACAACAAATTATTCTGTTTGATCATAAACCGTAAGAGACGCTCATGGGGATGGCCAAGACATTGATGCCAGCCATCCATGGAAGTCTGTTCCTAGGCATTGAATATTGTTGTGGTATGGTGTAAAGACCACCACTACTCGGGTCGGAGAGAAGAACCGCCTTGGTCACTAGATCCTTAACAAGAAAGTGGGTAGGATAGAATTCAAAGAAGACATTATTGTTAGACGCAAATTTTTGAACCGAAAGTAAACGTTTAGAAATATCAGGGACATGAAGAACATCATTTAAATGTAAAGAAAGATTTGAAATAGAAGAGGGAATAGAAGAAGAACCAATATTAGTGATTTTAAGACCCTTACCATTGCCCACGTGTAGTTGATCCGATCCATTATAGGCTTCGTAGGAAGACAGAGATTGTATGTCAGGTGTGACATGATGTGAGGCACCAGTGTCAGGATACCAAGGTACAGTGTTGGTTGGTGTAGGTAAAAGAGGGGGAAGGGCATGGCTCAGGTTGGCATTGGGAGAGTAAGAGGGTCGATAAAATGAAGTATACGAAGGGGTATGTATTAGGGGCGGGTAATAAGGCATACCTGGAGGGCGATAGTAGCATGTAGCAGCAGTGTGATTTGTACGTTGACAGATGGAATACCATAATTGACCTTGTTGAGCACTACGGGCACCACAACCACGGCCAAAGCGACCACCACGACCCCCACGACCTCTAGACTGACCACAGCTAGAGAAAGAGAAATTTGGATGGTTGATGGCATTTCGTTGAGCAGAGTTGGCTGTAGCAGAGTTAGCCAGAGAGGAAGGCTCGGAGATCTACAACTTTGGGAAAGCCTTAATACTCTCGTGACTAAGGAGAAGACCTTGAAGATCCGTAAACGAGATTAGTTCAGAACGGCCAAGTAATGTAGGAACAATGTTTTGGAGATCAAATCGAAGACCACGGAAGATGTGGACATTGAAATCCTCCGGTTCAAGAGGCTTGCTTGCAGCACCCATCTCATCGGCAATGGATTTAGCACGCTGGAGGAAATCAATAACTGACTCGTCCTGTTTTTGTTGTAGACGTTGGAGACTAAGATGAAGAGAGAGCATAAGCGTAGCGGAGGCTGAGCCAAAAGAGGCATTGAGAGCTTCTCAAATGGCTTTACTGGTTGATTTATCAATAATGAGAGGTAAAACTGATTTTGAGAGGGACGCAATTAGAAGACTCATGATGGAAGCGTCCTGTTGTTGCCAGAGAGCTGTTTTAGCCGCATCAAAGGGACACGGTTTAGTTCCATCGACATGACCATAGAGGTTTTGTCCCTTGAGAAATGGGATAACCTGTGCTTTCCATAGCAAGTAATTGGATGCTGTGAGACGTAGTGAAAGAAAGTGATGAGCAAATCCGAATGGAGGAAGTGCAGAAGATGGGCTTGTAATAGCAGTTATGGTGGTGGTGGTGGGGGGATTCTCTAGGGCCATATTGACCACCAAAGAAAAAAAGAAGAAGGAGAAAATGAAAGCTAGGGTTGAAAAGAGGCATTAGCCCTAGATGGCTCTAATATCATGTTGAAATAAAAATCGTTGTATATTTCTATTAAGCTTAGTTGGGGTATATAAATACCTAAAAGTACATTCTAGAAGATTTACTAGCAAGAAAGAAAGAAATAAACTACAAAAACTTTCTAATTTCTAAAGATAAGATTCTAAATCTTCTAAAATTGATTATCCTATATTTGGTAGATATATATTTGGTTGATAATTAGGAAGGGTTGCTTTTAGGAGAGAATGATCCGCTTGACTTCAAGAAAACACTTGGTAGAATTTGATATTCTAGTTACAAGTAGTACCGCGCTCTTTCAATACATTTGAAGTCTATAGCATATTCAATGTACAACATTTTCCAAGTTTCAAGTCATCCAGGATGTGTATAACATAATATAATATACCTACATTCTACAACATTCGTGTCCAAAGAGTCTTGCTTATGAAGTGTAATTGAACTTAATCTGCAGTCATCCATTTAGTCTTGGCTTCTTATGAGTTTACAAAGATATCTTGGTTCCTGGCTACTCAACAGAGCCAGATATGGCTCGTTTGAGAATTCGAGAAGGGGCTGCCTCCGTTGTAGGCCTGGCTTCGCTGATGACAACACAGGCAACGTACTTTATCGCCATGGACGATCACACACGCACAACAGAGGCTGGACAAACTTGGCCAAAAACTTGCAAACAATGACACCAACGGTGGTAGCTCGAATTTGGAAGCACGACGGTGGTTTCGGAGGTAGCAACGTCAAAGGAGGACGCAACGGTGGTAATGGAAACCGGGCTTGGTAGTTAATGGAGTGGAGAGAGCCAGAGAACTAAAATGTTAAGGTTTGCTTCCAAAAGATGTTGTTGTGTTTTTTGTTAGGGTTTTCTCATGTAATATGAAGTTGCAGGTGGGGAAATTAGGGAAACGCCGATGACAACCATGTGTCTAGGCAGAAACGTTGATGTTGCTTTTCAACAATGGTAAAACCTTAGAAAAATTATCCAATCAGTCCTAAGCATATCGTGTATATGTCAATTTAGTCATAAACTTTTTAAATTTATCAATTGAGTTCTAAATCTATACGTAAAATTCCTACGTAGTATTTCGGCCCAATTTTCGCCGGAATTCGCTGATATGGCAGTCCAATCATAGCCGGCCGTCCTATGTGGCACATTGTCACGTCAACGATTTTCGACGAAAATTAGCTAAAAGGATCACGTTGGAATTTCGCATAAAAATTTAGGACTAAGTTGGCAAAATTGAAAAGATTAGAACTAGACTGATCAATTGCTTCATACAACCTTCCCCAAACATAAACTAGAATATTTGCTATGACCAAACATCTTTGAATTTGCTATCCAAGTGCCATTTGTACCACCATATCGTCATTGAGTGCGCTAATAGAGACTACCTAGTTATACATGAGCCTTTGATTAAGAAATGGGCATGGTCCATTCAATTGTAGCTGACCACACATCCTCCCTCTCCCTCTCTCTCTCTCTCTCTCTCTCTCTCTCTCTCTCTCTCTCTCTCTCTCTCTCTCTCTCTCTCTCTCTCTCTCTCTCTCTCATCACCATTAGTCGTTAGCAAAATCACTATCCTACTTATCATCTTCAGAGAGTTGACCACCAATTGGTCTTTTTCATTTGGCCTTCGCCACCATCATCTCTCGAATCTCTCAAAACACTCCACCATCGTTAATCTCTCATACTGCATCTAATTGTCTAGATTTTTAATTAGAATAGGACTGGATATGATAAAATATGAAATTCAAGAATGTTGTTATATCATATCCACTGTTTGGTAAATCACAATAAAACCGGATATTTTTACTTCCTATCATATCCATCGTTTGGTATGAATGGCATATTAGTGTAAATGAATCTAAAAATTGCACAAATGGAGATGTTAAAAATCTCTCACAACACTCTTGCTTGCTTCATTTTTGTTTGCTTATTCTTTATTATTTTTCCCTCTCATTTTTTTATTCTTTTTTCCCCTTCCATCATTCTCTAATAAATTTTTATTACATAGTAAACTATATTGATAGACCTAAAATACTAAAATAGCTAAAATATGTAATAAATAGAAATACTAAATATATGTATATATATATATATTGAATTGATATTATAAGATAGAAAGAAATTTGAATATACAAATAAAAATATGAATGAATAAAAATAAGGGAAAATCACACAAACAGTCCCTAAACTTTGGCTGAAGATGAATTTGGTCTCTGAATTTTTAATTTGTTCAATGTAATATCTGAACTTTAACTCAATGTGCAATATAGTTCCTAAACTTTTAATTTGTTCAATTCCATCTCTAAACTTTTAATACATGTTCAATTCAATCCCTAAACTATATGAAAATATTCAATGTAGTCCTTTCCATTAATTCAAGTTCAGAGACTATATTGAATATTTTTATATAATTTAGGGACTAAATTGAATATGTACCAAAAATTCAGGGATGACATTGAATAAACTAAAAATTCAAAGACCACATTGAAGATTGGCCTAAAGTTCAGGGATTATATTAAACAAATTAAATGTTTAAGGACCAAGTTGTACATTGGATCAAAATTCAAGGACTGTTTGTGTCATCATCCCTAAAAATAAAATTATTGTTACTTTTTTGTTATTTTCAATTTTTATATTAGAATTCAAATATTATTTATATTCAAATATTATTGTAATTATAATAATTTAAGAAGTTTTTTTGCAAGAAAAACAATATTTATATTATGGATATTAGAAATTTTATCAACCTTTTATCACACCTTCCCCATTGGATAATTTTATCCATGTTATATTCCTCTTATATTCGACTTTATCATATCTTGAGCAAAAACTAAATACAGGATATCATAAATTTATCATATCCTGAATTTTATTTTCACTACCAAACGTAGCCTCAATATTTCTAAATGGCGCGAGTGTGTGACAAAGGAAATGTCAAATCATATAAATTGCTCTTGGTAAAGGCACTTGCAAGCCTGTCAAATGGGTTATAAACTTATTTCTTAACTCATATTTGATAGGTTGGATTGTTATATGAGTTAGTTATATTCAGTAGATAGGTCATAAATGGGTTTAGAATGGTAAAGACCAAAATAATGTGAATGTTAAATGAGTTCACAATTTACTTAGACCCAACCCACTTCTTATGATTCTCTTTTCACTTTCTCTCGCTCTTACTCGATCTTGCGCTCGCTCGCTCATGCTCTCATCTTAGTTTGATTATGAATTTTCCTAGATTATGCTAAATATAAAAGTATTTTAGCAGCATGGGTCAGGTCAGGTATAAATTAAGTCAGATATAAGTCACTAGATTTGTATTGCATGAAATTGATCAATTTAGGTCAAATCAATTTTAATCTTACCCAAACTCAACCTGACCCACCCATTTGACAAATATACTTCCAAATATCAAAGGTCTAGAGTTAAGTAGTTTGTGACTACGAGTCTTACATGGTATTTCATGAACTTTCATATAACCAAGTCTATGTTTGTGTCCCAATGGATCGTTGAAATATGCATATCATGTGAACTTATATCTGATATTGAGGATGAACTCCAAAACTCCCAATACCAATTGAGGCAAGCCTAAAAGGTAGTTGGGTTTTCGCATGATAGCTATAGCCTAAAATTCAAGTTGAACTTCCTATTTGCGAAAAGAAAAAGATCACCGCCTGCTACAAAACTTGAAAAGTGATTCCTATTTAAGCGTTGTACATTGATACCCTACAACTTTGGCAGGATTCAAATGCATTATTATTCTCCTGTCCTGTCGTCGCTTTATCAGTCATTATCACCTTGTAAAGTCACCCAATACTTCATGTCTCCCGTACTTGAAAAGTATGAATTTTAGATGAATAGCATAACAAGATGACAAAGTGTTCCCTGTGGATCGACTACAATCCATCCTTACTTTTCTAACTGAGTTCTTGGATATGCATGGTGGGTTTCCTTTATTTTGTGCCACGACCAAAGCTGCCATATTATCTTGGGTTACCTCCCCATGCCATTTGGTGGATTTTCTTTTTCTTTACAGATGGCAAAAGTCAGAGTTCTCTCTATCGAGAAATTCTTAGGTGATTTCAGATCACGACTTCATCGGCCATCTAACTAAATCACCATAATGTCAATTGTTATGAATTTTTTCTTGCGAAATAATGACACATTTGCAGGTGATAATTGACCTGAATGAATAAAAATGTCGGCCTTTTGGGGGAGCACTTGAAACCTCCCCTCTACTTGACATATATGCGTATACTTGGCATGCGGAAGTATCGTCACTTACACCAAACCACCAATTATTTTGCCTATTTGTCGCATATTAGATGATGATAATTGCACACACTCTGACAAACAAGAAAACCTAATGATTGCGTCACACACGTGTATGTCGGTGAACACTAAACTTTCGTGCATTTTGCAATTTAGTTACTGAACTTTCATTTCAATCGCTCAATACACAAGGCTTTAATTTCCATTTAAGTGATGCACTTTGATTGGAATTCAAATTATCGACTAGGTTCTAACAAGGCTGTCACATGTCATTGACGCGGAGTCTAGGTGCAAGCCATGCACCCTTAGGGCTAACGTAACATCCACTTGGATCACATGTTATCTTTACGTGATCGTCATGTTAGCATCATATGAAAAACTAGTCAGATTTCAATCAAAGTCCACTAATTGAAAAAACGAAAAATGAAGGTAGTTGAGTGATTATAGAAGAAATCAGAGCTCGGTACATTGGTTGATTGAAATCGTCGTCAATGAAAATTTACTCATCTTTTTTGTTCGTCAAATGGGCGTCTAACGTCGGCAAACTACAGTAGATACCAGTGCAAAATAATATGCCCTGATCCTCGTGCACAGGCACAAACAGAAGGAGCTAACTGGAGCCTTTGTCGAAACTGATGTTACCAAAGTTCTGAAATGGTAAAGCAAGATAGTGAATGGCGGTGTTCCCACTGGGCACACCTCTCGAAGTTCATGTGCTTTACCCCAATATCATGTGCTGCGCAACACTCTTTTAAGCTGGCAATGTTGGAGCTTTTAGTTTGCGGTTCCCCACCTTCACTTTTTCAATTATTTCCACAATGATTTCGCATACCCATTGCACACAACCGCATGAATATTCGCTCCCATAAAAGGTGAAAGCAACATCTTGTCTCATAAAACAGGGAAATTCTCTCACGCAATGCCTGATCCTTACCTTGGACACATTGACATGTAGCAGCCATAGTGCATTATCTTTTTTCTTATATAAGACATATCAAGATCGGCTAGAACTAGAGGGGCATTATGGATGCATTTATTGCCATGCCGAAAGTGAAAAACAAATGCTTTCAAAATGTATTTTTGAATCACCCTATATCCGTTCAAATACATTTAAATACCCTTAACTGTAGTTCATCCTTCAAACTGTGTTGTACCGAAAAATCTAATAAGATCGCTAAACTTTCGTAAATAGACTTATCAAGTAGACACAATGTCTGATGCGAAGTTAAATTTAAAAATTAAATTTTAAATTAACCAGTCCATATATACTAACAAAATACACGAACAAAAAAAATTTACCTCAACAAGACGTTAAAAGCTGATATTGTAATAAAACTACGGAAATACAGGTATAGATTGAAATTCTTGAGTAGAATCAGATTTTTTGCATATAGCTTCAAAATCTTAGGAGGAATTTATCAAAATAATTAAATATTAAATCACACTTTAATCTATCAAATTAAGCTTTTAGAACAGTTAGAGTTAAAATTTTTCTATGCCCATTATATGGCTCATTAATTTTATATTTCAACGGTTAGTCTTATGCCAAATTCGAGCTTTTAGAATAGTTGTTGGTAATTCCATAAAGTTTTACATGACTCTATTGATTCTCGTCAAACTTTTTCTAAGATCTCTGGTCAAAAAGAATGTAAAAAATGTCCCCATCACCCTATCATCCCACAATTTAATCGGCCTAATTTCCTAAAAATATCTTCCAACTTTAGGTTCAATTTCAATATTGCTTCCAACTTTTTTTTGTCTTAAAAAAACCCAACTTTCACTTTAGTCTCAAATTTGCCACGCGTCAAAAAAAGGTATTAGTTTCTTCAAGATTATTAGCATCGGGCCAAATTAGAGATTCATTGTTAGAACCTACATCTTCATCAATACCCTCGCCTTCGTGTGGAACAACAGCATCCTCCCCATGTTAATAATCTTGAAGAGAATAGTTGAGATTTTTGAACGTTCAGGCAAATTTGAGATTAGAGTGAAAGTTTATGATTTTTTTAGAGATAAAAAAGTTCAGAGCAGAATTGGGGTTGGTTCTAAAGATGGAGTTCTTTTAGGAAATTAGCCCCAATTTAATCCAAAACTATCGTGCATCATTAATATCGTGCGGACCATAAAAGTATTAAGAAGCTTGGGCTGTGATTAGTGGGCTTGGCAATTGGAGGGCCACAAATTCATTATTCAAACAGAACAGCCCAAGGCCCATCTTTATCTAAAATATCCCCATTAACGTGTTGTTTAGATGATTTTTAGAGCGTCTTCTCTTCTAATTAAAAATTGTCATACATTTTAAATAAAAGTTATCTAATGGATAAGTTTTTATTCAAAATAGGTATTACATTCTCGGTTTTCTTCATAGTTTTAAAATCATACCAAAGCATATCTCTCTATTGCAAATCCTTTATGCACACAAATAAATTTATTTTGAGCGGATGGTTTAAATGATTACAAGCTAGTTTGTAGATTAGACCTGATCATGGACCTATCTATACACAAGCTTTCCTGGCCAAATGGGCTAATTTACACCGTCTTGGAAAATGACATTTAGTAATGAAATCTGGAAAATTTGTTCAAAAAGTCCTAAAGTTATTGCACTTTTGCCAAGTTAGTCATAAACCTTTCGATTTTGCCAATGGAGTCCTAAACCTTTTCACGTTTTGCCAATTGAGTCCATCTGATCAATTTTAGCCGAAAATCACTAACGCGGACGTCAATTATCCTACAAGACACGGCCAGCGTTGACCTAAATAATTTTTAATAATATTATAACTTTTTTTCTTCCAAGGCCCAACGAGGGCCGGGAGCCTCACCCACAATCGACGAGGGCTTCGCGGCCCTTGCCCAGTGGCCAACAAGAGTCACCGGCCCTTGCTTGTGGTCGACGAGGGGGTCAGTTGGCTCTTGCCTATGACTGGCGAGGGTCGGTTGGTGACCCTCGTTAGACTTGATAAAAAGAAAGGAAAAGAAAGAACAAAAAAGAAAATATAAAATAAATGAACAATAAAAATTTTATAAAATAAATCATAAAATAAATTGTCCACATCAGTGCTAGCCGTCCTATGTGGCACTATCGGCATCAGCATCCGCAATTTTTTGTTAAAATTGACCGGATAGATTCAATTGACAAAATATAAAAGGGCTTAAGACTTAATTAGCGCAATAAATTTAGGACTTTTTAAACAATCTTCCCAATTAAATCTGGTTTAATTGGGCCTGGGCAACAAATCGAGGCTATGCAGCAAGTTGAGCCGATGCTCAGGGCTCTGCCTGGCCTCAATCTGCCTAATGATCAAAGTCAGTCAACCGGCATAACTAATAACTAAAATAGTATTCTTAGCACAAACTCCGTGGCATTTCACTTGAAAATAGAGGGATAGGGGCAGACTCATCCAGATCCAGATTCAAGAGTCGTGTGCGAGCTCATCCGTAGCCGGTGCGTGTCCACACGTGTAGGGCCGACACAGAATTCAAACGATTAACGGCCGTAATGAACTGATTCCATACCTTCAAGTCACTTATTTTCCGTCCGAGAAAAACGTTATGATGGCGAAACCAGCTGCGCGACACTTGTGAATGGTCCCCGAAGACCATTGAGCCCAATATCAGAGGCGCCACCTAATTCCCACCCGGTAAACCCACGTGCGCAGGTCGTGAGATGTCAATTAGAGCGAGAGAGTGACACCCGAAGACATTGAGAGAATGAGAGAGACAAAGTGTGGGCGTTGTCCCCATCTCCCGTAGTTGCATGTCTTCGAGGGCAACTTCGAGGAGACCCCAAGGACCCGACAGTGACACTGCCCAGACATTGCAAACCCACCCACAGCAGGGTTTTCTTCATTCATTTATGCAAGCAATGATCAGTGGAAAGGAGAAGGATGTGATTCAAATAATTCGTCTTGAGAATGTTGAGAAATTGAATGATGGATAGCTACCTTTTGAGGGGGGTAGGGAGAGGGGTGGGGGAGAGATCCAGATTCCATGCTATATGAAAAGCACCTAGGTCTGCGCATGCAAACATTGTTAGGGGTAAAAAGGTTACCTAGATAGATGAATTTCCAATTGGAAGTAAAATTGAAAGCATACATAGAACCTATTTGTCAATATGCAGTTGTTTTAAAATAGCAAGTACCCTCGACACCTAAAAAAAGACCCACTGAAAATTGTAAAAAAAAATTATATATCTTTAACTTGACATAAATTTAGGAATTTACTGAGTGGTGAAGCATTTGGCTTGATCAGGTCACAAATTCTATATATATTTAAATCATGGCATTTTTCACTCGGAGTAATTTTTGGAGCCACGTCTATCACACTACGTGTGAAGCCTTCTTCGAGACAGATACGGAGCGATTCGTGCTCGTTCACGTAGATTGGTCCAGTTAGATTTTTCTTGCTCCTCATATTTAGACAAGACCTCCTACACGCACGTTAATATCGCCATCCTCTCTCTCCAATTTTTCGTCCAACACAAGACGAAAGAAACCCTAACTTGATGGGACCTCAGAGAGAGACAATATTGTCACAATTTTCAACTAGCCAATTCATCTAGACAAGGCCCCTCCCCTCCCTAGAATTCAGTGTCGCCCATCGAGAATAGCCCCTACCAAACACCCCACTGAATCTCACGCACTACATGAGTGGTTGAGCTTCTCTCGTAGACTTTTCGTAGTTCACCATTTACTGAACTATCTAAATTCCCGTGTACTCTCCCGCTCATACTCATCCAAGCCCTACCAATCTGTGGCTCCTATTGAGGACCCAAGGAGTTAAACATCCTTGCCAAACACCATTGACCATATAGCACCAAAGTTAGGCCCTTCCAATTAAATTCTCAGGGTCCCCGTGGTCCTGAAGCCTGACCACCCTCGTGCATTGCATGCGCTCCCCCCCTAGCAAACAGCTGATATGGTCTATAGGATTGGGACTTATCGTGTAGGCAGTGTAGGGCTTGTTCGAATATCGACGGCAACTCCGGGTGACTCGTACGTGATCGCTAGTCCATACCCCTCGTGGGCTTGTTGAGTACTGCCACCGGTCGATCACCAAGTCGAGATTCTCTCCACTTAAATAGTGAAACTGACCGCGCGCATACGTGTTCATATTCCGGATGATGACAGATCACCTCTCAAAGAGGATCCGACGGTTGAATTTTCTCAATTCCAGCGATGCTGTCGAATTGTTACCTTCTAGATTCATCATGTTTGTATACAATGTATATTGATGAAGCATTGTTTAGTTCGATTGGAGTGACTGGTGAGTGATGATTTCTCTTCGAGCCTCACTAAGGTTAGGTATGATTTAATGTATGTAAGTCAGGAAATTTAATAGATGGGAGGGCATGCAGCCTTTCTGTTGCTTTATCTATTCTATCAACAACGGATGAAAACATGAGCCAAAACAAGGGACATAGCAAGGGAGCAAGAACCCTTCTTCACTTGATTTTTCTTGTATTGTATTGGCGATTTCGAAGGTTGTGGGCAACAATATTCGTTGTCGGTCGAAGTGTCCAAATCTTCCTCCTCCTCCTAACTGAAGTGGGACAACTCTTTATTGTTTCTCCAGATTCTGTCTGCTCGATTTGAATAAAAATATTTGCTAATGTTGTTTATTGAGTTTCCATTCCATGTAGACTCTGCATAGGATAGAAACAAATAAATAATATTTGATTTTTTTTGTCCTTGGCTTAAAATGGTATCGATTTTGGAATTCCCAAGCACCTTTTCTTTTCATAGAACACCCACCAAATAATTATCCATTTATATGTATTCAGTCCTCCTAATCTCGACGACAACATGGCATCTAGGAATTAAAATACTTATGTTTTGTCCATGCGGGGTTTCGTTAATGAATATTTTCGAGATACTTATTAGCATATCACATAGAGAAAATTCTAATTTTCCAAATATTTATATTTTATTACTAAAATGTTAATGCATTACCGTATCATTTCTCCGGTATAATATATATATATATATATATATTCTCTTTGCGGGGTCATTATTTACTAATCATTTGTATCTTAGATATTCCTCGTGGAAGGGGCTAAACTACGTCATAATTTAATGGTAATTGACAACGACCCCTTCGAGAACAAAGAGAAAGAAGCCCTCTTTTCTTTTTTGTTTAAACTTTCGTCACAAGTTTAGCTGGACCCACCTCGATACTAGGTTAGACTAATAAAAAATCAAATTAATTCAATAAGAGGAAAGAGAGGATAGAGACTAAAGAAAAAAGTTGTGCACCCAAATGGGATGTTTCGTTTCACTTTAGAGACATATGTAGCTTGCTTTTGGGACAAAAGAAATTGAAACAACGACGACGTGCCTTGTACACAAGAACGAATGTCGTGGGATTCACATTGGCGAGATGGTCCATTTTTAAGATGTTGGGTTTTGTATCTTTTTCTATAAGTTTTGTCTCTCGAAGTGGCAAGATTTTTTTGATTCCACCGTCGTTGGTCGAAAGAGACGAGCGGCTTGTGCTAAACCACTTGAATTTTGAGGCTATTCCTAAACTCATGTCGAGAAAATGATACGAAAATGACTCCCATTGCGCGTTTTTTGTCGTCAAACAAAAGAGGGGAAAAACCCACTAAGTGGAGGTGCTCATGCACACCTACACATTGAGGAAGAACGTGCACGAAAAGGTGAAACTTATGAAATGGAAAATGAAGTAGCGAAAGCCTAGGTTTCATACTATATCGGGAGAAAAAAAAAATGTAAGTCACTAAGAAAAAGTTTAAGTTGTTATGTGACGGAGGGCTTATTCAGATCAAGAAAAGCGCGTCACAAAGCAATCCGAGATAGCTTTGACGATGGACAAACGGATTGGAAATTGCGCGAAAGTTTCGTACGATCTAATAAAGTATGCTTCCACGAAAGAGAATCAACGACACCGACAAAGTTCTCGAGAGATCTCGATCGTGAAAGAGGTAGATTGAAACGGTTTATTCTATAAAAATCACGGGACGTCATCGGCCAAGAAAGAATAGGCGAACGATATTTATTCCGTAGCCGATGTAACCTAATTTCTCTTATCTTAATATGGTAAATTGAGTGAATTCGAATTCACACCGAGTCTCCCTACCATAGAATCATTAGTCACAACAAACGTGACTAACAAGGCATCGCTCGAAATCAAGGATGTCGCAAGCGCGCTCTCCGCATCTTATACCCGACTAAAAAAAGGGTCAACCGAACCGAATCTGAACAGCTCCGGAAGTATCAGAAACATCATCCTATTCCTCCCTCGCCGTGTTCGACGCTCAGAAGGAAGTGAGCATGCAAGCAAGCAAGGCGGCGGCAGCAGCAGCAGCAGCAGCTTATGAACAGAATCTGAGGCGAAGTCTGTACTAATTGTTCGGGACATGTGTTTCATGAACCAACGTGTGTTTGATAGAGAGAGAGAGAGAGAGAGAGAGAGAGAGAGAGAGAGGAAAGCGGGTCGGCAAAAAGTGGAGCAGCGAAGCTGACAGATCAAACCTTGTTTCAACAGCTTGTCGGGCAGCCCGGCCAACCCGGGACCCTATTCTCAAATCTGATGTCCCTCCCCCTCGCTACCAAACACTCCCCCCCGTTCATTCACTCCTCTCCCCACTCTCTATCCTTCTCTATATAAACGCCAAACACCCCAACCGCATCGTCCCCAAACACAGTTGCCAATCGCCCCAGGAAACGAGAAAGAAAGAGGCTCACAAGGCGCCCAGAGAGAGATCTTTGCTTATTTTATTTTGGAGTTCTCTTTGTTTGGTTGTTGCTGCTGCTGTTGGATGGTGTTATGGAGCTCCAACTGGGTCTTGCTCTCCCCAGCGGCGGCGGCGGCTACGATCGAGCGCAGCAGCAGCACCACCAGCAGCAGCGTCGACATCGTCACAGGCTTGACCTGGACCTCAACGTGAACGGGTTCAGTCACGGCGGCTGTGACGATGACGACGAGGCCATGGTGGAAGCCGTGGGATCGAACCGGTTCGACCCTGGGCCGAGCCTCGAGCCGGGGTACTGCAACAGAAGCGAGGAGGAGTGCGAGTACGATGAGCAAGGGAATTGCGAGAGGAGCGTGCCCCGAACACTCCCGCTCCTGTTCGGGACTCAAAACGAGGACGAGGTCGGAGACGACGACGACGGCGGGCACCATCACCACTTTTCAGGCAACAAGTACGTTCTCTCACTCTATCTCTCTGTCATCTAGAAGCAAATGACCATCGAAGATTGCAAATTGATGTTGAAAAATGGTTCTTGGCGATGTTGCAGGGAGTCCACGTACTTGAAGGTGACAATGGAAGGCGTAGGGATCGGGAGGAAGATCGATCTTAGCCTCCATCGCTCTCTTCCCTCGCTCATGTACACCCTCATCAACATGTTTGGCTTGTGTAAGCTTCACGACATCTCTATTCAAACATTTACATTTCTCTTCACGAGTTATACCTCAAAAATTCATAGAAGAAGAAAGAACCAAAAGCCGAAAACATTCCTCAATTTTGCTGGGCTCTCATTGGAACAGGCTATGAAGAATCCGAAAACCTGAAGCTCGCTTACCAGGACAGGGACGGAGATTGGGTGCTCGCCGAAAACGTGACTTGGAGGTGCGTCATGTGTCTCGTGTTACCTTGTACTCAGTAATCTCGTAACTATGAACGCTACACCTGATCATCGACCCAACAGCTGATCCGGGCCTCTGGTCTCCGACCCGTAAACAGCGGGTTCGGGAAACTGAAAACAGCCTCGGCTCGAACGACAAGTTCAGCTCGACGCAGGATCTAGCTCTTCCTTTTGATCTGATCTAGTCTCTGGTATGCCCATGTTGCTCATTCATCATACCGAGCAAAATCTTGGTGACGGTCTTTTCGGCTCGTGTAAGGCGACCGACCTAACACGTTAAGGTAACTCACCAAGATGGGCATGTAGACAAGCAATCTAACCAGTAGAAGCATTTCACTTTTCTTTTTGGTGGGCTTTCGGCATTTGCTTATTTTGGCCCGATTCAACCGTCGGGCCCCGCAAAGTTCACATCAAATTGACCACATTAAAGGCGGACGAAACACCAAATTTGGGAAATTTCGTAGAATCCTAAGTCCAACAGAAGCCTCTGGCCATGGCCCCCACTATGTAAGAGTAGGTAACGAAATCGATTTAGCGAACTAGATTCATCATCATCATCATCATCTATCCTGCTAAAAAAGACCCATGTTGTTAGGCGCTGATCAGTATGGAATTGGAAGCTGATGCACGATTTGGACAGAGTCTGCTCAACGATGAATGTACTGATTTTGTGGATGGTTTTCTTCCATTTTGCAGGTCTTTTGTGCGGTCTGCACAGCGATTGAAGCTGCTAAGGATGAGTGGTTGACTGAGATTGCAGCGGTTGGAAGAGGAGCAGAGTTTTGAAACATGTATAGCTTGTCCATGAGAGGAGAGAGCTTATCGAGCAATGTATAAAACAACACAGATCTTGTTGTCTGCTTGCCCTCTAATTAGATGCAACAAAGATTATATTAGAATTTCGTGACACATTTGAATTGCGCCACCTTCGCCTGAGAATCTCGATGCGATAGAGTCGCCGTTAATCATTTTTAGTGGCAAAGGATGATTGGAGATGTAGCGCACGCGTGAGAGTGCTAGTCAATTCGTGAGGAAAGCAAAGATGGCAATCCCGAGAGGTCCGTTACTCATGGGGAGGGTTTAATTAGCAACCTCAAGACAACCTTTCAGTAACTTACTTTTCAATTGAATCTCTAAATGTAATCATCAAAATAATTTTCTAAATTTCTCGATACGGGGGTTCTTTTTCGGAAACGTAATGAGGTGAAAAAGTTAGATCTTTTGCGCTCGACATGACTCGATGTGTCAAATGTGTTTCTATTTTATACCATAATATGCACAATGGCGTGGCAATATGAGTCATAGGTTTGACAAGTAAGCATGAGCAGTCAAGTAAATTCCGTGATATCCGATGATGCGTGAATATAATTTTAAAAATGACCGTATCATGTTATTCTTTGGCCTATTTTAATTGAATATTTCATCCTTTCATTCCATATATAATACTAGGTTTTTGAAAGACTGATATGGTTTTTGTACGATGATAATTATAGCTTTCAAAAACATTTTTCATTTGATAAAATCGAAAATAAGCGCTGGAAATTCAAATACTAAATTTTAAGTATTGACAATAGTAAGTTCTGTAAATAAAAATAAAAAGTTATTTTTTTGGTCTGTGAAACAAAAAGTTGTTTGATTAGTAATTCAAGATTGAGAGAAAATGACAGGATTTAAGCCCCAGGTTATAGCAAACAAAAAATTATCAAAAAAGTCCTAAATATATTGCATTTGTATCAATTCAGTTCTAGACATTTCAATTTAATCGTAAACATGTTAATAGTTTGCCAAAATAGTCTATTCTGCCAATTTAGGCCGGACATCGCTGATGCAAATGCTTGTCGACCGTCTTACATGACAAGGTCATCATTAATGTGGACAATTCTTCTAATTTTTAATATTTTTTCCAATTTTTTTTACTTTTTATTTTTTATTTTCTTCTCTTTTCTTTTTTTCTTTTTTTTTCATTGTAGCCAATGAGGGTCACTAGAACTCGCTGACCAATGAGCAAGGGTTCTGGCCCTCACCCAGCCTCGCCTAAATCTGGGCGAGACCATCATGGTCGTGGGCCAAGGCAACCTCTCTTGCAATCGTTGAGGCTAGCCTTGTCCAAATCTAGGCAAAGCAACCTTGCTCGTGATCGCGATCACCTCGCCCAGATTTAGGCTAGGCTTGGCAAGGGCTGCGACCCTCGCCAGTGGCCAGCAAGGGCTTTATGGCCAACGCGGCCACATTAAAAAAAGAAAAAGAAAAGAAGGAAAAGAAAATAAAATAATTTTTTAAAAAAATTAATAAAAAGATTTCGAAAAAATTAAAAAAAATTATCTACATCAGCGCTAACCATGCCACATAGGACGGTGCATGTCTACACCAGCGATTTCCAGCCAAAATTGATCGGACAAACTACATTGGCAAATTATCAAAAGGTTGATAACTAAATTGGATAAAATGAAATGTTTATAACTGAATTGACACACATGCAATAAGTTTAAGACATTTTTTACAATTATCCTTTGATAACTGTGTAGATGTGCAAGGGCCATTTGCAGACCTGCCCCTTGCTCCGCCTTGCCGAGGTTGCACAACCCCGCCCCTGGTGGTGGAGAGTCTCGTTGGTCAGATGCATCTACACTTTTCTGTTGTTTCTTCTCAAATTTGTTCTTCGTGTTTTTTAAAAGTTGTCTTGTAGTGAGCGTTTTGCAGCACATCAGCAAATGGTGTCTGCTTTCACCAAAACCTCTTTCAAGGTCTCTTGCCTCCATTGAAAGTTTTAAAAGCATCACTTTTTCACCGCCTTTAAACTCTTTCAAGCTGAAACCCAAACATAATTAACTTGAATTCACCATGGCTATTCAAAATCTTACTTAAAGACTGAATGTGTTATCCCATATTTGTTTTTAGTGAAAAAATATCCATTGAAGTGGAGGTTTTTTTCAAACAACAAAGAACCGGGTCAACTATTCAATTAAATGATATTGAGAGTATTTCCCATCTCCTTTCAAGAAATGAGTGAGCTATTTCTTTACAAAATTGTGCTCAATTTCATATGGTTATTCCGCCATGATAGCCTAAATTTAAAAAGGACCTTGAAATGTGCAAATCAACTTTCGTGGGAAATACATGTACTTATCTCTTAGTGCCGTGATCAGTTACTCCGGTTTTGAACTTAAACTTGACCCGTTGCAATAGAGAGACCAAATAGAGTAGCGGAATGGATAGCTAAAGCCCAAAGTAAAAAAAGAAAAAAAGGCCATTTCCACAAAATTGGTTAGACGGCCCACCACAAGCCCCTTAAGATTTGCTTTGCTTTGAGCTCCCCTAGTGAGCTCCGATGTTTATCTTTGAGAAACAAATAAAATTGATTTCGACCAAAAAGAAAACCGGCACGACGACGCCGAAAAAGTCAAAAATAAAAACAAAAATAATGAGGGCCATGTGGCAGGAGAAGTCAGTGTAACCACTACATACGTTAGTCTTTTGGTACCTCTGATGCAGACTCTTACCAGCGAACTGTTTTTAAATTATGTTATAAGGCACGAGGAGTCAAACAATAAGACAAGGAAGAAGTGCACAAAAAATAGGAAAATTAAATGAGCTGTATGGAAAAAGAAATGGGCCTACTAACTCTCTCTCTTTCTTCTTTTAGCTTTTTAATGTTTTTTTTTCTCATACTATAATGATTTGTCTATCTCGCTCAGTAAGGATGATCGACTTCAGGATGAGTAGGTTCTAGATCTAGAATTTAGAACCTACCATGTTATAACCGATTCCCAAATTTGGAACCTGAAAACTAGAGGTGATCGGTTCTCAGTCCGGTCTAGTCCAATCCAACCCAAGAACCGGGAATTAAATTGGGAGGACCGGTTCCGAGTTTCTAGGATAAGTGACCGAACCAGCTAGTCTCGAGACTGTGGATGGGACCAGACCGGTGGTCAGGTCCGGTTCCAATGGGACCAATCACTTATTGATAAAGGCAAGAGTGAATTGGGGAAATTAGATCAAGTTTTCTATTTTTTTTCAAAAATTTAAAAAGTAAGTAAATATATATATATTAGAAATATATATTTATCTGTCCAGTCCGGTCGGTCTGGTTCTCATCCTAGAACCGAGAACCAAACCGCCTGGAAACCGGTTCCGCTTTTAAGAACCAGGAATCGGACTGATATTCCCTAGAACTTGACCAAACCGGTTGATCCGGTCCAATCCAGTCACGGTTCTGACGGTCCATCTCACTCACCCCTACTGGAACCTACCATGTTTGTCTTAGAACCTGTTTTGGAACCGATTCGATTTTTCCAATCCTGTTTCAGGGTTTACCCGAGAACACGTTTTTCTTTTGTTCTTATTTTCGATTTCATTTTTTCAACAAAATAATATGAGTAGGAATGAAACGATTCAAAGTAAAAGATGAACATTATCTGCCAAAAGCAATAATCCCTAAGATAGCAATAAATATTATTATCCACCAAAAGCAACAATTCAACATATAGTAATAGTACGATCTCCAGTTTTTTTTTAACAAGATAAAAATCGATTCCAAAACCGGTTCGGGTGGATTTTCACTTGGAACCGGGAACCAGACCAATTCCAACAAGTTCCCAAAAAATGAAACCGGTTCCCGGATCAGGTCAAACAGGAATCGGTTCCTAAACCTATTTTTCATGTGGTCTGGTCCAGTTTCTGGATAAACCCGGTTTGGTTGCACACCCCTATCGCCCGGTGATTATTTGATTCCTTGATTCTTTGGAAATGCTTAATCATTGATTTTAATGGACAACTTTTTTGTCAATGGTTTAAATTTTCCAAGATAATAAGGGGAACATTGCAAAAGAAGGAGGATTTATTTTGGAACGGCGAAAATTTACAGCTCAGTGAACCGCGGCGAAATGTATTGTTCAGTCTCAATAATTTTCTAGGAAATATCGTTCAGCATCACAAAGTGTGCTTAGCACATATTATGGTGCGTCGATGCACCGTACAAAGACCGACCGAGAAATTTTGCAAGATCAGTGATCTTAAAGTATTCTTGATCTTAAAAGATATCGGTTCGAAAATAGTAATATGATATTGATTAGTGTGTGCCAAAATTATAAACCGATGTAACCGAAGAATTTACCACATCGTTTTTGTATGTCACATTTGCGCTTCATGTGCAGAGACATTGACCTTGATTTGCACTCTACCAAGTCTGTCTCAATTGACTTACTTTAAATCTTTTGGGTTGATACCACAAAAAACTTCAAATTGGTACATATATGACAAATTTAGCCCAAACTATTTTTTTGACCACAAAAAACTCCAAATTGGTATACTTGTGATAATTTTACCCTGAATTATTTTTTTAACCATAAAAAACCCTACACTTGTACACCTATGATAATTTTTACCTCCGAACTAATTTTTTGACAACCAAAAATCTCAAACCGGTACATCTATGATAAATTTACCCTCCATTAGTTTTCGTTAAATTTTACTATCAAATTGCTAAGTTTAATAACACGTGGTAATTAATAGGTGTACCGGTTTTGGGTTTCACCCCTATGTTTGTCACAAGTTTACCAATTTGTGATTTTTTGTAATATTAATCCAATTTAACGGACAATAACGAATAGTAAATTTATCACAAATGTATCAATTTGAGATTTTTAGTGGTCAAAAAATTAGTTCAGGGTAAAATAGTCATAGATATACTAGCTTGTGATTTTTTGTGGTCAAAAAATTAGTTCAGGTAAAATTATTACAAGTGTACCAAATTGAGATTTTTGGTGGTTAAAAAATAGTTGGGGGTAAATTTGTCAAAGTGTACCAATTTGGGATTTTTTATGGTAAAAAAAATAGTTCGGGGTAAAATTATCACAAACGTACCGATTTGGGGTTTTTCATGATATTAACCCTAATCTTTTTTACTCAAAACTTTCTTTTCTTGCACATTTTACTTAAAACTTTACGACACATGCAAATTTTCATGAAATCCAAATATCGACGCATAAATTCAAGCAAAACAAAAAAATAAAAAGAGAACTAATGTATGCTTTTACGAAAAAGTATCGGAAAAGTCCTAAACGTATTGCATTAGTACCAATTCAGTCTTAAACCTTTTAATGGTGCCAACTCAATGATAATCCTTTTGACCTAGAGTTCATTCAATTCGGCTAATTTTGGCCAAATGTTGCTAGCGTGGATGCTGACCGGCATAGACGTGGACATTTTTACTGATTTTCGAATTTTATTCTTTTTTTTCCTCTCTTTTTCCTCCTCTACCTCTGGTGGCGACCGTTGGCCCTCGCCCAGGGGATGCCTAGCTTCGCTGACCATTGCCTAGGCCAGGGCAAGGCTCAGCGAGGACAACCAACAGGCATTAGGTCAAAAGGGCTAAATTGACACTATCAAAATATTTAGGGGGTTAATTCCAAAAAAAAAGTACTAACTTTAGGTCGAGGAACAATTCTGGCCTGAACTTTTTTTGTACCGTAAAAAAGCACTAACTTTAGATCGAGGGACAATTTTGGCCTAATTTTTTTTTTATCTCGTAAAAAAGCATCAACTTTAGGTCCAGTGACAATTCTGGCCTTAACTTTTTTTTGTCTAGTAAAAAAGTATCAACTTTCACTTAAATTCCAAATCTGGCATCCATTAACTTAGAACCATTGATTATCTAACTTAACTATTCCACCTTAGTAATAAATTCACGTGATTTGCTGACTGTATTTAAAACAATATTTATTGTCTTATTCTCTGAGCCACAATTTGAAGAATAACGGTAAAACTGCTCATCTCCTTCACTTTACTGGCAAGTCAAAAATATCTTCAGATTGAATCTCTCTGGGTAAACGTAATCTGAAGCTGACCATCGCCTGTCGACAGACGCCATGGACGAGATTCGCCAAGCTCACCATCATAACATTTTTTCTCAAATAATGGTGACTTTAGACAAAAAGTCAACAGGGGGCCAGATTTGGGATCAGGGTGAAAATTGGTGATTTTTTATGAGACAAAAAAAATTTGGGGCCAGAATTATCACTTGACCTAAAGTTGGTGGTTTTTTATCGGACAAAAAAAAAGTTCGGGCCAGAATTATCCCTCGACCTAAAGTTGATGCTTTTTTATGGGACAAAAAAAATTCAGGCCAAAATTATCTTATGACCTAAAGTTAGTGTTTTTTTTTGGAATTAGGCCAATATTCAGGACTAAACTGCCACTATTTAGGGTTTTTCTAGCGCTTTTCCTTGCGTTTGCTGTGCCTCGGACCGACAGGCTTTCGTCTTCTTCCGCGGCGTCAAGTCATCATTTCCACAAGACAGGGAAAAACATCTCTCCGAGGTTCCAAATTCCAAACGGCCAAAGACCCCTCGGAAAAATTCACGTGGAGACAAAAACTGAAGAGAACTCGAAAGTGGTCAAAAAAACAATTGATTTCTCAAAATGTAGGTGGAAAATAAAAAAACAAAATAAGGAAAAAAAAAACGAAACGAAAATTCATTTTACGGAAGGCGCCGGCCTTCGCGCCAAAGAAGAAGAAAGAAGAAGGGGTCAACGCCCCGAGACAAGAGCACGTGGACAAAAAGACGACGACGAGCCATCGATCGTTTCTCCCTACATCCCGTTCCACAGTGAGGCCGGTGAGGCGGGCCAATGGCACGTCGACACGTCGGCCCGGTCCCTCGGCAGGTCCCGTCCCCCCCGGCCTCCGAGTCTCCGAAAGGGACGGCCCTCGTTGCGTGGCGCGCGGGGCGCGACGGGGATTATGGCCGCACGCGACCCCACGCGCTCCCACGCACGTGGCTCACGTGACCCTCGCATCCCCACCACCACATCCTCCCTCTCTCTCGCTCTCTCTCTCGCGCTCTTTCTCTTTCTGACGTATACCTACCTCTACGTAGATATATACGTACACTTTTGGGGTTGTAGATATCGCCAATGGCATTGTGCTGATCGGCATCGACATGTCCGCGATGGAGAGATTATGGGCGCGCGGTTCTCGTCTCCGCAGGGCTTCGGTCGGAGCTCGCAGCGACGAATTGGTGAGTTCCCTCCTCCTCCTCCTTCTTCTTCGTTGTTTTTTTCTTTTTGGTAATTTCTGTTGTCTTCTGTTTTTTTTTTCCTTTCTGGGGATCGAATGTTTTGTTCTTTTTGCTCCGGAGGAATGATTGTTGGTGCATGCATGATGGGTCTTGTGTCGTTCGTGGGTTCGTGGGTTTGTCGGTCGTTGGTCATTCGACTCTTTGTGGAAGGAGCTCGGGCGCATTGATTGCCGATTGCGATTGGTTTTGTTGTCGTCGCTGCTGTTTCTTTTTTTGCTCTTGTCTTGATTTTCCCGTGTAAAAAGATGGGCCTGGACCCATTTTCGACGTTCTTGGATGGTTCTGGTTAATGTTTTGAACATCCTCAGATGCAGGGCAGGTCTGTATGTGAATTTTTTTCAGTGAACTGCTATTTTTTATTTTTCGAAGCTTTTGTTTCCGCTGGAAGCTCTCGCTTAGATTGGTATTCCTTGAGAATTAAGCTTTTTCCGCAGCATTGACAATGTCACCATTTATGGCCGCAATGGGCTCCTGTTGCAGTTGGTGGATTTCTGAAAGCCTCCGAGATGGTACCCATCTCAGAGTAATGCCAAATACAGCTGTTATTTGACTGCTTCTTCCTTTTTCCCCTTGCATTCACGTGTTCTGATTTGGGTTCTATTTTGTGTTACGTTAGGAGTGCTTGGTTGATGGGTAAATTGATTGTGATCATTCCTAATGGGATTACCCTGTTTGAGGTGCATGCTAGCTTCGATACAACTCGGGTTTCATGCTTCTTGTTCATGCTTACTAAAAGAAGAAGCATATCAAGACAACATTCTACAAGAGCTTTCGTCGTTGTGTGATTTATTTGGAGAGAAACTGGGTGGCCTAAAATCAACGGTGTGGTCTATCCCAAACCTTGAAGATTTCTTGAGGAATGTCATGTACTCCTTGAACTCCTCATCCAAAACTGCACGGAGTATGTCCCAATTAGGCTGGCCCAAGCGGCAATCTGGGGACTACAAGAATGAGCTCTTAGTCAATGAGAGGTCCGATTCATGTTTTTCGCTTGAGCGGATGAGCAACCAAGCGAAGCCATAAACTGCTTCGTGGGCCCTTGCTAGTTTTAGGACTAATTGACTTTCATGTCCACTGAATAGTTATCTAAGCGTATGATGATCACGTCAAGGGTGTGCGTTTGTCTAGTGGAGAGAAAAGTTGATAGCCCAAACCTAGTGAATTGGTTTGGACTGAAAGTTGGATAAGAAGATTCCATAACTCAGGGATGTTTCTTTGGTTATCATGCTCCAAAAGTCCGACATTCTAAGTTGTTCGCCTGACAATTAACACTGATTATAAGCAGATAAAACTCCTACATTTTGTAAAGGCTTAATTGGGATTTTTCATCATAAGTTGACTGACCATGAATCAGTGTTGTTTGAGACTGACAAGTTGTGAATTTTCACTTTAATCGGTAGATGCCTCTCTTCTGCACCATTTTTGGTCATTGATGAGCTTGTCTTGCTGTTAAATTATCAGACTTTATGTAAGATCACAAATTGGCTGGGTAAGTCTCAAGATCAAGAGCTAAAGTGATGGCAAAAATATTTTAGGGCACAAACTGGCATGTTTTCTACTAATTTTATGATCCAGTGAGCCCTAAAGCAAGATCTCATACTCTAATGGGTCTGAAATTACTTGATTTTCAATGTCCAAATAGTCCACCCATAATTCCTCAATCCAAAATATATTTATGGAATTGCTGTTGTCGATGTAGCTTGCCTTATCCTGGTGTTTGGAAACCTGATCTCCCAGCTCCAGTTCTTTTTTCGTTTGTCATGTTCAGAGTAAAATGTACGTTCTGGCCATTTAAATATTGACTAAACAAATTTTTTCAGGTTATCTAGTGCCTTCCCATGGAGCTTCGTCTGTTATTTTTCCGGCCCAGGGGAGTTAACTCGACTCATTCCCCGGTCTCCTGCACTGCCCAAGTATCGTAATTGATCGTACTGAAGATGTTACTGTTAGATTCTTTTCATGATCCTTCGAAGAATGGCCACACGACCCCAACGCCTCACGTCTAGACGAGCACCACCGAAGATCCTCTTTATCCTTCTTCTGATCATTGTTCCCATCTGTCTACTTGGGGTATTCACTTATGGCCAGAAAATATCATACTTTCTCCGTCCACTTTGGGACCATCCACCACCCCCTTTCCAACGCATGCCTCACTACTATGCAGAGAATGTGTCGATGGAGCATCTGTGTCGCCTTCATGGCTGGTCCATTCTCCCCCAGCCTCGGCAGGTGTATGATGCTGTAATTTTCAGCAATGAGCTAGATATGCTCGAAATAAGGTGGCGTGAGCTCTACCCCTATGTCACTAAATTTGTGATCCTTGAGTCTGGTACGACATTCACAGGCATTCCAAAGCCTCTTTTTTTCGCTTCAAACCGTGCTCAATATGCTTTTGCTGAAGGGAAGATTGTCCATGATACATTTTCTGGTCGAGTTGCAAGTCGTGGATCACATGACGACCCATTTAAGCTCGAGTCCGAGCAACGGGTGGCCATGAATGGTTTACTTCGCCGGTCTGGAATTTCATATGGTGACTTATTGATAATGTCTGACACTGATGAGATTCCGAGCCCACATACTTTGAAACTGTTGCAGTGGTGTGATGGGATCCCACCTGTAATGCATCTGGAACTAAGGCATTACATGTATTCTTTTGAGTTCCCAGTGGACTACAGCAGTTGGCGAGCCACTGCTCATGTTTATGGCGCAAAGACCCAATATCGGCACTCACGCCAAACCGATCTTATATTTTCTGATGCAGGATGGCATTGCAGCTTTTGCTTCCGGAGAATCCGAGAGTTTATTTTTAAGATGACTGCTTATAGCCATGCAGACCGAGTCAAAAGGAAAGATTATCTGAGCAACCCGAGGATTCAAAGGCTCATTTGTCATGGAGAGGATCTTTTCGACATGCTTCCTGAAGAGTACACGTTCCAGGAGTTGATCAAGAAGTTGGGTCCAATCCCCCATTCAGCTTCTGCAGTTCACCTTCCCGCATATGTAATAGCGAATGCAGAAAAATTCAAGTTCCTTCTTCCTGGGGGATGTGAAAGAAGTCCGGACTGAAATCTTTCAAGCTGATTTAGCAACGTCATCAATGCATGAGCAATGTCGATTTCATATTTAAATTGGACTGGCTCGAGATTTTCCTGTGAGGATATAGGCTGTGTAGATTTTTAGCATTGATAGCAAGAGGAGTGCTATGGACAGTCGCACAGTGACATGACTGTCGATCTGGTCCATCAATTGCCACGGAACCCATTGTTGGTCCAACGAATACGTAGCAATGCAGACTGTCCCTATCATTTCCCTTTTGTAGCGAGTTCAGGTTGAGTTCAGCTTGAGTTTAAGACTTGTTTCTCAATAGACAGGAATGTTGATGGCCAATTTAGATCGAGCGGTACCCGCAATTCGTCAAGAAGCGAAACAGCTGAAAGTATTCCATATGTCATGTCTTCGAAAGAAATATTTAGCTAATAGAAAGGGCCTCTGAAAGTTTCATGATAGGTGCCATCTTGCCAGGGATTTCATCCATGGCAGCAGCACACTGGTGCTCTCATCTGGATCAAATGTTTCAATTGTTGTCGATATCCAAGGTTAAAGTATCCGGTTTTTTGTCAGTCTGAAATAGTGTCGGATTCAAGCTGCCTTAACGTCTGATGATGTGCTGTCTCTATCAGAACTAGTCAAGGTCTGAAGTGCACAACGGTGATGTTAGGAGCAGGTGCCTTAGCGTCTACTCTTCTTCTTAGATTAAGCATCTTAGCTTTTGCTTTTACATGCATGGATTCTGACATAAGAAGATGAGATAAGCTTAAGCTCCATCCTTAGCTACATACAATCTCTAGTCACATCCATAGAAAGGAGGTGTCTTTGTTCTCCCTTTATATCATGTTTCTCTTCTTTTTCTTCTTTCCCTTTTCTATCATGTTAGATGAATGACAGAGACATCAGAGGAGAGGAAATGGCCAAATGTCAATTATCACCGTTGCGTGCTCCAAGATTGATATGATGATTGAGATGAATAAGTTTCAAGCTGTGCTATCTCTTAACTAGGTTGGGGACCACCCTTTGCATGGGACCTTACCAAACATGTGCAGCATAATTTGGCCACATCATGTCGAAAATTGATACTTAAAGAGTACTCATCACATGTGTGCAATCAAATTCTGGCATAGGCATAGCAAACCAAATCGATCATATCCAAAAGGGTTAATGCGGAACACTGCGATCACAGATTAAGACGGCTATTCGGACCTACTGCAGTTCAAGGACTATGAGCACTCGGTTTAGAGGCCACGTTCACGTGATCAAAGGATTTAGAGTAAATGCTAATCGCAAGACCAAATGATAACCAATTCCAACGCGGATCGCAGCTACGAATCGAGATCTAGACTTGGGGACAGATGATGCTATCAGTCGGAAACCAATGAGCAAATAACCGAGAAACTACAGCCGCTTGAAACGGCTAGGCAATATCAACTAATTCTTACCTGAAGAATGTTGGAAAGCTGCTTGAATGGTGCCTGAGTCCTTTCTGTCTCGTACATGCACCAATTCTCCTGTGAATGGAGAACGTGGGGGCACGTGCAAATATGTGCGCTCGTCGATGCTTTGTTCCGTGTTCTTCACCAAGAACGAACGCCGGGTGGTAGAGCCGAAGGCACTGGAAGCTTGCCGAACGACGGCGTTCACAGGCAGTGGTCGCGGCGGACGGACGGTGGTGATGCTGCTCGGGGGACGCCATGGACCGCCGCGAGAATGCCGAAGAGGGAGAGAGAGGGCTTCACGAAAGAGGCGTTGGTCTTGAGTTCGAAAGGCAAGGAAATATACTTTTCTTCCTATTAGCCACGATTCCCTCCTGATTTGTGAAGATTTTCGCCAGATCTTCTCTCCATGTTTACGCCTGCCGAGCGTTCCCTTTCCTTTCTTGGCTCCTCCTCACGAGGATTCTCCATGAACGTCTCCATGCAATAATGGGAAAGTCCCCATGAATTCGTCCCTTTTGTTTCCTTCTTCATCTCAGCACCACGTGCACCAGATCATCCTCTTCTTCCTCTGGCCAAATCTTCTCTCTCATGCCTTAGCGGTTTCATAAGTTACTGTAGAACGAACGGAGACAGTATCTCTGCCTTCCCATCTTTGAGTCTCGCACGCAGCTTTCCTTTCGTTGGACGTGGGGCTCTCTTGCTCTCCTGCCTGATCGAACTCTGCTACATGTATGGCCTCCATCTGCATTCCGTTCTCCGGCCATGTCCCTTAGTGGCCGAGGGGCTCGATAATGAAAATTCAAATGAGATTAGGGCATCCCTCCTTAATCCCTTGCAGCACTCTGGGATAATCCCAAGGGCAATTTATGACCTGACAAACTTAAATGCAATTTATGTGGACTTGCCGTTATTAAATGAAAATGTAAATGCGAACCATGTTACCAATATATTTATTTACAAGTCAGGGCCGATTCCTAATTTTTTATGTGATGTGTGATGAAATGAGGTAATCGAAATTTAGGTATCGACAATGACAACGAAGATATCGACAATATAAGCTATTTGAGAGAATAAATTGGGATTCTTGCCCTCGGGAGAAAAAAGAAAACAATGTTCTTTCGAAAAGGTAGTCTAAAAAACAGCAATGTTCTTTCAACCAATGACTCTCAATGCACGCAAAATGTCTTTCCTTGTTATTGCATAAGGTTATGCCTGATGGTTGCGGATTGCTGTGAGGGAGAGGTGTGGTGATTTGAACTCGAAATCAAGCGCATCTAAGACTTCAAGCCTGTCCGTATTATAGTTTAATCGAACCGTAATTACAATTGTACTGTTGTATGATGTGAAGTGTAGCTCTATTATATGTTCGATAATACATGTTTTAACACTGCGGTTAGTTAAAATTAAGTGAGCCAGTTTTTGCAGGACTTGTCAAAATGGGATACAGATACATTTATTAACTTATATTTGATAGGCTGAGTTCTTACACGAGTTAATTATATTTAATAACGGGTTCAAAATGTTAAAACCCAATAATAATATGGATATTAAATGAGTTCACAATTTACTTATAAACTCAACTCACCTCTACAACTCTCTCTTCACTCTCTCTCTCTCTCGCCCTCGCTCCATCTTGTGCTTGCTCCGCACTCTCACCTTAATTTAATTATGTTAAATATGGAAGCATTCTAGCAATACGAGTCGGGTCGGATATAAATAGGATATGAGCCACTAGATTCGTATTGTATAGAAATTGGTCAATTTGGGTCGAATCATTCTCGATTAGACCCAATCCACCCGTTTGACTATTCTAGTTATCCCAAGTTTAGGAGCCATACAGCTATTAAAGAGCGTTTGACGGAAAAACTCTATCGAAAGTGGCCTCTACCAAAATTGCTCAGTCAGCTCCTCCAGAGACGCTAGAAAGGACACATGCGAAATGGCCGAATTTGACCATCTCCTGGACCCAAAAATTCCACAAGATCTTCAATTAAAAACCCCAAAAATAGAAAGAAGAAAAGGTGCGGACTGACTTTCTTGCATGAAATAAACGCCAATAGATAATGCCATGGAACGAGAGATGTAGGAAAAAAATTGCATTTGGTCAAGATACAATTATTATTAAAGCGGTGAGACTTTGGGTGAGAAGGGAAATTGCACATAAAAACAAAAGGAGTAATCAAAGTTGTCGACATCTACTTTTTAATTGCCCAAAATTAATTATACAAAATTTAAAAATCGGAGGTCGGTCGCAACAAAAGTTAAGTAATTGGCGGAAAGAAAATTAAGAATTGAGTATTTTGCCTTTTTAGTTTCCATCTGACTTTACATATGGTATCGACGATTATGCATTTTTTTCACTTAAGTTTCGTCTGTTTTGCGAAAAATCAATAATTTTTGGAAAATATTTTTCCTAAAATGATCGCTCGTATCACTTACAAAAATGAATGAACGAAAAATATTTTCATCGTTAAGGACAATGTTTAGACATAAATTGTTATCGACAATCAAAATATTTTTTATCAATTAATTATTTCAAGCAATATAAGCAAATCGTTTTTAAGAAAAAGAAGCTTCAAAATCGTTTTTTTTCCCTTACAAAAAAAAAATCATTCATTTTCCACGAAATAAACGGAGCCTTTATTCTACTTCTTCCTTTATAAGGGAGAACGTCAAGTTCCTATTTCTCTCATACTCGCGGTGAGATTTTGTAGAATCACCGCCAACTATTGTAAAAGCTTAAACTGTTAGACGAAGACGCGATTTAATATTTAACTACTCTATCATCCACGTTCTCCATCGTACCCACATGGGTTGAAGAGTGGTATCGGAGCAAGTCGATCCAAGACGCAATGAACCCACGTTCCAACATAACTGCCCGTCTACCGATAGCTTTCCAGCCCCACCCGGCCAATTATACAGGACCCCACTCCCGAGCACCACGTGCCAACCCGACTCTACAAACTGTCGGGGCGGGGCACAAACGACATACGAGCGATTGTCGGGTTCAACAAGGAGCCGGTCAGTCGCCGATCGACGCGAAGGGAAACGAAAGGCACGGGCGGTCATCTAGAAGGATCAAAAATCAGATGGGTCCCGTGCCCTTTGAATGTTCGACGGGCTCGATGAAAAATGCGAACGAGAATCATCAAAGATCACCATGATGAAAAAAATCGATTTGAAAAGAAGGGAAGAAACGAGAGAGAGTAGAATGGAGAGATTGATTCGTCGCGACACCAGTCGCACCTAAAGAATGTGCCGTGCTTGGCGAGAGGTCCCGGTCAACCCCAAGGGCTCAAACCGTCATTTCACGCTTCCCCCCGGCACCTTCCTGCGCCATTCAGCACGAAAGGACGACCCCGATAGCGACGGCGCCTCGCGTCTCACCCACTTTTACATGCACTGGACAAGTCAAATATGGATTCCTCATTTTCCTTTTTAATTTCCTTTCTCTTTTTCTTTTTTCTTTCTTCTTCCTATTTTTTCTGTGAATTTTTTTTTTTAAATTTGAATTACGACCAACCTCGTAAATTTGAAGACGAGACATTTCTTTGTCTTTGTCTGAGCTGTAGCCCTCGGTTCAACGAATCCATGTTGTCGTTTTCGTGCATCTTTTCCTTATTGACTTCGAAGGGCCTTCTTGAGTTTTCCGGAAAGAGACTTGTCTGCCTTCGAATTATTTGTCGACCGAAAGCTGGAGCATTTGAGCTTTGCACTCCCCTTTGCTTTCTAAACTCAATTTGCAAATGGGAAACTATCCTATTAGTCCCAGATTAGACCCGTCGAATCGGTTGGTCGGATCGAAAATGGTCCGATCCAAATTGATCCGTTTAACCCGTTTTGATCAATTTCTCATGCAATACAAATCGATTGACCCATACCCGACCTAACCCATATTGTTAGAACACCTCTATATTTAATCGAATCTAAAAAAGCTCATACTCACAGCACGGAGTGAGTGAACGCAAAATCGAGTAAGCGCGAGAGAGAGTGAAGAAATAGTCATAAATGTGGATTGTGTCTAAATAAGTTATAAACCAATTTAACACTCATGTTATTTTTTGTTTTACCATTCTAAACCCATTTGTAACCTGTTTAATAAATAACTAACCATATAATAACTCAATCTATCAAATATGAGTTTAAAAAAATGAGTTTATGACCTATTTTAACAGATATACCATAAACTTATTGTATGAATGCTAAATTTAATCGTAAATTTTTTAATTTTTTCAATTTAGTTATAAACTTTTGTGGGAAATTTCGATGGAGCCCTTTCGACCAAATTTTTCACCAGAAATTGTTGACCTGATTTAGAATTGATTGAGGAATTTTCTCAAATTTACATACCTTTACGTTTCTGACGGATCGATCTAATATTGGACAATGGGCCCACATAACTCAACAAGAAAAATTGTTGGCTTTCTTTTTTCTTATTTTCTTAAACTCTAAGTAATTGGAGAAGCATATGTGAATGTAACCAATAGACGTGGTGCCCCACTTGAAAGGTTAGAAAAGTTGCCACTCGTTTCAAAAAGTTTCAAGAGTTTGGTCGGTGCCAACCTCTCAACATACAACAATATGGTCATACTCGAATCGAGCAGCTCGTTCAAAGTTAGATCGAGCGGACAAGTTGTGATTTGAGTTTCCCTTATAGTATGAAGAAAAAGCCAACTTGGATTTCTTGATACTTTAATTCGAGTAGCTGATTAGGACCACGACCAACGGATAAGTATTCTAACAAAACAAAGAAAATGATAGCTGAATCACTTTTAATTCGTTTTTTTTTTATCAATAGGCATACGGCCTTGCTCATAAAGGGATTGAGGGGGTGTAGACGTTAACATCACAGGTGCGGGGTTCGATTCCAACACTTTGTAAGAGGTAGAGCAAAAGTTAGAGAATTAAAAGAGTTAGAAATAGGATAAAAAAAAGAAAAGAAGAGTCTACCATGTTGCAATATGACACTCTACTTTTGAATTCGAATGGTGCTTCATGAGATCATCAATCAGCTTCATCGCATCAAGCCCTCCTCGGCCTCTTCGCTAGCCCTCGTGTCCTTCTTTGCGAGAATCATATGTTGCCCTCCAATTTTTGGGATTGTGGCAAGTCACCCCTCGATGTTTTCGTTTTTGCAGTTCGCCCCCTTTGTTAAAATCGGTGGTAATGTGCCCGCTAGCGTTGATTTTGGCCAAATTTTTGTGGCGTATTTGATCGTGCAGTCACATGTGTTTAGTTACGGAGGAGGCCAAATTGATCGCATATCATCTAAAATATGGAAGGGAAAAATAGGAATTACTCCAAAATATGTTTCCAAACTATGTACTAAAGGTGATAGGTTATAGGATAGGTCAGTTCTCATCTTGAAACCTGGAATCGGACAGGATAGAGTCGATTCCTACCCTTTGAAACTAGGAACCAACCCACCTAACCTTGAAACTTGTCCGATTCGCTTTCAAAGTTGGTCCCGGAACAAATTGATTACTTATTTTTGTGTGTGGTTTATAATACTCCCGAAGAATGAATGGTCTCATAATCGAGAACCCTAGAACGAGAATAGGAGTAGTACGGCTGCGGCAAACCCACAGAGAATGCAAAACAAGAGCAGTACCTTGAGCGCGAAGTTGGGGCGGCGGATGGTGACAAGACAGCGAGACGCGAGACCATGGCGGTGGTTGCGAGAAACAGGGACGATTGAGAGCGCGAAAACGACGCGAAGGAGAAATAGCGAGTCAATGGCCGAATGAGAGAGGGGCAAACATACATCGAGCGTGGCACCTTGTGGTGGTGGATGGCAACGGACCGGGCGAGACCGCGGCGGCGGGCCGGTGGCTGGCAAGATGCGCAAGAGAGGGAGGAGTGGACAAAGGGTGAGAGCATGAGCGTGATGGTATGAGACGAGATCGAGAGAGAGAGAGAGAGGGAAAAAGGAGGGATGAGAATTGAACCTAATTTCAGACATTAAAGTTTGTTTTGCTTCGAAATAAATAAAAAGAACAAAGAGATATGGGCTGATTCATCTTCTAGTTTGGTCCGGTCTGTCCGGTCCTTATGTGGAATCAGGAATCAATCTCCCCGCGAACCACCCGAAACCGATCTATTCGATCTAGTCTAATTCGGTTTCCGAGTTGGACCGGAACCAACGTACACCCCCACCATGTACATATGTGCATATGGCATCAGCTTCAGATAAATTCTCCTCGGAACTTTAGCCACACGTGCAATATGCTTCCAAATTATCCTTCTACTTTTTCTATTCGCATGTACCCATACAAAACGAAATCTCCCCTCAATAATCGGTCGCGGGCCATCACGTGCTCGGGGCTCCAACCCGAAACCCGGCCGGAGCCCGACATCGGGGACGCATCGCCACCCATTTTCCCAAAAATTCAGGAGGCGAAAACCGAAACGCCGGCACGCCTCATCACAACCCTAAAAACTTGGAGGCAAACGTATATACTCTCCACCTCCAACGCCCCCTACCCCCTTCCCCTTTTTTTTTTTTTTGCCTTTCTTGGTGCGTCGCTTTCATAGGAAACGACGAGGCACGAATGTGTTCCGTTGTGGGTGGAGCTCAACCGTGTGGACGTATCCCCAAAGTAGATGACAAGATTGGGTCGAAGGGAGGAAAGGACGGAAAAGAAGAGGAGGTAGCGACGTTGTTATGGCGTGGCACGGTTTTCGCCAGTGAAGCATCCGAGAAAACGCCCCCCCACCCGGTTCCGATCGCGACACCTGTTCGCTTGAACGGGATTTTTTCTCCCCCCCACCGTCTTTTTATCATCACTATTATATTTCCTCCTTTCGATTTCCGTTTTAATTAAGAGAGGATGAATGAAACAAAAGGAGATTATTACTTTTAAATTGCAACTTTTTTGTCGCGGTGCAGATGTCCCCGTTGGAAAGGGATCCGTCTCGTCTCGTCTCGCCTATTCTCGCCTCGTCTCGCTCGCTCGCTCGCTCGCCTCGGATTCTGCACTCGCCCCCACCAGCTCCCCCCACGTCACTTTCTCCTGCCCAAAATTTTCCTCCTTTCCTTTTCTCTTCTTTTCCTTGCCTTTCCCTTCTTTTGTCGCCTTGCTCGTGTCTTTTACATGTAGAGGAAACGTCAGCCGCCGACGACGAGCGCACCGAAGTCCGAAACCGAGGGGGCCACCCCCGCCGCCGCACCGCGGACCACGGCGTGTAACGTTACGACGTGTCAGTTTTGATTGAGTGCGGAAATATTTACGATGCCACGACTCTGTATCATGACCGAACACGAAAGAATCGTGAAGAAAAGCGTGATATGGCGCACCGGTATGTCTTGGCGAGTTTCCAAAGCGGGGATGGTACGCTTGTCGTGTTTAAAACAGCGGAAATTTGGTTTCATATGGTCTTGAGTTTCAAAAGAAAGGGTGATTTAATGGAACTCATATAAATGCTACTTTGGATTCGTCCGGCTCGTTTGATATCGGCTTCGAACCTATTTAGAACCTGAATCTAACGAGCACTCAACTAATTTGAACGGGGGTGCCTAAGGTGAAACTTATGTCTTCGAACGTAGAAGACAGAAGAGAAAGTATTTTATTTTATTGCGGCATATGCCCGACTCAACTCATACCCGACCAGACTCGTGTTGCTAAAATACTTCCATATTTAACCCAATTAGGAAAACCCATACTCAAACTAAAATGTGAGCATAGAGCGAGCGAGCGCGAAAGAAAGTCATAGAGATGGACTGAGTATAAGTAAATTGTGAATTCATTTAACACGCATATTATTTTGGGTTTTACCGTTCTAAACTCATTTATGATCCATTTGCTGAACATAACTAATCCATATAACAACCCAGCCCATCAATTAGCAATGGGTTTATGCCCATTTTAAAATATCCTAAGCTAATCTCTCTAAATTAATGTTATACCAACAATTTAATCGGAGCTAAAGTATGCGGTGAGAAAATATAAATTTTTTGTGATTCACGATGAATTAGGGTAAGTGTATAGATGGACTATTTAAGTACCTAAAATGGCTAGAATATCTCCAGTCTATTGTAAATTATCGTAATTATAGATTTACTACACAGTTGCAATTATAAGATTTATTAAAAATCTTTAATCGGCACCATCGATACATCTATTTCAAACTAATTTTCATCTCACACAAAAATTCCAAATCAATACCCACGATCCAAATAATTTGCCATTAAAATGCATATATATATCAGCATACGTGGACTTTTCACGTCAGATCTGTCATTCTCCATGTTAGATCCGTCTTATATATGGTAGATTTGGGTTTGACCAAATTGAATTTTTTTTTTTGTAAAACCGAGAATTAATTTGGGGTAAATATGTCATGAGGTACCAATCTGAAATATTTTGTGGTACGAAAATTAATTTAGGATATATTTGACATGCGATATCAGTTCGGGATCTTTAATAACGTTAACACTAACTATATTTAGCTGGAGCAGAGACCAAACACCATCTCTAGTGCTACCATAGGAGGAACGATAAAGTTCTAGAAATTGTAATGAGTAAAGACCATGCTGGACAGGATCTAGCCGGTGCCAAAAGGTTCGGCTTTCTTATTGGGCATGAGAAAGAAAAGAATAAAGGGTTTGCCACATGAAATTTCGTGCGGTACGTTGATAACAACTTGCAAAAGAGCTAGCGAAAGGAGAAATTGTGCTTGCTGAAAGAAGGAAAAAGAGAGGAGGGAAAGTGAAAAAGGCGACATCTTTTACCACATGCAAGTGTCTCCTACGCGTATACAGTGTCAGCGCAAAAGGGGATTTCTTATAGGATCCGAGCTCTAATAGACCGTGTCCAATCGTGACCGTCCGTATCGCGAGGGTCGCCGGATGGACGGCCGTGATGGACTCGAATATCATTACGGGCGAGTACAGAAAACGGAAGTATAATTCTCGTGGACCGGAGGTGCGTGTCTCGAGTAGGTTCACCAAAATCGAAGGTCGAGTCGTGTGAAGTACACATGCAATAGCGTGTACGTATTAGCCAGCCTTCTATGAACATCTGTGCCGTTTGTAAGGTCGGAAAAATAAGACTAAAATGGTGGAAAACTATGGGTACGATTCTAAGAATTGTCGCCGTTAGGGCAAATACCACGAAAAACTTCGAACTATCCCATTGTGATAAAAATACCCCCCCAGCTTTTTTAGTGCCACAAAAAACCCTAAACTTGCCCGCCGTGGCACCAATACCCTCGACTTTTTTCTTGTGTTACGAAAAAACCCAAACTTATTCATGAATAACGTATATAACATCTAAAAGTTGCTTGGGAAAAAACCCAAACTTTTTTTTGTAGGTTGGAAATACAGAAGGCCACGGATCACACAAAGTTGCTTGGGAAGTTGTTTGTTCGCCAAAAAAGGAAGGAGGTCTAGGGTTGCCTCATCTAAAATTATGGAACAAAGTTTTGCTTGGCCGTATGCTTTGGAACCTCATAAATTGTCCGTCATCTTCCTTGTGGAGTAAATGTGTCCATAGTACCAAGTGTAGAGGCAATTCGATTATGCAGCTTAAAATCAAGGGCTCTATGGCATGGAGTTGGCGTTGTATTCTTCAACTAAGACCGGCTTTAGCTTCAATCATATCTAGACCAAGATATTGTTGCCAAGAGGTATACGATGAAACCAGAAATGTGAGATCGGCTGTGGAATGGTTCCAAATTGGGACTCCCAATTGATATGGAAAGGCGGTATTAGCAAGCATAACTTCATCGGCTGGCTAGTTTGTAGAGATAGACTACAAACAGCGGAAATCATATCACGTTGGAAGCCTGAAGTAGATATTCATTGCAATTTTTGTATGTCTGGTCTGGAAAGCAGAGACCATCTATTCTTCCAGTGCACTTGGACCGGAAGCATTTGGCGCACTATTCTTGCACAATACGAAATTCGACGCCCTGTAGAAGGATGGAATGATGAACTTAAATAGATGATCAATGCTACAAAAGGTAAGGACTTGGTGGCGAGACTTCTGAAGGTATCTTTTCTAGCAATCATATACTGCATTTGGATGGAGCGTAATCGTAGACGCTTCCAACAAAAGTCAAATGACGCCCTTATCATTTTGGCTAAAGTTCGCAAACTTGTTAGAGGGCGAACTTCATACTACAAATCTTTTAGACCGTCCCGAACAAATGAAACTTTGGCTACTATATGGAGACTCCCCCACTCCATTTTTTTGTAATCTTAGTTCTATTTGTAATGCTGGGGAATGCCCCTAAGCTTCTATACGTCATCTTATATATACTACTTACATTTACACAAAAAAAAAACGTATATAACATCTATTCCAGTTCCATCAATGGTGTATATTTTGTCATATCTATATAAGTTTGGGTTTTTTTACGACAAAAAAAAAGTTTGATTAATTTGTATCACAACGAGGAAGTTTAGGGTTTGTAGAGACACAAAAAAATACCGTGTATCTGTGATGCGGTGGGCGTAATTTGAGTTTTTATTTTGTTATTAATCCAAACCGTTTTTCGAAAATTAAAACTGTTGAAATATAAGTCAACGATATACATCACGCTTTCCCGTAGCCGTTTCCTCCCCATAAAAAAAACAATTGAGCTGCTAGAAAATGGGCCAACAATATATCGATAGTATATTACTGCCCTAATTATCAATCAGTCTCCTTACTTTGAAATTCACACCTTTATTACCGAAACTATTGTTGTTATGGTTATTTATAAAAGACATTTCCTTTTTTTTCCCTACCAAAATTACCAGTGACACAATTAAATAGACACATCTGCCAGATACTTACTCTAGAATTCTCAAACTTTAGGATCATTATAATATATAGATATGTTCTTGGATCGTGCTGACATCATCATGCCATCGAGGCCGTTTTTGGTTTGGTAAGAAAAATGGTCAAAGGCTAATCATAGATATCTAAAGTCAACCTTTTCCTACCTTATCCCCCCAAAAGCAACATAACATAAATCTTAGGGCAAATGCGAATCTTTCAAATGTGGATTTGCGAATTTTAAGTTAACTCAAGAGAAGAATCACGACTTTTCTAGCCATTCTGTCCCCACGAATGTGCTTCAATCGAAGACCTAGGATGGAAATGTTCACGTTCCGATAAAATTATTTCGGACCTCTTAGCTTTTTCTGTGCAATTAAGCCCGTCATATATCGATATGATTTTCGATGCATGCACATCGAAGACTACGTAGAATAAGGATATCCGAATGCTCAAATCGACACGAGCTCGTAGAATTTGACGTCGGTATCGGACGGTAACTTACCACGACGGCTTTTCTACTAAGGTTGTTAAACTTGTTTTGTGCAAAGACAACATCGGTCTATCCAAATCATCTCTTACTCTCTTTTAAATTTTTTTTCTTAACAAAAATAAATCTCTCGACTCTCCGACTCATATCTTATTTTTTTAACATAAAAAAACACCCGAAAATGCATATAAAATGCAAGTTTTCGGCAAACGAGACTTTTTAACGAGTCATGACCAAAACAGGGACTTTCTAACGAGTGCCGCCACTTACTCTGTAAAGGAAAAAGTTCTAATTTTCACCGAGCCGATCGCCTATAACGCCGAAGAGACGATACATTGAAAATAGTAAAAACAAATTTCCTATTCCGATGTTCAGCAATTACCCTTAAAAATTTAGGTAACGAAACAAACGAGCCCTATACAGCGAAGGCCGTGGGATCTCGGTCAAAACGCGTGCCGACATTATTTCATCGTACCTAATCAAAACTAACGTTTGGAAATATCGATTATAAATTTTCGAAGCGGCGAAATTGAATTTTTATCCGGCGCGTGCATTTATTGGGGGATTTGTCACTCCTGACAGTGCTTCGGCAACAAAGAAAGCTTCCTTCCACGCAAAAAAAAAGGGGAGGAAATTCAATGAGGTGGTGGGAAACCGACAGGGACGTGCCCCGAGACGCCCGAAGTCAACCCCGATTCGCCCACGTGGCCGCCCGGGGGCCCCCGAGAGGCGCTCCCCGATTGGCGGTCCCCGCCGCGCCCACCGTGGGCGCGGCCGCACCCGATCGCAGCTCCCCCTAATGCGAGACCGAAAACCCCCGGCTCCCTGATTAGAACCGTTTAAAAATGTCTCGCGTCACGGCGAATCGACGCGGGCCTGTCCGCTCTCTCGCTCGTCGCGCTGCTCGCGCTCTGGCGATACGAGACGACACGAGACGAGACGGAGGACCGGCCCGTCTCGCCGCGCGATAAATCGCGGGGTGGGTGGTGGGGCCCGCCGCGGCGGACGGGAACTCGCGCGCGGGTGGGAGACTTTCTCACGTTTTGCATGACTGACTCTGCTCGCTGCTACTGTTCAGTCCCTTGGCCCCCTCCCCCTAACTTTATCCATTTAATAAAACGTCCATCACACGTCTGTTTTAATTAATTTATTTATTTTTTCTATTTATCTATTTTATCGGGGCCTCGAGTGGGGGGGCGTGGCCGACACGCGCGAGTAGCCCTTCCGACCCGTACTCTCTCTCTCTCTGCGCGCCTTCTTGGGCTTGTGGGGACGTGCCTGTTGGTCAGACCGGTCGGCCCTGACTTTCCGATATTGTCTTAAAAATTCGGTCGACGTCCTGTCAACCAAAAGCGGTAATGATGCATCGTCCTTAATTATTAAGAAAAGGCTTTTTTTTCTTTTTTCACCGCCCGTGAATCAATACGAGTAATACGAGACGGTCGATACTGTGAATATGACGAATTTTTCCTCCTTTGAATGTTTAGTAAGTATTCCTGTTACCTGTGATGTCCAAGTCGGGAATGTTCAAATTTCCAGTGAAGCGACTGTCCTTTAATAACCGCCGTCGATACTTTGGAAGCTGCGTGTTTTCTTACTGGAGATGTGAGGCAAGGGCTTCGAGGGCATTTATTAACAAAATCCTCGTGTTAAGAAATGTGTCGTATTTGTAATCGAGAATGTGTAAATGAGTGCATTCAAATCAAAATGCGACGGTATGGAATTTTGATAAATCAACCGTAACGTGCTTAGTATTATTTGAGTGGTGATGTTATTTAAGTAGGGCCACTAATTTATTCTTTAGGGTTAATATCACGAAAAGTCCCAAATTGATGCACCTGTGATAAATTTTACTCTAAACTAATTTTTTGATCAACGAAAAACTAAGCTAATATATTTATGACAAATTTACCCTCTATTAATTTCCGTTAAATTGGATTAATACAACAAAAAAATCATAAATTGGTACACCTGTGACAAACGGAAGGTAAAATCCTAAACTGGTACATCGGTCAACTGACACGTGTCATTTAACTCGATAATTTAACCGTAAAATTTAACGAAAATTAACGGAGAGTAAATTTGTCACAGGTATACCAATTTGTGATTTTCCGTGGTCAAAAAATTAGTTTGGGGTAAATTTATCATAGATGTACCAATTTGGGATTTTCGGTGGTACTAAACCTATTTTTTACATTGAAGAAAGGAAAAATAAAAAGAGGAAGATTTGTGCTCTATGGAATTTAATTGTAGATTTTCGTTGTCATTCCTTACGAAAAGCCTGATTCTAATTTCTAAGTTATTTTCATTGCTCCTTCACTCTCTCTCCATAAGGTGAGCTTAGATCAATTTCAAAAAACAGCTCTGCACTTTCAAAGTATGACCAAAATAGTATTTGACAGAATTATTTTGAAACTCTCTGAACCTAAGAAATTGCCTAGTTGAAGCAATTACCCATCTTAATTTCACTCAACAAATTTTAGAAAGCGAAAGTTGTCTATGAAACGTTTCCCAGACTCTCTCTCCCTCGCGCGATAATTGAAAGAATAATGTAAAAATTCCTCATAAACTTGAGTAAGTTCAAGTTTGTGGTGTCACGGCCTTAACTTAGATCATTTTACATACAAACCGGGAGTTTTGAACGAGTGACCTCTGATCTCTGATACTTAATCCTCTCTCTCACATGACGTAAAGTGATTGGGAATATATCATAACAAAGTACAATAAATAGTTTTGTTGTGGTCATCATTAATAAACCAAAATTTTCTATCTCCTGGTAAATGAGACCGCAAGACCCGTTTTTGATTCAGTGCGCACAGACAAGCTTAGACAGCGTTTAAACAACTTTACTCAATGACCACTCATGGTGGTGGTTAAGCCCAATTCACATGCATCGCGCCCTTTAAAAGGAATATTCAGATGACCACTCACGTTGGTAGTCATTTGAAAGTAGACTTGTTGGAATGGGTTATACATCCATCTCTTAACCCATATTTGATGGGCTGAGTTGTTACGTAAGTTAGTTATATTCAGTAAATGGATCATAAATGAGTTGAGAATGTAAAGTCCAAAATAACATGGGTGTTAAATGAATTCATAACTTACTTAGACCCAACTCACCTCTATGTCTCTCTTTCACTTGATCTCGTGTTAGCTTACTTGCATTCTCACCTCAGTTTGTATATGGGTAGGGGTGTGCAACCGGACCGGATTTACCCGGAAACCAGACCAACCCACCCGAAAAATAGGTTCGAGAATCGGTTCTAACAAGAACCGGTCCGGGTACTGGTTCCATTTTTTGGGAACCGGTTAGAATCGGTCTGGTTTTCGGTTCCAAGTAAAAATCAATCCAAACCTGTTTTAGAATCGGTTTTAGGACCGATTTTGAAATAATGTACAAAAAAGTAAAAAGCTTATATCACGTTACCCTACTTCACCGGTTTTAGAACCGATTTCCGGTTTAATACTAAAATATATTTCACAACTATGAGTGAAATAGCATGACCCTTAAAGTCATCTAAATATTGTGTGATTCAGATGAGATATATAGACATTTTTCTAGTGAGATGTATGCCTTACCGCTAAGACTCTTGATTTTTCTTTCAAGATATTTCATTCGGAAACAGAAGTGAAGAGTTATCTCATCATGGTGCAAAATAAAGAGCTAAACATGTTTGAATAAATTCCCTGGAAATGTGACTCTTAAAGATTTATGCGATTGGACTATGTCTTGCCACATAATACTTTTGGATTGTTGATTTTGATGGATTGTAATTTCAATTGCTCATTTTTGTGATTGTTACTTTTGGCGGATAGTGGTTTTTGTTATTCATCTTTTATTTTAAATTATTTCATTGCTACCTATATTATTTTGCTAGAAAAAAATGAAACCGAAAAAAGGAACAAAAAAAAATAGGTTCTCGGGTAGACCTTAAAACCGAACCGAAAAACAGGGTTGGTTCCAAAATAGAATCTAGGAAAAACAGGATTGATTTCAGGTTCCAAAAATTAGGAACCGGTTATAACAGGATTGGTTTTAGGTTCTAAGTCCGAACCCAACCCACCCTGAAACCGATCACCCCTATGTATGGATTTTCCTAAATTGTGTTAAATATGGAGGCGTTTTAACAATATGGATTGATTCAAAGTATGTGTTCGGTCAACTATGGGTTACTAGATTTGTATTATATGGAAATAAATCAAAAATGGGTTAAATGGATCACTTTGAGTCGAACCATTTTTGACCCTACCCAAACCCGACTTGACCCATTCATTTGACAGGTTTATCCGAAAGGGAGTTTCACTTATGAACAAAGCTACAAGTCCTTACATTTCAAAGGAATTGGAGTATCGCAAACTTTGAAATTAGCGCACTGACGTCCTCGTTATTATTGACAGGTCTAATTGGTCCTAAATTTATTGTACAATGCCAATTCAGTTTTAAATTTTTAAATTTTGTTGATTTTGTCCTAAACCTTTGAGTAAAATTCTAATATAGCTATTTTAGTCAATTTTCATTGGAAATCGCTGACATGGTGGTGGTGCCACTTAAGATGACTGACGATAATTGGACCGCCATGTTAGCGATTTCTAGCAAAAAGATTACATTGTAAATTCGCGTAGAGGCTTAGGACTAAGGGTCCGTTCGTTTGAAGGAAAATTGTTTCTGGGAAATTATTTTTTGACTTTCTGGTGTTTGAACGATAGAGAATTAATCGATTTATGGAAAACGTTTTTCATGGACATAATATCACAAGCTTATATTTAGGGAAAATGACTTCTCCTTCTAATAAGAAGGAAAACACTTTTCCTAAATCACAAACAAATAAAAACTAACTGTTTTTCGTTGAGAATGATTTTCGTGGAATTTTCCATTGTCACGACGCTTTCAGTGAAACAATTGCACCTAAATTGGCAAAATTGAAAAGTTTAGGACTGAATTGACGTCCGTATAATAAGTTTAGGACTAATTGGCTAATTTTTCCTACTATAACTTAAAGCCTAAGACCGCATCAAGTAAGTAGGATTCCGGAGGAGGCCCCCATTGTAAGGACCTGGTTTGACACAATAAGGGAGTGATCATCGGAGTCAAGAGATATCCAATAAGGTGCTAATCCTATTAGGTTTCTAAGATGACAAATGGGGTTAGACTAAATTGAATCACACAACAAATATGGAGGAGTGTATTTTGGGTTATACGAGTGAGAAAAGTAAAACTAGAATTAACTGACAAGAAATACTTTCGATATAGCGATAACGTTTAGCATTGGATATCCCCAATTTAGTCATGCTCAAGTGAGAGCACTACTAAAATTGTTACCTCTTGGAAATGTGCGTAACAAAATTTTGAGACAGGTCAAAATAGATAAAACATCTAATAGCCCAAGGTAATATGTCATAATACAGTATCAAAGCACAACTATTTTAGTAAGTTTGTGATTCAAGGATGTACCTTGTGAAAGCTGGGGGGTTCTACAACAGCTTGGTCCTAAAAAGGTTGTGAGTGATTGCCAAAGCCAAGGAGGCTTGAATAAGGCGTGCACTTGGTAAGCTTTAAGATGGCAAAATTGGCGGACATTTATCAAACTACACTTTGAATGAGAAGATAGGTGCTGCTTATATATGACATTGAATTATTTCACAAGAGACACTTTTTAGTATAGTGAAATTTTAGCACTAGAACTCCAATATTAAGTGCACTCAAGCGAGAGCACCATTAAGATGAGTGGCCTTAGTGGTTGCCAACACTCCTTGGATGAGGTGCTCCAGACACTGATGAGTTCAGAGGTGGTCAAGGCGCTTAGTTCTCATGCCGTGCCGCCTAATCGCCGCTTCGATATAGCTTGTAGCGAGCAAATTCGTTTACACGAGTCAGACTTTCGTAAGAAGTACTCGATACGTGATCGTTCCGGGTAGTGAGTAATTTGGGGGCGGGGCTAGACTTATGAATCAAATCGCAAATTCTCTTTTCATCCGTCACGTATATCGCTATATAAGAAAAATCAAAATCCATCCTTTTCTTCTAACTTATTTATTGTTCTGTTGCATTGTCAGCCCATTCGATGGACGAAAAGCCTGCGCATTTGGCACGTTGTCACCGGAGGAGAACCTCGTGCCTACGGCATTTGCGACGATAATTTGTTCCCACTGACCAGCCAAAAATGCCACTTTAAAAGAAAAGCCCCCACAAAAAATAAAAAAACGAAAAGGAAAATGATAGATCAAAGTCCGTTTCCCAATAAATGTGCACCATGCAACGCCAAAACCAGCACCATCAGCTTGTTTTGACTAAGTTGTACGCGTGCCGCAGGTAGCTGTAACTTCTACAGTGTATATACTCGCATACATACATACATAAGTACGTACACATATACAGCTTTTTTCTAAAAAAATTGCTGTTTGGGGCTAGAACAATTAATGCACAAACAGGTCACGATAATACTCGGTTAGGAAATTATTAGGCACCCCTAAAGTTTAACTTACCCTCCGGTTAACGTATTATCACACCCCCGTGATTTTTCGATGAGCGGATTAATTCATGCAAGAAAGACAAGTCGAGAATTTAATTATTTTACTGCGTGAAAAAGAAAAGAAGAACTAACAGGAGTGCGCTGTAGTATAAAAAGTAAACTTTGCACGATCTCTTTTTTTCAGTTTTATTTTATTTCCTCGATAACGAGCATAACGTTAAAAAAAAACAAAAAGAGAAGACGGGATGAAATCAAAATCATTTTCAAATACGGTCCACGTTTCTAAGAATAACGCCTTCCCCATTCGAATTTCTCACAGCCTTTTCTAACCTAGGCCAATCGATTAGCGACAGGAACATATTTTTTTTATTCCTTCCTTCCCCAAATCCGTCCAATGGAATTTCGAAACGCGTCAATCCGACGTCGCGTTCTGCCAAAATTGACCCCAACCACCCTCCCCCTAGGGGGCCCAAACGTCTCTTTCCCCTCTCTTGCACCTCACGACCAACCCCAAAACAAGTCCTATCCAACCTGTCCCTTGTCCCCTTTTCTTTTCAATTTTCTTTTGTCCTCAAAATGCAATAATAATAATAATATGGAAATAGGCTGAAAATGGGAGGACTTATTAGGTATGCCCCCGTATGCACACTAAATCTGGCCGAATTAAAAAGTTGCTCGGGAATTCCCGACCTTAGCCCGAAGGCCGGAAAAGGTATTAATCCCTCGAAAACCCAGAAGTGGGAAAATTCGCGCGCCCCGAAATGGGCTCCGTCGCTTTTCAATGTGTTTCGGGCATGTAAGCGCCGTACAGAGCAACTCGAATCGAGCGATAAATATGATGCCGTCGATACCTCGGGGCCACGGATTTCTGTCCATATCGAGCGGGACGAGGATAAGATCTGCTGACTAATCAGCTCGCGCGTGGATCAGCACGATACGCGGTATGATAAGCGAGTGGCGTCGCGGTACCGTCCAATTTCCCGACGCGTGAATAAATTCGCCAATTTCCTTCTTCTTCCTTCCTTTTTTTCCCTTTTTATTAATTTTCGGGGAATTCGAACCCAATTTTTATTCCGCTGATGCGTTTCACGAAGAGGAGGAAACATCACAGCAAGCAAAAGGCTTCGGAAATCCCGCTACTTCTTCCGGATACAGTTCCAAATCTGGGCGTATCGACAAGGCACTTATAAGCCGCCCGGGCCTATTCTATGATAAGCGCACGTGCTTATCAGTCGGGGGATAGGCAGGTGGAGGCCTCCTATCACCTGGATAAGCTATCAAAATCTCGTCGTCTCGTCCGCTCGCCTCGCGGTTTTTAAGGCTGTCTTGATACCTTCGTTTTTCTTTCCCTTCACATCTCCCTTTCTCTCCCTCTCTCTCTCCTCCCCCGAATCCCTAACCCCCTTTCTCTCTCCTCCCCCCCTCCCCCTCTATATAAGCACCCGGCACGGGAACCAGTAGAGAGAGAAAGTAGAGCGAGAAACTAGTGCGAAGCTAAAACTAGAGAGAGAAGGGAGAAGGAAGGGAAGCGAGGAGGGAGGGAGAGAGAGAGAGAGGGAGGGGCGTAGGCGTGCCGTGTATATTTTGGCCGCGAGGATTAGCTCGGGGAGCGTCCCGATCTACTGGTCTCCGGAGCCAAAATCGCTTCGCAGGTTCGAGCTTCTGCGCCCCGTTGATTCCTCGGCTTCTCGAGTCAATTGTCGCTCCCCGATTCCTTGTTGCTTTTCTGTGTTTTGGTGTTTGGTCGTGCTTTTGTCGCCTGCTCACGTGGTCGCGATGCGGGTTTTTTTTTTTTTTCGCCATGGCGTGCGATTTAGGGATTTGCTGCTTTGGAGGCGTTGATCTGCGGAGGGGTTTTAGATCTCGGAGGAGGACGGAGACATGTCTTCGCTCAGCAGGGAGCTGGTGTTCCTGATCCTCCAGTTCCTGGACGAAGAGAAATTCAGGGAGACTGTTCACAAGTACGCCCCCTTAATTCCCCCTCCCTGTTGTCGTTTTGTGTTTTTTTTTTCGTGCGTCGCGTACTTTCGTGTCGTTCGAGCTTTGGAATTTTGCTCGCCTGGCGAGGGTATGTCTCTTGAATTGATGTTGGTTTTTTCCCCCCCGTGCTGCTGTCGAAGGTTGGAGCAGGAGTCGGGGTTCTTCTTCAACATGAGGTACTTCGAGGATTTGGTTACGAACGGGGAGTGGGATGATGTGGAGAAGTACCTATCTGGGTTCACGAAGGTAGACGATAATAGATACTCCATGAAGATTTTCTTCGAGATTCGGAAGCAGAAGTATCTCGAAGCTCTGGACAAGTAGGTCGAAAAAATTTTGGGCGATTGATGGGTTCGGTTTGCTCGAACTCATTTCCCCTTGTTGGTTGAGTATCTGTTAGGTTGCTGGGCGACAAGCATTTTAACTTTCTGGTTGTTGGTCTTGCGTTATTGACCGATTGCAGGAGGGATCGTGCTAAAGCCGTGGAAATTTTAGTTAAGGACTTGAAAGTATTTGCTGCATTCAATGAGGATTTGTTCAAGGAAATTACGCAGTTGCTGACGTTGGAGAACTTTAGGTATGATGTCTTGCGTTGGAGAATCTTTAATTTGTAACTGACAGTTTTCTATAGTTGACCTCTGGTCTTTTGCTATTATCACATTGATGTAAACATATGTCCTGCTTGCAGGGAGAACGAGCAACTATCAAAGTATGGTGATACCAAGTCAGCTCGGAGTATAATGTTGGCTGAACTGAAAAAGTTGATAGAGGCTAACCCCCTGTTTCGTGATAAGCTTCAATTTCCCACATTGAAAAACTCAAGATTACGCACATTAATAAATCAAAGGTCCTTGCTTTCCTGTTGCCTTCTTGTTAAGGTTCTACGTATTCTCTTAACTAAAAAATATTGTCGTACTCACTGTTTCATGGCTTCTGGCAGTTTAAATTGGCAGCATCAGCTATGCAAGAATCCTAGGCCTAACCCCGACATAAAGACTCTATTTGTAGACCACACTTGTGGACAACCAAATGGTGCTCGTGCGCCATCCCCTGTTACTAATCCTTTAATGGGTGCCGTCCCCAAACCAGGGGCCTTCCCGCCGTTGGCTGCTCATGCTGTAAGTCTGGAGGAGAATAATTCGCCTGTTTCCTCGATAGTTTTTCCATTTAGATGTTGGCAACTCACGTTGGTGTTTTTTTTTTTTGTGCCTTCCCCATCCTTTACTACAGCCCTTCCAGCCTACTCCGGCTGCTCTTCCAACGACTCTTGCTGGATGGATGGCAAATCCAAACCCTGTACCTCACCCCTCAGCATCTGCTGGACCGATAGGTTTGGCTGCACAAAATAATACAGGTACACGAAGCTGCTCTACAATGTCAATTTCTAGTTCATGGCTACCATTGCAAAATATCTAGGTCTATGAGAAGTTGCAATATGGATGGTATCTTGTCGGAACATGTAAAATATTATTTAGGAGTGAGGCTTTATAATATGCGGACTTAAAGCAGTGAAATTTGATTTTGTGGTTTCCACAAGTTCAAGCTGTTAGTTTGTAATTCTATTTACTTTTTGTCTTGCGATACAGCTATCTTAAAGCGTCCCAGGACTCCTCCTACTAACAACTCAGCCATGGACTACCAAACAGCAGATTCTGAACATGTTTTGAAGAGATCAAGACCTTTTGGAATCTCAGATGAAGTACTTTTTTCATCTTGCTTTTTCCTTATTGTTGTTCAGTTTTTACTGGATGGTCAATCCACAAAAAAAGTTATTTGCTGGGTGATTTAGCAATCTGATATGTCTGAAATGCTTTTCTCAACATTCATCGGACTTGTTACATGTACTTTTATTCTTTTCATGCAAGTTGGGATTTCCAGTTTACCTGAATTATAAAATGGAGCTGGAGTATATTGTCCCTTCTTTTGCATTGCTATATCTTAATGATCTTTTCATGCGTTCCATCGAAATGAAAACCTTCTGAAAACTCTCACTTTGGTACTATTGCGGCATAAGATCACGCATTGAGAATCTTTAGGAGAAACTTTAGTTTTGAGGTTTCTATATACCCTTAACTTTTGTGCTGACAAACTAATGATTGTTATGCACCGGAAACCGAATATACAAACGGTGAAAACCCATTTGGAGCTAATTCGGGATTGGAAGTATTACAATAAAGTCTGATGGAGAGAAAGAGGTGCAAAAGGGCTAAGATTGGCAATTCATGTCCGCGTGTCTTGATTGTGTTTGCGGTTGTGTCAATTCATGTTAACATCATAACTTTTATCAAACATGTCAAACAAATGAATTAGACTAAAACATGTAAACATCTTGTCAATAAACTGGTTGAACGTACTGTGATGTGTCATATTGGGTTGTGTCTGCGTATTTCGTGTTTGGTATTGGCGTGTAAATGGTCCCGTGTCAAATATTGGCAGCATCAATAAGGAGCGGGAACTAGGTAGGTGTAAATTACATCTTCTCCCAGCATGCATGGATTGTGGTCATGTATGCTAGTAAAACAGATGCTTTCATATGGCTTTTGCATCTCTTGAGTGTTGTGGCTTTCATTAATTTTCTATCAGACTCACTGGTTTTGTAAACTTTATGACTTTCTATTAGGTGAATAATTTGCCGGTAAACATTATGCCTGTCACATACAACAGCCAGAGCCACGGTCAGAGTTCTTATTCTTCAGATGACTTGCCCAGAAATGTAGTCACGACCCTAAATCAAGGTTCACCTGTTAGGAGCATGGATTTCCATCCAGTGCAACAAATTCTGCTGCTCGGTTAGCACATCTTTCTTACTCTATGAAGAACATGTTCCTGCTTTTCTTCAGTTGATATACTTGTTTCCCCTTGTAGGGCATAAGTTTGCTTTTTGATGCTCGGAAGATTGCTTTTTGTTGTCCTTTTGACATTAGTTTCAGCTAATTGAAACCGTGGGATCTGATTCTTCAAATTTTCTGTATCAATAATTTTAGTGGGAACAAATATGGGTGATGTCATGGTATGGGAGGTAGGCAGCCGTGCAAGGATTGCTCTAAAACATTTCAAGGTTTGGGATCAAGGAACATGTTCAGTGACGCTGCAGGTATAGAAGTTCATTTCTAAATAAAATCATGGTATTTTGCTTTTGGCCATGTGATTATGGGTTTGATTCTTTGTAGGCATCTCTGGCCAATGATTATACAGCATCAGTTAACCGTGTAATGTGGAGTCCCGATGGAACCCTTTTCGGTATGTACATAATTGCTAATTGATGAAAAACCTAAGGCGCCGAGAACCAGGCTTCTTTGCAGTATTTTTAGGAAGAAGTGTTCATATGCTGCTATCACTGATGATTTGTGGTGTTCTCTTTAGGTGTTGCTTATTCCAAACACATGGTGCACATATACTCATATCATGGTGGTGATGACATAAGGAACCACCTTGAGGTTTGTTGCTAAACATGGAGAAAAAATTAAGCTTCTTTGTTCTGCAGAGAATTACTATCTAAGTGTGAGTGTAACTCGATTTTGACCCTAAACTAATGTCTGATACAGATCGAGGCTCATGTTGGAAGTGTTAATGATCTTGCCTTTTCATATCCAAACAAACAGTTATGTGTTGTTACCTGTGGAGAGGACAGGTCAATTAAGGTATATTCTGATTGTTTTCCTCAGTGCTATAGGGTTGTACTGTTTGATTCCTTTTACCCAGGCTAGTAGTTATGCAGGTATGGGATGCAGTGACTGGGGCTAAGCAATTCAGTTTCGAGGGTCATGAAGCACCTGTATATTCCATATGTCCACACCACAAAGAAAATATTCAGGTACCTGGTTATGTGGCGTATAAATAAGGACATGCTGAAAGCATGACGAATCGGCATGTACCATCGACTATTCACTGGACTTCTGTTTTCTAAAACTCGGTTAGGTGAAAAAATTTGGTTCAAATTGTATGAGAAGTGTGAATCTGTAGTTTTCGTGGACCTTGTTCATTTCAAGGGTTTTGCAAGTCTTCCAACTTTTAACCTGTATTGATTAGAATGTGCTTGTTAAAATGGTGACATGGTTCAAAGATCAAACTGCAAATTTGATTCTTTCGGGCGATGCTATTAAGCATTAACAACTGGGTAAAGGTCTTCACAATAATGACCTTACTGCTCAAGTATGTGTTCAGAAGGAAAATTCTCCTTTCCACTTCCAACATTTGTTCTCCCATAATTGCCTCCTTCATTTCTGATTGGTTAAATTTATAATGGAAGGCTGTTTACTGTGTCTGAGCGGAGCAGCAATTGGCGATATTATCTTTTTCGTTTTAAATCTTTTGAACTTTCATGGTTTTGTGCACTCTATCACAGAGATATTTCATGATTAACCCATCATCCTAGGATGCTATGATCTCATAACTAGAGTTTTAAGTGGATGTGCTTTTACGAATCTTTATTCAGATCCCTGGTGCTTCTGTATGAAGAAGCCATCTATTTGGGCTTGCCATTGAAATTGATTATACAATTTTTATCTTGTGTAGTTCATCTTCTCAACAGCAACGGATGGAAAAATTAAGGCTTGGCTTTATGACAATGTGGGGTCAAGAGTTGACTACGATGCGCCGGGACACTCTTCTACCATGATGGCATACAGTGCTGATGGAACAAGGTTCAGATCAACAGCATTCAAGATTGAATTCGTACTGTCATTTTTTTGACCGAAATAACCTATTTAGCGATTTTATTTTGCTATAGGTTGTTCTCGTGTGGGACCAATAAAGAAGGAGAGTCATACTTGGTTGAATGGAATGAAAGTGAGGGGGCTGTCAAGCGTACGTATCATGGACTTGGAAAGAGATCTGGTGGGGTTGTGCAGTTTGATACCACCAAAAACAGATTTTTGGCTGCTGGTGACGAGTTCATGGTCAAATTTTGGGATATGGACAATAACAATATTTTGACAAGTATCGATGCTGAGGGTGGATTGCCGGTAATTTATTGTTAATTTATTCTGGCTGAATTAACCTAACCTTTCTATTAATTACCTCTTTTTAAATTTGCAGGCTTCACCTTGTATTAGATTTAACAAGGAAGGAATTCTATTAGCCGTCTCAACAAGTGACAATAGCATCAAAATTTTAGCAAATGCTGATGGGATTAGGCTGCTAAGAACTGTGGAAAATCGGCCTTTTGATGCTTCTAGAGTCACTCCTGGACCTCTTGTGAAGGTAATTTCAAGAGTGCACTGATTTCACAGGGATGAACTTGCTAAATTTTCTGAATTTTATGCAGCCACCAGCAATCACAGCATTTGGTCCTGGCAATGCTACTGTTGGGGCAAGCCTGGGTGATAGAGGTGCTCCAGTGGCAGCAATGGTTGGTATGGTAAGTGGTATCCTTATTGCCTTAGGTAGTTAAATGTTTTTATGGAGCTTCATTTGTTGCTTACTGTGTTACTTGAGTGGTGCAGTAATTGCATTTTTTATGTGCATATTCATTGGACATCTTTAGATGATATCCTCTCTTTTGAGCTCTACAGAACAGTGAGATCATGGCTGATGTGAAGCCCAAATTTGCCGATGAGTCAGGAGACAAATCACGGATTTGGAAACTGACAGAAATCAATGAACAATCACAATGCCGGTCCATAAAACTACCTGATAACTTAACAGCTATGAGGGTACGAATTATTGCCACCTCAGGATCTTTTTATGCAGCATTTCTTTTCCGCATTTATCTGTCATGTTTCTACTATATAAGCACATATTTAGATAGGTCGCATTTGATGCACTTGCTTTATTAGTTTCATCTGCCTGTGGTCCAATGAATAATTTTATTATATCTCGACACTTGGACGACTTAGTCGTCTCTTCATTTGGCCTTTTATTGTTAAGTGCTTGTTTCAACTATAGAATTAGGAAAGGATAAGACGGACATTAAATAATTTGTGAATGTGGAGTGTCAATTGTGCTCGAGTTTTGTTGGCTGTGGATGTTATGAATTTTATGATGAGGATGCATAGATTTCTTGATAAGGATGAATAATTAGATGGATGCTACCTGATTTAGAAAGTAGTGGTATATTCAGATGAGGAGACTTTTTAAGCTGCTGACTGGAATCCAATGAGATGGATTGTTCTGTGGACTCTATTGCAGTTACATGTGCTAAAAGGCACGGAATCTTCACCAGATGAATTTTGCTTTGTACATGGAAGGCAAAGTATATCATTGTGCACCACTTTGATGCTTGTCAGAAATGCTAAGCTTGTGAATTGAACTATTTTCTGCTTGCCAATTTCCAGAACTTTGAGTGGAAATTTACCTGCTGAAACTAAATACACAAACATTAGAGGTGAAAGGATAGGTGTTCCTGGAAAGGAGTAGCATGGGTGAATCTACTCTATTTTTGCATGTTTACAGCACATAGTTCTCTTTATGCCGTAGTGATACAGCTAGATGGTTTAAGTGAAGGTTCTATGTTTTGCCAGAATTTTTTTTGGTAACTGTTTCAGCTGGGTTTTGATGTCATGTGTATCGTATGCTCTATTGATGTGTAAACATACAATATGTACATATGCCTATGCACACAGACGCTCTTGGATAAACATGCAGTCGAACCTGTGCATCATCTACATTTGCTGCCAAGTTCTTTAGGGTCTTTTTTTTTTTTTTAATTTTCTTTCAACTTTGGGTATTGCATTTTACTGTCACCACTGAAGCTGATAAAATAAAGCAGGTCTCGAGATTAATCTATACAAACTCGGGTCTTGCCATTCTGGCTTTATCATCGAATGCTGTACACAAGCTCTGGAAATGGCAAAAAAGTGATCGGAACTTAGCTGGCAAGGTAAGGAATTTTTTTTCATGAAATAGGCATGCTATTTTATTCTTTAGCGCATTGTTAACTACATTGATTCTTCTTTTCGCAGGCTACAACTAGTGTAGGACCACAGTTATGGCAACCTCCTAGTGGGATTTTGATGACTAATGACATAAGTGATACAAATCCTGAAGACGCAGTTCCATGCTTTGCACTGTCAAAGAACGATTCTTATGTAATGTCAGCATCAGGGGGGAAGATCTCTTTGTTCAATATGATGACTTTTAAGGTGAATATTTTCCCAAAGAATGTTTACATCCTCTTGTCGATTATCTGTAGCACTATCCACAAGGCTCGGGATGATGAACCACCCCTTTGTGGATGAGTGAAATCAAAATGATGCCAAAAAAGTCATTATGTGCTGAATATGCATGCACTATTTCCTTTTCACATTATTATGGGAGCTAAAATTAATCGAGTCACTCATGTAATAAAAAGTATTGAACTCTATTGTTAGGAGGTCCATGAAAGGAATTACTCTGATTTTCATGTGGATTATGTGGTAGAGTCACAAGTGCAGCATATGTCCTTTTTTCACATGTAAGTGAGACAAGGGTTTTTCTCTGTCTCTAATGGAATCTTTGTGCTCTTACTACTGAAAGAAAAGAAGGCAAGAGCTTTTTTCACCCATACAGAGATTTAATGGTCAAACTGCTCTCTCCCATTCCAAAGAAGGGAGATGCCATTGAGGCAAGTGCCTCTTGGCACATATGTCCCACTTTTACTTATAAAGTTATTAATACTATCCTGCCTGCTGATATCCAGACGATGACAACATTTATGCCCCCACCACCGGCAGCAACATTTCTGGCGTTCCATCCTCAGGACAATAACATTATTGCAATAGGAATGGAGGACTCCTCTATTCAAATTTACAATGTTCGAGTTGATGAGGTAAGACCTGTTTTCTTAGTCATTGAAGGTCAACCTTGTTATTATTTGTGACAAAGTTATGGATATTGACTGTTTCACTTTCTCAGGTCAAGACAAAACTAAAAGGACATCAGAAAAGAATTACAGGCCTCGCCTTCTCTAATGTCTTGGATGTTCTTGTGTCTTCTGGCGCTGACTCTCAGGTACCAGACCACTGCTGCATCCTACTTTCCATGTAGACATGAATAAGTTTTGGGCAGAGAGAGAAATGTAGTTTAAAGTGCCCCAAAAAAGGGTTGATGTTCACTCTGGATGTATTGATGCTTACGCCCTTATGATACGTTTGGTCATGAAGGCATCATTAACCAGCAGAATAAATCCTTACGGTAAACTTCATCTTTTGTGGTGACAAATTAATCCCATCCCATTAAGTGGGAAAAAAATAGCTATGATGTCCTGTTGTTGCTTATGACTGATTGGTGCGATTCTGATATAAAAGCACTATATGGAACTTTTATTCGTTCAAATGTGCATCAATGTTGATATCTCCTTTGATAATTATCTATCATCACTGCAGTTGTGTGTTTGGAACACTGATGGATGGGAGAAGCAGGCTAGTAAGGTTCTGCAGATGCCACCTGGGCGAGGCGCAGCTCCTCTTGCTGATACTCGTGTTCAATTTCACCTGGATCAGATACATCTGCTGGTGGTTCACGAAACACAGATTGCCATATATGAAGCTCCTAAACTAGATTGCCTTAAGCAGGTATTGGGGGTTCTTGTATTGTGCACAAACCGAAGTCTTATCTCATCCAGATTGCATAAAAGTTTGCTAAATAGTAGGTATTATGAGTTGTTTTTCTTGCCTAATGTACTTGTTTTGATTCGTCGTTCATCTCAACTAGTGGGTTACTCGAGAAGCTAGTGGTCCAATCACACATGCTACGTATTCATGCGATGGCCAATCAATATATGTGAGTTTTGAAGACGGAAGCATCGGTGTTCTTACTGCTTCTACCCTCAGATTTAGATGTCGTATAAATCCTGCTGCTTATATCCCTCCAAACCCCAGGTAAGTTAGTTATTGGTGCTCATTCAACCTTGTTCTTTAATGAAAATGGCAAGTCTCATTTGCGAAGTTCCATTAGTCTTGCAAGTAATTCATTCCACACTGATGGATTTGGCAGCTTGAGAGTCTACCCGTTAGTCATTGCAGCACATCCGTCCGAACCTAACCAGTTTGCACTAGGGCTTACCGATGGCAGCGTCTATGTGCTCGAGCCATTGGAATCTGAAGGCAAGTGGGGTACTTCTCCTCCTATTGAAAATGGTGCTGGGCCAAGCACGACCTCTGGTGCAACTGCTTCAGAGCAACCCCAAAGGTAGAGCAGGCCATGTCTACCTCTGTGGAACTTTGAGCATTAAAATGCTGAGCTGGTTTTCCTTCTCCGCACTCGATTCAAGTTTTGAGGGATGCTGCAGAGGGTCGATTTTACAGCCTCCGGGTACTTCCTCTGGAAACGTAGTTAAGTAAAGTCTGTCTTAAGTGGCACAATTAGCATCCTAATCGACTTCTGCTCAAGTGTTGCAGCGATAATTTGTTTTATTATATTCATTTAGGCTGACTGAAAGTGAAGAAAAGAAGAACATGAGATTAGGGTGTGGCGTAGAAGGCGTTGTATATTTGAGATGGAGGCAGGTTTATCTGATTTTTAGTTAGCAAGCTAAAGGACCAGAGGAACAGGGTTTAGGTCTCTTAGGTGGCTTCTTTTCTTGTTCCTTCTGCGTTATGCTGAAAATACTTACTTTTATTTATTTTATTTATTCTTTTCAATTTGCGTAAAGAGCATTTGTTAGCAGGTTCCCCCTGTTCTTTCTTTCACCGTGAAAGCGTAACTTCGTCTTCCTCTCACGCTCCTACTATGAAGGCGATTTCAGTGCGACAGCACTCGAGACCTTGGATGACAGTATAAAGTTCACCCTGGTCAATCTCGACGTTTTTGCTTATTAGACTGCGACCTTTCAGAATTAAGTTCCATCATTTTGAGGATGATGCAATGTTCAACTGCGGTTGGGGACAGACTGACTGGGATTAATCTCGGACGGTTCCACCGGGGATCGAAGCCGCTTATCCCTTGAGCTTCTACTGTACGTTTAACTGCATAAATACGAGCAGGTGGGAGCATGAGAACGGGGCCTTTTTTTTTTTTTTTTAATATTATCTGTATCTAGATCACCCTTACCTTATGTACTAATGTATCGGCCACCGAAGAGTATTACTTCTCGTTGTATGAGCCTACATTGTCATCGCAGCTGAAAGTGCGAATGAACGGAGAAGCCGGAAGTGCAATCCGAGAGGGTCTTGAGTTGATTCGTATAAAGCGGGTACAACCCTTGACATTTTTGGATGTTGCATCTAAAGGCTCATTCTTCTTCTACACGAATGAATTTGCATAATTAAAAGCAAAGTGAAAGTAGCTCGCACATTTTCTTCAGACATTTCGAAATAAATTGGAATTGGTTCCACTTACAAATCGGAAAGAAACTGGGTTTGCCCCCGTTTTGAGAAGAGGACTAGGGAGTTTAGAAGGGAGTTAGAGCTCATTCGGTGTAGCTCTAGTTGAAACGTAGCTGTACTGTTTTGGTAAAGTGTTGCAATGTTTTTGTTTAATAAAACAAACTTTACAGTTGTAGCATCTGAAGGTTGGGATGAGACAGTTTAAAAATTGTTGCAACTTCGGAGGTGTTACAGTTGTAGAGTAATCGCCAAATACATTATAAAAGCCGCAATACACATTTTCGTAGCTGAAGCTGTTGCAAGGAAGGAATAGCAAATGGCCTTTTGAATTGGGGACTGAAATTATTGTTCCTAGACACCAACACCATTGTTCCCTCCAAAACTTATCTACAATTAAGCTCGAAACTACTAGAACTTACTTATTTCAAACCTCATTTCTCCCCTCTTGCAATGCCACGGGGAGTATCGAGCAAACCACATTCATTATAGCTGCTGATTATGTGGATCTCACGTGGGCCCTATATATAAGACTTACATAATTCAATTAATTTGTTTTAAACTTTATCCCTTCCCTATATCGCTAGGTTTTCAAAAACTTTCGCTCTAGATCAAAAGTAAAGGATTATCCTACATCATTAGTGAGATAAATAAAAAATTCTTTTTCTAGGAAAATGACACGATAAGGGTTTGTATTTTTGCTCCATAGGTAATTGAGTACCTGAATTTTCTTTTTATATAGTCAAGAATTAATTTCTTGAATTTGGTTCAAGTATTAATTTTCTTTCCGTAACGTGATTATATTAAAAGGAAATTGATTGGCAAGTTGCTTGGCCTGTCGTATGTTTGTAACTTAGCAACAGGTTTTGAAAAGTACTGACATCTATTTATACAATAACAATTATCAACTACATTAATAATCAACCAACATATATTTCGATCAATTGTCAAGGCATTAAAATTACTTACTTTCATTCGAAATTGAGAAACTTAATTTGACTGATGCACCCCAATTAGTACATCAATAATCGCATGGTCCCAGAGCAAGTTGATTCGTTTGGGCATGTCAAGTTTAAGATTTTTCACATTATTTAGAAGCATCATGCACTTGGGTGAAGGGAACAACACTTTTTGCATCCTAGACGTGATTGTGCTCCTTTGGTCCCTGAAGTGATATTTTCTACTATACAAATTTTCAGCAAAATTATCACGTTCTTAATGCCTGTCTTGATCGATCTGATCCCATATACAAAAGAAGCAGATTTTGAAAGATGAAATCATTGGTCTATAAGCCGAGAACTCAATTAATTTTGGTACATCCTACGTGATACCCACATGATCTAATGGTCATGATGCACTGAACTTAGCCGAAACCAATGCCTCCAATGATTTATTGAACTAATTAAATAAATTAAATAACCGCGGGTTCCTAGTCCATACCAAATAAACACGGAAGCCCTAGCCGTAAATGAATGCTTACCCCTGTCCTGCACGTGAAGAAAGATCTGTCCTTTGTGATGTGGAGTGCATCATGGACCGAGAAGAAAGCCCATGGGATATTAGGGACATCATTGAAGACTGCCAGGCCTTGTTAGCTCAATTGGATAAGGTGGAAGTTGTCTATTGCCCTTGCGAGGCTAATCAAGTTACGGATTGGATCGCTAAGACCCACCGAAACAGAACTCTCCCAACCGATTGGTTGTCTTTGCCCCCTCAGCCTTTTGGAATATTTTGTGTTTAGAAACTTACTTGTCTTGCTCTAGTGGAGCTTTTTATGATTGAATGAATGAATGTGCTTTTCCGACAAAAAAAAAAGAACAAGAAAAAGAGAATACCAAAAGACTGAACAAAAGCGATTTTTCATGGGACAACCACTTTATCTAGGGCAGTGAATAATAGTTCCCTGTACGACTATACACGAGTGTTTACAAGTGCAAATAATTTGGATCGCTTAGTTAGTTTTCGAAGCGACGCATCGTGATCTTGACGGCTAAAGTGACGTATCATTATGTCGGAAACCGATAAACAATTAGTCTTAGGTGGGAATGAGAAGAAAATAGTCCATTCTAGTTGAAAGAAAACGCAAAATGCAGTGTAGCAATCTCAATAAATTATAGGAAGCCAAGTCAAAGAAGTCTCAATTTGTTTACCACAATACAAATTGCAATTATAGGCTAGTGTGATCCCCCCTTCTAGATTCCGAGGTCATTATGGGCTTTGCACATATAGCCCCCATCGATCTTTCTATGCTTCAACATTTCTTCAATCTGAATAAATTGCTAACCTATTCATACATATTACAACATGGGAACTCAAGAATACCCAAATGCTGCATATATTACACTCCCTTCCTCCTCCTGATGCAACGACACTCAATTTCACTGGAAAAACTTCCCCAATAAAAGGTTAAAAAGGAAAGTTTTCCACAAGTGTGAACAAAGAAACAAAGTGCAAGTCTAGTCATGAAGCATCTGCGTAGGATGGTTCCTGGCACCTTCCGCATAATGCCGCGGAAATTACGCATGCAATAATTGTCCTTTCCGCGCAGCATGCATCTTGGACCGTCGTATAGCAACTCAGCATTATGTGCTCTTTTGGAGGAATCTCTTCCGAAAGGAAAAAGAGAGTAGATTTTGGATTGAAAATAATAATCTTTCATGATTCGAATATCTTAAGAACTTGTCCTACTGAGATTTATGGCATAATATGGTTGTATGATTGACTCGTGTGTATTAGCACCGTGAGCATGGGAGTATTGCTGGTCAGTTTTCTTTTCTATTCCTCTTACCAATAGAGAAAAGCAAGTCAAGTCAAGAAGCACCTGTGTAGGTTCCACGCACCTTCAGCAAAGATGCTATGGAAATTACGGGTGCAATGATTGCCCTTTGGTTTTCTTTTCTATATCTTTATTGACAGGAAAGGCAAGTCAAGGTCGTGCTCGCTTTGAATCAAAGCACCTGCGCAGGTTCTACGCACCTTCCACACAATTATGCGTTGCTCAGCACTTGCTCAAGCACGAACGGTAAAGAGTGTCATGGATCCAATGTCGAAGGCTGAGAATCGGTGGAGATCACAGCAGCGTGCGAACATTCATATTTCCTCAGACAACATAAATGATTGATAAACTTTTTTTTTCCTTCTGATTACATCGGTACAGCTGTAGATGAAACGTAACTGTGCTGTATTGTGAAGTGTTGCAATTTTTTTTTTGTGATATAATATATTTTACAGTTATCACACGTGAAAGTTGGGTCATACACCTTTTTAAAAAGGGAAAAAATCACCAAAAACCCCAAACTTTCCTACCTGTGACACATTTATCCCGAACTTTTTTTGTGACACCAAAAACCCCAAACTTTGTTATTTGTGACACATTTACCCCAATATACATTGTCCATGGGTATTTTCGTTTTTTTTTCTTTTTTCTTTTTTTTTCTTTCCGGCGAGGGCCGGCCTCGCCGGAGTCAGGCGAGGGCCGGACTCGCCAGATCCGGCGAGGGCGAGCCTCGCCGGCGTCAGGCGAGGCTCGCCCAGGCGAGGGCGGCCCTCGCCCGACGCCGGTGAGGCTCGCCCTCGCCTGGGCGAGCGAGGGCGAGGCTCGCCCGACGCCGGCGAGGCTCGCCCTCGCCTGGGCGAGCGATGGCGAGCCTCGCCCGACGCCGGCGAGGCCGGCCCTCGCCGGATCTGGCGAGGGCGGCCCTCGCCCGACGCCGGCGAGGCTCGCCCTCGCCTGGGCGAGCGAGGGCGAGCCTCGCCCGACGCCGGCGAGGCCGGCCCTCGCCGGATCTGGCGAGGGCGGCCCTCGCCCGACGCCGGCGAGGCTCGCCCTCGCCTGGGCGAGCGAGGGCGAGCCTCGCCCGACGCCGACGAGGCTCGCCCTCGCCTGGGCGAGCGAGGGCGAGCCTCGCCCGACGCCGGCGAGGCCGGCCCTCGCCGGATCTGGCGAGGGCGGCCCTCGCCCGACGCCGGCGAGGCTCGCCCTCGCCTGGGCGAGCGAGGGCGAGCCTCGCCCGACGCCGGCGAGGCCGGCCCTCGCCGGATCTGGCGAGGGCGGCCCTCGCCCGACGCCGGCGAGGCTCACCCTCGCCTGGGCGAGCGAGGGCGAGCCTCGCCCGACGCCGGCGAGGCCGGCCCTCGCCGGACGCCGGCGAGGGCCCCCTCGCCGGAAAGAAAAAAAAGAAAAAAGAAAAAGAAAAAGCTAAAAAGACGAAAATACCCATGGACAATGTATATTGGGGTAAATGTGTCACAAATAATAAAGTTTGGGGTTTTTGGTGTCACAAAAAAAAGTTCGGGGTAAATGTGTTACAGGTGAAAAAGTTTAGGGTTTTTGGTGATTTTTTCCTTTTTAAAAAACGTTGTAAGTTTGGAGGTGCTACAACTGTGAAGTACTCGCCAAAACACATTATAAAAGCTGCAATACACACTTTCACCATTATAAAAGTTGCAATACACCTTTCTAGAACCCATAAATGATTCATCCATTTTTTTACGCCAATTACATCCTGGATTTCAATCTTTTTCAGGAAGGGATTTATCCATCAAGGAAGCCCACCAATTATTGAGAGCACCGTTAGGCAAAAAATTAAAATTAAACTGTACAATGTGAAAAAAAATGCATTCATTTTTTTCCTAAAATTTATATATATTTTTTGTCTTTGTTATTTAATCTTTACTATATGCATATGCTTGTTTATTTGTTCCACAGCGAAACACATAACTAGTAAATAGTCATCCTCGTGGGCTACAATGTCCACCATATTATCACGTCTCACTATTTTTATATTCTACTTAGGAAAAAAATAAAAAAAGGTAGTTGCTAATGATGCAATAGTTAAAAACCGTATAATTGGTCAAAGTCATGATAGTGTAATATAGTTGGTTCATAATATACACTCACAAATGACAAACACCTTTAGATGAATAAGTGATAATCTTTACTAAAAAGTTAAGAAATGTCAACATGAAATAAAAGGTTAGACAAAAATGAAATAAAAAGGAAAACAATATTTGTAAGTAGTTATTCTATCGTGAATAACCCGCTAGCTGAGAAATTCTAAAAGTGACATTGAAAGTATAAATTTAATGTAAAATGTCAAAAACAGAAATAATGTAAGGAGTGAGATAAAAGTGACTTGGGTGAGGTGGTGATGACTAGATAACTTTTAGGAATGATATGGTAAGGGGAAATCTAATTTGAGAATTGGGGGATATTTATTTTGGGATTTGCTTTTCTAGATGAATCTCTTTTGAAAGAAGAAAGTCAGATCGTGCATGGAAAGTAATAATCCAACGAGTGATGTTTTTGTGATTGACTCATGTATATTAGCACCAGGAGCATGGGAATATTGCATTGCTAGGTTAGTTTTCTTTTCTATTTCTCTTATTAATGGAAAAAGCAAAGTCAAGTCAAGATGCAGTTGCCTAGGATGGTTCCACGCACCTTCCGCAAAAAGCCATGGAAATTACGCGTGCATTGATTGCCCTTTGGTTTTCTTTTCTATTTCTCTTATTATGAGAAAAGACAAGTCTAAGTCATCATATTGTCGTATAGTTGGTTCATAATGTTCAATCGATAATGCCAAACGACTTTGACGAGTATTGGTCATCGGTTTTATTTTCTGTTTCTTTTATTAATAGAAAAGCAAGTCAGGTCAAGCGTGCTAGATCTTCTGACTCCCTCAAAAAAAGTACGCTGAATCTCAAAATTCAATCAGAGCTTCACATGCACTTGCTAGAAGTTTCACATCTATGGATTTCAATAATTACGTGTTATCGCAGGATGTCAATCACAAGATTTGGATTATTCAAGGTTTGTGCGGAGATGGTGTGCTCCCAAAATAGAGAAGAAAAATAGGTAAAAAAAGATACAATAAACAAATTCGAAAAATATTAATTATTAAAAATTACACCGACCGTGCTACGTAGGACGGTCGGCGTTCACGTTAGCGATTTCCGGCCAAAATTGACCGGATGAACTCAATTGACAAAAAGTAAAAAGATTTAAGATTCAATTGAAAAAATTGAAATGTTTAAGACTGATTTGACAAAAATATAACATATTTAGCATTTTTTTTGGATAATTTTCTCGATTTTTTTTTGTGATTAACTCATGTATATTAGCACCGGGAGCATGGGAGTAGTCATGGCCACGGTACGGAACCGGCTAGTTCTGGTTCGTGACCATGTGTGAACCGAAACCAGAACTGCTAATCTTCCCTAGCGATTCCGGTTTTGAACCAGCCGGTCCCAGTTCATAATTTAAAAAATTTAAAAATAAATTATGAAATAAAAAAATAATGAATTATAAAATTATGAAATAATGAATTATTCAATATAAATTGTAATCAAAATGTAAATTGTAGGGGTGATTAGTTCCCGGTTCGATCCGATTCCACTTGGAACCGAGAACCGAACCGGTAAGACCGATCCCTTAATTTTAGAATTAGGAACCGGACAGGCAAATCATAGAACCGGGAACCGGACCATTGGCCCGGTCCAGTTCTAGGCGGTCCAATGGAACCCTTTGCTCTTAACTAGCAAAAGATCGTAGCCACAAAATGCATACAACTTTGCATGCTCATGGCTTGGCTTGGGTTTTATACACAACCCCTTTGATGGTCTCTTCATTCCCATTCGATGTGGGACTCTTGGCATTTGCATGAAGACAAGCCAAGGTCTCACATTGAAGGTGTTCAAGGCAAGTCGAGAGTCCCACATCAAATAGGAACGAAGAGGCATTAGAATCATTGTGTATAAAACCCAAGCCAAGCCTTGTAATTAGAGTTCAATACATCCAAGCCAAGTATTGTAATTAGAGATCAATGCACTTACAATGCATGGTAATTAGGGTTTAAATTGTTTTATAAAAAAAATTAAATAAAGAAATTTTTTTATAAATAATTTGGAACCGAAACCGGAACCGGCGGTTCTGAGCCGGTTCCAAAAATTTTGGAATCGGAACCGGGCTTGTAGGCCATAGGCCGGTTTCGGTTCCGAACCGCGGGCCCGGGTTTGACCGGGCTAGTTCTGGGTCAAAACCGGCCCGCGATCATGATTACATGGGAGTATGGCTACTTAGTTTTCTTTTCTATTTCTCTTATTAATGGAAAAAGCAAGTCAAGTCAAGAAGCACCTGCATAGGATGGTTCCACGCACCTTCCGCAAAATGCTGTGGAAATTACGCGTGCAGCGATTGCCCTTTGGTATTCTTTTCTATTTCCTTATAAATAGAAAACGCAAGTCAAGTCAAAGTCGTGCTCGCTTTGAATCGAAACACCAGCGTGGGTTCTACGCAGCTTCCGCACAGCGCAGCGTAATTTCCTATTAACAAGCCAAGTTAGGTGTGCTGTATCTCACACTTCAATCAAGGCTTCACACTCGCTAGAAGCTTCAGATCTATAGATTTCATTGTTCACATGTTATGGCAGGATGTCAATCATAAAGTTTGGATTAGTTAAGGTTTGTGCAGATTAACATGTATTCCAAATATGAACTCACTCGGGAGGGGCCAACAATAATGCCTTGTGAATATGTGAAAAGGAAAAAGAATGGTAGATCATAATCATCTAGTTTACATAATAAGATCGATTTAACATAAGGCCGTAACTCAATTTGCAAACAAGATCGTTATAATCGTCCAACTTGCCCAAGCAAGTACAAACAATCTTCCTATATTTACTATCAAATCGATTTTTAATTGTCTCGATAATTCAATATCCATATAGTGTAGATTCTCTACAACTGTTAATATATTAAATGTGCTAATATGCTCGTAGGTCCATTCAAATTGGGATATAGAGTCTCACCCCTATTCCAGTCTTTGGTAAAATGTCCGCATCGAATTTTCAATTGACCTTAAAACAACATGTAACGAGGTGGCTGTACACATGAATTTGATGGTCGCCTTCTGTATTTCTGATAAAATAGGTCTCTTCTTCAAAAGTATATGCTGATACCCATACCATCATCATTAAATGCTATCGCAATATGCTTTTTATTAAATTAGTTGGTGGAGAATACACACCTTCCACATAATGCCCGCGGAAATTAGGCGTGCAGGGTTCGTCCTTTCCGTCCAGCATGCGTCTTGGACCGCTGGATGGCGCATTATGGGCTTTGCACTATATAGCCCCGATCGATTTTTCAATGCTTGAACATTTTTAAAATAAATAAATGACTACCTCATTCATATATTTCCGGATGAAGAGGAAACCCTACCTATGTCGACAAATTTTCATTATTCATTCTAATAATAGAAGTTCAGTTCATTCACTCAAAATATTTTGCCTTCCATGCAAGTAAAAAGTCTAGGGCCTCACTAAGTCCATCCTTTGCTGCTAGAGTTCTTCTTGATCCTCAAAGAACTTTGGCCGAACGTTTGTCTTTTCTCTAGACAACATAAATGATACTAACATTTTTTGCCCCAATTACATCTAGGATTTCAATTTTTTATTCCAGGGAGGGGATTTATCCATCAAGCAAGCCCACCAATTAGTAAATGCACCATTAAGCAAAAAAAAAATACAATACAAAATGTGAAATATTGCATTTATATTCTTCTCTAAAATTTTTATATGTGTTTTTATCTTTGCTATCTAATCTTTACTATATGCATATGCTTGTTCATTTTTTCCACAACGAAACAACAAACCCGTAAACAGTCATCCTTGTGGGCTACAATGTCCACCATATTATTGCGTCTCATTTTTTTTAAAATTCTGCTTAGGAAAAAAATAGAAAAATAAAAGCAGCTGCTGATGATGCAATCGTAAAAAAATAATATAATTGGCCAAGTTTATAATAGGGTTAATATCACGAAAAATCTCAAATTGGTACACCTATGACAAATTTACCTGAAACTAATTTTTTGACTATCAAAAACCCTAAATTGGTACACTTGTGACAGTTTTACCTTTCTTTAGTTTTCGTTAAATTTTACCGTCAAATTTCTAAGTTGTATGACATGTGGCAGTTGATGAGTGATCCAATGTGAGTTTTTAACCTTCTTTTGTCACAGACGTACCAGTTTGTGATTTTTCGTGATATTAATCAATTTTAACGGAAATTAAATTTGTCACAAATGTACCAGTTTTGGGGTTTTTGATGAACAAAAAATTAGTTTAGGATCAAATTGTTACATGTGCACAAGTTTGAGGCTTTTGGTGATAAAAAAATTATTTTGGGGTAAATTTGCCACAGGTATATCGGGTTGAGATTTTTCGTGGTATTAACCCTTGATGATATTGTAATATAGTTAGTTCATAATATTCGGTCAATAATGACAAACACCTTTAGATGAATAAGTGATAATCTTTACTAAAATGTTAAGTAAAAAAGAGTGTCAACATGAAATAAAAGGTTCGACAAAAATGAAATAAAAAGGAAAATAATATTTCTAAATAGTTATTCTATTGTGGATAAACCATTAGCTGAGAAATTCTAAATGTGACATTGAAGGTATAAAATTAATGTAAATGTCAAGAACAAAAATAATTTAAGGAGTGAGATAAAAGTGACTTGGGTGAGGTGGTGATGACTAGATAATCATTAGGCATGATATGGTACGGAGAAATCTAGTTTGAGAATTGGGGGAGATTTATTTTGGGATTTGCGTTCTCAGAGGAATCTCTTTTGAAAGAAAAAAGTCAGATTTTGCATTGAAAGTAATAATCCAACGAGTGATGTTTTTGCGATTAACTCATGTATGTTAGCACCAGTAGCATGGGATTAATGCATTGCTAATTAGTTTTCTTTTCTATTTCTCTTATTAATGGAAAAAGCAAAGTCAAGTCAAGTCAAGAAGCACCTACATAGGATAGTTCCACGCACCTTCCGCAAAATGCTGCGGAAATTACGCGTGCAAGGATTGCCCTTTGGTTTTCTTTTCTATTTCTCTTATTAATGAGAGAAAAGGCGAGTCATGATATTGTCGTTGAGTTGGTTCATAATATTCAATCACTAATCACAAACAATTTTAACGAGCATCGGTCGTCAGTTTTCTTTTCTTGTTTCTTTTATTAAAAGAAAAGGCTAATCAAGTCAAGTCAAGCGTGCTGGATTTCAAATTTCTATCAAAACTTTACCTGCACTTGCTAGAAGTTTCACATTTATGGATTTCATTGTTCGCGTGCTATCACAAGATGCCAATTACAACGTTTGGATTACTTAAGGTTTGTGTAGAGATGATATGGCCTCAACATGTATTCTCAAATACGAACTCACGATTCCACCCACTTGGGAGGGAGAGTTCGTGAAAAGGAAAAAGAAGGGTCGACTAGAATCATCTCGTTTACGTAATGAGATATATCTAACATAAGGTGGCAACTCAATGAGCTATTGATTGTGCAAAGAAGATCATCGTAATCGTCCAACTTGCCTTAGCAAGGACGAACCAACCTTCCCATATTTCTATTTCTTTATTAATAGAGAAAGCAAGTCAAGCCAAAAATCAGATGCAACCTCCGCATAATGCCGTCGTGCAATAATTGTCCTTTCCGTGCATCATGCGTCTGGGATCGGTGGATGGCAACTCAGCATTATGTGCTTTTTTGGAGGAATCTCTCTTGAAAGAAAAACAAGAGAGTAGATTTTGGATTGAAAATAATAAACTTACCTTATTCGAATATCTTAACAAAGTGTCCTACTGACATTTATGTCATAATATGTTTTTGTGATTGGCTCATAGTATATTAGCAGCGGGAGCATGGGAGTATTGCTGGTTAGTTTTCTTTTCTATTTCTCTTATTAATAGAGAAAGGCAAGTCAAGTCAAGAAGTAGCTGCACAGGATGTTTCCCGCGAAAAATGCTGTAGAAATTACGCGTGCAATGGTTGCCCTTTGGTTTTCTTCTCTATTTCTTTATTAATAGAAACGGCAAGTCAAATCAAAGCCGTGCTCGCTTTGAATCAAAATACCTGCATGCGTAGGTTCTACACAAAGTAAATTCTACTCAGGAAATAAAAAGAAAAAAAATGGTTATGATGCAATATTATATCACAATATTATTGGTCAAAGTCATCAGTTTAGTTGGTTCATAATATCCAATCGCTAATGACCAACAACTTTAACAAGTATTGGCTGTTAGTTTCCTTTTCTGTTTTCTTCCATCAATACGACGAGGAAAATATATTGACTATTAAGAGAGAGAACACCTTGTACATTGCCAACAAAGCAAAATGGCTAAAAGGTTATACAATACCATAAAATTGCCTCAATTGCACTACCTTTATTAAAGATAAATGCACATACTAATGGCTAAGATATTTAGTGTAATACTCAAATATAACCTTGTTTAAGTGATTATGACGACAAAGACACATTGACAAATACTCTATCCAATAAATAACTGACCGATAAAAAATGACAAAACCCAACTAACGCTCGAGTGTTGTCGCAATATTATTGCAAGTATATCCATGAAGCCTTCGCCAGAAGAGACGAAGGAAAAGGAAAGCCCATGGGTGCTCCACTATCAGTAAAGAAATAGTTTCCACGCCCCGATTTTATAATCAAGTCGTGCTGGATCTCAAATTTCAACGAAAGCACGTTCATAGGTTCAATGCACCTTCCGCGTAATGCCGCGGAAATTACGCGTGCTAATATTTGTCCTTTCCATGCAGATATCGCAGCGGTTTGATTAGCATATGAAGAGTCTTGGACCATTGGACGGCAATAACTCAACATTGTTTAAGTACGCACAGTGGAGAGAGTCGAGTGTTGGTGATCCGACGTCGAAGGCTGAGAAACGGTGGAGATCACAGCAGTGGAGCAGTGGATGGGTTATGCAGTTTGCCCCAGGTAATCGATGACTCCTTGCTCTTCTCATCTCTTGTCTGTTTCCTGCTTTGATTGCTCCATTTACTTCTGATGAGTTCCGGACTCTGGAATTTGCAGATCTGGACTGTGAAATCTGGCTTTCTTCTAAGTCTCTGCTCGATCAATCTCCTATTTTAAAACAGAATAAGGATCTTTTTGGTCAATCACTGCATGATGTACATCCAAACCAGAAGAAGGAAATTAATATTTCCCTTCTCTTCCTTTCTCTCCAATTCCTTTCTTTTCTTTTCCTTTCATTTCCCTCTCAACTTAAATTGCCAAACAAATTGGAAAAGAAAAAGAACCCCTCATTCACAAGATCCGAATTCCAAGGCGTCTTCCTCATCGACCCTTCCTCATGGAGGAGATCATGAAGGTGGAGATGAACAGCAGAAAGGGCATAACTACGAAGTGTTCTTGAGTTTTAGAGGGAAAGACACTCGCAAAGGCTTTACTGATTATCTTTATACTAGCCTTGTCGATGCAGGAATTCACGTGTTCAGAGATGACAATGAGCTCCGTGTTGGTGAGGAGATTGGTCCGGAGCTTTTCCGTAGTATTACGCAGTCTAAAATCTCAATCCCAATTATCTCAAAGGACTACACTTCTAGCAAATGGTGCCTTCGCGAGCTGGCTCATATGTTGAAGTGCAAGAGAAACGGAGGGCAAATAGTGTTGCCCATATTTTACAAAGTGGAACCCTCGCAAGTGCGACATCTTACAGGAAGATTGGGAGATGCTATCAATGCACATAAAAAGGATTTGGACAAAATGATTGTTAAGGAATGGGAAGAAGTACTCAAAGAAGTTAGTTCCTTGAAAGGATGGGAATCCGAGAAAATTCATAACGGGTATATCATTCTCCACTAAAAAGTTGTTTAATTTTTCATAAATAGATTTTACTTGAAATATTATATAAAAATGTCATAATATATTGAAATTTATGTTGTTATTTGCAGGCATGAAGCAGAAATAGTTAAAATGGTTGTCAGAAGAGTTATGAGCGAGTTAAAAAGGCTTTTTCAGCTAAATGTCCCCGAACAGTTGGTGGGAATTGACGATCATGTGGAACAGATTATGAGCAAGATAGATGCTAATTTCAATCGCCCATGGATTATCGGAATTTATGGAATGGGAGGCATCGGTAAGACAACTCTTGCAAAGGTGCTATACAACAAACTATCTAGTCATTTTGAGGATCGTAGCTTTGTATCAAATATTCGAGAAACATCTCATCGTGAGGGTATTAAATGCCTACAAAAGCAGCTCATTTTCGACATAATAGGAAGTTCGTGTGATGTGTCTAATGTCGATGACGGAATCGGTGTCCTCAAATCTCGATTTACTAATAAGAAAGTTCTTATACTTCTTGACGATATGGATGATGATAGTCACTTGAATGCTTTGGTCAGAGATGGTAGTTGGTTTAAAAGAGGAAGTATAGTCATCATCACAACAAGAAACAAGAGTATTCTTGACAAGGCTAGGGCTGGCCACATGTATCAACTCAACGAGTTGCCTTCGAATCAATCATTGATTTTATTTAGTAGATATGCATTTCGAAAGGATTTTCCTTTGAGTGATTATGAGGGTATCTCTCGTGATGTCGTATATAGTACTGGGGGGCTTCCCTTAGCTCTTGAAGTTATAGGCTCATTCTTATGTGGAAAGACAAAGGAAGCATGGAAAGATACATCAAAGAAATTAAAGAAAGTGCCTGATAAGAAAGTGCAAGAAGCGTTGAGGATAAGTTACGATGCATTAGATTTTGAGGATCAACAGATATTTTTGGATATTGCATGTTTTTTTATTGGATCATCCAAACAAAATCCGACTTACATGTGGGATGCCTGTGGTTTATTCCCGGGGAAGGGGATTGAAGTATTGAGTCTTATGTCCCTAATTAAAATTACTGAGAATGGCACGCTAATGATGCATGATCAACTGAGAGATCTTGGAAGGGAGATTGTTCGTCTAGAAAATCTAAAGAAGCCTCAAAAGCGTAGCAGATTGTGGGAATGTAAGGACGCCGTAGATGTGCTTCTCAACAACACGGTAAGAGTGTTCTCTACTTGTCTAAATCATTGAATGTGAGCCCATCTTCTCTTTCTTGTTTGAAATAAAAATTATAGTCAATCCCGAGTCCCTAAAACTTGCAATTTCTACCAGCAAAAGAGCTCTTTCAATTAATTGCTCTTCTTGCCTGATTTTAGGGCATAATTGAGGAGCAATTTCTTGGTTATTAATGAAATATACATATATATATATATATATATATCTATATATATCTATATATATCTTTACCCGGTAGTATTGTGATGAGGATACTCTCCTTTAGGTAACTTCAATGCAAAAACAAAACTACAAAAATACAATGTTTGACAAAGCACTATTAGAGAAAATTTGATATCTATAAATTGTTGGGGCCATGCTTTTCCCACATATTTGTTTGATGCACATGTTTGATGTTTGGATTCTTCTTTTGATTTCTCTTGAGGTCTTTCTTTCTTTTTTCTTTTACTGAGTATTGACTTTTTATGAGTTGTTTGCTATGATGAATAAGACCATTGATTAGTGATGATTAACTATCATGGTTCCTGGATTTTTCAAGTTGGGTTAAGTATAGGTTTTGTCCCTCAAGTATTACTACTTGTACGATTTAGTCTCCTTTCTTTCTTTCTTTTAGCTCAATATCATCCTCTATCTTTCACTTTCACAGTTTGTGCAATCGAGTACTTTATAGTCAACCGTTAGTTAACATCGTTCAATTTGCTGATGTGGCTTTCATATACTATAAATAAGTATGGTTATAATTAATATAGGTCATAGTTATAATTAGAAATCTAACATTGATAGATCGAGTGGAAAAAAGAGACATGAATTGTGGGAATAGCTATTACTACAAGTAAATATTTTAATAGACTTTAATAGCCATTACTGTAATCAAACGTGCTCTAATAATATAAATGTGTTGTAATAATACATTGCTACATAATATATATGTAACTAAAGCTTAGTATATGTGTACAACTAAATGACAAAGGTTATGTGGTAAGATCTTTGGATCAAAATAAGACGTTAGAAGAAAAAAGTAGAATTTTTCCATTAAACGGGACTAAAAGAGCCATAAACATTTTAATTAGATTTTTAACACTCAAAATACTTTAAGCTTCTGCTGCACACTCTCTCAATACCTCGGTCTTCTCTATTAGTCTCAGATTTGGCCAATTTGCAAAAATTTGAGGTGGTCAACGACTTATACTGATAATCTAAACTGCCACACTTAAGATATCCAGACTCAACTTCTAGGAAACTCCATCAAATACGAATGGAATGCTCTATCGCTCTGATCCATATCTCTCTAGCTCTTCCCATTTCATGTCTCCTGATTGGTTAGAGGAATAAATTGGACACGTGTCAAATGGTTGATGAAATTATTTGGTGACTAAGCAAAAATGCACCGCAACATACTCATGCAACTCACCATCTCCCATTCTTCTTTTGATCCATGCGTATTTTTTCTTTTCTTTTTTTAAAGCTCCTCCACGAAAGTGAGTCTAATCATATTGAGTTAATCACGTATTTACATTCTACTTAATCCTCGAAAATACGAAATATTACATTACAGCAGACTTCATAAAGAAGATACTATATAAAGAAGTTATCACCAAGAACAAAAAAAGCAACTGATGTTGCATAAAGAAGTATGTGTTATTGAGAAATACAAATGAAGATGTGAAAAGACAAATAAAAGAAACTAAGGAATGATAATAAACGGTTAAATAATGTGTCGAAGGGGACGCACTCTGGAAGTTCATTCAATTTTAAGAATAAATATGAGAAGGTTATTCCTGACGGAGGCGAAATGGAAAACATTCGATATTGTATAATATTTATTTATAGATGATATAATATGCGATTAAAGTCAAGATAAGTATAATTGACGTTATCATTACATAATTACTATAAATGAATTTAGTTATAATTAAAACGTATGTTAATTATAGTCAATAATCTAACATTGATAGAGTGAGAGAAAAAAAAGACATGTATATTGGAAATAGTTACTACAGCTTGGTGGTAATACTTATTACACAACGGGGTGATAGTTATTACAGCCGATTGTGAGTAAATATTGTATACTACAATAGTCATTACTGCAACCACATGTACTAGAATAATCTAAACGTATTCTGATAATCCATTGCTATAAAATATATATGTAACTAAAGCGTATAAATGTGTAAAACTAAAAGGCATAGGTTTTTTGGTATGATCTTCAGATTAAATTAAGACATTAGAAGAAAAAAGCTGAATTTTTACAATAAACGGGACTCATAGAGCCATAAATATTTTGCTTAGATCTTTTAAAGCTCAAAATACATTTAGCTTCTGCTGCGCACTCTAATCTCAAGATCTTGATCTTCTCTGTTCTTCTCGAAGTTAGCTAATCTGCAAAAATTAGAGAGGTGGTCGACGACTTACGCTTATAATCTAAACTGTCACACTTGAATACTCAAGACTCAACTTCTTGGTAGCTCCATGAAATGCGAATGGAATGCTCCATCACTCTGAACCATATCTCTCTAATTCTTCTCATTTTTGTCTTGATTGGTTTGAGGAATAAACTGGACACATGTCAAATGGTTGATGAAATAATCAGTAAGTAAGCAAAAATGCCCTACAACATACTCCTGCAACTCGCCATCTCACATTCTTCTTCCGTTCCATGCGTTCTTTTTTCCTCTTTTCTCTTTTTTAAGAACTCCTCCATAAAAGGTGAGCTAATCTGGTAGAGTTAATCACGTACTTACATTATAATTAATCCTCGAAAATTACGAGATATTACATTACAGTAGAAACTGCGGAGTCTTAAATCTTGTGTATAGCACAAGACTTCTACTACTATTAGGATCCACAACACTTGGAAAATAGAGAATCTAAGCATTATTTCCATGCAATATAAGAAGAAGACGCAATATAAAGAAGTTATCAGCCAGAAAAAAAAAAAGCAAAAGAAGTTGCATAAAGAAGCATGTGTTATTAGGAAATAAAAATAAAGAAGCGGAAAGACAAATGTAGGTAACTAAGGAATATTAACATATTGTTACATAATGTGTCGATGGGGACGCAACGTGGAAGGTCATTCAATTTTGAGAATGAATATGGGAAGGTTATTCATGATGGATGAAAAGTCTAAATTTTACTAATAAAGATTACATGTGCGTTGCATGTGACTAGAGGCATTTCTCAATTTTTTTAGGTAGCCAGAAACTCGTTGAGTTAGGAGTAATGGCATAGCTCCAAGGACATATGATATGTATTTCATCCTTAAAAAAAAAGAATTTCTGTGTAAGAGAACTTTATTGTACAAGTTAAGTTGAGTCTATTCGAAATTTAATGTGGTCATGCGATGTATTTAATTGGAAAAAGAAGACGAATTGCAAATCACATAACATAAATACTATTTTAAAAAAAACACCTTCTATATAATTATTAAAAATACGAAGAAACATGTCCATTCAAACTTACCCTTTTAAAAAAAAAGGCGTCTGTTAATGTAAACATAAAACAAGTAAATAATATTAACTGATACCACTAAGTGCAAAGAAAGAAAAGTACTAAATATAATACATCTTCCGTTAAATAAAGTCATCTACAAATATGCCACTGAAAATGCAAAGAGGTGTGTCTGGTCCAAGCACGTAACTTCCAAGAGAGGTATCTATTCATCAAAATATGAATAATGTATTATTTGTTAAATGTTACTTTTCGAAGAGAAATGTCTTTTCATGCAATAATAAAGTCAATGACACTAATAGATGGGTACTTCTGTTTTGAACTTGAGAAATAAGAGAAATGTTAGTAGAACAACAAACGAACCGTATCAAAAATCAATGGAGCCTAACTAATCATTAAAAAATTTGAAAAGCGATGCATCTTTAAATGTAACACTTTCAATAGACGTGTTCGTTAATGAGAGTATGGATGGAAGCTTTACTTAACTACGTTATTTAAAATAACTGTAATATTTTGATCAAGTAAACAATATTAGCAATATATTATTTTGGAGCTCCTATTTTTATCATTCAAAAAATGGTGTATGGTCAAGAATAAAGACCACAAAATTAAATGACTTCGTTTAGAAGAGTAACGAGCACTTCCCAACAAATATTCATGATCCCGACAATTTTGTGGAAGAATAGTTATTACGATATTTGTGCATGCATAGACATATCTGAAAATTAATTCCCAAGTCACGATTTCGGTGAAAAGTATAGACAAGAATTTTTAGAGGTGATTATAGATTTGTTTACGAAGTTACATTGCACTTCTATAAGAATATATATTTGCAATGATATGTTTTTAACAATACCTTTATAATTTAATTTGAGAACCATGTATTTTCAACGAAACATATATTAACAAACATACATCTTTCCTTACCAAAAAAAAAAAAAACATACATCTTCAATCCCATTATTATAAAAATTTTAATGTTGAAGCATTATCAAAACTAAAATTTTTGGCATGATCCTTATTAAACTTGGATGTTAAATATTTTAACGATACATATATGACCTTATTTTAATATAGAGAATCATCGAATATTACATTTGAGTGATATACTAGCATTACACTTACAACCTTTTTAGAAAATTATAAAAGAATGACAGCTAGTAATAAAACTAAACAACTTCATAACCATATGCTTGCATGGAAGCAATATTAACATAATATAATTAATCTTCATGTCCAATCTGTGTGTTAGCAAGATCTTATTAATCTATGGGCAAATTGATCAAAAAATTAGATGACTGCTATTTCTCTTTAACAAAATCAACGCGAAGTGAAAAGATAGCATCAAACATATGTAGTAATAAAAAGAGAAGTTAAAATCATTTATATAACATTTGATATACGTTTTCTTCCACATACAATGAAAAACGCTGATTGAAAAAAGGTATGATAAGAAAGGAATGTAAAACACATCTAAACATTTTGGGAGGGAATTCTCATTTTCATCTTGCTATTGAGAATTGCAAAACAAGATACATAAGAAAAAGAGGGGGATTCTACAATTGGGATTCTTTAGTATTGATAAATGTTTTGATGGCAAGTTTGATAGATGTGTTCGAACTATAAGAGCCATGTTGTTTCATGTATAAATTGTTTGAGTTAGGGTTTTGTTGTTTCCCAGATAAAGGGCATGAGATTCGATAGATATATTTGAAGTAGTGTGTGCATGAACAGAGGCCATCTATTGTAGTTTTGAAAGGATGAAGCTTTTGGTAATTTATAAGGTGCAAATTGCGAAGGGCATAATTGGAAGAGGAAAATTCTGGGACCCTCTCTTGAGCTTCACATTTTTTCATAGATAAGATGAATAATATACAACCATAACTTGTCATGTCATAATAATATGAGAACAAATTTGAAATCAATACATCTTTCTTATAGGGTTAATACTACAAAAAACTCCAAACTGGTACACCTATGACAAATTTACCCCAAACTAATTTTTTGACTACCAAAAATCGCAAAGTGGTATACCTGTGATAAATTTAGTCTCCGTTAGTTTCCGTTAAATTTTACTGTCAAATTGCTGAGTTCGATGACACAAACTAGTTGATGGGTATATCATTTTAGGGTTTTAGCTCTCAGTTTATCACATATTTATCATTTTGTAATTTTTCGTGGTATTAATCCAATTTAATGGAGGATAAATTTGTGACAAGTGTACCAATTTGGGATTTTTGATGATCAAAAAATTAGTTAGGGTAATTTTGTCACAGGTGTATTAGTTTGGGATTTTTGGTGATCAAAAAATTAGTTTGTGATAAATTTATCATATATGTACTAGTTTGAAATTTTTTGTAGTATTAACCCTTTCTTGTACTAGTTTGGGATAAATTGGTCTCATCCCATCAATCAATCCTACAATTTATGATGTTTTCGAATTGCAGGGCACTAGTAAGATTGAGGCCCTTTGTCTTGGCGATTATGATAGGGTAGGAAGCTACACAGCTGAGAAATTTAAAGAATTGACCAACTTGAGGTTCCTTCAAGTGGTTAATGTGAATCTCACCGGAGATTTTCATAGCTTACTTCCTCAATTAAGATGGCTTCAATGCATATATTCTTGCTTGGATTTTGAAGCGGCCAACTTTCATATGAAGAAATTAGTCGTGCTCGAGTTGTGGCAAATTCGGATTTCAGAGGATTGGGGAGGATGGGGTCCACTAAAAGTAAGATGTAGAGAATGCATATCTCTTAGAAATAATCATGTGTTACCTATGTGTCCAATTGCTCCAAGTTCTCCTTTCATTCTTGTGAAAATCCTTCCTCATATTATGGACTTTCCTCTAAGCATACTAGGAAATTTAGGCACTTAAATATGCCAGAAGCTTCTGCCCCTCAACAACCAGTCATGCTTATCATTAGACATACTAAATTTTTTAACTATATTTATTAATATCTATCAAAAATATAATTACAATACCGTGCCTATCTTAACTTTAATCTAAATAGTTTAAGGCTTCTAGTTAATTTCCCCCTATGTAAAAGTATGTCTTTTTAGCAATTCTTTTTATATGTATATACAGATCTTCTTTCATGGGGAAACAAAAACTTCCTCACAACGACTTGTGTTTTACATACATACTAAAATTCTAAATTCATTGTTACTTTTAGAGTAATGGAAATAACTTGTGAGTTGCTCTGACTTGTTGCGCACAATATTTATTCATTATAATTGTTGATTTGTTGAAGTCACCGTACAACACAATTATAAAGTAGTAATGTCATATGAGTCATTAAATTATCCTTCCAATGGCATTTAAATATTTTTAATAAAACATTTTTTTTATATCTTGTACATATAGCATTTAAAAGTTGTTTTTCATAAATGAAGTAGTCATTTATTTTTGACAAAAAAATTTGCGTATCTCCAATCAACAAATAATAGAATCGCCATAACTTCGAAAAACTAAATGTGATATTTTCTATGAAATATTATACGCAAATAATTGTAGTTAGCACTTATACATCCCTAACGTTCTCTTTGCAATGATATGCTTAAAAACATTTATAAGTTGGTGTAGCCAAAATACTACTAAAAATAAACAATTAAAATTAAATAAGACAGTTGGGAATGAGCAGTTTAGCATGGGTATTTTTATCTAATCTCATGGCGGTATTATTTCTTTCTTTCAGATGGCAACAAATCTCAAAGTTCTCAACCTCACAGGTTGCGCTCTAAGAACAACTCCCCACTTGTCTGCTTTCAGGAGCTTAGAGATTTTGATTCTTGCAAATTGTAAGGATCTAGAAGAGATTCATCCTTCTATCGATGACATCAAGACCCTCGTCTCCTTGAATGTCAGCAGTTGTTCGAAACTGAAAGATCTACCTTTAGGAGTAGGTAGAATGGAAGAATTGAGGAAGCTTCTTATAAATAACACTAATATACGAGAGATTCCTATTTCGAGAGGTTGTTTGACAAAGTTGGAAACTCTAGCAGCTTCACATTGTGGACTACTTGCTCGACTTCCGGAATCCTTATGCTCCCTTGCGTCATTAACTCAGCTAAGCTTATCACATACAGGAATTGAGGAATTACCCGAATCAATTGGTTCTCTGAAGAAGCTTAATACTCTTAATACCTCTTATTGCGCATCATTAGTCCGCATACCAAGCTCCATAGGCCAGCTAGAATCCCTGTCACTCCTTGACCTAAAAGGATGCGATAAACTTATTCAACTTCCAGACTCCATAGGCTCCCTTGTGTCTCTGCAGCGCTTGCTATTATCGGAATGCCACTTGTTGAGAGAACTTCCAGACTCCATCGTGAAGTTGGAATCATTGACTGAGCTGCGTTTAAAATCTACAACAATTGAAGAATTACCTGAATTCATTGGTTCTCTAAAGAAGCTCAGTACTCTTGATATCTCTCATTGCACATCATTAGTCCACATACCAAGCTCTATAGGCCATCTAGCATATTTGTCTCTCCTTAACCTAACAGGATGCGATAAACTTGCTCAACTTCCAGACTCCATAGGCTCTCTTGTGTCTCTGCAGAGCTTGCTATTATCAGAATGCCGCTTGTTGAGAGAAATCCCAGACTCCATCGTGAAGTTGGAATCATTGATTGAGCTGCGTTTAAAATCTACAGCATTTGAAGAATTATCTGAATTCATTGGTTTTTTAAAGAAGCTTAGGACTCTTGATGCCTCTTATTGCACATCATTAGTCTGCATACCAAGCTCCATAGGCCAGCTAGCATCCCTGTCACTCCTTGACTTAAAAGGATGCGATAAACTTATTCAACTTCCAGACTCCATAGGCTCCCTGGTATCTCTGCAGCGCTTGCTATTATCGGAATGCCGCTTATTGAGAAAAATCCCAAACTCCATCGTGAAGTTAGGATCATTGACTGAGCTGCGTTTAAAATCTACAGCATTTGAAGAATTACCCGAATTCATTAGTTCTCTAAAGAGTCTCAGGACTCTTGATGCCTCTTATTGCACATCATTAGTCCGCATACCAAGCTCCATAGGCCATCTAGCATCTCTGTCTCTCCTTGACCTAACAGGATGCGATAAACTTGCTCAACTTCCAGACTCCATAGGCTCTCTCGTGTCTCTGCAGCGCTTGCTATTATCGGAATGCCGCTTGTTGAGAGAAATCCCAGACTCCATCGTGAAGTTGGAATCATTGATTGAGCTGCGTTTAAAATCTACCGCATTTGAAGAATTACCTGAATTCATTGGTTGTTTAAAGAAGGTTAGGACTCTTGATGCCTCTTATTGCACATCATTAGTCCGCATACCAAGTTCTATAGGCCATCTAGCATCTCTGTCTCTCCTTGACCTAACAGGATGCGATAAACTTGCTCAACTTCCAGAATCCATAGGCTCCCTCGTGTCTCTGCAGCTATTGCTATTATCGGAATGCCACTTGTCGAGAGAAATCCCAGACTCCATCGTGAAGTTGGAATCATTGATTGAGCTGCGTTTAAAATCTACAGCATTTGAAGAATTACCTGAATTCATTGGTTGTTTAAAGAAGCTTAGGACTCTTGATGCCTCTTATTGCGCATCATTAGTCCGCATACCAAGCTCCATAGGCCATCTAGCATCTCTGTCTCACCTTGACCTAACAGGATGCGATAAACTTGCTCAACTTCCAGACTCCATAGGCTCTCTCGTGTCTCTGCAGCACTTGCTATTATCGGAATGCCGCTTGTTGAGAGAAATCCCAGACTCCATCGTGAAGTTGGAATCATTGATTGAGCTGCGTTTAAAATCTACGGCATTTGAAGAATTACCTGAATTCATTGGTTGTTTAAAGAAGCTTAGGACTCTTGATGCCTCTTATTGCGCATCATTAGTTCGCATACCAAGCTCCATAGGCCATCTAGCATCTCTGTCTCTCCTTGACCTAACAGGATGCGATAAACTTGCTCAACTTCCAGACTCCATAGGCTCTCTCGTGTCTCTGCAGCGCTTGCTATTATCGGAATGCCGCTTGTTGAGAGAAATCCCAGACTCCATCGTGAAGTTGGAATCATTGATTGAGCTGCGTTTAAAATCTACGGCATTTGAAGAATTACCTGAATTCATTGGTTGTTTAAAGAAGCTTAGGACTCTTGATGCCTCTTATTGCGCATCATTAGTCCGCATACCAAGCTCCATAGGCCATCTAGCATCTCTGTCTCTCCTTGACCTAACAAGATGCGATCAACTTGCTCAACTTCCAGACTCCACAGGCTCTCTCGTGTCTCCGCAGCGCTTGCTATTATCAGAATGCCGCTTGTTGAGAGAAATCCCAGACTCCATCGTGAAGTTGGAATCATTGATTGAGCTGCGTTTAAAATCTACAGCATTTGAAGAATTACCTGAATTAATCGGTTCTCTAAAGAAGCTCAAGACTCTTGATGCCTCTTATTGCGCATCATTAGTCCGCATACCAAGCTCCATAGGCCATCTAGCATCTCTGTCTCTCCTTAACCTAATAGGATGCGATAAACTTGCTCAACTTCCAGACTCCATAGGCTCTCTCGTGTCTCTGCAGCGCTTGCTATTATCGGAATGCCCCTTGTTGAGAGAAATCCCAGACTCCATCGTGAAGTTGGAATCATTGATTGAGCTGCGTTTAAAATCTACAGCATTTGAAGAATTACCCGAATTCATCGGTTCTCTAAAGAAGCTCAAGACTCTTGATGCCTCTTATTGCGCATCATTAGTCCGCATACCAAGCTCCATAGGCCATCTAGCATCTCTGTCTCTCCTTAACCTGACAGGATGCGATAAACTTGCTCAACTTCCAGACTCCATAGGCTCTCTCGTGTCTCTGCAGCGCTTGCTATTATCGGAATGCCGCTTGTTGAGAGAAATCCCAGACTCCATCGTGAAGTTGGAATCATTGATTGAGCTGCGTTTAAAATCTACAGCAGTTGAAGAATTACCTGAATTCATCGGTTCTCTAAAGAAGCTCAAGACTCTTGATGCCTCTTATTGCGCATCATTAGTCAGCATATCAAGCTCCATAGGCCATCTAGCATCTCTGTCTCTCCTTAACCTAATAGGATGCGATAAACTTGCTCAACTTCCATACTCCATAGGCTCTCTCGTGTCTCTGCAGCGCTTGCTATTATCGGAATGCCGCTTGTTGAGAGAAATCCCAGACTCCATCGTGAAGTTGGAATCATTGATTGAGCTGCGTTTAAAATCTACAGCATTTGAAGAATTACCCGAATTCATCGGTTCTCTAAAGAAGCTCAAGACTCTTGATGCCTCTTATTGCGCATCATTAGTCCGCATACCAAGCTCCATAGGCCATCTAGCATCTCTGTCTCTCCTTAACCTGACAGGATGCGATAAACTTGCTCAACTTCCAGACTCCATAGGCTCTCTCGTGTCTCTGCAGCGCTTGCTATTATCGGAATGCCCCTTGTTGAGAGAAATCCCAGACTCCATCGTGAAGTTGGAATCATTGATTGAGCTGCGTTTAAAATCTACAGCATTTGAAGAATTACCTGAATTCATCGGTTCTCTAAAGAAGCTCAAGACTCTTGGTGCCTCTTATTGCGCATCATTAGTCCGCATACCAAGCTCCATAGGCCATCTAGCATCTCTGTCTCTCCTTAACCTAACAGGATACGATAAACTTGCTCAACTTCCAGACTCCATAGGCTCTCTCGTGTCTCTGCAGCGCTTGCTATTATCGGAATGCCGCTTGTTGAGAGAAATCCCAGACTCCATCGTGAAGTTGGAATCATTGATTGAGCTGCGTTTAAAATCTACAGCAGTTGAAGAATTACCTGAATTCATCGGTTCTCTAAAGAAGCTCAAGACTCTTGATGCCTCTTATTGCGCATCATTAGTCCGCATACCAAGCTCCATAGGCCATCTAGCATCTCTGTCTCTCCTTGACCTAACAAGATGCGATCAACTTGCTCAACTTCCAGACTCCACAGGCTCTCTCGTGTCTCCGCAGCGCTTGCTATTATCAGAATGCCGCTTGTTGAGAGAAATCCCAGACTCCATCGTGAAGTTGGAATCATTGATTGAGCTGCGTTTAAAATCTACAGCATTTGAAGAATTACCTGAATTAATCGGTTCTCTAAAGAAGCTCAAGACTCTTGATGCCTCTTATTGCGCATCATTAGTCCGCATACCAAGCTCCATAGGCCATCTAGCATCTCTGTCTCTCCTTAACCTAATAGGATGCGATAAACTTGCTCAACTTCCAGACTCCATAGGCTCTCTCGTGTCTCTGCAGCGCTTGCTATTATCGGAATGCCCCTTGTTGAGAGAAATCCCAGACTCCATCGTGAAGTTGGAATCATTGATTGAGCTGCGTTTAAAATCTACAGCATTTGAAGAATTACCCGAATTCATCGGTTCTCTAAAGAAGCTCAAGACTCTTGATGCCTCTTATTGCGCATCATTAGTCCGCATACCAAGCTCCATAGGCCATCTAGCATCTCTGTCTCTCCTTAACCTCACAGGATGCGATAAACTTGCTCAACTTCCAGACTCCATAGGCTCTCTCGTGTCTCTGCAGCGCTTGCTATTATCGGAATGCCGCTTGTTGAGAGAAATCCCAGACTCCATCGTGAAGTTGGAATCATTGATTGAGCTGCGTTTAAAATCTACAGCAGTTGAAGAATTACCTGAATTCATCGGTTCTCTAAAGAAGCTCAAGACTCTTGATGCCTCTTATTGCGCATCATTAGTCAGCATATCAAGCTCCATAGGCCATCTAGCATCTCTGTCTCTCCTTAACCTAATAGGATGCGATAAACTTGCTCAACTTCCATACTCCATAGGCTCTCTCGTGTCTCTGCAGCGCTTGCTATTATCGGAATGCCGCTTGTTGAGAGAAATCCCAGACTCCATCGTGAAGTTGGAATCATTGATTGAGCTGCGTTTAAAATCTACAGCATTTGAAGAATTACCCGAATTCATCGGTTCTCTAAAGAAGCTCAAGACTCTTGATGCCTCTTATTGCGCATCATTAGTCCGCATACCAAGCTCCATAGGCCATCTAGCATCTCTGTCTCTCCTTAACCTGACAGGATGCGATAAACTTGCTCAACTTCCAGACTCCATAGGCTCTCTCGTGTCTCTGCAGCGCTTGCTATTATCGGAATGCCCCTTGTTGAGAGAAATCCCAGACTCTATCGTGAAGTTGGAATCATTGATTGAGCTGCGTTTAAAATCTACAGCATTTGAAGAATTACCTGAATTCATCGGTTCTCTAAAGAAGCTCAAGACTCTTGGCGCCTCTTATTGCGCATCATTAGTCCGCATACCAAGCTCCATAGGCCATCTAGCATCTCTGTCTCTCCTTAACCTAACAGGATGCGATAAACTTGCTCAACTTCCAGACTCCATAGGCTCTCTCGTGTCTCTGCAGCGCTTGCTATTATCGGAATGCCGCTTGTTGAGAGAAATCCCAGACTCCATCGTGAAGTTGGAATCATTGATTGAGCTGCGTTTAAAATCTACAGCAGTTGAAGAATTACCTGAATTCATCGGTTCTCTAAAGAAGCTCAAGACTCTTGATGCCTCTTATTGCGCATCATTAGTCCGCATACCAAGCTCCATAGGCCATCTAGCATCTCTGTCTCTCCTTAACCTCATAGGATGCGATAAACTTGCTCAACTTCCAGACTCCATAGGCTCTCTCGTGTCTCTGCAGCGCTTGCTATTATCGGAATGCCGCTTGTTGAGAGAAATCCCAGACTCCATCGTGAAGTTGGAATCATTGATTGAGCTGCGTTTAAAATCTACAGCATTTGAAGAATTACCTGAATTCATCGGTTCTCTAAAGAAGCTCAAGACTCTTGGCGCCTCTTATTGCGCATCATTAGTCCGCATACCAAGCTCCATAGGCCATCTAGCATCTCTGTCTCTCCTTAACCTAACAGGATGCGATAAACTTGCTCAACTTCCAGACTCCATAGGCTCTCTCGTGTCTCTGCAGCGCTTGCTATTATCGGAATGCCGCTTGTTGAGAGAAATCCCAGACTCCATCGTGAAGTTGGAATCATTGATTGAGCTACGTTTAAAATCTACAGCAGTTGAAGAATTGCCTGAATTCATCGGTTCTTTAAAGAAGCTCAAGACTCTTGATGCCTCTTATTGCGCATCATTAGTCCGCATACCAAGCTCCATAGGCCATCTAGCATCTCTGTCTCTCCTTAACCTCATAGGATGCGATAAACTTGCTCAACTTCCAGACTCCATAGGCTCCCTCGTGTCTCTGCAGCGCTTGCTATTATCGAGATGCCGTTTGTTGAGAGAAATCCCAGACTCCATCGTGAAGTTGGAATCATTGATTGAGCTGCGTTTAAAATCTACAGCAGTTGAAGAATTACCTGAATTCATCGGTTCTCTAAAGAAGCTCAAGACTCTTGATGCCTCTTATTGCGCATCATTAGTCCGCATACCAAGCTCCATAGGCCATCTAGCATCTCTGTCTCTCCTTAACCTCATAGGATGCGATAAACTTGCTCAACTTCCAGACTCCATAGGCTCCCTCGTGTCTCTGCAGCGCTTGCTATTATCGAGATGCCGTTTGTTGAGAGAAATCCCAGACTCCATCGTGAAGTTGGAATCATTGATTGAGCTGCGTTTAAAATCTACAGCAGTTGAAGAATTACCTGAATTCATCGGTTCTCTAAAGAAGCTCAAGACTCTTGATGCCTCTTATTGCGCATCATTAGTCCGCATACCAAGCTCCATAGGCCATCTAGCATCTCTGTCTCTCCTTAACCTCACAGGATGCGATAAACTTGCTCAACTTCCAGACTCCATAGGCTCTCTCGTGTCTCTGCAGCGCTTGCTATTATCGGAATGCCGCTTGTTGAGAGAAATCCCAGACTCCATCGTGAAGTTGGAATCATTGATTGAGCTACGTTTAAAATCTACAGCAGTTGAAGAATTGCCTGAATTCATCGGTTCTTTAAAGAAGCTCAAGACTCTTGATGCCTCTTATTGCGCATCATTAGTCCGCATACCAAGCTCCATAGGCCATCTAGCATCTCTGTCTCTCCTTAACCTGACAGGATGCGATAAACTTGCTCAACTTCCAGACTCCATAGGCTCTCTCGTGTCTCTGCAGCGCTTGCTATTATCGGAATGCCCCTTGTTGAGAGAAATCCCAGACTCCATCGTGAAGTTGGAATCATTGATTGAGCTGCGTTTAAAATCTACAGCATTTGAAGAATTACCTGAATTCATCGGTTCTCTAAAGAAGCTCAAGACTCTTGGTGCCTCTTATTGCGCATCATTAGTCCGCATACCAAGCTCCATAGGCCATCTAGCATCTCTGTCTCTCCTTAACCTAACAGGATACGATAAACTTGCTCAACTTCCAGACTCCATAGGCTCTCTCGTGTCTCTGCAGCGCTTGCTATTATCGGAATGCCGCTTGTTGAGAGAAATCCCAGACTCCATCGTGAAGTTGGAATCATTGATTGAGCTGCGTTTAAAATCTACAGCATTTGAAGAATTACCTGAATTCATCGGTTCTCTAAAGAAGCTCAAGACTCTTGGCGCCTCTTATTGCGCATCATTAGTCCGCATACCAAGCTCCATAGGCCATCTAGCATCTCTGTCTCTCCTTAACCTAACAGGATGCGATAAACTTGCTCAACTTCCAGACTCCATAGGCTCTCTCGTGTCTCTGCAGCGCTTGCTATTATCGGAATGCCGCTTGTTGAGAGAAATCCCAGACTCCATCGTGAAGTTGGAATCATTGATTGAGCTACGTTTAAAATCTACAGCAGTTGAAGAATTGCCTGAATTCATCGGTTCTTTAAAGAAGCTCAAGACTCTTGATGCCTCTTATTGCGCATCATTAGTCCGCATACCAAGCTCCATAGGCCATCTAGCATCTCTGTCTCTCCTTAACCTCATAGGATGCGATAAACTTGCTCAACTTCCAGACTCCATAGGCTCCCTCGTGTCTCTGCAGCGCTTGCTATTATCGAGATGCCGTTTGTTGAGAGAAATCCCAGACTCCATCGTGAAGTTGGAATCATTGATTGAGCTGCGTTTAAAATCTACAGCAGTTGAAGAATTACCTGAATTCATCGGTTCTCTAAAGAAGCTCAAGACTCTTGATGCCTCTTATTGCGCATCATTAGTCCGCATACCAAGCTCCATAGGCCATCTAGCATCTCTGTCTCTCCTTAACCTCACAGGATGCGATAAACTTGCTCAACTTCCAGACTCCATAGGCTCTCTCGTGTCTCTGCAGCGCTTGCTATTATCGGAATGCCGCTTGTTGAGAGAAATCCCAGACTCCATCGTGAAGTTGGAATCATTGATTGAGCTACGTTTAAAATCTACAGCAGTTGAAGAATTGCCTGAATTCATCGGTTCTTTAAAGAAGCTCAAGACTCTTGATGCCTCTTATTGCGCATCATTAGTCCGCATACCAAGCTCCATAGGCCATCTAGCATCTCTGTCTCTCCTTAACCTAACAGGATGCGATAAACTTGCTCAACTTCCAGACTCCATAGGCTCCCTCGTGTCTCTGCAGCGCTTGCTATTATCGAGATGCCGTTTGTTGAGAGAAATCCCAGACTCCATCGTGAAGTTGGAATCATTGACTGAGCTGCGTTTAAAATCTACAGCATTTGAAGAATTACCTGAATTCATCGGTTCTCTAAAGAAGCTCAAGACTCTTGGTGCCTCTTATTGCGCATCATTAGTCCGCATACCAAGCTCCATAGGCCATCTAGCATCTCTGTCTCTCCTTAACCTAACAGGATGCGATAAACTTGCTCAACTTCCAGACTCCATAGGCTCTCTCGTGTCTCTACAGCGCTTGCTATTATCGGAATGCCTCTTGTTGAGAGAAATCCCAGACTCCATCGTGAAGTTGGAATCATTGATTGAGCTGCGTTTAAAATCTACAGCATTTGAAGAATTACCTGAATTCATCGGTTCTCTAAAGAAGCTCAAGACTCTTGATGCCTCTTATTGCGCGTCATTAGTCCGCATACCAAGCTCCATAGGCCATCTAGCATCTCTGTCTCTCCTTAACCTCACAGGATGCGATAAACTTGCTCAACTTCCAGACTCCATAGGCTCTCTCGTGTCTCTGCAGCGCTTGCTATTATCGGAATGCCGCTTGTTGAGAGAAATCCCAGACTCCATTGTGAAGTTGGAATCATTGATTGAGCTGCGTTTAAAATCTACAGCATGTGAAGAATTACCTGAATTCATCGGTTCTCTAAAGAAGCTCAAGACTCTTGATGCCTCTTATTGCGCATCATTAGTCCGCATACCAAGCTCCATAGGCCATCTAGCATCTCTGTCTCTCCTTAACCTAAAAGGATGCGATAAACTTGCTCAACTTCCAGACTCCATAGGCTCCCTCGTGTCTCTGCAGCGCTTGCTATTATCGAGATGCCGTTTGTTGAGAGAAATCCCAGACTCCATCGTGAAGTTGGAATCATTGACTGAGCTACGTTTAAAATCTACAGCATTTGAAGAATTACCTGAATTCATTGGTTCTCTAAAGAAGCTCAAGACTCTTGATGTCTCTTATTGCGCTTCATTAGTTCGCATACCAAGTTCCATAGGTCAGCTAGCATCTTTGTCTCTCCTTGACCTAACAGGATGCGATAAAGTTGCTCAACTTCCAGACTCCATAGGTTCTCTTGTCTCTTAAAGAAGCTGAGGACTCTTGATGCCTCTTATTGCGCATCATTAGTCCGCATACCAAGCTCCATAGGCCATCTAGCATCTCTGTCTCTCCTTGATCTAACAGGATGCAATAAACTTGCTCAGCTTCCAGACTCCATAGGCTCCGTCGTGTCTCTGCAGAACTTGTTTTTATCGGGATGTCGCTTGTTGAGAGAAATCCCAGACTCCATCGTGAAGTTGGAATCATTGACTGAGCTGCGTTTAAAATCTACATCATTTGAAGAGTTACCTGAATTCATTGGTTCTCTAAAGAAGCTCAAGACTCTTGATGCCTCTTATTGCGCTTCATTAGTCTGCATACCAAGCTCCATAGGCCAGCTAGCATCTTTGTCTCTCCTTAACCTAACAGGATGCGATAAACTTGCTCAACTTCCAGACTCCATAGGCTCCCTCGTGTCTCTACAGCACTTGTTATTATCGGGATGCCACTTGTTGAGAGAAATCCCAGACTCCATCGTGAAGTTGGAATTATTGACTGAGCTGCGTTTAAAATCTACAGCATTTGAAGAATTACCTGAATTCATTGGTTCCCTAAAGAAGCTCAAGACTCTTGATGCCTCTTATTGCGCTTCATTAGTTCGCATACCAAATTCCATAGGTCAGCTAGCATCTTTGTCTCTCCTTGACCTAACAGGATGCGATAAAGTTGCTCAACTTCCAGACTCCATAGGCTCTCTTGTGTTTCTGCAGCGCTTGCTATTATCGGGATGCCGCTTGCTGAGAGAAATCCCAGACTCGATCGAGAAGTTGACATCATTGACTGAGCTACATTTACAATCTACATCGATTATGGAATTACCTAAAAGCATTAGAAGTATGCAAAACTTGAGGATGTTAGACATTAGCGGAACTCTCATGACAGAATTACTTGATGACAGCGGAATATTGGTAGAACTCCAAGAGTTGAGAGCACTAGGAGGGAAAAATTCGGAACGGCCAGGCGAATTGGTTTTGCCAGACAATCTTGATTTAGACAAGCTTCAAAAACTATCAGAACTACGCTCTCGCGTACTAGCTCTAGGTATCACCGTTCAAATCCCGCAATTACCGAATCTTTCCCAACTAACCTTTCTTAAGAAACTCACTCTTTCTGATTGGCTTGAATGTCTCCCAGACGTTTCTATAACACCTTATGGAAAAGCTGTGAAACTTGATTTTTTAGTTTCCACAAGTTCAAGCTATTAGTTTGGCATATTATTTACTTTTTGTCTTGCGATACAGCTCTCTTAAACCGTCCCAGGAATCCTCCTGCCAACAACTCAGCCATGGACTATGGAACAGCAGATTCTGAACATGTTTTGAAGAGACCAAGACCTTTTGGAATCTCAGATGAAGTACTCATTTCATCTTGCTTTTTCTTTATCGTTCTTCAGTTATTAATGGATGGTTCCGTCTACAAAGAGAAGTATTTTACTGGTTGATCAATTATCTATTATGTATGGAATGCTTTTCTCAACATTCGTTACTAGATCTCCTCATACCTATTACATGTACTTCTCGCTATTTTAATTTTTCTATTCATGTAAGTAGGGATTTTCAGTTTTCCTGAATTATAAAGTGAAGCTGGAATATATCGCCCCTTCTTTTGCATTTCTCTTCCTTAATTATTTTTCTGTGCATGCCATTGAATGAAAACCTTCTGAAAGTGCTTTCGCTTTGGTTCTACTGCGGCGTATGATCATGCATTGAGAATCTTCAGGAGAAACTTTTGGTTTTAAGGTTCTAAATACCCTCAACTAGATGACAACTTAGTGAAATAATTGAGGATGGGTAGGATTACAAGAAAGTTTGATGGAGAGAAAAAGGAGCAAAAGGGCTAAGGTGGTCAATTCATGTATGCTTCTCTCAATTGTGTTGGTGAAATTGTGTCAATTCATCGTGACTTCTATTAGACATGTCATACCATTGAATTAGACGAAAACATGTATATATCTAGTCAACAGACTGGTTAAACGTATTGTATTGTGATGTCTCATATTGGGTAGTGTCTGTGTTTCTCGTGTTTGGTATTGTCGTGTGAACAGTCTATGTCAAATATTGGTAGCACTTATAAGGAGCGCGAACTGGGTAGGTGTAAATTACATCTTCTCTCATCATGCATGCATTGTGCTAATGTATGCTAGTAAAAGAGGGGCTCTCATATGAATTTTGCATCTTTTGAGTGCCATGGTTGTGATTATATTTCTATAGGACTCACTGGTTTTGTAATCTTTATGGCCTTCTCTTAGGTGACTAATCTACAGGTAAACATTCTGCCTGTCACATACAACTGCCAGAGCCTCGGTCAGAATTCTTCAGATGACTTGCCCAGAAATGTAGTCATTACCCTAAGTCAAGGTTCACCTGTTAAGAGTATGGACTTCCATCCAGTGCAACAAATTCTGCTGCTCGGTTAGCACATCTTACTCTATGAAGAACATGTTTCGTGCTTTTCTTCAGTTGAATATACTTGTTCCCGTTGTAGGCCATAAGTTTGTGCTTTTGTGCCTAGAAGAATACTTTTTGTTGTCCTTTTGACAATAGCTTCAGCTATTTGAAACCATGGGATCTGATTCTTCAAATTTTCTACATCAATAATTTTTAGTGGGAACAAATATGGGCGATGTCATGGTATGGGAGGTAGGACACCGTGCAAGGATTGCTGTAAGAAACTTCATGGTTTGGGATCTAGAAACATGTTCAATGGCACTGCAGGTATAGAAGTTCAACTCTAAATAAATCACGATATCTTGTTTTTGGCAATGTGATTATGGGTTTTGATTCTTTGTAGGCTTCTCTGGCCAATGATTTTACAGCATCAGTTAACCGTGTAATGTGGAGTACCGATGGAAAATTTTTTGGTATGTACAGATGTCACCTCTACTTGTATATCAACTTGTAAATTAGGCAATACATACTTGCAAATTGATGAAACAACTAAAGCACCGAAAACCAGACTTCATTGCAATATTTTCTAGAAGAAGTGTTCATATGCTGCTATTACTGATGATCTAAAAAGCACGGACACTCTCTAGGGGCCTCCGTGTCATGTCAGACACACATCGGACATGTCGGACACTGACACTCGTCCGACACTCTTTTTTTATTATTTATTTATTTGTGGATTAAAATAATCATAAAAATGATAATTTATCATATATATAAAAATATATATTTAATATACGTGTCCCAACGTGACGGAATTCTTTATTTTTTGAGAAATAATGGGTCGGTGTATCGTGTCGTGTCGTGTCGTGTCGCATGTTAGTTCTACTTAGCTGATGATTTGTGGTGTTCTCCTTAGGAGTTGCTTATTCCAAACTTATGGTGCATATATACTCATATCATGGTGGTGATGACATAAGGAACCACCTCGAGGTTTGTTGCTAAACACGGAGAGAACAATTATGCTTTTTTGTTTTGCTGACAATTGCCAACTAAATGTGACTTCAACTTGATTTTGACTCTAAACTAATGTCTGATACAGATTGAGGCTCATGTTGGAAGTGTTAATGATCTTGTCTTTACATATCCAAACAGACAGTTATGTGTTGTGACCTGTGGAGAGGACAGGTCGATCAAGGTATATTCTGATTGTTTTCTTCTCTGTTATAGTGTTGTGCTGTTTGATTCCTTTTAACCGAGCGAGTAGTTATGCAGGTATGGGATGCAGTGACTGGGGCTATGCAACAGAGTTTCGAGAGTCATGAAGCACCTGTATATTCCACATGTCCACACCACAGAGGAAATTTTCAGGTACCTGGTTATTTGGTGTACTAACAATGACACACTGAAAGCACAACCAATTGGCATGTATCCTTGACTATTCACTAGACTATATGTTGCTAAAACTCGGTTAGGTGAAAAATTTGCTTCAATTTGTATGAGAAGTGTGAATCTGTGTTTTAATGTGCTTGTTAAAAATGGTGACATGGTCCAAAGATCAACCTGCAAATTTGATTCTTTGGGGTGATGCTATTAAGCATTATCAACTGGGTAAAGGTCTTCACAATAATGAACTATCTGCTTAATTATGTGTTCAGAAGGGAAATTCTTCTGCTTCCATCATTTGTGCTCCCTAAGTTTTCTCCTCCAGTTATGATTAATTAAATTTATAATAGAAGGCTATTTACTGTATCTGGGTGGAGCAGCAATTGGCGATGTCATTTTCTTCGTTTAGAACTTTTTAAACAATTATGGTTGTGTGCACTCTATTACACAGAGATATTATGATAACCCATCATTCTAGGATGCTATGTTATTATAATTATAGTTTTAAGTGGATGTGCTCTATCTGGGCTTGTTATTGAAATGGATTATACAATTTTTTTTCTTGTATAGTACATCTTCTCAACAGCAGCAGATGGGAAAATTAAGGCTTGGCTTTATGACAACAAGGTGTCAAGAATCGACTATGATGCACCGGGTCACTCTTCTACCATGATCGCATACAGCGCCGAGGGAACAAGGTTCAGACCATCGACATTGCATTTCAAGGTTGATTTCGTACTGTGTCATTCTTTTTTACTGAAATAACCTATTTTAGCAATTTTATTTGGCTATAGGTTGTTCTCATGTGGGACCAATAAAGAAGGAGAGTCATACTTGGTTGAATGGAATGAAAGTGAAGGGGCTGTCGAGCGTACCTATCATGGACTTGGAAAGAGATCTGGTGTGGTTGTGCAATTTGATACCGCCAAAAACAGATTTTTGGCTGCTGGTGACGAGTTCATTGTCAAATTTTCGGATATGGACGATTATAATCTACTGACAAGTACCACTGCTGATGGTGGATTGCTGGTAATTCATTGTTGTTAATTTATTGTGACTGAACTAACCGAACCTTTTCTATTAAACTCACTCCTTAAATTTGCAGGCTTCACCTTGTATTAGATTTAACAAGGAAGGAATTCTATTAGCCGTCTCAACAAGTGACAATACTATCAAAATTTTAGCAAATGCTGATGGGATTAAATTGCTAAGGACAGTGGATAATCGGCCTTTTGATGCTTCTAGAATCACTCCTGGACCTCTTATGAAGGTAAGCTTTTTCAAGGGTACACTGACTCCATAGAGATGAGCTTGCTAAATGTCTTGAATCTTATGCAGCCACCGCCGGCAACCGCAACACTTTGTTCCAGTAATGCTACTGTTGGGGCAAGCCTGGGCGATAGAGGAGCTCCAGTGGCAGTAATGGTTGGTATGGTAAGTGGTATCATTACTGCATTAGGTAGTTAGATGTTTTTAAGGAGCTTTGTTTGTTGCTTACTCTGTTACTTAAATGATGTAATAATTGCATTCGTATGTGCATGTTCATTGGACATCTTTTAATGATATCCTCTCTTTTGAGCTCTACAGAACTGTGAGAGCATGGCTGATGTGAAGCCCAGAATTGCCAATGAGTCAGGAGACAAATCGCAAATTTGGGAGCTGACAGAAATCAATGAACCATCACAATGCTGCTCCATAAGGCTACCCGATGACTCAAGATTTACGAGGGTACAAATGATTGCCAAATTAGGATGTTCTCATGCAGCATTTCTTTTCTTCATTTATGTGGACCCAATTCTCTCCAAAAGCATGAACTTTCACTCTATATCCAAATCTAGCCTGAATTATTTTGTCTCATAAAAATTATTAATACTTACTTTATACCCAAATCTGGCCCCCCTTTTTATCCATCCAATATTGCCATTAAAGTTTGACATGTCAATTCGACGCGAATATTTATCTCTTTCTCTATTGATGATGTAGAATTTCAGCTCAATTAAATAATTTCTTTAAAAAAAACCTTGTTTTTTTTTTCTATCTTCTTAGTTTTGTTTTCTTCTTCGTCTTTCCTCCCAACCTCTGTGAAGGGAGGTGCTTGAGCTCAAAACAAATGCAACCCATACCCATATCTATTCAATTCAGCAAAGAATCACTTCAAACAATGCCACATCAATGGAAAATCGTTTCCTGGCCGGACGATGACGAAACGAGCCCAAAGCTATCCCTAAATCCGCCATGGCCACGAGGGCGCAAATCGTTTCCTTCACTCTGAGCCCTATGGTTGACCTCCATTAATGGAGTTTGCCACCCGCGATTGAGGTGCGCAACCTCATATTTGAGAGGTCATGCGACTCGCATTTGAGACTGCCTGAGTCAAATTCGAGGTCGAGCGACCCAGATTTTAGCTCAAGCACCTCCCTTCAATGAGGTTGCGAGGAAAGACGAAGAAGAAGACAAAAATAAGGAGATCGAAAAAAAGGTTTTTTTTAACGGAAATTATTTAATTGGGCTGAAATTCCACGTCATCAACGAAGAAAGAGAGAAATATTCGTGTAGAATTGACACATCAGATTTTAACGGCAATATTAAACGGATAATGTGGGCTCAGATTTGGGTACAAAGTTAGAGTTGATTTTTTTTTAGACAAAAAAAGTTCGGGTTCTATGGATATAGAGTTAAAGTTAGTGCTGGGGAATTCGGCCATCCAACAAAAATAAAAAAATAATAAATAAATAAATAAAGGGGATTGGGCCCATGCGTATCATGTTTCTACTGGATTGCACGAATTTGAATAGGGATCGCATTTAATGCACTTGCTTGATTAGTTTCTTTCGCATGTGGTCCAGTGAATGATCTTTTAAATCTCAACACTCGAAGGACTTATGTCACCTCTTCATTTGGCCTTTCATCGTTAACTGATTGTTTCAACCATACAAATAGGAAAGGACATGATCAACATTAATAAATCTGTGATTATGGAGTGGCAATGGTGCTTGAGTTTTGTTGGTTGTGGATGTTATGAATTTTATGATAAGGATGAATAGCGAGATGGATGCTGCCTGATTTACAGTGTAGTGGTATATTTGCATAATGAGACTTTTTTAGCCTTTGCTTGGAATCCAATGAGATGGATTGTTCTGTGGACTCTCATGGCAGTTACATGTGGTAAAAGGCACGGATTCTTCACGAGATGAATTTGGCTTTGTACATGGCAGGCAAAGTATATCATTGTGCAACACTTTGATGCTTGTCCGGGAATGCTAAGCTTGTGAATTCAGATACTTCAACTTCGAGTGGAAATTTACCTGCTGAATCTAATTACACAAACGCTAGATGCAAAGGATAGGTATTCCCAGAAAAGAGTGGCATGGGTGAAGACATTGTATTTTTGCACGTAGACCGCACAGAGTTCTCTTAGTTCTATAGTGATACAAGATAGACGATTTAAGTCAAGGTTCTACTTTTTGCCAGAATTTTTTTGGTAACTGTTTCAACTGGGTTTTGACGACATGTGTATCATATGCTCTGTTCATATGTAAAGGCACAGTATGCATATATGCATATGCACACAGATACTCTTGGATAAATATGCAGGCGAACCTGTGCGTCACCGACTGTCTCTTTGCATCAATTTCTGCATCTATAATTGAATGCCCCGTTCTTTGTGCTCTTTCTTTTTCACTTTGGGTGTTACATTTAACTGCCACCACTGAAGCTGATAAAATGAAGCAGGTCTCGAGATTAATCTATACAAACTCAGGTCGTGCCATTCTGGCATTATCATCGAATGCTGTACACAAGCTCTGGAAATGGCAAAAAAGTGATCGGAACTTAACAGGCAGGGTAAGGAATCTTTCTTTCTTGAAATTGGTGAGCTATTTAGCCTATTTTATGGTTTAGCGCATTGTTAACTACATCAATTCTTCTTTTCGCAGGCTACAACTGGTGTAGTTCCACAGTTATGGCAACCTCCTGGCGGGAATTTGATGACCAATGACACAAGCGATACAAATCCTGAAGATGCAGTTGCGTGCTTTGCACTGTCAAAGAAGGATTCTCGTCTAATATCAACATCAGGGGGGAAGATCTCTTGGTTCAATATGCGGAATTTTAAGGTGAATATTTTCCCAAAGGCGTGCTTACATCCTCGTTAGTTTTTTGCAGCCCTATCCACAAGGCACAAAATGATAAATTACCCCTTTCTGCTGAATATGCATGCACAATTTCCTTTTCACATTTCTATGGACCTAAAATTAATTGATTCTATCGCGTGTAGAAAGTATTGAACTCTATTGTTAGGAGTTCCATAAAATCAATTGCTCTGATTTTCATGTGGATTATTTGGTAGAGTCGGAAGCGCAGCATATGTCCTTTTTTGCTTGCTAAGTGAGACAAGGGTTTTTCTCTGTCTGTAATGGAATCTTTTTGCTCTTACTGATTAAACAAAAGAAGGCAAGAGCCTTTTTCACCCATCCAGAGATCTAATGATCGAACTTGCTCTCCCTCTCTCTTTCCCAAGAAGGGAGATGCCATTGAGGCAAGTGCCTCTTGGGAGGCAAGTGCCTCTTGGCACATACGTCCTACTTTTACTTATAAAGTTGTTAATACTATCCTACCTGCTGATATCCAGACAATGAGAACAATTATGCCTCCACCAACACCAAACAGTGACGTTATTGCAATAGGAATGGAGGACTCCTCTATTCAAATTTACGATGCTCAAGATGATGAGGTGAGACTTGTTTCCATTGTCATTGAAAGGTAACCTTGTTATTATCTGCTACGAAGTTATGAATATTGACTGTTTCACTTTCTTAGGTCCGGACAAAACTAAAAGGACATCAGAGAATAGTTAAAGGCTTTGACTTTTCACCTTCCTTCACTGTTCTCGTGTCTTCTGGCTCTGACTCTCAGGTACCAGACCACTACTTCTTCATTCGCTAAGTGAGACAAGGGCTTTTCTCTATCTTCCATTCTAGCTTTTCTGGCCTTTCCTTTTCGCTGTTGCGTCTTCTCTCTCTCCTTTATACACTCCATCACCACACCCGGGTGTGTGTGTCTCTCTCTCTCCTCCCCTTCCCGGAGCTGATTACCCGCGCCTGACTCCAAACCTCCGGGGTTCAAAACAAAAAAAAACTTCCCTTCGCTTCAGGTCTCTCTTTACCAAAGTAGATTTTGCACCACACGCGTGACGCTGGATCCGCGCTTTCTCCTTTAGTCTATTATTTGTTGGATTTTTTTCTCCTTTTCGAAAAAGAATAATTGAATCGTATTGCATAACTTCGATTTGATGAAAAATACAGCTAAAGGAATGATAAATTATTATGTATATATGTAAAATATATATATTTAATATACAACATATCCCAACGCGTTGAAATTCTCTAATTTTTGAGAAATATCGTGTCGGCATGTCACGTGTCGGTATGGGTGCCACTTAGGCTCTTACTGACTAAAGAAAAGAAAGTGAGAGCCTTTTTTCACCCATCTAGAGATCTAATGGTCGAACTTGCTCTCTCCCTTCTCTCTCCCTTCCCTAGAAGGGAGATGCAATTGAGGCAAGTGCCTCTTGGCACATATGTCCCTTTCTTACTTATAAAGTTGTTAATACTATCTTGCCTGTTGATATCCAGACAATAACAACATTTATTCCGGCAAGACAAGTAGCAACATCTCTGGCGTTCCTTCCTCGACACATTAGCATTTTTGTAATAGGAATGGAGGACTCCTCTATTCAAATCTACCATGCGCGAATTAATGAGGTGAGACCTATTTTCATTGTCGTTGAAAGTCAACCTTGTTAGCCACAACAAAGTTAATGGTTATTGACTGTTTCACTTTCTCAGGTCAAGGTAATACTAAGAGGACATCAAAAAAGAATAACAGGCCTTGCCTTCTCTGATGTCTTAAATGTTCTCGTGTCTTCTGGCGCTGACTCTCAGGTACCAGACCACTGCTGCCTCTTACTTTCCAAGTAAACATGCCTAAGTTTTGGGCAGAGAGAGCAATGTAGTTTAAAGTGCTCCGAAAAAAAAAAGGGTTGATGTTCACTCTGGATATATTGAATCAACGATGCTTATGTCCTCAGCATACGTCAGGTCATGACGGCATCCTTTACCGGCAGAATAAATCCTTCCAGAAAACTTCATCTTCTGTGTTGACAAATTAATCCCATCCCATTAACTACGAAAAAAGAAGCTATGATGTCCTGTTGTTGCTTACAACAGACGATCGGTGTGATTCTGATATACAAACACAACGTAGAATTTTGTTCTTGCATTTGTGCATCAATGTTGATGTCCCCTTTGATGGTTGTCTTTCATCACTGCAGTTGTGTGTTTGGAGCACTGAGGGATGGGAGGAGAAGGAGCCGCCTAGTAAGTTTCAGCAGATGCTGACTAGGCGAAGCACATCTCCTCTTGCTATAACTCGTGTTCAATTTCACGTGGATCAGATACATCTCCTGGTGGTTCATGAAACACGGATCGCCATATATGAAGCTCCTAAACTAAAATGCCTCAAGCAGGTATTGAAGATTTTTTTTGTTGTGCACAAACCAATCTCTTATCTCATCCTGATTGCATAAAAAATAGCAAAATATTAGGTAGTATGAGTTGCTTAGTGCCAAAGTACTCTTTTTGATTCGTTGTTCATCGCAACTAGTGGGTTACTCGAGAAGCTAGCGGTCCAATCACAGATGCTACATATTCATGCAATGGCCAATCAATATATTTGAGCTTTGAAGATGGAAGCATCAGTGTTCTTGCTGCTTCTGAACTCAGATTGAGATGCCATATAAATCCTGCCGCTTATATCCCTCCAAACCCCAGGTAAGTTGGTTATTGCTACTCAGTTAACCTCATTCCTCTATGAAAATGGCAAGTCTCATTCGCGAAGTTCCAACAGTCTCGCAAGTTATTCATCCCTCACTGATTGATTTGGCAGCTCGAGAGTCTACCCGCTAGTCATTGCTGCACATCCATCTGAACCTAACCAGTTTGCACTAGGGCTTACCGATGGCAGCGTCTATGTGCTTGAGCCATTGGAATCTGAAGGAGAGTGGGGTACTTCTCCTCCTGTTGAAGATGGTGCTGGGCCTAGCATGACCTCTAGCGCAACCGGTTCAGATCAACCCCAAAGGTAGTGCAGGCCATGTCTCTCCCTGTGGAACATTGAGCATTAAAATGCGGAGCCGGCTTTCTTTCGCCGGACTCAATTCAAGTTTATGAGGGATGCTGCAGACGGTAGATTTTACAGCCTCGGGGTACTTCCTCGGGACATATGGTTCGGTACAGTCTTACTTGAGTGGTACAATAAGCATCCTATTCGACTTCTCCTCGAGCAAGTCTTGTGGTGATAATTTGTTTTGTTGTGTTCATTTAGGCTGATTTGAAAGTGTAAAAAAGAACATGAGATTAGGGGGTTGCTTAGAAGGCGTTGTACATTCAAGCTGGAGGCACATATCCGACGTTAGTTAGCAAGCTGAAGCTTGGTCTCAATGCTTATGGTTACAAGTTTGAATTAACGAGACAGAAGTGGAATGAACGCGCCTATATGGAAAGAAATTCTGATAACCATAAGTCATGATCTTAGTGTATCTAAGCCCATGCGAACCCCATCTTATTATTCTTATTATTATTTATCCGTTTTTCCTCTTTTCTTACAACTTTCGTCGTTTTTTATTATTATATTTTCCTTTTTCAGCCCGTCATCCTCTTCAGAGCAAACTGAGAATCTGACCGGCTCATTCGTAGATTAATACGTTAAATCTGTGGATATTCATAACACGGAACGGAGAATCGTCTCAAGAGATTGACCACGAACACCACAGAAACGTCACAGGACGTCAAGGATCGAATATGAATGTTAACGGACTGATTGATAGCAAGTGATCTATGCTAAAATTTCTTCAAAAGAAATTTGATTAGGAATAACGTATCTTGGAGACATTTCATCAAGCGGTCTATGTGCACTGAAGGGATTGAATCTGGTCGTGAAATCGAATTTGCATTTTTGCTTGAAAGCAGTGTTAGAACCACAAAATCGTCACAAATCATCAAATTATAGCCTAGATCATCAGTGATTTTCACATTAGTTACTTGAACGTGGTTCAGTCACGCATCTTTCCAAAGCAGGGCAGGAAAGAGGGGAATGAAATTACCTTGTCAAGGAGGAGCTCTCGGTTGCAGTTACCGGTCAAGCTTGCAGGAGGAGGATCTGAAAAGTGTCGCCCGGCCAGAGTGCGCGCCGGCTATGAAGCTTCAAACACGAACGACTTGCTTCGAATCGAAATAAATGGGCTCTAGTGAGGAAGGGAACGAATGGGCCTTGTACGAGACATGGTCTAGTTTCTGGGCTTTTGTGGGTACGAGCAATGAAAGTTGGACTTAATAAATTTGCATGGGCCACGGGGCTTGGCTTGGACGAATTGGATCGAACCCAGCACACTTAATAAATTTTTTTTTTGTATTTTTCATTTTGGGTTTATTTATTCATACTATTAATAAAAACTGCCTAAATTTCAGATTTTGCTAAAATCGTCGACTAAAAATTAAAGTGTCGATTGCAGCTCCAACACTTCAAAATTGGGTGAAGCAATTTCCGAAAAGCTGTTATAATCTTGAAGTTGCTATAATTGCGAAATGTTCGTCAAACACCTTATAAAAGCCACAACACCCATTTTTCATAGCCAAAGTTGCTGATGTACCAAATAGTCTCGTAAAAAAACTCTTCGTACTCCTAGCATAAATTTTTTATATTTTTCCAAAATCATTCATATATTTCTAGGTAGTCAAAATATGAATCAGTTATATAGCAATTTCTATGAGAGTCAAATTATTAATTCGAAACCTTATAGCAAAGAATTATAAAAGGAGATGGCCAATACCATTGGGAGGCAATTTGGTAAAATAAGTATTTCTAAGAGGTATAATACGTCAGAACTCAACAAAATGTCAATGGAAGTGTTTAATCATGAAAAAGAAGAAGCAATACCAAATCAAAAAACCGAGAGCCATTTGCAGAATCAAAATTTCCTTTTCTTCTCCGGTTGGTGTATAAACTTATTATTTTGTTCCGAAAAGAATGAATATAAATGTATGCTAAATTTGTCACATAGTTTAAGTATTACTTTCAAGAATGCTTTGTTTGATGGGTGGAACTATAACAACTACACTGAGAATGATCTTTCTTTAATTTTCATCATTTGGCCAAGTAAATATTTACAATGTTATTAAGTAGGGGTGTAAATGGTTCGGTTTGGTTCGGTTTTCTTGAAAAACCGAACCGAACCGAACCGTTAAGGGTTCCTCCTCGAACCGAACCGAATTGGAACCGAACCGATAAGCCGATTTGGTTCGGTTTGGTTCGGTTTCTTCTTCTTTTTTGTTTTTTTTTTGCTTTTTTATTCATGGCTCGATTTTCTGTTTTTATGAAAAAAATTTCATGATAATTTTTTTATGATAATTTTTTGATAATAATATGTATTTATGATAATTTTATGATAATTTTTTATGATAAAAAATTAAGAAAGCTCTAGAAATTTCATCACGTTGTAGAAAAACATAATGGCTTCAGTAGATTATGTATACTTAGTTTGATCTATGCATAGCTAATTTAAGAAGAAGAAGAAAGAAACCAGGAAAATTTTGATAATATGCATGAATTGGCATGATAATTTCACATTAAAAGATGTTTAATATTTAATTACTAGTTCTTGATAATAAAATGTATTTATGATAATTTTAGATGGTTTTCTCCACAGCTGAAGTCTCTCTACCACACTATAAACAACAGTGTATTGAGTTTTGTTGCATAGCCGGCATTTTGAGCGATATTGTCTTTGCTTGAGTCGAGGTTGAATTTTTTCTGCTCTTCTTGTAATTGCATCCACATGATGTGTACAAAATGACTAATTGCAAGAGATTGATGGTGATAAAAATTGAAAGTTGTTTGCAGAACAGATAAAACTGTCCATTGTTTAGAAGCTTTTGGGAATTTTTTGTCGCTGTATCTCCGAACAACAAAAGTTTCGGGTGGTCGTTTCGATCCTTTCTCTAGTCTCTCCCCAGTTTCCACAAAAAGGGGCCTTTATGAAGGCACGTCAAGTACTAACTGAAAACCAACATTACTAAGGGTTGAAATCTAAATATTGTCCAGATTATCCCCAATTGAAAAACCTCAAAATTCTCATCAATCAGTTTGTTCATCTTCAGAAATAAAGCTAACTTAGCAATATTGGTCGCCTATTTCTATCAAACAACTAGAATCAAAGCCATGACCCCTCTTTGGTAGAACTGGCAACTTGATTGTTTTTTGACAGAAATAGGCAATCTTCTTTAACAATTGTTGTAATGGAGTGAAGAGAATACAGGGAATCCCAGTCCTACAGTCTCTCCTAACATTAAAACGACACTAACACTGAAAGTAACAGCACAAAACATAGCACTTAAATGGCATTCATTACAACAGAAGCTGGATATGCAAACCACCTAGATTTGAATGGAAATCCATCTTCATCAGATTTGCTACAGCAGTGCCTACCACTGCATGACCAGCTTCATGGCGTGCAACAACTGCCTTCTCGCTTCCTTGCAACTTCACAGTTTTCTTCTCAATGCCCTGGTACAGGTTAACAAAGAGACCATTTATCTTACCAAACAACTGCAAGCTTCTACACACTTGTTGGTTCATTATCCAACATTATTGGAACCAAGAGACATCTATTGAATCATTTGCAATCTCAAAGGAAATGAAGTATGAAAGCCACGATTATAAATTATAATCTAATAAAAAACATCTATGATCAAAAGCATCTACATTGCGCTCCTCATAAGCAAAGCCCGTTATGATCGCATTCCACGAAACTACATTCTTCTCAACCATCTCGTCAAAGAAATGCCTCAAAGCCACTGCATTCCCACACTTTGCATATGCATCCACCAACGCGTTCCCAACAGTCACATTTGTAACCAACCCAACCTTGACCTTGTAAGCATGAATCTGAGACGCCATGACTTCATCCTCGAGCCCGGCGCATACCGGCAAAACACTAATCTCGTCATTTATTATTATTATTTTTTCTTCTATCAGCCCATCGTTCTTTTCAGAGCAAACCGAGAATCTAACCAGCTCATTCGTAGTTCAATACGTTAAATCTGTGGATATTCAGAACACGGATTGGAGAATCGTCTCAAGAGATTGACCACGAACACCACAGAGACGTCACAGGACATCAAGTATCGAATCTGAATGCTAACGGACCGAATGATAGCAAGTGAACTATGCTAAAATTTCTCCATATTAAACTGGATCAGGAATGATGTATCTTAGAGACATTTCATCAAACGGTCTATGTGCACAGAAGGGATTGAATCAGGTCGTGAAATCGAAGCTCCATTTTCGCCTGAAATCAGTGTCAGAACCACAAAGCCGTCACAAATCAACAAATTACAGTGTAGATCATCAGTGATTTTCACATGAGTTACATGAACGTGGTTCAGTCACGCATCTTTCCAGAACGTGGTTACTGGTCAAGCTTGCACGAGGATCTGAAAAGTGTTGCCCCGTGAGAGTGCGCGCCAGCAATGAAGCTTTGAACACGAACGACTCGCTTCGAATCTTCACAGCCGAAAATCAGGGGGCAAACAGGGCTTCCCGTGATAGCTGAACCGGCGATCCAGCGACGGCATGATCAGCAACGAAAAGAAAAAGAAACGACGCACGCGATGCTAAAGACGCCCTCCCCAAAAACCACCTTCGCCGACCCCGTTCAAAGAACCCATTCGCCCCCCCTTCTCTCCCCCGCCAGCCGTGTTGCCCGTGCGATACTAACCCCGTTCGGTCGGAAAACCCATCCGACTCAGAATTCTAGAATTTTCACGGCTGCTTCGCTCCCTCTCTCTTGGTCATCCTCCCGGCGCTCCCCCTCCCTCGTCCCCTGGAGTCGCGGCAGGGTCAAGAAGGAGACAAATCAGTGCTGGGTTTGTTGAGTTTTCAAGCCAATCTTATGGTGCCTCGAACGGAAACAAGGTGCTAGATGTTGACACCTAAATTTTGGCAACCATTTAGTGTAATTTGCATAGAAAATTAGGGATTAAATTTTTAACCCCTAAACAAAAATATTTAAATTGCATAACATATAGTTTAAATTCATTGCATTTTTGCATCGGACCGGCGGTGAATGAACGAGCTTAAATTTCATCGAATGGGACTCGGCTCGCTTGAAATGCAAAGGCCGGGAATTATAAGTCAAACGGGCTCGGTTGTTTTAATTTGAACTTAATTCAACCCATTGTCATTAATTAATTCAGCCCATTGTCATTAATTAATTCAGCCCATTTAAATTAAAACCCAAGCCTAAGCCCATTAGGACTAAAAAGCCCATCTAATTGACCTAGGTTAATACTATATATACTTCATTAGGTCAGAATTTTAGAGGGGGAGGACACACAATTTTCAGAGGGATTTTTCAGATCAGAAAATTTTTAGAGTGTGAGAGGGAGAAAGAGAGAGAAAGGAGGAAGACGCCGCCGACGCCCCCGCCGCTGTCGTCGCCGCTGCTCCTCAGGCCGACGCCGACGCCGCTGCTGCTTGCTGCTGCTGCTGCCCTTCCCGCCGACGCCGACGCCGCTGCTGCTTGCTGTTGCTGCTGCCCCTCACGCCGACGCCGACGCCGCGCCTGCTGCTCCCTGCCGCGCGACACAGCCGCGCCTGCCGCTGCCGCTGCCGCTGATCCTCACGCCGTCGCCGCCGCTGCTGCTTGCTGCTGCCGCTGCCCCTCACGCCGACGCCGACGCCGCGCCTGCTGCTCCCTGCCGCGCGACACAGCCGCGCCTGCCGCTGCCGCTGCCGCTAATCCTCACGCCATCGCCGCCACTGTTGCTTGCTGCTGTCGCCGCTCATCAGGCCGACGCCGACGCCGCTGCTGCTTGCTGCCGCCGAGCCCGACGCTGCTGCTGCCGTCCTCGCCGGAGCCGTTGCACGCCGGCGCTGCCCTGCTGTTTCGACGCTGTGCCCTGCCGACGTCTCAGCCGCTGTCCCCGCCAAGCCCGACGCTGCTGCTGCCGTCCTCGCCGGAGCCGTTGCACGCCGGCGCTGCCTTGCTGTTCCGCCGCTGCTGCTCCGTCGTCGTCCCGACATCGCGCCGCCGAATCCACCGTTCGTCGCTCATCCCGATCCGCAAGTCCGAATTTGGAAATTATCCGCAAATTAGGTAATTGAACATTATCCAATATTTTTAGAATATTTCGTTTCTTAATTTTTGGATGTTTGAATATTCTGTGAATATTGCGTGGATTGCTAGATATCTTAGGATAATGTTTGCCTTGTTCGCAATATTTGAAAATATTCAAAATTAGGAAACTTTCCTAATTTAGCAACGTATCTGGACGTCTATCCTACCTTATCCCCAAGGTATGATACGCGACGATATGGAAAATCGTTATCTTGTCCATCATCACTTGGATACGATACTAGATTTTATTTGCTTTCCAAATTTGAATGATCGACTTTCTGTCAATATCTATAACCCTGTAGATATGACTGATAATTCGATTTCTGTGCCTAATCCGAGTTTGAAACAAATCTTGTGGATTGCATGGCCATTTTAAATGTGGATGCTATCTCTGTTTAGATTATTTTTCCTTTTCAAATAAAAAAAAATTCAAAAAATATCAGTTAGGATTAGAATTTGAATTTTGCATGTTTAGGAATCTTAAATATATCTAGACGATAGAGTAATTATTTAATTTAAATTAGGATTTGAGATAATCTATTTCCTAGTTTAAATTAAGTAATTTTCTAATCTTAATAGATTATTTAGGTTATTTTTATTCCGAATTTCACCAAAAAATACCAAAAATAAATCATTTGCCCGTCATCAGAATTATGTCACGTCGTCGCATGACATATAGTTTGCATGCTAGGTTGCATTACTTGCATGTCATTTTTTGCACGTCATTGCATGTAGACTAGGTTTCATTTAAATAAGCGAAAATCCAAAAAATATTGAGTGAACTGCTTGTTAATTAGAAATCATATTAGGATGGTTGATGTGATTTTCTAGCTAACCATGCAGATGCTTACGTTGCTTTGAGGTAAGTAATTCTCCCAACTTGCAATTTATTTAATGCTTTCTTGAGTGTTAAATTGGTGGTTTGCGCACCCGCATGAACACCTCATATGTTAGTGACTAAGTTAAAATGGATCCAAACTGCTTGCCAAAATATTTTTGAAAAGAAAAGGTACCGAAAGGGCGTTAGACTAGATCTAGCGTAATCAAGTCCCCGGGCTTAGAATCTCTGGTTCGTAGGAATAAAACATATCTCCCTATGTTTTATTTAGGTTTCTAATCGACCTACCACAAATTGATTAGTGGCGACTCCGAGCATGAAAACATTTGCATGTTAAGAACTTAAACCCTAAGTTGCGAATTGGTAGGGCTTGGGAGGGCCCGAGTTAGGTTTAGTCCTAATAATCCATTAGCCTGAGAGGAAAAACTTTAGGTCGCGACACTAGACATGGTCTGGTTTCTCGGCTTTTGCGGGCCTGAGTAATGCAAGTTGGACTTGACAAACGTGCATGAGCCCCGGGCTTGGCTGGGACGAATTGGACTCATTCTTTTATACTTCCTCTATAAGCTCATTAGACACATGTAGTCTGCAGACCGATAGGTGTAAAATCTTGTGTATTTTTTCTTATCCCGACCAGAATAAAAGTAGACTACGAGAAGCAAAATCTATCTTATCTTGACCAAAAAAAAAATAAAAAAAGTGAACGAAACTGAGATTAGACAACACAAACGTAATTACTTTTCTTCTCTTCGCAACAATTCTGCCATTCCCAAAAAAGTTCCAAGAGTACAGTGAAGTCACTTTACAAAAAATAGAAAACAGAAAATGTAGAAACATTTTGAATCAGAAGTAACTAAACTGATGTTCTATTATGGTTTTCTCCTAAAATATGTGTGCTTAGAACCACTTAATAGTGAATACCTAAAGCAAAACTCGAGTGAGAGTGCTTTCACAAGTAATGCTTATAACCGTGGCCGATCGGTCGAAGAATAAAATGTACAAGTCTATGTTAAGCAGGAAGAATAGAGATAGGTGTACGTGTGCTTACTTTTCTTTGCGCATCCAGCTGAGTTGAAGCTAGATGTATATAGTCGGCGTGCATCTACAAAAAAGTATATCTACAGTGTCAAGAGCAAACGAGGGAAGTCTGACAATTCCAATGGAGGAAATGTACATTTTGTAGGCCCAATAATGAACATGTAACGTTTGGCCAACAAAATGAACATGTGACGCACAAAAGCTGAAACGGAATCTTTCATTGTCATCTATCAGCACCTGAAACAGTAAAAGAATCATGCACCTACAAACTTCAAACATCTCACTCAACTGAGTACAAACTCCAAATCTTTGCATGGAAAGTAGAATTGGAAAACAATAAAGTTCACAGCATACAAAGAAGAGGGCACATGAAGCCACTGCTACAGCTACCACAATCTCCTTCAAGTGATTCACAGTATGAATTCATATCCAAAAGCTTGCCACCGGCTTTTGATTGATTGAGCCGATGAACGTAAGTGTCCCCAACATAATCCCAAATCTGCTGTGTTCTTAAATCAAGAGAATAGCTATGTTGCGTATTTTTCCAATGGCTGATTGCGTGCGTGCTTATCTTTGTAACTACCAAGGCAGAAAAGACAAGCTATAATAACGACAGCCTATTCAATCACTAAAATTATAGAGTGAGCAAAATTCCAGCACATCATGACTGGATCTTATCACCTTCCACGTCCGACAAAACCGCATATCAGACAAACCCAAAGATTTTCGATTGTTCCACAAATGAAGCAGGTTGGCACCTCATCTTGCTGTTGGCATAGTCGGCAAATTTGATAACGAACAGAAACAGAATCTTCTTCACAGTCAGTTCACAGACGGGCATCCCTGATGATGTTGCAATATGAAACTACACATCCGATAAAGGTTATTCCTTGCAATCAAATCAAGATATGTGCCGTAATTGACATCTTTAGCAATGTAATCGAACCTTGCAATAAAATCAAAGGAAGACCCTTGTTACATCACCAGCATGGGAAAACATCATATTGACTTATTTTAACCATAAAGATAGACGAATCAAGCAAAAGTTGGTGTGCACATGTCCATCGATATATCTCCTACATGGAACTTTTTCACCTTTTGATATTTACCTGAGTTCAAAGGTACCTTTTTGCTACAAATTCACATGGACAGGGCATAATCACAATCAGTAGAAAATCACTTGAAATGTAAAATATGACCATGCACCATCTTATCTATGACCATCAAAGTTGGGCGAGATAGTTTCCTAAAAGCTGTTGTAACTTTAGAGATACTGCACCTGTGAATTATTTGCCAAACACATTATAAAAGCTGTAGTACACATTTTCAAGCTGCTACAGGGAAGCGATACCAAATAGACTCTTGAATTGGGAACTTAAATTATTGTTCCTAGACACCTGCACCATCGTGCCCTCCAAAACTGATATACAATTAAGTCCGAAACTACAAGAACTCACTTATTTTGAACTTCCGTTTGATGCATCAACATTATCATATATTTTTTGGCCTTGTCAATATGTTGAAATTACTATCTTTTAAACAAAATTACCAACCTTAAATTGAATTGTAAAGACTAAATACCAATATTTATCTTGCTTGGTTTTGAAAGGTACTCACATTTACTTATACTTCCAAAATTACCAACTACATCAATAATCCACCAACATTTATTTTGATGAATTACCAATGCCTTAAATTACTAACTTTTATTTGAAATTGTCAACCTTAATTTGACTGACGTACCCACATTGTTACATCACTAAACATATGGTTCTAGAGCAAGTTGATTCCCTCGGGCTTGTGTAAGTGTAACATTAGGCAGAAGAGGGCTGATTTAAGATTTTTCACATTATTTAGAAGCATGCACTTGTCGAAGGGGAAAACACTTTTTGCGTCCTAAACTTGACGCAAGCATTGAAGCAACAATCATAAGGCAAACCTGCACATTTTAGTACGGGAAAAATAATTATTTCAATTTCAATGGACCCAAAAAAAATTTGATTACAATTGGGCACATTCCCCCGTTTATCATTTAACTGAAAACAGAAAGCAAATTTTTTATTAAAAAATTAGATGGCCTTTTCTGTGTTCTTAATTAGAATGAAGAAAGTTGGATTTTATGAGCGATTTTGAAAGTACATATCGAAAAGTAAAATGGATGAAATTCACTAACTTTAAACTGTAATGGAGACATGGCGAAAAAAAATGTAATTGGGACATTTGACCGAAAAAGCTAGAAAATATAATTGGGAGGAGAGAGGTGAAATAATGGAAATTACACGAATTGGAAATAGCCAACAACGGGCCAAGCCAAAAAATTGATTGAAACTTTTGGTAGGAGTGAAGTGAAAATTTTCTCCGAAACTAAACAGATTTCCATTATATCCTTGCCAGAGTTCTTTTTTTTTTTTTTGATAACCCAGGGAACCCCCCCACGGCCGACAGCCGGGAGGTAAACCCTGGGGGCGACACGTGCTAGCCACCACACACGTGCACCGGTTAAGTCACCATGTGGCGCTCGGGATTCGAACACTCACCTTTTTGCGAGAGGAGGAGTGCCATCTGCAGCAGCGCCACCCAGGCGGGTGGTCAGAGTTCTTGATTCTACTCTCAACCAATATTTATCAATTTCTCTAGACAAAATGAATGACTGACAAACTTTTCTTTAATTTGCCCTGATTATATCCAATCACTAATGACAAACAACTTTAACGAGTATTGGTCGTCGGTTTTCCCTTGTCAACAAAATCGATTCTACTTAGGAAACGGACAAAAACCATTTTGGTTATGAGGAAATAGTATATAGCAATATAATTGATCAAAGTCATGAAATTGTAGTATAGTTCATTCATTATATCCAAGCACTAATGACAAACAACTTTAACGAGTAGTGGTCGTCGGTTTTCTTTTGTCAACAAATTCAATTCTACTTTGGAAGCAGACAAAAGCCATTTTGGTTATGAGGAAATATTATATAACACTATAATTGAATAAAATTATGATGTTGCAGTATAGTTCATTCATTATATCCACTCACTAATGACAAACAACTTTAACGAGTATTGATCGTGAGTTTTCTTTTCTATTTTTTTTATTAATACAAAAAGCGAGTCGAGTCAGGTTTGCTGTATCTCACACTTCAATCAAAGTTTCACATGCACTTGCTTGAAGCTTCAGACCTATGGAGTTCATTGTTCACATGTTATCGCATGATGTCAATCACAAAGTTTGGATTAGTTAAGGTTTGTGCAGATTAACATTTATTCCCAAATTTGAACCCGCAATTCCATCCACTCGAAAGGGGCCAACAATAATGCCTCGTGAATTTGTGAAAAGCAAAAAAAGGGTCGATATGAACCATCTCGTTTACGTAATGAGATCGGTTTAACATAAGGCCGTAATTCAATTAGTTGTTGATTGTGCAAACAAGATCATCATAATCGTCTAACTTGCCCAAGCAAGGACAAACAATCTTCCCATTTTTATTATCGATCAATTTTTAATTGTCTTGATAATCCAATATCCATATACTGTAGATTCTCTGCAACTGTTAATATATTGAATGCACTAATATGCTTGTAGCTCCATTCAAATCAGGTTATAGAGTCTCACCCGATTCCAGTCTTTGGTAAAATGTCTGCATCGAATCATCAATTGACATTAAACAACATGTAACGAGGTGGTTCTACGCATGAATTTGATGGTCGTCTTCTGAATTTCTGATAAAATAGGTCTCTTCTTCATGAGTATATGCTAATACCCATACCATCATCATTAAACACTATCGCAATCTGCTTTTTACTAAATTAGTTGGTGGAGAATACACACCTTCCACATAATGCCATGGAAATTAGGCGTGCAGTATTCGTCCTTTCCGTCCAGCATGCGTCTTGGACCGTTGGATGACGCCTTATGGGCTTTGCACATATAGCCCGATCGATTTTTCAATGCTTGAACATTTTTAAAATAAATAAATGACTACCTCATTCATATATTTCCGGATGAAGAGGAAACCCTACCTATGTCGACAAATTTTCATTATTCATTCTAATAATAGAAGTTCAGTTCATTCACTCAAAATATTTTGCCTTCCATGCAAGTAAAAAGTCTAGGGCCTCACTAATTCCATCCTTTGCTGCTAGAGTTCTTCTTGATCCTCAAAGAACTTTGGCCGAACGTTTATCTTTTCTCTAGACAACATAAATGATACTAACTTGTTTTGCCCCAATTACATCTTGGATTTCATTTTTTTTTTCAGGGAGAGGATTTATCCATCAAGCCAGCCCACCAATTATTAAATGCACCATTAAGCAAAAAAAATACAATACAAAATGTGAAATATTGCATTTATATTCTTCTCTAAAATTTTTATATGTGTTTTTATCTTTGCTATCTAATCTTTACTATATGCATATGCTTGTTCATTTTTTCCACAACGAAACACCAAACCAGTAAACAGTCATCCTTGCGGGCTACAATGTCCACCATATTATTCCGTCTCATTTTTTTTTTAAAATTCTGCTTAGGAAAAAAATAGAAAAATAAAAGCAGTTGCTGATGATGCGATCTTAAAAAATAATATAATTGGCCAAATTTATAATAGGGTTAATATCACGAAAACCTCAAATTGGTACATCTGTGACAAATTTACCCCAAACTAATTTTTTGACCACAAAAAATCCTAAATTGGTATACTTGTGATAATTTTACCTTTCGTTAGTTTTCGTTAAATTTTACCGTCAAATTTCTAAATTGTATGACACGTGGCAGTTGATGAGTGATCCAGTATGGATTTTTAACCTCCCTTTGTGACAGACGTACCGGTTTGTGATTTTTCGTGGTATTAATCAATTTTAATGGAAGGTAAATTTGTCACAAATGTACCAGTTTGGGGTTTTTGGTGAACAAAAAATTAGTTTATGATCAAATTGTTATATGTGCACAAGTTTGAGATTTTTGGTGATCAAAAAACTATTTTGGGGTAAATTTGTCACAGGTGTACCGGGTTGGGGTTTTTCGTGGTATTAACCATTCATTATATTGTAATATAGTTAGTTCATAATAATCGGTCAGTAATGACAAACACCTTTAGATGAATAAGTGATAATCTTTACTAAAAAGTTAAGTAAAAAAGAGTGTCAACATGAAATAAAAGGTTCGACAAAAATGAAATAAAAAGGAAAACAATATTTCTAAATAGTTATTCTATTGTGGATAAACTGTTAGCTGAGAAATTCTAAATGTGACATTGAAGGTATAAAATTAATGTAAATGTCAAAAACAAAAATAATTTAAGGAGTGAGATAAAAGTGACTTGAGTGAAGTGGTGATGACTAGATAATCATTAGGCATGACATGGTACGGAGAAATCTAGTTTGAGAATTGGGGGAGATTTATTTTGGGATTTGCGTTTTCAGAGGAATCTCTTTTGTAAGAAAAAAGTCAGATTTTGCATTGAAAGTAATAATCCAACGAGTGATGTTTTTGTGATTAACTCATGTATGTTAGCACCAGGAGCATGGGATTAATGCATTGCTAATTAGTTTTCTTTCTCTATTTCTCTTATTAATGGAAAAAGCAAAGTCAAGTCAAGTCAAGTCAAGAAGCACCTACATAGGATAGTTCCACGCACCTTCCGCAAAATGCTGCGGAAATTACGCGTGCAAGGATTGCCCTTTGGTTTTCTTTTCTATTTCTCTTATTAATGAGAGAAAAGGCGAGTCATGATATTGTCGTTGAGTTGGTTCATAATATTCAATCACTAATCACAAACAATTTTAACGAGCATCGGTCGTCAGTTTTCTTTTCTTGTTTCTTTTATTAAAAGAAAAGGCTAATCAAGTCAAGTCAAGCGTGCTGGATTTCAAATTTCTATCAAAACTTTACCTGCACTTGCTAGAAGTTTCACATTCATGGATTTCATTGTTCGCGTGTTATCACAAGATGCCAATTACAACGTTTGGATTACTTAAGGTTTGTGCAGAGATGATATGGCCTCAACATGTATTCTCAAATACGAACTCACGATTCCACTCACTTGGGAGGGAGAGTTCGTGAAAAGGAAAAAGAAGGGTCGACTAGAATCATCTCGTTTACGTAATGAGATATATCTAACATAAGGTGGCAACTCAATGAGCTATTGATTGTGCAAAGAAGATCATCATAATCGTCCAACTTGCCTTAGCAAGGACGAACCAACCTTCCCATATTTCTATTTCTTTATTAATAGAGAAAGCAAGTCAAGCCAAAAATCAGATGCAACCTCCGCATAATGCCGTCGTGCAATAATTGTCCTTTCCGTGCAGCATGCGTCTGGGATCGGTGGATGGCAACTCAGCATTATGTGCTTTTTTTGGAGGAATCTCTCTTGAAAGAAAAACAAGAGAGTAGATTTTGGATTGAAAATAAGAAACTTACCTTATTCGAATATCTTAACAAAGTGTCCTACTGACATTTATGTCATAATATGTTTTTGTGATTGGCTCATAGTATATTAGCAGCGGGAGCATGGGAGTATTGCTGGTTAGTTTTCTTTTCTATTTCTCTTATTAATAGAGAAAGGCAAGTCAAGTCAAGAAGTAGCTGCACAGGATGTTTCCCGCGAAAAATGCTGTAGAAATTACGCGTGCAATGGTTGCCCTTTGGTTTTCTTCTCTATTTCTTTATTAATAGAAACGGCAAGTCAAATCAAAGCCGTGCTCGCTTTGAATCAAAATACCTGCATGCGTAGGTTCTACACAAAGTAAATTCTACTCAGGAAATAAAAAGAAAAAAAATGGTTATGATGCAATATTATATCACAATATTATTGGTCAAAGTCATCAGTTTAGTTGGTTCATAATATCCAATCGCTAATGACCAACAACTTTAACAAGTATTGGCTGTTAGTTTCCTTTTCTGTTTTCTTCCATCAATACGACGAGGAAAATATATTGACTATTAAGAGAGAGAACACCTTGTACATTGCCAACAAAGCAAAATGGCTAAAAGGTTATACAATACCATAAAATTGCCTCAATTGCACTACCTTTATTAAAGATAAATGCACATACTAATGGCTAAGATATTTAGTGTAATACTCAAATATAACCTTGTTTAAGTGATTATGACGACAAAGACACATTGACAAATACTCTATCCAATAAATAACTGACCGATAAAAAATGACAAAACCCAACTAACGCTCGAGTGTTGTCGCAATATTATTGCAAGTATATCCATGAAGCCTTCGCCAGAAGAGACGAAGGAAAAGGAAAGCCCATGGGTGCTCCACTATCAGTAAAGAAATAGTTTCCACGCCCCGATTTTATAATCAAGTCGTGCTGGATCTCAAATTTCAACGAAAGCACGTTCATAGGTTCAATGCACCTTCCGCGTAATGCCGCGGAAATTACGCGTGCTAATATTTGTCCTTTCCATGCAGATATCGCAGCGGTTTGATTAGCATATGAAGAGTCTTGGACCATTGGACGGCAATAACTCAACATTGTTTAAGTACGCACAGTGGAGAGAGTCGAGTGTTGGTGATCCGACGTCGAAGGCTGAGAAACGGTGGAGATCACAGCAGTGGAGCAGTGGATGGGTTATGCAGTTTGCCCCAGGTAATCGATGACTCCTTGCTCTTCTCATCTCTTCTCTGTTTCCTGCTTTGATTGCTCCATTTACTTCTGATGAGTTCCGGACTCTGGAATTTGCAGATCTGGACTGTGAAATCTGGCTTTCTTCTAAGTCTCTGCTCGATCAATCTCCTATTTTAAAACAGAATAAGGATCTTTTTGGTCAATCACTGCATGATGTACATCCAAACCAGAAGAAGGAAATTAATATTTCCCTTCTCTTCCTTTCTCTCCAATTCCTTTCTTTTCTTTTCCTTTCATTTCCCTCTCAACTTAAATTGCCAAACAAATTGGAAAAGAAAAAGAACCCCTCATTCACAAGATCCGAATTCCAAGGCGTCTTCCTCATCGACCCTTCCTCATGGAGGAGATCATGAAGGTGGAGATGAACAGCAGAAAGGGCATAACTACGAAGTGTTCTTGAGTTTTAGAGGGAAAGACACTCGCAAAGGCTTTACTGATTATCTTTATACTAGCCTTGTCGATGCAGGAATTCACGTGTTCAGAGATGACAATGAGCTCCGTGTTGGTGAGGAGATTGGTCCGGAGCTTTTCCGTAGTATTACGCAGTCTAAAATCTCAATCCCAATTATCTCAAAGGACTACACTTCTAGCAAATGGTGCCTTCGCGAGCTGGCTCATATGTTGAAGTGCAAGAGAAACGGAGGGCAAATAGTGTTGCCCATATTTTACAAAGTGGAACCCTCGCAAGTGCGGCATCTTACAGGAAGATTGGGAGATGCTATCAATGCACATAAAAAGGATTTGGACAAAATGATTGTTAAGGAATGGGAAGAAGTACTCAAAGAAGTTAGTTCCTTGAAAGGATGGGAATCCGAGAAAATTAATAACGGGTATATCATTCTCCACTAAAAAGTAGTTTAATTTTTCATAAATAGATTTTACTTGAAATATTATATAAAAATGTCATAATATATTGAAATTTATGTTGTTATTTGCAGGCATGAAGCAGTATTAGTTAAAATGGTTGTCAGAAGAGTTATGAGCGAGTTAAAAAGGCTTTTTCAGCTAAATGTCCCCGAACAGTTGGTGGGAATTGACGATCATGTGGAACAGATTATGAGCAAGATAGATGCTAATTTCAATCGCCCATGGATTATCGGAATTTATGGAATGGGAGGCATCGGTAAGACAACTCTTGCAAAGGTGCTATACAACAAACTATCTAGTCATTTTGAGGATCGTAGCTTTGTATCAAATATTCGAGAAACATCTCATCGTGAGGGTATTAAATGCCTACAAAATCAGCTCATTTTCGACATAATAGGAAGTTCGTGTGATGTGTCTAATGTCGACGACGGAATCGGTGTCCTCAATTCTCGATTTACTAGTAAGAAAGTTCTTATACTTCTTGACGATATGGATGATGATAGTCACTTGAATGCTTTGGTCGGAGATGGTAGTTGGTTTAAAAGAGGAAGTATAGTCATCATCACAACAAGAAACAAGAGTATTCTTCACAAGGCTAGGTCTGGCCACATGTATCAACTCAACGAGTTGCCTTCGAATCAATCATTGATTTTATTTAGTAGACATGCATTTCGAAAGGATTTTCCTTTGAGTGATTATGAGGGTATCTCTCGTGATGTCGTATATAGTACTGGGGGGCTTCCCTTAGCTCTTGAAGTTATAGGCTCATTCTTATGTGGAAAGACAAAGGAAGCATGGAAAGATACATCAAAGAAATTAAAGAAAGTGCCTGATAAGAAAGTGCAAGAAGCGTTGAGGATAAGTTACGATGCATTAGATTTTGAGGATCAACAGATATTTTTGGATATTGCATGTTTTTTTATCGGATCATCCAAACAAAATCCGACTTACATGTGGGATGCCTGTGGTTTATTCCCGGGGAAGGGGATTGAAGTATTGAGTCTTATGTCCCTAATTAAAATTACTGAGAATGGCACGCTAATGATGCATGATCAACTGAGAGATCTTGGAAGGGAGATTGTTCGTCTAGAAAATCTAAAGAAGCCTAAAAAACGTAGCAGATTGTGGGAATGTGAGGACGCCGTAGATGTGCTTCTCAACAACAAGGTAAAAGTGTTCTCTACTTGTCTAAATCATTGAATGTGAGCCCATCTTCTCTTTCTTGTTTGAAATAAAAATTATAGTCAATCCCGAGTCCCTAAAACTTGCAATTTCTACCAGCAAAAGAGCTCTTTCAATTAATTGCTCTTCTTGCCTGATTTTAGGGCATAATTGAGGAGCAATTTCTTGGTTATTAATGAAATATACATATATATATATATATATATATATCTATATATATCTTTACCCGGTAGTATTGTGATGAGGATACTCTCCTTTTGGTAACTTCAATGCAAAAACAAAACTACAAAAATACAATGTTTGACAAAGCACTATTAGAGAAAATTTGATATCTATAAATTGTTGGGGCCATGCTTTTCCCACATATTTGTTTGATGCACATGTTTGATGTTTGGATTCTTCTTTTGATTTCTCTTGAGGTCTTTCTTTCTTTTTTCTTTTACTGAGTATTGACTTTTTATGAGTTGTTTGCTATGATGAATAAGACCATTGATTAGTGATGATTAACTATCATGGTTCCTGGATTTTTCAAGTTGGGTTAAGTATAGGTTTTGTCCCTCAAGTATTACTACTTGTACGATTTAGTCTCCTTTCTTTCTTTCTTTTAGCTCAATATCATCCTCTATCTTTCACTTTCACAGTTTGTGCAATCGAGTACTTTATAGTCAACCGTTAGTTAACATCGTTCAATTTGCTAATGTGGCTTTCATATACTATAAATAAGTATGTTTACAATTAATATAGGTCATAGTTATAATTAGAAATCTAACATTGATAGAGTGAGTGGAAAAAAGAGACATCAATTTTGGGAATAGCTATTACTACAAGTAAATATTTTAATAGACTTTAATAGCCATTACTTTAATCAAACGTTCTCTAATAATATAAATGTGTTGTAATAATACATTGCTACATAATATATATGTAACTAAAGCTTAGTATATGTGTACAACTAAATGACAAAGGTTATGTGGTAAGATCTTTGGATCAAAATAAGACGTTAGAAGAAAAAAGTAGAATTTTTCCATTAAACGGGACTAAAAGAGCCATAAACATTTTAATTAGATTTTTAACACTCAAAATACTTTAAGCTTCTGCTGCACACTCACTCAATACCTCGGTCTTCTCTATTAGTCTCAGATTTGGCCAATTTGCAAAAATTTGAGGTGGTCAACGACTTAATTGATAATCAAACTGCCACACTTAAGATATCCAGACTCACTTCTAGGAAACTCCATCAAATACGAATGGAATGCTCTATCGCTCTGATCCATATCTCTCTAGCTCTTCCCATTTCATGTCTCCTGATTGGTTAGAGGAATAAATTGGACACGTGTCAAATGGTTGATGAAATTATTTGGTGACTAAGCAAAAATGCACCGCAACATACTCATGCAACTCACCATCTCCCATTCTTCTTTTGATCCATGCGTATTTTTTCTTTTCTTTTTTTAAAGCTCCTCCACGAAAGTGAGTCTAATCATATTGAGTTAATCACGTATTTACATTCTACTTAATCCTCGAAAATACGAAATATTACATTACAGTAGACTTCATAAAGAAGATACTATATAAAGAAGTTATCACCAAGAACAAAAAAAGCAACTGATGTTGCATAAAGAAGTATGTGTTATTGAGAAATACAAATGAAGATGTGAAAAGACAAATAAAAGAAACTAAGGAATGATAATAAACGGTTAAATAATGTGTCGAAGGGGACGCACTCTGGAAGTTCATTCAATTTTAAGAATAAATATGAGAAGGTTATTCCTGATGGAGGCGAAATGGAAAACATTCGATATTGTATAATATTTATTTATAGATGATATAATATGCGATTAAAGTCAAGATAAGTATAATTGACGTTATCATTACATAATTACTATAAATGAATTTAGTTATAATTAAAACGTATGTTAATTATAGTCAATAATCTAACATTGATAGAGTGAGAGAAAAAAAAGACATGTATATTGGAAATAGTTACTACAGCTTGGTGGTGATACTTATTACACAACGGGGTGATAGTTATTACAGCCGATTGTGAGTAAATATTGTATACTATAATAGTCATTACTGCAACCACATGTACTAGAATAATCTAAACGTATTCTGATAATCCATTGCTATAAAATATATATGTAACTAAAGCGTATAAATGTGTAAAACTAAAAGGCATAGGTTTTTTGGTATGATCTTCAGATTAAATTAAGACATTAGAAGAAAAAAGCTGAATTTTTACAATAAACGGAACTCATAGAGCCATAAATATTTTACTTAGATCTTTTAAAGCTCAAAATACATTTAGCTTCTGCTGCGCACTCTAATCTCAAGATCTTGATCTTCTCTGTTCTTCTCGAAGTTAGCTAATCTGCAAAAATTAGAGAGGTGGTCGACGACTTACGCTTATAATCTAAACTGTCACACTTGAATACTCAAGACTCAACTTCTTGGTAGCTCCATGAAATGCGAATGGAATGCTCCATCACTCTGAACCATATCTCTCTAATTCTTCTCATTTTTGTCTTGATTGGTTTGAGGAATAAACTGGACACATGTCAAATGGTTGATGAAATAATCAGTAAGTAAGCAAAAATGCCCTACAACATACTCCTGCAACTCGCCATCTCACATTCTTCTTCCGTTCCATGCGTTCTTTTTTCCTCTTTTCTCTTTTTTAAGAACTCCTCCATAAAAGGTGAGCTAATCTGGTAGAGTTAATCACGTACTTACATTATAATTAATCCTCGAAAATTACGAGATACTACATTACAGTAGAAACTGCGGAGTCTTAAATCTTGTGTATAGCACAAGACTTCTACCACTATTAGGACCCACAACACTTGGAAAATAGAGAATCTAAGCATTATTTCCATGCAATATAAGAAGAAGACGCAATATAAAGAAGTTATCAGCCAGAAAAAAAAAAAGCAAAAGAAGTTGCATAAAGAAGCATGTGTTATTAGGAAATAAAAATAAAGAAGCGGAAAGACAAATGTAGGTAACTAAGGAATATTAACATATTGTTACATAATGTGTCGATGGGGACGCAACGTGGAAGGTCATTCAATTTTGAGAATGAATATGGGAAGGTTATTCATGATGGATGAAAAGTCTAAATTTTACTAATAAAGATTACATGTGCGTTGCATGTGACTAGAGGCATTTCTCAATTTTTTTAGGTAGCCAGAAACTCGTTGAGTTAGGAGTAATGGCATAGCTCCAAGGACATATGATATGTATTTCATCCTTAAAAAAAAAGAATTTCTGTGTAAGAGAACTTTATTGTACAAGTTAAGTTGAGTCTATTCGAAATTTAATGTGGTCATGCGATGTATTTGATTGGAAAAAGAAGACGAATTGCAAATCACATAACATAAATACTATTTAAAAAAAACACCTTCTATATAATTATTAAAAATACGAAGAAACATGTCCATTCAAACTTGCCCTTTTAAAAAAAAAGGCGTCTGTTAATGTAAACATAAAACAAGTAAATAATATTAACTGATACCACTAAGTGCAAAGAAAGAAAAGTACTAAATATAATACATCTTCCGTTAAATAAAGTCATCTACAAATATGCCACTGAAAATGCAAAGAGGTGTGTCTGGTCCAAGCACGTAACTTCCAAGAGAGGTATCTATTCATCAAAATATGAATAATGTATTATTTGTTAAATGTTACTTTTCGAAGAGAAATGTCTTTTCATGCAATAATAAAGTCAACGACACTAATAGATGGGTACTTCTGTTTTGAATTTGAGAAATAAGAGAAATGTTAGTAGAACAACAAACGAACCGTATCAAAAATCAATGGAGCCTAACTAATCATTAAAAAATTTGAAAAGCGATGCATCTTTAAATGTAACACTTTCAATAGACGTGTTCGTTAATGAGAGTATGGATGGAAGCTTTACTTAACTACGTTATTTAAAATAACTGTAATATTTTGATCAAGTAAACAATATTAGCAATATATTATTTTGGAGCTCCTATTTTTATCATTCAAAAAATGGTGTATGGTCAAGAATAAAGACCACAAAATTAAATGACTTCGTTTAGAAGAGTAACGAGCACTTCCCAACAAATATTCATGATCCCGACAATTTTATGGAAGAATAGTTATTACGATATTTGTGCATGCATAGACATATCTGAAAATTAATTCCCAAGTCACGATTTCCGTGAAAAGTGTAGACAAGAATTTTTAGAGGTGATTATAGATTTGTTTACGAAGTTACATTGCACTTCTATAAGAATATATATTTGCAATGATATGTTTTTAACAATACCTTCATAATTTAATTTGAGAACCATGTATTTTCAACGAAACATATATTAACAAATATACATCTTCAATCCCATTATTATAAAAATTTTAATGTTGAAGCATTATCAAAACTAAAATTTTTGGCATGATCCTTATTAAACTTGGATGTTAAATATTTTAACGATACATATATGACCTTATTTTAATATAGAGAATCATCGAATATTACATTTGAGTGATATACTAGCATTACACTTACAACCTTTTTAGAAAATTATAAAAGAATGACAGCTAGTAATAAAACTAAACAACTTCATAACCATATGCTTGCATGGAAGCAATATTAACATAATATAATTAATCTTCATGTCCAATCTGTGTGTTAGCAAGATCTTATTAATCTATGGGCAAATTGATCAAAAAATTAGATGACTGCTATTTCTCTTTAACAAAATCAACGCGAAGTGAAAAGATAGCATCAAACATATGTAGTAATAAAAAGAGAAGTTAAAATCATTTATATAACATTTGATATACGTTTTCTTCCACATACAATGAAAAACGCTGATTGAAAAAACGTATGATAAGAAAGGAATGTAAAACACATCTAAACATTTTGGGAGGGAATTCTCATTTTCATCTTGCTATTGAGAATTGCAAAACAAGATACATAAGAAAAAGAGGGGGATTCTACAATTGGGATTCTTTAGTATTGATAAATGTTTTGATGGCAAGTTTGATAGATGTGTTCGAACTATAAGAGCCATGTTGTTTCATGTATAAATTGTTTGAGTTAGGGTTTGTTGTTTCCCAGATAAAGGGCATGAGATTCGATAGATATATTTGAAGTAGTGTGTGCATGAACAGAGGCCATCTATTGTAGTTTTGAAAGGATGAAGCTTTTGGTAATTTATAAGGTGCAAATTGCGAAGGGCATAATTGGAAGAGGAAAATTCTGGGACCCTCTCTTGAGCTTCACATTTTTTCATAGATAAGATGAATAATATACAACCATAACTTGTCATGTCATAATAATATGAGAACAAATTTGAAATCAATACATCTTTCTTATAGGGTTAATACTACAAAAAACCCCAAACTGGTACACCTATGACAAATTTACCCCAAACTAATTTTTTGACTACCAAAAATCGCAAAGTGGTATACCTGTGATAAATTTACTCTCCGTTAGTTTCCGTTAAATTTTACTATCAAATTGCTGAGTTCGATGACACATACTAGTTGATGGGTATATCATTTTAGGGTTTTACCTCTCAGTTTATCACATATTTATCATTTTGTAATTTTTCGTGGTATTAATCCAATTTAATGGAGGATAAATTTGTGACAAGTGTACCAATTTGGGATTTTTGGTGATCAAAAAATTAGTTAGGGTAATTTTGTCACAGGTGTATTAGTTTGGGATTTTTGGTGGTCAAAAAATTAGTTTGTGATAAATTTATCACATATGTACTAGTTTGAAATTTTTTGTAGTATTAACCCTTTCTTGTACTAGTTTGGGATAAATTGGTCTCATCCCATCAATCAATCCTACAATTTATGATGTTTTCGAATTGCAGGGCACTAGTAAGATTGAGGCCCTTTGTCTTGGCGATTATGATAGGGTAGGAAGCTACACAGCTGAGAAATTTAAAGAATTGACCAACTTGAGGTTCCTTCGAGTGGTTAATGTGAATCTCACCGGAGATTTTCATAGCTTACTTCCTCAATTAAGATGGCTTAAATGCATATATTCTTGCTTGGATTTTGAAGCGGCCAACTTTCATATGAAGAAATTAGTCGTGCTCGAGTTGTGGCAAATTCGGATTTCAGAGGATTGGGGAGGATGGGGTCCACTAAAAGTAAGTGTAGAGAATGCATATCTCTTAGAAATAATCATGTGTTACCTATGTGTCCAATTGCTCCAAGTTCTCCTTTCATTCTTGTGAAAATCCTTCCTCATATTATGGACTTTCCTCTAAGCATACTAGGAAATTTAGGCACTTAAATATGCCAGAAGCTTCTGCCCCTCAACAACCAGTCATGCTTATCATTAGACATACTAAATTTTTTAACTATATTAATTAATATCTATCAAAAATATAATTACAATACCGTGCCTATCTTAACTTTAATCTAAATAGTTTAAGGCTTCTAGTTAATTTCCCCCTATGTAAAAGTATGTCTTTTTAGCAATTCTTTTTATATGTATATACGGATCTTCTTTCATGGGGAAACAAAAACTTCCTCACAACGACTTGTGTTTTACATACATACTAAAATTCTAAATTCATTGTTACTTTTAGAGTAATGGAAATAACTTGTGAGTTGCTCTGACTTGTTGCGCACAATATTTATTCATTATAATTGTTGATTTGTTGAAGTCACCGTACAACACAATTATAAAGTAGTAATGTCATATGAGTCATTAAATTATCCTTCCAATGGCATTTAAATATTTTTAATAAAACATTTTTTTTATATCTTGTACATATAGCATTTAAAAGTTGTTTTTCATAAATGAAGTAGTCATTTATTTTTGACAAAAAAATTTGCGTATCTCCAATCAACAAATAACAGAATCGCCATAACTTCGAAAAACTAAATGTGATATTTTTTATGAAATATTATACGCAAATAATTGTAGTTAGCACTTATACATCCCTAACGTTCTCTTTGCAATGATATGCTTAAAAACATTTATAAGTTGGTGTAGCCAAAATACTACTAAAAATAAACAATTAAAATTAAATAAGACAATTGGGAATGAGCAGTTTGGCATGGGTATTTTTATCTAATCTCACGGCAGTATTATTTCTTTCTTTCAGATGGCAACAAATCTCAAAGTTCTCAACCTCACAGGTTGCGCTCTAAGAACAACTCCCCACTTGTCTGCTTTTAGGAGCTTAGAGATTTTGATTCTTGCAAATTGTAAGGATCTAGAAGAGATTCATCCTTCTATCGATGACATCAAGACCCTCGTCTCCTTGAATGTCAGCAGCTGTTCGAAACTGAAAGATCTACCTTTAGGAGTAGGTAGAATGGAAGAATTGAGGAAGCTTCTCATAAATGGCACTAATATACGAGAGATTCCTATTTCGAGAGGTTGTTTGACAAAGTTGGAAACTCTAGCAGCTTCACATTGTGGACTACTTGCTCGACTTCCGGAATCCTTATGCTCCCTTGCGTCATTAACTCAGCTGAACTTATCACATACAGGAATTGAGGAATTACCCGAATCAATTGATTCTCTGAAGAAGCTTAATACTCTTAATACCTCTTATTGCGCATCATTAGTCCGCATACCAAGCTCCGTAGGCCAGCTAGCATCCCTGTCACTCCTTGACCTAAAAGGATGCGATAAACTTATTCAACTTCCAGACTCCATAGGCTCCCTCGTGTCTCTGCAGCGCTTGCTATTATCGGAATGCCACTTGTTGAGAGAACTTCCAGACTCCATCGTGAAGTTGGAATCATTGACTGAGCTGCGTTTAAAATCTACATCAATTGAAGAATTACCTGAATTCATTGGTTCTCTAAAGAAGCTCAGTACTCTTGATGTCTCTCATTGCGCATCATTAGTCCACATATCAAGCTCTATAGGCCATCTAGCATATTTGTCTTTCCTTAACCTAACAGGATGCGATAAACTTGCTCAACTTCCAGACTCCATAGGCTCTCTTGTGTCTCTGCAGAGCTTGCTATTATCGGAATGCCGCTTGTTGAGAGAAATCCCAGACTCCATCGTGAAGTTGGAATCATTGATTGAGCTGCGTTTAAAATCTACAGCATTTAAAGAATTATCTGAATTCATTGGTTTTTTAAAGAAGCTTAGGACTCTTGATGCCTCTTATTGCACATCATTAGTCTGCATACCAAGCTCCATAGGCCAGCTAGCATCCCTGTCACTCCTTGACCTAAAAGGATGCGATAAACTTATTCAACTTCCAGACTCCATAGGCTCCCTGGTATCTCTGCAGCGCTTGCTATTATCGGAATGCCGCTTGTTGAGAAAAATCCCAAACTCCATCGTGAAGTTGGGATCATTGACTGAGCTGCGTTTAAAATCTACAGCATTTGAAGAATTACCTGAATTCATCGGTTCTCTAAAGAAGCTTAGGACTCTTGATGCCTCTTATTGCACATCATTAGTCCGCATACCAAGTTCCATAGGCCATCTAGCATCTCTGTCTCTCCTTGACCTAACAGGATGCGATAAACTTGCTCAACTTCCAGACTCCATAGGCTCCCTCGTGTCTCTGCAGCGCTTGCTATTATCGGAATGCCGCTTGTTGAGAGAAATCCCAGACTCCATCGTGAAGTTGGAATCATTGATTGAGCTGCGTTTAAAATCTACAGCATTTGAAGAATTACCTAAATTCATTGGTTGTTTAAAGAAGCTTAGGACTCTTGATGCCTCTTATTGCGCATCATTAGTCCGCATACCAAGCTCCATAGGCCATCTAGCATCTCTGTCTCTCCTTGAACTAACAGGATGTGATAAACTTGCTCAACTTCCAGACTCCATAAGCTCTCTCGTGTCTCTGCAGCGCTTGCTATTATCGGAATGCCGCTTGTTGAGAGAAATCCCAGACTCCATCATGAAGTTGGAATCATTGATTGAGTTGCGTTTAAAATCTACAGCATTTGAAGAATTACCTGAATTCATCGGTTCTCTAAAGAAGCTTAGGACTCTTGATGCTTCTTATTGCACATCATTAGTCCGCATACCAAGTTCCATAGGCTATCTAGCATCTCTGTCCCTCCTTGACTTAACAGGATGCGATAAACTTGCTCAACTTTCAGACTCCATAGGCTCCCTTATATCTCTGCAGCGCTTGCTATTATCGGAATGCCGCTTGTTGAGAGAAATCCCAAACTCCATCGTGAAGTTGGAATCATTGGCTGAGCTGCGTTTAAAATCTACAGCATTTGAAGAATTACCTGAATTCATCGGTTCTCTAAAGAAGCTCAAGACTCTTGATGCCTCTTATTGTGCATCATTAGTCCGCATACCAAGCTCCATAGGCCATCTAGCATCTCTATCTCTCCTTGACCTAACAGGATGCGATAAACTTGCTCAACTTCCAGACTCCATAGGCTCTCTCGTGTCTCTGCAGCGCTTGCTATTATCGGAATGCCGCTTGTTGAGAGAAATCCCAAACTCCATCGTGAAGTTGGAATCATTGACTGAGCTGCGTTTAAAATCTACAGCATTTGAAGAATTACCTGAATTCATCGGTTCTCTAAAGAAGCTCAAGACTCTTGATGCCTCTTATTGCGCATCATTAGTCCGTATACCAAGTTCCATAGGCCATCTAGCATCTCTGTCTCTCCTTGACCTAATAGGATGCGATAAACTTGCTCAACTTCCAGACTCCATAGGCTCTCTCGTGTCTCTGCAGCGCTTGCCATTATCGGAATGCCGCTTGTTGAGAGAAATCCCAGACTCCATCGTGAAGTTGGAATCATTGACTGAGCTGCGTTTAAAATCTACAGCATTTGAAGAATTACCTGAATTCATCGGTTCTCTAAAGAAGCTCAAGACTCTTGATGCCTCTTATTGCGCATCATTAGTCCGTATACCAAGTTCCATAGGCCATCTAGCATCTCTGTCTCTCCTTGACCTAACAGGATGCGATAAACTTGCTCAACTTCCAGACTCCATAGGCTCTCTCGTGTCTCTGCAGCGCTTGCTATTATCGGAATGCCGCTTGTTGAGAAAAATCCCAGACTCCATCGTGAAGTTGGAATCATTGATTGAGCTGCTTTTAAAATCTACAGCATTTGAAGAATTACCTGAATTCATCGGTTCTCTAAAGAAGCTTAGGACTCTTGATGCCTCTTATTGCACATCATTAGTCCGCATACCAAGTTCCATAGGCCATCTAGCATCTCTGTCTCTCCTTGACCTAACAGGATGCGATAAACTTGCTCAACTTCCAGACTCCATAGGCTCCCTCGTGTCTCTGCAGCGCTTGCTATTATCGGAATGCCGCTTGTTGAGAGAAATCCCAGACTCCATCGTGAAGTTGGAATCATTGATTGAGTTGCGTTTAAAATCTACAGCATTTGAAGAATTACCTGAATTCATTGGTTGTTTAAAGAAGCTTAGGACTCTTGATGCCTCTTATTGCGCATCATTAGTCCGCATACCAAGCTCCATAGGCCATCTAGCATCTCTGTCTCTCCTTGACCTAACAGAATGCGATAAACTTGCTCAACTTCCAGATTCGATAGGCTCTCTCGTGTCTCTGCAGCGCTTGCTATTATCGGAATGCCGCTTGTTGAGAGAAATCCCAGACTCCATCGTGAAGTTGGAATCATTGGTTGAGCTGCGTTTAAAATCTACAGCATTTGAAGAATTACCTGAATTCATCGGTTCTCTAAAGAAGCTTAGGACTCTTGATACCTCTTATTGCACATCATTAGTCCGCATACCAAGTTCCATAGGCCATCTACCATCTCTGTCTCTCCTTAACCTAAAAGGATGCGATAAACTTGCTCAACTTCCAGACTCCATAGGCTCCCTTGTATCTCTGCAGCGCTTGCTATTATCGGAATGCCCCTTGTTGAGAGAAATCCCAAACTCCATCGTGAAGTTGGAATCATTGACTGAGCTGCGTTTAAAATCTACAGCATTTGAAGAATTACCTAAATTCATCGGTTCTCTAAAGAAGCTCAAGACTCTTGATGCCTCTTATTGCGCTTCATTAGTCCGCATACCAAGCTCCATAGGCCAGCTAGCATCTCTGTCTCTCTTTAACCTAAAAGGATGCGATAAACTTGCTCAACTTCCAGACTCCATAGGCTCTCTCGTGTCTCTGCAGCGCTTGCTATTATCGGAATGCCGCTTGTTGAGAGAAATCCCAGACTCCATCGTGAAGTTGGAATCATTGATTGAGCTGCGTTTAAAATCTACAGCATTTGAAGAATTACCTGAATTCATCGGTTCTCTAAAGAAGCTTAGGACTCTTGATACCTCTTATTGCACATCATTAGTCCGCATACCAAGTTCCATAGGCCATCTACCATCTCTGTCTCTCCTTAACCTAAAAGGATGCGATAAACTTGCTCAACTTCCAGACTCCATAGGCTCCCTTGTATCTCTGCAGCGCTTGCTATTATCGGAATGCCCCTTGTTGAGAGAAATCCCAAACTCCATCGTGAAGTTGGAATCATTGACTGAGCTGCGTTTAAAATCTACAGCATTTGAAGAATTACCTGAATTCATCGGTTCTCTAAAGAAGCTCAAGACTCTTGATGCCTCTTATTGCGCTTCATTAGTCCGCATACCAAGCTCCATAGGCCAGCTAGCATCTCTGTCTCTCTTTAACCTAAAAGGATGCGATAAACTTGCTCAACTTCCAGACTCCATAGGCTCTCTCGTGTCTCTGCAGGGCTTGCTATTATCGGAATGCCGCTTGTTGAGAGAAATCCCAGACTCCATCGTGAAGTTGGAATCATTGATTGAGCTGCGTTTAAAATCTACAGCATTTGAAGAATTACCTGAATTCATCGGTTCTCTAAAGAAGCTTAGGACTCTTGATACCTCTTATTGCACATCATTAGTCCGCATACCAAGTTCCATAGGCCATCTACCATCTCTATCTCTTCTTAACCTAAAAGGATGCGATAAACTTGCTCAACTTCCAGACTCCATAGGCTCCCTTGTATCTCTGCAGCGCTTGCTATTATCGGAATGCCGCTTGTTAAGAGAAATCCCAAACTCCATCGTGAAGTTGGAATCATTGACTGAGCTGCGTTTAAAATCTACAGCATTTGAAGAATTACCTGAATTCATCGGTTCTCTAAAGAAGCTAAAGACTCTTGATACCTCTTATTGCGCTTCATTAGTCCGCATACCAAGCTCCATAGGCCAGCTAGCATCTCTGTCTCTCCTTAACCTAAAAGGATGCGATAAACTTGCTCAACTTCCAGACTCCATAGGCTCCCTCGTGTCTCTGCAGCGCTTGCTATTATCGAGATGCCGTTTGTTGAGAGAAATCCCAGACTCCATCGTGAAGTTGGAATCATTGACTGAGCTGCGTTTAAAATCTACAGCATTTGAAGAATTACCTGAATTCATTGGTTTTCTAAAGAAGCTCAAGACTCTTGATGCCTCTTATTGCGCTTCATTAGTCCGCATACCAAGCTCCATAGGCCAGCTAGCATCTCTGTCTCTCCTTAACCTAAAAGGATGCGATAAACTTGCTCAACTTCCAGACTCCATAGGCTCCCTGGTATCTCTGCAGCGCTTGCTATTATCGGAATGCCGCTTGTTGAGAAAAATCCCAAACTCCATCGTGAAGTTGGGATCATTGACTGAGCTGCGTTTAAAATCTACAGCATTTGAAGAATTACCCGAATTCATTAGTTCTCTAAAGAGTCTTAGGACTCTTGATGCCTCTTATTGCGCATCATTAGTCCGCATACCATGCTCCATAGGCCATCTACCATCTCTGTCTCTCCTTAACCTAAAAGGATGCGATAAACTTGCTCAACTTCCAGACTCCATAGGCTCCCTCGTGTCTCTGCAGCGCTTACTATTATCGGGATGTCGCTTGTTGAGAGAAATCCCAGACTCCATCGTGAAGTTGGAATCATTGACTGAGCTGCGTTTAAGATCTACAGCATTTGAAGAATTACCTGAATTTATTAGTTTTCTAAAGAAGCTCAAGACTCTTAATGCTTCTTATTGCGCTTCATTAGTCCGCATACCAAGTTCCATAGGCCATCTAGCATCTCTGTCTCTCCTTGATCTAACAGGATGCAATAAACTTGCTCAACTTCCAGACTCCATAGGCTCCCTCGTATCTCTACAGCGCTTGCTATTATCGGGATGCCGCTTGTTAAAAGAAATCCCAGACTCCATTGTGAAGTTGGAATTATTGACTGAGCTGTGTTTAAAATTTACAGCATTTGAAGAATTACCTGATTTTATTGGTTTTCTAAAGAAGCTGAGGATTCTTGATGCCTCTTATTGCGCATCATTAGTCCGCATACCAAGCTCCATAGGCCATCTAGCATATCTGTCTCTCCTGGATCTAACAGGATGCAATAAACTTGCTCAGCTTCCAGACTCCATAGGCTCCCTCGTGTCTCTACAGAACTTGTTATTATCGGGATGCCGCTTGTTGAGAGAAATCCCAGACTCCATTGTGAAGTTGGAATCATTGACTGAGCTGCGTTTAAAATCTACAGCATTTGAAGAATTACCTGAATTCATTGGTTCTCTAAAGAAGCTCAAGACTCTTGATGCCTCTTATTGCGCTTCATTAGTCCGCATACCAAGCTCCATAGGCCAACTGGCATCTTTGTCTCTCCTTAACCTAACAGGATGCGATAAACTTGCTCAACTTCCAGACTCCATAGGCTCCCTCGTGTCTCTACAGCACTTGTTATTATCGGGATGCCGCTTGTTGAGAGAAATCCCAGACTCCATCGTGAAGTTGGAATCATTGACTGAGCTGCGTTTAAAATCTACAGCATTTGAAGAATTACCTGAATTCATTGATTCCCTAAAGAAGCTCAAGACTCTTGATGCCTCTTATTGCGCTTCATTAGTTCGCATACCAAGTTCCATAGGCCAGCTAGCATCTTTGTCTCTCCTTGACCTAACAGGATGCGATAAAGTTGCTCAACTTCCAGACTCCATAGGCTCTCTTGTGTTTTTGCAGCGTTTGCTATTATCGGGATGCCGCTTGCTGAGAGAAATCCCAGACTCGATCGAGAAGTTGACATCATTGACTGAGCTACATTTACAATCTACATCGATTATGGAATTACCTAAAAGCATTAGAAATATGCAAAACTTGAGGATGTTAGACATTAGCGGAACTCTCATGACAGAATTACTTGATGACAGCGGAATATTGGTAGAACTCCAAGAGTTGAGAGCGCTAGGAGGGAAAAATTCGGAACGGCCAGGCGAATTGGTTTTGCCAGACAATCTTCATTTAGACAAGCTTCAAAAACTATCACCGTTCAAATCCCGCAATTACCGAATCTTTCCCAACTAACCTTTCTTAAGAAACTCACTCTTTCTGATTGGCTTGATTGTCTCCCAGACGTTTCTATAACACCTTATGGAAAAGCTGTGAAACTTGATTGTTTAGTTTCCACAAGTTCAAGCTATTAGTTTGGCATATTATTTACTTTTTGTCTTGCGATACAGCTCTCTTAAACCGTCCCAGGAATCCTCCTGCCAACAACTCAGCCATGGACTATGGAACAGCAGATTCTGAACATGTTTTCAAGAGACCAAGACCTTTTGGAATCTCAGATGAAGTACTCATTTGATCTTGCTTTTTCTTTATCGTTCTTCAGTTATTAATGGATGGTTCCGTCTACAAAGAGAAGTATTTTACTGGTTGATCAATTATCTATTATGTATGGAATGCTTTTCTCAACATTCGTTACTAGATCTCCTCATACCTATTACATGTACTTCTCGCTATTTTAATTTTTCTATTCATGTAAGTAGGGATTTTCAGTTTTCCTGAATTATAAAGTGAAGCTGGAATATATCGCCCCTTCTTTTGCATTTCTCTTCCTTAATTATTTTTCTGTGCATGCCATTGAATGAAAACCTTCTGAAAGTGCTTTCGCTTTGGTTCTACTGCGGCGTATGATCATGCATTGAGAATCTTCAGGAGAAACTTTTAGTTTTAAGGTTCTAAATACCCTCAACTAGATGATAACTTAGTGAAATAATTGAGGATGGGTAGGATTACAAGAAAGTTTGATGGAGAGAAAAAGGAGCAAAAGGGCTAAGGTGGTCAATTCATGTATGCTTCTCTCAATTGTGTTGGTGAAATTGTGTCAATTCATCGTGACTTCTATTAGACATGTCATACCATTGAATTAGACGAAAACATGTATATATCTAGTCAACAGACTGGTTAAACGTATTGTATTGTGATGTCTCATATTGGGTAGTGTCTGTGTTTCTCGTGTTTGGTATTGTCGTGTAAACAGTCTATGTCAAATATTGGTAGCACTTATAAGGAGCGCGAACTGGGTAGGTGTAAATTACATCTTCTCTCATCATGCATGCATTGTGCTAATGTATGCTAGTAAAAGAGGGGCTCTCATATGAATTTTGCATCTTTTGAGTGCCATGGTTGTGATTATATTTCTATAGGACTCACTGGTTTTGTAATCTTTATGGCCTTCTCTTAGGTGACTAATCTACAGGTAAACATTCTGCCTGTCACATACAACTGCCAGAGCCTCGGTCAGAATTCTTCAGATGACTTGCCCAGACATGTAGTCATTACCCTAAGTCAAGGTTCACCTGTTAAGAGTATGGACTTCCATCCAGTGCAACAAATTCTGCTGCTCGGTTAGCACATCTTACTCTATGAAGAACATGTTTCGTGCTTTTCTTCAGTTGAATATACTTGTTCCCGTTGTAGGCCATAAGTTTGTGCTTTTGTGCCTAGAAGAATACTTTTTGTTGTCCTTTTGACAATAGCTTCAGCTATTTGAAACCATGGGATCTGATTCTTCAAATTTTCTACATCAATAATTTTTAGTGGGAACAAATATGGGCGATGTCATGGTATGGGAGGTAGGCCACCGTGCAAGGATTGCTGTAAGAAACTTCATGGTTTGGGATCTAGAAACATGTTCAATGGCACTGCAGGTATAGAAGTTCCAACTCTAAATAAATCACGATATCTTGTTTTTGGCAATGTGATTATGGGTTTTGATTCTTTGTAGGCTTCTCTGGCCAATGATTTTACAGCATCAGTTAACCGTGTAATGTGGAGTACCGATGGAAAATTTTTTGGTATGTACAGATGTCACCTCTACTTGTATATCAACTTGTAAATTAGGCAATACATACTTGCAAATTGATGAAACAACTAAAGCACCGAAAACCAGACTTCATTGCAATATTTTCTAGAAGAAGTGTTCATATGCTGCTATTACTGATGATCTAAAAAGCACGGACACTCTCTAGGGGCCTCCGTGTCATGTCAGACACACATCGGACATGTCGGACACTGACACTCGTCCGACACTCTTTTTTTATTATTTATTTATTTGTGGATTAAAATAATCATAAAAATGATCATTTATCATATATATATAAATATATATTTAATATACGTGTCCCAACGTGACGGAATTCTTTATTTTTTGAGAAATAATGGGTCGGTGTATCGTGTCGTGTCGTGTCGTGTCGCATGTTAGTGCTACTTAGCTGATGATTTGTGGTGTTCTCCTTAGGAGTTGCTTATTCCAAACATATGGTGCATATATACTCATATCATGGTGGTGATGACATAAGGAACCACCTCGAGGTTTGTTGCTAAACACGGAGAGAACAATTATGCTTTTTTGTTTTGCTGACAATTGCCAACTAAATGTGACTTCAACTTGATTTTGACTCTAAACTAATGTCTGATACAGATTGAGGCTCATGTTGGAAGTGTTAATGATCTTGTCTTTACATATCCAAACAGACAGTTATGTGTTGTGACCTGTGGAGAGGACAGGTCGATCAAGGTATTCTGATTGTTTTCTTCTCTGTTATAGTGTTGTGCTGTTTGATTCCTTTTAACCGAGCGAGTATTTATGCAGGTATGGGATGCAGTGACTGGGGCTATGCAACAGAGTTTCGAGATTCATGAAGCACCTGTATATTCCACATGTCCACACCACAGAGGAAATTTTCAGGTACCTGGTTATTTGGTGTACTAACAATGACACACTGAAAGCACAACCAATTGGCATGTATCCTTGACTATTCACTAGACTATATGTTGCTAAAACTCGGTTAGGTGAAAAATTTGCTTCAATTTGTATGAGAAGTGTGAATCTGTGTTTTAATGTGCTTGTTAAAAATGGTGACATGGTCCAAAGATCAACCTGCAAATTTGATTCTTTGGGGTGATGCTATTAAGCATTATCAACTGGGTAAAGGTCTTCACAATAATGAACTATCTGCTTAATTATGTGTTCAGAAGGGAAATTCTTCTGCTTCCATCATTTGTGCTCCCTAAGTTTTCTCCTCCAGTTATGATTAATTAAATTTATAATAGAAGGCTATTTACTGTATCTGGGTGGAGCAGCAATTGGCGATGTCATTTTCTTCGTATAGAACTTTTTAAACAATTATGGTTGTGTGCACTCTATTACACAGAGATATTATGATAACCCATCATTCTAGGATGCTATGTTATTATAATTATAGTTTTAAGTGGATGTGCTCTATCTGGGCTTGTTATTGAAATGGATTATACAATTTTTTTTCTTGTATAGTACATCTTCTCAACAGCAGCAGATGGGAAAATTAAGGCTTGGCTTTATGACAACAAGGTGTCAAGAATCGACTATGATGCACCGGGTCACTCTTCTACCATGATCGCATACAGCGCCGAGGGAACAAGGTTCAGACCATCGGCATTGCATTTCAAGGTTGATTTCGTACTGTGTCATTCTTTTTTACTGAAATAACCTATTTTAGCAATTTTATTTGGCTATAGGTTGTTCTCATGTGGGACCAATAAAGAAGGAGAGTCATACTTGGTTGAATGGAATGAAAGTGAAGGGGCTGTCGAGCGTACCTATCATGGACTTGGAAAGAGATCTGGTGTGGTTGTGCAATTTGATACCGCCAAAAACAGATTTTTGGCTGCTGGTGACGAGTTCATGGTCAAATTTTCGGATATGGACGATTATAATCTACTGACAAGTACCACTGCTGATGGTGGATTGCCGGTAATTCATTGTTGTTAATTTATTGTGACTGAACTAACCGAACCTTTTCTATTAAACTCACTCCTTAAATTTGCAGGCTTCACCTTGTATTAGATTTAACAAGGAAGGAATTCTATTAGCCGTCTCAACAAGTGACAATACTATCAAAATTTTAGCAAATGCTGATGGGATTAAATTGCTAAGGACAGTGGATAATCGGCCTTTTGATGCTTCTAGAATCACTCCTGGACCTCTTATGAAGGTAAGCTTTTTCAAGGGTACACTGACTCCATAGAGATGAGCTTGCTAAATGTCTTGAATCTTATGCAGCCACCGGCAACCGCAACACTTTGTTCCAGTAATGCTACTGTTGGGGCAAGCCTGGGCGATAGAGGAGCTCCAGTGGCAGTAATGGTTGGTATGGTAAGTGGTATCATTACTGCATTAGGTAGTTAGATGTTTTTAAGGAGCTTTGTTTGTTGCTTACTCTGTTACTTAAATGATGTAATAATTGCATTCGTATGTGCATGTTCATTGGACATCTTTTAATGATATCCTCTCTTTTGAGCTCTACAGAACTGTGAGAGCATGGCTGACGTGAAGCCCAGAATTGCCAATGAGTCAGGAGACAAATCGCAAATTTGGGAGCTGACAGAAATCAATGAACCATCACAATGCTGCTCCATAAGGCTACCCGATGACTCAAGATTTACGAGGGTACAAATGATTGCCAAATTAGGATGTTCTCATGCAGCATTTCTTTTCTTCATTTATGTGGACCCAATTCTCTCCAAAAGCATGAACTTTCACTCTATATCCAAATCTAGCCTGAATTATTTTGTCTCATAAAAATTATTAATACTTACTTTATACCCAAATCTGGCCCCCCTTTTTTATCCATCCAATATTGCCATTAAAGTTTGACATGTCAATTCCACGCGTATATTTATCTCTTTCTCTATTGATGATGTAGAATTTCAGCTCAATTAAATAATTTCTTTAAAAAAAACCTTGTTTTTTTTCTATCTTCTTAGTTTTGTTTTCTTCTTCGTCTTTCCTCCCAACCTCTGTGAAGGGAGGTGCTTGAGCTCAAAACAAATGCAACCCATACCCATATCTATTCAATTCAGCAAAGAATCACTTCAAACAATGCCACATCAATGGAAAATCGTTTCCTGGCCGGATGATGACGAAACGAGCCCAAAGCTATCCCTAAATCCGCCATGGCCACAAGGGCGCAAATCGTTTCCTTCACTCTAAGCCCTATGGTTGACCTCCATTAATGGAGTTTGCCACCCGCGATTGAGGTGCGCAACCTCATATTTGAGAGGTCATGCGACTCGCATTTGAGACTGCCCGAGTCAAATCTGAGGTCGAGCGACCCAGATTTTAGCTCAAGCACCTCCCTTCAATGAGGTTGCGAGGAAAGACGAAGAAGAAGACGAAAATAAGGAGATCGAAAAAAAGGTTTTTTTTAACGGAAATTATTTAATTGAGCTGAAATTCCATGTCATCAACGAAGAAAGAGAGAAATATTCGTGTAGAATTGACACATCAGATTTTAATGGCAATATTAAACGGATAATGTGGGCCCAGATTTGGGTACAAAGTTAGAGTTGATTTTTTTTTAGACAAAAAAAGTTCGGGTTCTATGGATATAGAGTTAAAGTTAGTGCTTGGGAATTCGGCCATCCAACAAAAATAAAAAAATAATAAATAAATAAATAAAGGGGATTGGGCCCATGCGTATCATGTTTCTACTGGATTGCACGAATTTGAATAGGGATCGCATTTAATGCACTTGCTTGATTAGTTTCTTTCGCATGTGGTCCAGTGAATGATCTTTTAAGTCTCAACACTCGGAGGACTTATGTCACCTCTTCATTTGGCCTTTCATCGTTAACTGATTGTTTCAACCATACAAATAGGAAAGGACATGATCAACATTAATAAATCTGTGATTATGGAGTGGCAATGGTGCTTGAGTTTTGTTGGTTGTGGATGTTATGAATTTTATGATAAGGATGAATAGCGAGATGGATGCTGCCTGATTTACAGTGTAGTGGTATATTTGCATAATGAGACTTTTTTAGCCTTTGCTTGGAATCCAATGAGATGGATTGTTCTGTGGACTCTCATGGCAGTTACATGTGGTAAAAGGCACAGATTCTTCACGAGATGAATTTGGCTTTGTACATGGCAGGCAAAGTATATCATTGTGCAACACTTTGATGCTTGTCCGGGAATGCTAAGCTTGTGAATTCAGATACTTCGACTTCGAGTGGAAATTTACCTGCTGAATCTAATTACACAAACGCTAGATGCAAAAGGATAGGTATTCCCAGAAAAGAGTGGCATGGGTGAAGACACTGTATTTTTGCACGTAGACCGCACAGAGTTCTCTTAGTTCTATAGTGATACAAGATAGACGATTTAAGTCAAGGTTCTACTTTTTGCCAGAATTTTTTTGGTAACTGTTTCAACTGGGTTTTGACGACATGTGTATCATATGCTCTGTTCATATGTAAAGGCACAGTATGCATATATGCATATGCACACAGATACTCTTGGATAAATATGCAGGCGAACCTGTGCGTCACCGACTGTCTCTTTGCATCAATTTCTGCATCTATAATTGAATGCCCCGTTCTTTGTGCTCTTTCTTTTTCACTTTGGGTGTTACATTTAACTGCCACCACTGAAGCTGATAAAATGAAGCAGGTCTCGAGATTAATCTATACAAACTCAGGTCGTGCCATTCTGGCATTATCATCGAATGCTGTACACAAGCTCTGGAAATGGCAAAGAAGTGATCGGAACTTAACAGGCAGGGTAAGGAATCTTTCTTTCTTGAAATTGGTGAGCTATTTAGCCTATTTTATGGTTTAGCGCATTGTTAACTACATCAATTCTTCTTTTCGCAGGCTACAACTGGTGTAGTTCCACAGTTATGGCAACCTCCTGGCGGGAATTTGATGACCAATGACACAAGCGATACAAATCCTGAAGATGCAGTTGCGTGCTTTGCACTGTCAAAGAAGGATTCTCGTCTAATATCAACATCAGGGGGGAAGATCTCTTGGTTCAATATGCGGAATTTTAAGGTGAATATTTTCCCAAAGGCGTGCTTACATCCTCGTCAGTTTTTTGCAGCCCTATCCACAAGGCACAAAATGATAAATTACCCCTTTCTGCTGAATATGCATGCACAATTTCCTTTTCACATTTCTATGGACCTAAAATTAATTGATTCTATCGCGTGTAGAAAGTATTGAACTCTATTGTTAGGAGTTCCATAAAATCAATTGCTCTGATTTTCGTGTGGATTATTTGGTAGAGTCCGAAGCACAGCATATGTCCTTTTTTGCTTGCTAAGTGAGACAAGGGTTTTTCTCTGTCTGTAATGGAATCTTTTTGCTCTTACTGATTAAACAAAAGAAGGCAAGAGCCTTTTTCACCCATCCAGAGATCTAATGATCGAACTTGCTCTCCCTCTCTCTTTCCCAAGAAGGGAGATGCCATTGAGGCAAGTGCCTCTTGGCACATACGTCCTACTTTTACTTATAAAGTTGTTAATACTATCCTACCTGCTGATATCCAGACAATGAGAACAATTATGCCTCCACCAACACCAAACAGTGACGTTATTGCAATAGGAATGGAGGACTCCTCTATTCAAATTTACGATGCTCAAGATGATGAGGTGAGACTTGTTTCCATTGTCGTTGAAAGGTAACCTTGTTATTATCTGCTACGAAGTTATGAATATTGACTGTTTCACTTTCTTAGGTCCGGACAAAACTAAAAGGACATCAGAGAATAGTTAAAGGCTTTGACTTTTCACCTTCCTTCACTGTTCTCGTGTCTTCTGGCTCTGACTCTCAGGTACCAGACCACTACTTCTTCATTCGCTAAGTGAGACAAGGGCTTTTCTCTATCTTCCATTCTAGCTTTTCTGGCCTTTCCTTTTCGCTGTTGCGTCTTCTCTCTCTCCTTTATACACTCCATCACCACACCCGGGTGTGTGTGTCTCTCTCTCTCCTCCCCTTCCCGGAGCTGATTGCCCGCGCCTGACTCCAAACCTCCGGGGTTCAAAACAAAAAAAAACTTCCCTTCGCTTCAGGTCTCTCTTTACCAAAGTAGATTTTGCACCACACGCGTGACGCTGGATCCGCGCTTTCTCCTTTAGTATATTATTTGTTGGATTTTTTTCTTCTTTTCGAAAAAGAATAATTGAATCGTATTGCATAACTTCGATTTGATGAAAAATACAGCTAAAGGAATGATAAATTATTATGTATATATGTAAAATATATATATTTAATATACAACGTATCCCAACGCGTTGGAATTCTCTAATTTTTGAGAAATATCGTGTCGGCATGTCACGTGTCGGTGTGGGTGCCACTTAGGCTCTTACTGACTAAAAAAAAGAAAGTGAGAGCCTTTTTTCACCCATCTAGAGATCTAATGGTCGAACTTGCTCTCTCCCTTCTCTCTCCTTTCCCTAGAAGGGAGATGCAATTGAGGCAAGTGCCTCTTGGCACATATGTCCCTTTCTTACTTATAAAGTTGTTAATACTATCTTGCCTGTTGATATCCAGACAATAACAACATTTATTCCCGCACGACAAGTAGCAACATTTCTGGCGTTCCTTCCTCGACACATTAGCATTTTTGTAATAGGAATGGAGGACTCCTCTATTCAAATCTACCATGCGCGAATTAATGAGGTGAGACCTATTTTCATTGTCGTTGAAAGTTAACCTTGTTAGCCACAACAAAGTTAATGGTTATTGACTGTTTCACTTTCTCAGGTCAAGGTAATACTAAGAGGACATCAAAAAAGAATAACAGGCCTTGCCTTCTCTAATGTCTTAAATGTTCTCGTGTCTTCTGGCGCTGACTCTCAGGTACCAGACCACTGCTGCCTCTTACTTTCCAAGTAAACATGCCTAAGTTTTGGGCAGAGAGAGCAATGTAGTTTAAAGTGCTCCAAAAAAAAAAAAAGGGTTGATGTTCACTCTGGATATATTGAATCAATGATGCTTATGTCCTCAGCATACGTCAGGTCATGACGGCATCCTTTACCGGCAGAATAAATCCTTCCAGAAAACTTCATCTTCTGTGTTGACAAATTAATCCCATCCCATTAACTACGAAAAAAGAAGCTATGATGTCCTGTTGTTGCTTACAACAGACGATCGGTGTGATTCTGATATACAAACACAACGTAGAATTTTGTTCTTGCATTTGTGCATCAATGTTGATGTCCCCTTTGATGGTTGTCTTTCATCACTGCAGTTGTGTGTTTGGAGCACTGAGGGATGGGAGGAGAAGGAGCCGCCTAGTAAGTTTCAGCAGATGCTGACTAGGCGAAGCACAGCTCCTCTTGCTATAACTCGTGTTCAATTTCACGTGGATCAGATACATCTCCTGGTGGTTCATGAAACACGGATCGCCATATATGAAGCTCCTAAACTAAAATGCCTCAAGCAGGTATTGAAGATTTTTTTTGTTGTGCACAAACCAATCTCTTATCTCATCCTGATTGCATAAAAAATAGCAAAATATTAGGTAGTATGAGTTGCTTAGTGCCAAAGTACTCTTTTTGATTCGTTGTTCATCGCAACTAGTGGGTTACTCGAGAAGCTAGCGGTCCAATCACAGATGCTACATATTCATGCAATGGCCAATCAATATATTTGAGCTTTGAAGATGGAAGCATCAGTGTTCTTGCTGCTTCTGAACTCAGATTGAGATGCCATATAAATCCTGCCGCTTATATCCCTCCAAACCCCAGGTAAGTTGGTTATTGCTACTCAGTTAACCTCATTCCTCTATGAAAATGGCAAGTCTCATTCGCGAAGTTCCAACAGTCTCGCAAGTTATTCATCCCTCACTGATTGATTTGGCAGCTCGAGAGTCTACCCGCTAGTCATTGCTGCACATCCATCTGAACCTAACCAGTTTGCACTAGGGCTTACCGATGGCAGCGTCTATGTGCTTGAGCCATTGGAATCTGAAGGAGAGTGGGGTACTTCTCCTCCTGTTGAAGATGGTGCTGGGCCTAGCATGACCTCTAGCGCAACCGGTTCAGATCAACCCCAAAGGTAGTGCAGGCCATGTCTCTCCCTGTGGAACATTGAGCATTAAAATGCGGAGCCGGCTTTCTTTCGCCGGACTCAATTCAAGTTTATGAGGGATGCTGCAGACGGTAGATTTTACAGCCTCGGGGTACTTCCTCGGGACATATGGTTCGGTACAGTCTTACTTGAGTGGTACAATAAGCATCCTATTCGACTTCTCCTCGAGCAAGTCTTGTGGTGATAATTTGTTTTGTTGTGTTCATTTAGGCTGATTTGAAAGTGTAAAAAAGAACATGAGATTAGGGGGTTGCTTAGAAGGCGTTGTACATTCAAGCTGGAGGCACATATCCGACGTTAGTTAGCAAGCTGAAGCTTGGTCTCAATGCTTATGGTTACAAGTTTGAATTAACGAGACAGAAGTGGAATGAACGCGCCTATACGGAAAGAAATTCTGATAACCATAAGTCATGATCTTAGTGTATCTAAGCCCATGCGGACCCCATCTTATTATTCTTATTATTATTTATCCGTTTTTCCTCTTTTCTTACAACTTTCGTCGTTTTTTATTATTATATTTTCCTTTTTCAGCCGTCATCCTCTTCAGAGCAAACTGAGAATCTGACCGGCTCATTCGTAGATTAATACGTTAAATCTATGGATATTCATAACACGGAACGGAGAATCGTCTCAAGAGATTGACCACGAACACCACAGAGACGTCACAGGACGTCAAGGATCAAATATGAATGTTAACGGACTGACTGATAGCAAGTGATCTATGCTAAAATTTCTTCAGAAGAAATTTGATTAGGAATAACGTATCTTGGAGACATTTCATCAAGCGGTCTATGTGCACTGAAGGGATTGAATCTGGTAGTGAAATCGAAGTTGCTGTTTCGCTTGAAATCAGTGTCAGAACCACAAAACTGTCACAAATCATCAAATTACAGCCTGGATCATCAGTGATTTTCACATAGTTACTTGAACATGGTTCAGTCACGCATCTTTCCAAAGCAGGGCAGGAAAGAGGGGAATGAAATTACCTTGTCAAGGAGGAGCCCTCGGTTGCCGTTACCGGTCAAGCTTGCACGAGGAGGATCTGAAAAGTGTCGCCCGGCGAGAGTGCGCGCCAGCTATGAAGCTTCAAACACGAACGAGTTGCTTCGAATCGAAATAAATGGGCTCTAGTGAGGAAGGGAACGAATGGGCCTTGTACAAGACATGGTCTAGTTTCTGGGCTTTTGTGGGTACGAGCAATGCAAGTTGGACTTAATAAATTTGCATGGGCCACGGGGCTTGGCTTGGACGAATTGGATCGAGCCCAGCACACTTAATAAATTTTTTTTTGTATTTTTCATTTTGGGTTTATTTATTCATACTATTAATAAAAACTGCCTAAATTTCAGATTTTGCTAAAATCGTCGACTAAAAATTAAAGTGTCGATTGCAGCTCCAACACTTCAAAATTGGGTGAAGCAATTTCCGAAAAGCTGTTATAATCTTGAAGTTGCTATAATTGCGAAATGTTCATCAAACACCTTATAAAAGCCACAACACCCATTTTTCATAGCCGAAGTTGCTGATGTACCAAATAGTCTCATAAAAAAACTCTTCGTACTCCTAGCATAAATTATTTATATTTTTCCAAAATCATTCATATATTTCTAGGTAGTCAAAATATGAATCAGTTATATAGCAATTTTTATGAGAGTTAAATTATTAATTCGAAACCTTATAGCAAAGAATTATAAAAGGAGATGGCCAATACCATTGGGAGGCAATTTGGTAAAATAAGTATTTCTAAGAGGTATAATAAGTCAGAACTCAACAAAATGTCAATGGAAGTGTTTAATCATGTAAAAGAAGAAGCAATACCAAATCAAAAAACCGAGAGCCATTGGCAGAACTAAAATTTCCTTTTCTTCTCCGGTTGGTGTATAAACTTATTATTTTGTTCCGAAAAGAATAAATGTAAATATGTGCTAAATTTGTCACATAGGTTAAGTATTAGTTTCAAGAATGCTTTGTTTGATGGGTGGAACTATAACAACTAGACTGAGAATGATCTTTCTTTAATTTTCATCGTTTGGCCAAGTAAATATTTACAACGTTAATAAGTGCCTGACATTCAGACTCAATTGAAGAGGAGGCCTGGGGAAAGTCATGGAATTGCACCATTCAGAACCCCACTAAGTAGAGAGGTTCTACAGAACGCTGGGGCGGTGAAATACCCCTCAGCACCCCCTCATCCGCCAATGCCGCAAAGAATGTCAATACAATGAAAAAAATGTAACTATATTCACGCCATTCTCGTTTACTTGTCAAGCATCTGAACACAAAGTCACACCTGCTATTTCCGTCTTCGACTGGGCTTCTTGCTCTTTTTGGCTGGGGTTGATTGCGCCAAAGGCACTGGTAACAGGGTTCCTCCTTTGACGCCATCTTTATCATTCATCTTATCGAGTGTTTTCTGGGCTCCAATATACACCTTAAGATCTCTCATCTGTGAAGGATGACAAGGACATATTACTATCAACACGCTACACGGGCGTGCGCGCAAAGAGTTTCGCAATACAAATTATTATAGTTTTAAGGTTAAAAAAATATACCTGTTCTTCCAAGTCAAGTATCAATTCATCCTTAGACTTCAGTGACAGAGCTTTCCTGCATATGCATAGAAGCGCATATGTCCTTCATTCATGTCAAATCAGAAGGGAAGACTAAGGGTGCGTTTGGTTCAGCATTTTGAAAGCCCCTTGGGCCCTCAAAGCCCCTTGAAAAAATTTTGAGGTGTTTGGCAATCATCCTCAAGGGGCTTTCAAGTGAAAGCCAGCCTTGGGAAGGCTGAAAGCTCAAGGCTAGTAGGGACCAGCCTTGAGCTTTCAGCATTTTCGGAATGCTGAAGCCATGGATTAATGAAATTTGATCAATTTCCCCTTTTGCCCTCAAAAACTTCTTAGAAACCCAATTTTGCCCCTTTTTAAAAACAAAACCCTTCTCCCAGATGCTCACTCCTCATTCCCTCTGGACTGCTCTCTCTTCACTCCCTTGCGACCCCCCCGCTCGTCCGCTCTCTCTCCCTCGCGACTGCTTCTCGCTTTCGGCAGCATACCTCTCTCTTAACAACTAGGTACCCTCTCCTCTCCCTCTCTCTAGCTCGCGGCTGGTGTATCTAGCATGCCAACGAGCTTTCACTGGAGATTTTCTTCTCGATTTGCTCTTTAGATGAGGTTCCGATCTGCGCATTCTTGCCCGATTGCATCTTTTTCCAATCTGATTCGAGTCGTTGAAATACGATCCGTTGTTGTGGTGGCCCGACCTGGTTCGTTTTGTGGTGGTTGGGCGTGTCCTGTGTCTTGGTCGGGGTTTCGAGGGTTTCAACTCGGGATTAGGGGTGTTGTTGATGCCGTTGTTGTTGTTTGATGGATTTAGACGATCCCTCTAGGCTCTGATATCTGATTTCTCCTTGAGCTGAGTAGATATTTGATTGAGTTGTGTTTTATGTTGTATGTTGTGGGCTGTGGTGTATTGGTTGTGCGATTTCAAGACGTGATTCTGGAACCCGTGTGTGGAGCATGTAGCTGAGCTGAGCAATTGCTATATCGCACAGGGATGGATATTTGTGGTGGACGTTTATGAAGTGTGGTTTGCTGGTTTTTGTTCTTTTTATGCTTAAAGTAGATTTGTTTTCGATTTGGATATGAACCAAATGCTGGAATCTTGCTGAATTTTGTTGAAATACGCTGTAATCTTGCTGAATTTTGTTGAAAACATGTTGGAATTGAACCCAATGCATGCTAACCGTGTTTGTATTTCTCAATCCAATGAGGATCTCATTCTGCTTTGTCCTTAGTTTAATGACACAAGTTCATATAGATTTGTGTGAAGACAATACATCAATTTCATATCAATTCTTTACAAAATGATAGAAGTTGTGAGTCTATGTTCACTTGCAGGGCTATGTGAATGACATCAACTTTGACTACGAGGAATATACGAGGCAAAGATTTCAGCAATACCGGCTGAGAAAGTCTGCTCTCTTGGGCTCAGGCCGTGTTTGCAGTAGATAGATATAGATAGACAAGAAGAAACTTGACCGAACAAGGCTGCCATATGATGATAGCTTCACCAGAGTCTTGCATATAAGTTGATGTTGGAAATGTGCATTTGTGCTACTTATAGAATGGATATAGATTGTAGGTAGAAAAGCATCGAGTTTTTGCGAGTGATGTATTTGTAATGACTTCAAATATAAGAGCAATGACTTTTGCTAGTTTGTTTATGCTAATATGTCTGTGACATCTTGTTCTCTTCCATTTCAAATTTTTTCAAAAGATACTCTTAATTGGCAATTTCTGTGTTCACTGTTAAATGAATTCAGGTTTAAACTTCTAATTGCTAGACAAAAAGTTGCCTATGTGTCCATTTTTCTTTCACTCTCTAAGAAAAGGCGATCTCAAATCTCATTGTATGGGACAATGAGCGAGCGACATTGACGATTGATATGTGTTTGATTAATAAACCATCCTCTGTTACGTTTTTGCTGGTAGCTAGAATGTTCTCTATTCTTATCTTTTGGTCTTGCTTTAGTGGTTTTGCTGTGCAACATCTCCGCTCGAAGATAACACGCAAGCTTTGTTAATACGTTTATTGCGATGAAAGTATTCTTTTTTTTAATTGAGAAAGAGACCACTTTGATGTGAATTTTTTTTCCATTTGAAATTTTTAGCAAAAATTATCATGATATCTTTAACGTTGTTGTCAATATTTAAATTAAAAAAGTTGCTGAAATAAAAATTAAAAAGGTTAAATTAATCATCTAAAGGGGCTTTTCAAATGTGTTTCTACCAAACGGCATTTCTTTCAAAGTTGCTTCTCAAAGCAAAGTTCACCAAACAGTCTTTGCATTTTGCCCAAAGCCCTTTAGGCTAAACTGTTTTGCATTTTCCCAAAGCCCATTGTAAATGCTGAACCAAATGCACCCTAAGTTCCCCTGACAGCTTTAAATTGACTGGACTCATCCACTGTTGAGGTGTCGGTACGATCAATAATAATGCTTATCCAGGAAGATTAGCCCACATAACTTGAATGAAGATGGACAAGACGAGTATTCAAAAGGCTGTATGAATATTCTCTATAAAGTAAATGTTGTATGCATATTAAGGCACTCAAAAAGCATCTACACCTACATTGCTTGGCATGTGAAGTTCAAATAAGCTTCAAGTCTACCAAGTGTATCTTCTTTTCCTTTTATTTCTATTTTGTGGAAGTTGTTATGTCAACACAATGCAGTATGAACAACCAATTGAACTTCAATTGGAAATAGTAAAATTTCATTGTTGAACTGTACCATCTTCTATTCTTGTCCCGTCATGCCACTTTTTTAGAAGAACTTCAATAAAAATTACCAAAAGCTACTTCATCTTCTTGCGCATCCTTCAACCAACGATTAACTTAAACTTAATTATCCTTCCCAAGCATGGTGAAAGGAAGGCATATTAACTATTCGATAAATTCTTGCTCAGTATAAAATGGCTTTCGCCCTTGCCATTAATTATGTATTACAAGACACTTATAGTCGCTATTCACATATTTGCATTAGGTGCTGTATTTCCTCTTTCTTCTTCCAACTTTCACCTTTTTACCTCACATCTAGAAGTTCATGCTATGTGAACTCTTCCTCTTCATGACAACATTCTCAGTTTTTCCTCATCTTCTCAAAATGTCTGTTCCCACTTCCTCTCTCATGACCAACCTCACTTACATGAACTATTACTTCAATGATGCTTCATTTTACTGGTTATGTTGTATGAGACTATGGATGCTATGGGATTCTTTTATTTATTAACTATTTTCTATACATAGTTATGCAGAATGCCCACGAATTAATCTGAGAAACAAACTTTTAAGTTTTTGCTAATTAGAAGATATGTTAAAATACATCAGCCAATGGATTTGTTATTTAGATTTGTCTAGAGAGATCAGCAAGGAAAAATACCTCTCTTCAATGTCCTTAACCTTTTTCCGCTTCATATCTTGGTTCTTGATAAGAGTTTGATTAAGCTGCAACCACAAGGAGCGACATCTGCTACTGTTATGTCCTAGTGAAAACTATTGGATCTGATTGTAATATTGAAAATGAGGCATGCGAAAAACAAGCAAAACAACAATCAGCCCTGGCTTCAGACAGCCCTCCTCTCAAGCTTTAAAAATCCAAAATCGCGACAGATAAGAAGACTAAACCCTTACCTCTGCCACAGCCTTCTTTTCGTCACCAAGTGTCTCCAGCTTACTATGAATGTCTTGAATCTTTGAAGTCACAGCTTTCTCAATTGCTTCTAGTTTGCAATTTTCTTTTCTACTTTTGGCTTCTAACATGAGAGACTCATAATGCTAAAAGAGAAAAATAAGAAGGAACAAAAGAGTTAATAGGGGATGATACGTCCAAGGACTTGAAATGTATTCTTTTATCATGTTGAGCGAGGGTGGCCCTCACCTAGGCAGGTCTCGCCCCCCCCCCCCCCCCCCCAAGCGAGGGCTACCCTCGCTCACCCAGGTGAGGGCAGCCTTTGCCGGCGTCGAGCAACGGCCGCCCTCGCTTGGGTGGGCGAGGGTGGCCCTCACCTGGGCAGGCGAGACCCGCCCTCTCCCTCCCCAGATCTGGCGAGGGCAGCCCTTGCCCTCGCCGGATCTAATGAGGGCGAGGTGGGTCTTGCCGGCCTCAGGCGAGGGCAGGTCTCGCCCGCCTAGGTGAGGGCCACCCTCGCCTGCCCAGGTGAGGGCCGCCCTCGCTCGACGCCGGTGGACCTCGCCGGCAATGGCCACAAGAGGGAAGAGAGAAAAGAAAAAGAATACAAAATTGCCCTTATTCCGACGCTAGAAAATGTCTCACGGTCACCGGCCGGCAAACTGGGTCCTTATTTGAGATTAGTTTGGATATTTTGGGTCCTTGACTGAAACATTGTCTACTTGGGGTCCTTTTTTGAAAAAAGAGACCCATTTTGGGTCCTTAATTGAAAATTTCCCTATATTTAATGTGTCAATATGCTTGTAGCTCCATTCAAATTTGGGATATAGAGTCTCACTTGATTCCAGTTTTTGGTAAAATATCTACATCGAATCTTTAATCAGTCTTAAAAAACATGTAACTAGATGACTCCCCGCATGAATTTGGTGGTCATCCTCTGATTTCTAATAAAACAGGTCTCCTCTTCACAACTATATGCTAATACGCATGCCATGATCGTTAGGCTAAGGGACCTTCGTGATATTAAGTCCGATCGAACATTGGCCCTGCACGTCCATCCCTGCAAAGAGAGAGAGAGAGAGAGAGAAAGAGAGAGAGTTGGGGTTATCGCAATCTGCTTTTTGATTAAAATAGCTGGTGGAGCATCAGAAATTGATTGTTAGTTTTCGTTTCTATTTCTTTATTAATAACAAAAGCAAGTCAAGTCAAAAAGCACACGCGCCATCCGCAAAAAGCCGCGGAAATTACGCTTGCAATAATTATCCTTTCCGCGCAGCATGCGTCTTGGACCGTCGTATGGCAACTCAGCATTATGTGCTTTTTGGGAGGAAACTCTTCCGAAAGGAAAAAAAAGAGAGTACATTTTGGATTGAAAATAATAAACTTTCATGATTCGAATATCTTAAGAACGTGTCTTACCGAGATGGTCGTAAAATTCTGCACGTATCAACGAACGTATTGAGCAAGTAATATAATAATAAAAACAATATGAAACAAGCAAGTATTCGTCGTTGGTTTTATTTTCTATTTCTTTTATTAATAAAAAAGCAAGTCAAGTCAAGTGTGCTGGATCTCAAATTTCAATCAAAGCTTCACAAGCAATTGCTAGAAGTTTCACATTTATGGATTTCATTTTTCACATGTTATCGTAAGATGCCAATTACAAAGTTTTGATTATTTAAGGTTTGTGCGGAGATGGTATGGCCTTAACATATATTTCCAAATACAAACTTGTGATTCCACCCACTTGGGTGGGGGAGTAAATGAAAAGACAAAAAGAAGGATCGAACACAATCATCTCATTTATGTAATGAGATGGATTTAGCATAATGCCTCAACTTAATCAGTTGTTGATTGTGCAAAGACAATCGCCATAATCATCCAACTTGCCCAAGTAAGGACAAACAAACCTTCCCATATATACTATCAATCGATTTTTAATTGGCTCGATAATCCAATATCCATATATTGTAGATTTTTTAGACTTGTTCTAATAAGCTTGTAGCTCCATTTAAATTTGACATATGGAGTCTCAACCCATCCCAGCCTTTGGTAAAATTGTTGAGGTTATCTCACATTGATTGTAGAAAGGGTTGGTGGGTAAGGACAAACAAACCTTCCCATATATACTATCAATCGATTTTTAATTACCTCGATAATCCAATATCCATATATTGTAGACTTTTCACACTTGTTCATATATAAAATATGCTAATATGCTTGTAGCTCCATTCAAATTTAGGATATAGTCTCACCCCATCCCAGCCTTTGATAAAATTATTGAAGTTGTCCCACATCAGTTATAGAAAGGGCTAGTGGGTCGGTTTATAAGTGTGAGGGAGAGCCTCACCCTTTGAGTTAGCTTTTAGAATGAGAGAAGCTCGAGATCACTCAACAAATTGGTATCGGAGCTCAGATTGTCAATAAGTCTGGACCCAATAGTCACATGGGAGAGCTACAAGTTGTTGCATCTCCGACCTAGACCCGATGTGTGAGGGGGTGATGGGACTCAACAAATTGGTATCGGAGCTCAGATTGTCAATAAGTCTGGACCCAATAGTCACATGGGAGAGCTACAAGTTGTTGCATCTCCGACCTAGACCCGATGTGTGAGGGGGTGATGGGCGCCATTGTTGAGGTTATCCCACATCGATTGTGGAAAGGGCTGATGGGTCGGTTTACCTTAAAAAACATTTAGCGATGTGACTCCACAAATGAATTTGGTGGTCGTCCTCTGATTTTCTAATAAAACGGGTCTCCTCTTTACAACTATATGCCAATACGCATGCCGTGATCGTTAGGCTAAGGTGCCTTCGTGATATTAAGTCCGGTTGGACATTGACCTTGCATATCCATCCTTACAAATAGAGAGAGAGTATGGGTTATCGCAATCTGCTTTATGATTAATATAGCTGGTGGAGTATCAGAAATTGATTGTTGGCTTTCGTTTCTACTTCCTTTATTAATAACGAAAGCAAGTCAAGTCAAAAAGCACACGCACCATCCGCAAAATGCCGCGAAAATTACGCGTGCGATAATTGTCCTTTCCGCACAGCATGAGTCTTGGGCCGTCGCATGGCAACTCAACATTACGTGCTTTTTTGGAGGAATTCCTTTTGAAAGAAAAAGAAAGTAGATTTTGGATTGAAAATAATAGACTTTCCTTATTCGAATGTCTTAACAACAAAGTCTCCTGCTGAGATTTATGTCATAATATGTTTTTGAGATTGACTCAAGTCAAGAAGCACCTGTGTGGGGTCCACGCACCTTCAGCAAGATGCTGTGGAAATTACGGGTGCAATGATAGCCCTTTGGTTTTCTTTTCTATATCTTTATTGATAGGAAAGGCAAGTAAAGACAAGTCAAGGTCGTGCTCGCTTTGAATCAAAGGACCTACGCAGGTTCTACGCACCTTCCGCACAGTTATGCGTTGCTCAGCACTGTCCAAGCACGCACAATAAAGAGTGTCGTGTATCCAATGTCGATGGCTGAGAATCGGTGGAGACCACAGCGGTGTGCGAGCATTCATATTTCCTCGGACAACATGAATGACCGATAAATTTTTTTCCGTGTACAGCTGTGGATGAAATGTAATCATGCTATATTGTGAAGTGTTGCAATTTTTTGTTTTGGGTGATACGACATATTTTACAATTATAATACCAAGTTGGGTCAGACATCTTTCTAAAAATTATTGTCACTTTCGAGGTGCTACAGCTGTAAAGAATTCATCAAAACCCATATAAAAGCTGCAACACACACTTTCACAATTATAAAAGCTGCGCTACACCTTTCTAGACAACATAAATAATTCACCAACTTTTTTGCCCCAATTACATCCTGGATTTCCATCTTTTTCAGGGTGGGATTTATCCATTGAGAAGGCCCACCAATTATTAAATGCATCAATAGGAAAAAAAAATATGCTTTACAATGTGACAAAGTTGCATTTCATATTCTTCCGTAAATTTGTTTTTTATCTTTGCTATTTAATCTTTACTTCATTTCTTCCACAAAGAAACGCGTTATCAGTAAACAGTCATCCTCGTGGACTACAATGTCCACCATATTATCATGTCTCATTTTTTTAGATTCTACTAAGGAAATAAGAAAATAAAAAATAAAGGCAGTTGGTTATGATGCAATAATAAAAAAGAAATAAAATTGGTCAAAGTCATGATATTGTAATATAGTTGGTTCACAATATCCAACCACTAATAACAAACACCATTAGATAAATATGTGATCATCTTGACTAAAAAGCTAAGAAAAAAAGAGCGTCCGCCTAAAATAAAAAGTTTGACAAAAATGAAATAAAAAGAAAAAAAAGTATCACTGAATAGTTATTTATTTTGTCAAAACTGAATAGTTATTTGATTGTGGAGGACCCGTTACCTCAGAAATTCTAATTGTGACATCGAAAGTGTAAAATTTATCTCAAATGTTGAAAAAAAAATATTAGTTCAAGGAGAGAGATAAAAGTGATTTGGGTCAGGGGGTGACGACTAGATAATTTTTAGGCATGATGCTGTAGGAGAAATTTAAGTTGAGAAAATTGTTTTGGAGGGAGATTTATTCTGGGATTTGCTTTCCTAGAGGAATCTCTTTTTAAAGAAACAAGTTAGATTGTGCATTGAAAATAATAAACTTTCCTTATTTAAATATTTTAACAAAGTGTCCTACTAGTATTTATTAATAAAATCCTATATAATCCGACGATTGTTATGTTTTTGTGATTCACTCGTTAGCACCACCAGGAGCATGGGAGTTTTAATAGAAAAGGCAAAGTTAAGTCAAAAAGCACCTGCATAGGATGGTTCCACGCACCTTCCACAAATTGCTGTCGGAATTACGCTGGCAATGATTGCCCTTTGGTTTTCTTCTCTATTTCTTTATTTATAAAAAGAAAAAAATAATATAAATAATTTTTAAATTTTGACTAAATATATAATATGATCTATGAACTTTTATTTTATTTAATATGATCTTTCAACTTTAATCTAATGTTCAATGGGGTCCCTAAACTTCTAATGTGGTTCCACTACATTGAACATTTTCATATAATTTAGGGACTAAATTAAACATAGACTAAAAATTCAGGGATTGTATTGAACAAATTAAAAGTTCAGGGACTATATTGAAAATTAAATTAAATTTCATGGATTACATTGAACAAATTAAAAATTGAAAGATCACATTATATATTGGGTCAAAATTTAAGAATTGTTTGTACAATTATCCCTTATAGAAAAGGCAAGTCAAGTCAAAGTCATGCTCGCTTTGAATCAAAACACCAGCTTAGGTTCTACACAAAATAAATTCTACTCAAGAAATAAAAAGAAAAAAAATTGGTTATGATGCAATATCACAATATAATTGGTCAAAGTCATCATATTGTAGTTTAGTTGGTTCATAATGTCCAATCACTAATGACAAACAATTCTAACGAGTAATGGTCGTTAGTTTTCTTTTCTATTTTTTTTATTAATATGAGAAGGAAAATATATTTATTGGATCATGAAGATTAAAAGAGAGAACACTTCTTACATTGCCAACAAAGCAAATTGGCTTCCGACAAAAAAGAATAAGAAGCAAAATGGCTAAAAACTTGTACATTACCTTAAGATTGCTTCATTTGCTATACCTTCATCCCAGATGTATAGATTTTATATACACTGACATATGGCTAAGATATTAAGTATAATACCCAATTATAACCTTGTTTAAGTGATCATGATGACAAAGACAGTGACAAATAATACTCTATCCAAAAAAATTAAAGGGACTTGATTATTCATGTCACATGCGATATCATCTTATGGTTATGCTAGCTGGATTTGGCTGGATTTTGTGAAAGATGAATTTGGTTAGAAAATTTGTAAAATTTGAAGAACTTGATTCAATAAAGTATAAGTACGATAGAGAAAAAGTGAAAGTAAAGGATAAGAACAGGACTGCAGTCCGCAAATATCAGCAAGATAGTGGCAGCAGCTTAGAAATTGTGGTCTCTAATCTGACAAGACAAGCAAGCCTACTTTGTACTGCACGAGCAATGAATGGAATGGTCACACTGCATACTCAAAATTCCACTGGCATGTGGGTCCAATCTCAACGACGTCAAGAGCCAAGAAAAGGTCACTACTTTGAACATTTCTCTATAAACTTGTCTAATCATATGCGTCAAGAGGGAAAAAAATCTCTGAGCCAAACTATCAGCTGTGAGGGAAATACAATTAGCAAGGGATGTTAACACATAAATTTTGAGGATGTAGTTAATTATTTATCGCATAGAAAAATTAGAGATCCATTTCGGCTCCCAAAAAAATATTAGTTAAATTACATATAAATATTATGAGTATTTTTACCTTACCAAAAAAAAATATATTATGAATATTTTTCATTCATTAATGGTAAGCCCACATATAATTACATTTTGATCGGATCGGTGCGAGGAGACTCTGAGCTTAATTGAGTGAATTAGACTAAGCCTGTGGGAATGAGAAATTCGGCCTAACCCATTTATTTCCTTTTCTCGACTAGATATCATATATGCAGTATAAGGACTTTAGCACGAATGGAGGAGCAAATCTTCGATATTGAGGAATATATTCTGAACATTTTTTGGGAGAATTAACCGGCCAATTCTTTCCAATATTAAAGATGGACGTCATGCTAAAAGCAGGCAAGTTAATTATTCTTAGTCAAAACTGGAAGTGATGGAACACTATTCGAAAGGGAATAAACAAAAATAGAAAAAGAAAAAGGAAGAAAACGGTGAAGAAAGAAAGGAACTCACGGCGTGAGCATGATAGACCAAAGAATAATATACGCACTCACAAGAGGAAAGTGGAATTCGGTCAGCCCAAAAGATATGGGCGGAGAACAAGAATTAGGGTTGCACATGCCAGAGAACATTGTGGGTTCAACGACACTGTAGATTGATTTACATGTCTCAAAGTCATCATTAGATGGAGTTAAAGCGGACTGTAAAATGCATGTGAAGGAATTCGAAAAGTACACTTGTAAGAATGAATCAGGTGGAATTACGATATCAATGGCATTTGTGAAAAAAATTGGGTTGAATGGACCAAAATATTTTAAATATTTGTAGCATAAGTTTCGTCGTATTGATGAATTTCGTTAATCAGTCAATTGGATCTTGATGAGAAGTTTCATAGTAAGTGTTTGCCGACACATTTTCTTCACTACAAAAAAAAGGGATTTTTGCCACGAAAATTTGCAACGAAAAATTTTCGTTGGAAAATTTGCGACAAATTTTCCAACGAAAAGTAAAATTCGTTGGAAATTTCCAACGAAAAAATTTTCGTCGCAAAATTCGTTGGAAATTTCCAACGAATTTTGCGACGAAAATTTTTCGTTGGAAATTTCCAACGAATTTTCCAACGAATTACAAAAAAACCCGATACTGTTTGGCATTTTTGATATTCGTTGGAAAATTCGTTGGAAATTTCCAACGAATTTTCCAACGAATTACAAAAAAACCCGGTACTATTCGGCATTTTTGATATTCGTTGAAAAATTTGTTGGAAATTTCCAACGAATTTTCCAACGAATTTCATTTTTCTGGGCAATTACTTCAGTGTGTACAATTTTCGTTGGAAAATTCGTTGGAAATTTCCAACGAATTTTCCAACGAATTTCAATTTTCCGGGAATTATTTCAGTGTGTACAATTTTTGTTGGAAAATTTGTTAGAAATTTCCAACGAATTTTTTTTCGTTGGAAATTTCCAACGAAATTTCCAATGAATTACAAAAAATCCCGGTACCGTTCGGATTTTTTGTATTCGTTGGAAAATTCGTTGGAAATTTCCAACGAAATTTCCAACGAATTTCAATTTTCCGGGCAATTACTTCAGAATGTACAATTTTTCGTTGGAAAATTTGTTGGAAATTTCCAACGAAAAAAATTCGTTGGAAATTTCCAACTAATTTTAATTTTTGGGTTCGCGCTCATTTTTTCCAGTCAAATTCCCCCGCCCCCCCCCCCCCCCCCCGCCTCTCTCTCTCTCTCTCTCTCTCTCCTTCGCCTCCGCCTCCTCCCCCGCCGCCCCCCTCCTCCTCCGGCTCCGGCGCGCCATGGACACCGACGCCCTCGACGCCCCCGACGCCCCCGACGCCACCAAGCCTCGTCGCCGGCGAGGGCCGAGCCGCCCAGATCTGGAGCTCGGCCCTCGCCATGGCCGGCGAGGCTAGGAGACGACGTCGACGGACTTGATGGGCGGCGGCCCGAAGCCTGCTCCCGCCCCTGCTGCTGCTGCTACTTCTTCTTCATCTTCTTGTTCTTCGGCGCAACAGCCTCGCCGGCCATGGCGAGGGCCGAGCTCGCCATGGCCGGCGAGCTCGCCATGGCCGGCGAGCTCGCCATGGCCGGCGAGCTCGAGCTCGCCCAGATCTGGGCGAGCTCGGCCCTCGCCGGCGACGAGCTCGAGCTCGCCCAGATCTGGGCGAGCTCGGGCCTCGCCGGCGACGAGCTCGAGCTCGCCCAGATCTGGGCGAGCTCGGCCCTCGCCGGCGACGAGGCTTGCCCTCGCCGGCGACGAGGCTGGCCCTCGCCGGCGACGAGGCTGGCCCTCGCCGGCGGCGAGGGCTATTTTTCAATAAAAAAAAATTTCGATGGAAAAAAAATTCCACAATTTTTTGACCAAAAAAAAATTTGTAGTTTCCAACGAAAATAAATTCGTTGGAAAAAAAATTCGTTTCCAACGAATTTAGTCACGAGTTTTCCAACGAATTTTTCAACGAAAAAAAATTCGTTGCAAATTTCCAACGAAAATTGAAATTTTTCGTTGGAAAAATTTGCAACGAGCTATTACCAACGAATTTTTTTTCGTTGGAAAATTCGTTGGAAATTCGTTTTCCAACGAATTTCTCCAAATTTTTCGTTGGAAATTTTGTCGGAAAAAACATGTTTTTTTGTAGTGCTTGGGTTGCCCTTTCCGCATTATTTTCAAATTTCCACGCCTTTTAAAAAAATTTAGAGGGGAAGTTAGGAATTCAACAGGAAATGTAAAAATCGATTAATTTATTGAGAGACTTGGGTGAACGGAAGTGACTAGATAATCTTTAAACATGATGTAGTATGGAGAATTCTAGTTTGAGAAAATTGTTTTGGAAGAGATTTATTGAGGGTTATTTTTCCAGACGAATCTCTTTTTGAAAAAGGTAATGCATCATGCAGACTTTTAATTAAAAAAAATCCCATATATATATATATCCCACGATTGATATGCTTTTGCTATTGATTCCATGTACATTAGTAGCAGGAGGAGCATGTGAGTGTCGGTCGTTAGTTTTGCTTTTTACGAAAGTCCAGCTAAGTTAAGACAGTGCTGGATCTCGAATCTCAATGAAAGCACCTGCAATGCACCTTCCTCGCATAATGCCGAGAATCGATGGAGATCACAGATGGAGCACGTGAGTATTTACTCCTTAGTTCTATTTTTCTATTTTCTTTTATTAATATAAAGAGGCGAGTCAATTCAAAGTCGTGCTGGATCTCGAGTTTCGATCAAAAGCACCGGGAGCACGCGAGTGCATGCGAGCACGTGAGTATTTGCTTGTTGGGTTCTGCACACCTTCCGCAAGGTGCTGCGGAAGCTAATGCGTGCGATGATTGTTCTCTCCGCGGCCTGCCTCATAGCGGTTCGCTTAGCATGAAGAGTCTTGAACCGTTGAATGGCAATAAGTCAGCATTACGTGCGTTGCACAAATAGCCCCGATCAATCTTTCTATGCTTCAAAATTTTTAATCTAAATAATTTGACTAACCCATTCATATATATATGTGTGTGTATATGTTTCAAGATGGAGAGGAAACCCTACCTATGTAGACAAATTTTCATTACATCATTCTGATAATGGAATCATTCTAATAATGGAAGTTTGGTTCATTCACTCTAAATGACTCATAAAATTTCTTTTGCCCCGATCGCATCCTGGAATCTAATTTTTTTTTCATGGAGAGATTTATCCATCGAGCGTTCGTAGTAATCAGTAAAAGCACCATTAGGAGAAAAGAAAAAGCTTTATGATGTGAAAAAAATTGCATTTCATATTCTTCCCTAAACTTTAATTCGTTTTCTCTTTGATATTTAATCTTTATTATATGCATATACTTGTTTATTTCTTCCATAACGAAACACATAACCAATAAACTATCATCATTGTGAACTACAATGTTTACTATTTATCACGTCTCATTTTTTTTTCCATTTGTAATTTGAGGCAGTACATTAAACATGTTAACAAAATAGATTCTTCATAGGAAACAAAAAAAAAATCAAAACAATTGGTTATGATGCGATATTATACAGCAATATAATTGATCTATGTGATGATATTGTAGTATAGTTGGTTCATAATATCCATGAAGCCTTCGTCATTAGAGACAAAGGAAAGCGAAAGCCCCATGTGCTTTCCACTGTTGGTAAAAAGTAGTTTCCACGCCCCGATTTTAAAATCAATGAAAGCACGCGCATAGTTCCATGCAGCTACCGCGTTATGCCGCGGAAATTAATTATTATCAAACAACATTTTCTTTCATTTTAAGTGCCTAAAATGGTCCAATTTGAAATTCAGTACTCGAAATTTTCAGTAATTATTGTTCAGTTCTATCTAAACAGGCATGTACTCGCAGCTTATTTTTCACAAATGTATTAAGTTTAGCCTCGGCAAAAAAACAAGTTGAGTCAAGTTGAAAGTCGAGCTCTAGTACATAAGGTTTGACTTGAAATTACCTGTGCAATCGTTTACTTTAAGCCATTAGAGTACAGTGCTGAATATATTTTATATCTCAACAATTTATTTGGTTTGACTTCTAGCTTTTTTCTTAATGACGAAGCCCAAGTTATGAACATAAATCTACATATCAACAAATTCTTCACTAATGCAAAGGATCAAGCAAGACACAAGTTCCCAAATATGAAACGATTTTTGCTTATAAATACGAGGAACTAAACACACATCGTGTATCTAGTCTTCATATATTAATTTTTGCTTTCATTTCTCTCGCAACTCTCACATTCTGAACTTTTGTTTAACATGAATCACTTAAAAGATTCAAAATTTGTAAATACCGTCACGTACATAATAGTACAATTCTTCTAAAAATGCAACCTAAATTTTTATCAAAGGGTTGCATACCAAAATCTTTATTTTTTTTTTTTAATTTTGAAAGATGTAAGACCCCTCATTAGAGAAAAAGGCCAAAATATGGAGCCACGTCTATCTGGCCATACAGCGCTGTCGCCTCGGTTGGGGAAAACAGGGGAACTCGCTCAGTCCCCGCGCCACGTGAGCTTGAGGGGGCAATTCGGTACATCCCGAGTGGCCGAATGTATCCTCCAGACGAGATGCGAGGCAAGGACGACCCGTAGTCTTTGGTTTGAGAGCGTCAGCTGTCGTAGCGGTCAAGCAAAGTGGTGGAGAGGAGGAGCGACGTTTTGGCTAATACGCGCGAAACGGGAGCGCGTGGGTCCACGTGAAAGGACAACTGAGCAGAATCCACGACGCAAATGTCTACTCTGTTTTTTCGTGGAGAAAAAGGGCCTTGGACCGTTGGACGGCAATAACTCAGCATTGTTTATGCACGCACAGCAGAGAGTGTTGAGTGTTTGGTATTCCGACGTCGAAGGCTGAGAACCGGTGGAGATCACAGCAGTGTGTGGATTTGTTGTTGCTTGAGCACTCCTCAGGTGTTCGATGACTCCTTGCTCTTCTCTTCTCTTCTTTGTTTCCTACTTTGATTGCTCCATTTTCTTTTGATGAGTTCCGAGTTGAGTTCTCAGAGACATTTCTGCATTCCGAGATATTGATTGTGAAATCTGGCTCTTTTTCAAGGTTTTGCTCGATGAATCTCCTATTTGGTCAATCACACCTATTTTCGTTTGAATGTAACTACGAATTGACTTTTGACAGAGATTTCTGCAATTCCCAGATCTGGGATTCCATATTTCACTTCTCTATTTCCTGCTATCCTTTGAGGCTCTGCTCCATCAATCTTTTTTACTGCCTTTGTAGGTGATTCTGATGGCGGAGCCTGAAAGATGCGATATATGGGGCGTCTTCCTCAACCTCTTTTACTGCCTTTGTAGGCTGTGCTCCTCCAATTCTCTCGAGATGGAAAGAAATGAACCCACTCATTCAGAAGATCCGAATCCTATGGCTTCTTCCTCATCAGCCTCTCCAGCTGAAGGTGATTATGAAGGCGAAACCAAAAAGGCCGAAGGAAATGATTACGAAGTGTTCTTAAGCTTTAATGGGAAAGACACTCGCAAAGGTTTTACCGATTATCTCTATACTAGCCTTATTGATGCAAGAATCCAAGTGTTCAGAGACGACAATGAGCTCCGTGTTGGTGAGGAGATAGGTCCGGAGCTTCACCGTGGTATTACGCAATCTAAAATCTCAATCCCGATTATCTCGAAGGACTACGCTTCCAGCAAATGGTGCCTTCGTGAGCTTGCTCACATATTGAAGTGCAAGAGAGAAGAAGGGCAAATAGTGTTGCCCATATTTTACAAAGTGGAACCCTCGCAAGTGAAGCATCTTACAGGGAGTTTTGGATATGCTATCAACGCACATAAAAAGAATTTGGAAGAAATGGTTGTGAAGGAATGGGAAGAAGCACTTAAAGAAGTCGGTTCTTTGAAAGGATGGGAATCAGAGAAAGTTGAAAACGGGTACATTATTCTCCATCAGCATTGTTTAACATCTTTTAACCATATCTTTCTTGAAAAAGAATATAAATGTTGCCATCCTATATTGAAATTCATTATTATTTGACAGGCATGAGGGGGCATTGGTTAAAATTGTTGTTAGAAAAGTTATGAGCGAGTTAAAAGGATTTTTTCAGCTAAATGTTCCCGAACAGTTAGTGGGAGTTGACGATCATGTGGAACAGATTATGAGCAAAATAGATGCTAAATTCAATGGAACATGGATTATTGGAGTTTATGGAATGGGCGGCATCGGTAAAACAACTCTTGCAAAGGTGCTATACAACAAACTATCTAGTCATTTTGAGGATTGTAGCTTTGTGGAAAATATTCGAGAGACAGCTCACTGCAACGGTGTTAAATGCCTACAGAAGCAGATCATACGTGACATAAACGGAACACATGTTGATGAGTCTAATGTCGACAGGGGAATTCATGTCCTCAAATCTCGATTTACAAGTAAGAAAGTTCTTATACTTCTCGACGATATGGATGATGACACTCATTGGAATGCTTTCGTCGGAGATGGTAATTGGTTTAAAGGAGGAAGTATAGTCATCATCACAACAAGAAACAAGAATATTCTCGACAAGGCTGGGGTTGGCCACATGTATCCACTCAATGAGTTGCCTTGGGAACAATCCTTGATTTTATTTAGTAGACATGCATTTCGAAAGGATTCTCCTCCGAGTGATTATATGAATATCTCTCTTGATGTCGTATATAGTACTGGGGGGCTTCCCTTAGCTCTTGAAGTTATAGGCTCATTCTTATGCGGAATGACAATGGGAACGTGGGAAGATACATTAAAGAAATTAAAGAAAGTGCCTCATAAGAAAGTGCAAGAGAAGTTGAGGATAAGTTACGATGCATTAGATCATGAGGACCAACAGATATTTTTGGATATTGCATGTTTTTTCATTGGATCATCTAAACAAAATCCAACTTACATGTGGGATGCCTGTGATTTTTCCCCGAGGAAGGGTATTGAAATATTAAGTCTTATGTCCTTAATTAAAATTACCGAGGATGGCACGCTAACTATGCACGATCAACTGAGAGATCTTGGAAGGGAAATTGTTCGTCTAGAAGGTGTGAAGGAGCCTCAAAAGCGTAGCAGATTGTGGGAACATGAGGATGTCGTAGATGTGCTTGAAAACAACAAGGTAAGAGTTTTCTCTACTTGTCTTAATCAGTGAATGTGAGCCTATCTTCTCTTTCTTGTTTGAAATAAAAATTATGGTCAATCCTGAGGCCCCCAAAACTTGCTGCTTCTATAAGCAAAAGAGCTCTTTCAATTAATAGCTCTTCTTGCCTGATTTTAGGACATAATTGAGGAGCAAATTCTTGATTATTGATGACAGATATATATCTTTACCCTGTAGTATTTGATGAGGATACTCTCCTTTTGGTAATTTCAATGCAAAAACAAAACTACCAAAAAACACAATGTTTAACAGAGAACTTTTGGAGAAAATCCGATATCTATAAATTGTTGGGCCATAATTTTCCCACATATTTTTTTGATGCACATGTTTGATGTTTGGATTCTTCTTTTGATTTCTTTTGAGGTCTTTTTTTTCTTTTTTCTTTTACTAAGTATTGACTTTTTATGAGTTGTTTGCTATGATGAATGAGACCATTCATCAGTGATGATTAGCTATCCCGATTCCTAGAATTTTCAAGTTGGGTTAAGTATAGATTTAGTCCCTCAAGTATTACTATTTGTATGATTTAGTCCCCCTTCCATTTTTTTTGCTGAATATCATCCTCTATCTTTCACATTTTGTGCAATCGAGTCCTTTGTAGTCAACCGTTAGTTAACATCATTACTTTTGCCAACGTGGCTTTCATATACTATAAATAAATATGGTTATAATTAGTATAGGCCTTAGTTATAATTAGAAATCTAACATTAATAGAGTGATTGGGAACAAAAGACATGAATCTTGGCAATAGCTATTACTGCAAGTAAATATTGTAATAGACTATAATAGCCATTATTGTAATGAAAAGTGCTCTAATAATATAAAGGTGTTGAAATAATACATTGTTACATGATGTATATATATAACTAAAGCTTAGTATATGTGGATAACTAAATGGTATATGTTATGTGATAAGATCTTTGGTTCAAAATTAAACGTTAGAAGAAAAAAGTAGAAATTTTTCAATAAACGGGACCAATAGAGCCATAAATATTTTACTTAGATTTTTAACACTCAAAATACTTTAAGCTTCAGCTGCGCACTCTAATCTCAATATCTCGATCATCTCTATTAGTCTCAAATTTGACCAATGTCAACGACTTACATTGATAATCTAAAGTGCCACACTTAATATATCCAGACTCAACTTCTAGGAAACTCCATCAAATACGAAAGGAATGCTCTATCACCCTGATCCATATCTCTCTAGCTCTTCCCATTTTGTGTCTCCTGATTGGTTTGAGGAATGAATTGGACACGTGTCAAATGGTAGATGAAATAATTGGAGATTAAGCAAAAATGCCCCGCAACATACTCATGCAACACACCATCTCACGTTTTTCTTTTGATCCATGCGCATATTTTCTTTTTCTTTCTTTTATTTAAAGCTCCTCCAGAAATGGTAATCTAATCAAATTGAGTTAATCACGTACTCACATTCTACTTAGTCCTCGACAATACGAGATATTACATTACAGAAGACTTCTACTACTATTACAATCTACAACACTTGAAAAATGGAGAGTCTAAACATTCATTTCTTGCATTATAAAGAAGACACTATATATTCTTACCAAAAAAAAAAGAAGACACTATATAAAGGAGTTATCACCAAGAAAAAGAAGCAAAAGTTGTTGCATAAAGAAGTATGTGTTATTAAGAAATAAAAATGAAGAAGTGGAAAGACAAACGGAAGTAACTAAGGAGTGTTAATAAATAGTTATGTGTCGAAGGGGACACGCTCTGGAAGTTCATTCAATTTTAAGAATAAATATGAGAAGGTTATTCCTAGTGGATGGGAAATGGAAACCATTCTATATTTTACTAATAAAGATTACACGTGCGTTGCAAGTGAATAGAGGCATTTCTCCTTTGTTTTAGGTCGGCAGAAAATTGTGGAGTTATGACTAGTGACAAAGCTCCAAGGATTCCTAATATGTATTTCATCTTTAGCAAAAGAAGGAATTTTTGTGTAGGAGAATTTCATCGACTATTTACCTATTATTTAATATTTTATTTATTAATAATATAATATGTGATTAAAGTCAAGATAAGTATAATTGATGTTATCATTACATAATTACTATAATGAATTTAGTTAAATTAATATGTATATTAATTATTGTCAATAATCTAACATTGATAGAGTGAGAAAAAAGACGTGCATTTTGGAAATAGCTACTACAGCCTGGTAGTAATAGCTATTTCACAACGGGGCGATAGTTATTACAGTCTGGTTGTTATAACTATCATTGCAAGTAAACATTGTATACCATAATAGTCATTACAGCAACCAAAAATGCTGTAATAATCTAAACATATTCTGACAATCCATTGCTATAAAATATATACGTAACTAAAGCGTATAAATGTGTAAAACTAAATGCCATAGGTTACTTGGTCAGATCTGGGGAGTAAATTAAGACATTAGAAGAAAAAAAATCTGAAATTTTACAATAAACGGGACTAATAGAACCATAAATATTTTACTTACATTTTTTAAAACTCAAAATACATTTAGCTTCTGCTGCAAACTCCAGTATCAAGATCTCGATCTTCTCTATTGTTCTCAAAGTTAACCAATCTGCAAAAATTAGAGAAGTGGTCAACGACTTACACTTATCATCTAAACCGCCACACTTTGATTGATTTGGGGAAATTTAAACTGCCACACTTATAATCTAAATTTCGAATGAAATGCTGCATCCGAACCATATCTCTCTAATTCTTCTCATTTTATGTCTCTTGATTGGTTTGAAGAATAAACTGGACACGTGTCAAATGGTTGATGAAATAATCACCGAGTAAGCAAAAATGCCCTACAACATACTCATGCGACTCGCCATCTCACATTCTTCTTCCGATCCGTGCGTTCTTTTTTCCTTTTTTCTCTTTTTTTAGAACTCCCCAAAAGGTGTTCTAATCAGGTTGAGTTAAGCACATACTTACATTCTAATTAATCCTATAAAATTACGAGATATTACATTACAGTAGAAAATGCGAAGTCTCAAATTTTGTGCATAGCACAAGACTTCTACTACTATTACGATCTACAACACTTGAAAAATAGAGAATCTAAGTATTCTTTCCATGCAATATAAGAAGAAGACGCAATATAAAGAAGTTATCAGCCAGAAAAAAAAAAAGCAAAAGAAGTTGCATAAAGAAGTATGTGTTATTAAGAAATAAAAATAAAGAAGCGGAAAGACAAATGTACGTAACTAAGGAATATTAACATATAGTTACATAACGTGTCGACGAGGACACAATGTGGAAGGTCATTCAACTTTGAGAATGAATATGGGAAGGTTATTCATGATGGATGAAAAGTCTAAATTTTACTAATAAAGATTACATGTGCGTTGCGTGTGGCTAGAGGCATTTCTCAATTTCTTTAGGTAGCCAGAAAATTGTTGAGTTATGAGTAATGGCATAGCTCCAAGGACATATTGTCACGCCCCGCACCCTACGAGCGCGTGATCACCCCTCGATGGTCGATCATTGAATGCGACGTCCCAGGCACGTCGCCGACCCAACCCAAACATCAGAGATTAGGCACGCGCGGAAACAATAGAAACAACCCAGACAATTCATAATAACAAAGGAGTAGCAAAAGAAGGAAACAATAACTGTAATTCCTACACTAGGTCACAACAACAGTCCCACATTCCTCACAAGGGACAAAGGTTCGCAAACTTAACTCCTCTACAAAGGGGGACTCAAAATACAGCATACTTGACCCGTCCTCGATCTCCGAGATACCCTTGCAGCGTCTCCAATCACTCATGGTCGCGAATCTGAAATGGTTATATAATAACCGTGAGAACGAGTCTCAATAAGCAACCCCCTATACCCCACGTAGGCCAATGCGTACCCAGACAAGTCGTACATACAATCTACCCCATAACATATGAAATTCGCAACATTGTACTTACCTCGTTATCAAGCCCATGCCAACTCTGCACGTTAGTCGTCACGTGATAATGCAATAATAGTAATTAAATAACACATCATAATTACTCAAATACCAACCACACTTGCACTCAATCAGTCCAACTAATTCAACCAGCCAATTCAATCACACGCTCCACCAGCAACTCAATCACACGCTCAACCGGTCAATTAAACCACACGGTCAACCAGCCAAATCAATCACACGCTCAATCAGCCAATCCAACCAAGCACCCACACGCACATTTAGCCAATCCAATCAGTCACATCACACACACGTGCCCGGTCAACCTTCCTCTCACGGACCACCGTCAACACGTCTCAAGTCCGGTCTTACAGGCATACAAGCCACACAATTCGCTCAATTCTCATGGCCGCCGTCAACACGTCCCAAGCCATACCATTCAATCAATTCCAGTGGCCGCCGTCAACACGTCCCAAGCCACACTGTTCGAGCAATCCCAATGACCGACGTAAACACGTCCCGGTCCAACACACCTTTAACGGGCCACCGTCAACACGTCTCAAGCCCGCAACCATTTGGCACACCGGCCAGTCAAACCTTCACACGGACCGCCGTCAACACGTCCCAAGTCCGTAGCCCTCCGATCAATCCGGGCTTAAAATCGACAGGCAAGCACACGCCATTCAATTCAATCAACTTCACACCAGTTACACCAAGCGAACCATATTCACAATTCAATCCAATCCACGACACGCCACACCAAGCAATCCATATTCACAATTCAATCCAATTCACAAGTCGCCACCTCAATCCATACACCCGACGTTCAAGTCGGCCACGCACAAATACCCAAGTCAAGCATATTATTAATCCAATTCAAATAGCACAATTATAACACAATATAATTAGATTAAAACACGCCCTAGCCGTTCTAATCCGAGACAAGTCAATAAAGTACCCAAAATACTAGGTAGGGTTTAGGAAGTCACTTACCAAGTTTTGGCCCGGGGAAAAACGGCTCGGGCCCAAAATGGCCCGGGTGAACAGTGCCGAACTAGGCGCGGGCGTGGGCCAACGGGCGCGCTGGCCGGCCAACACGGGCACAATGGCCGAACGGCGTGCCTGGCGCGCGGGCGCGGTGGCCGTGCGGCGTGCCCGGGGCGCACGGCCGAGCGGGATGGGCAACGTGCCCGGGCGACGGGCCGGCTGAACGGGCAACGCGCCTGGTGCATGGGCGAGCGGCCGAACGGGACGGGCCAAGGGCCGAGCAGCGGGCGAGTGGCCTGGTCGTGCGGGCAACGAGCCGGCCACGGCTTGGGCAAGCCCGGGCACGGCTGGGCTGGCTGGCCGGCCGGGGCTGGCTGGCCGGGGCGGCGACCGGCGGCGGCAGCGACGTGGCGGTGACGGCGGCGGCGAGCGTCGATGACGGGGCGGCGCGACGACGAAGGGCACGCTGGTCGAGCCGGCGGGCGGCGAGCCGGCGAACCGCGGCGGTCGGGCGTGGCGAGCTCGAGCAGTGGTTGGGCTCGCTCGCGGCGGCAACGGCGACGACGATGGCGACGGCGACGGCTGAAGAGGGGGAGGTCAGCCGGGGTGGTGAGCGCGAGAGGGAGAGGGAGGCTGCAGGCTGAAGGGGAACGGCGGCACGGCGAGGGGCTGGGGAGCTGGCCGGACGGCTAGGCGGCAGCTGGGACTCGCCGGATGCGGTGGCAAGCGGCGGCGAGCCAAGCTCGCGCGCTCGGGAGGGGAGGACGACGCGGCGCCGGGATGACGACGCGAGGAGGACAGCGGCGGCAGGGCGGAGGTGGCGGCCGGACGGCGCGAGGCGCGGCGGTCGGGCGCGGCGAGTGGCTGGGCTGAGGCGAGCTCGGGCGGTCTGCGTCGGGCAGCAAAGAGAAGAAGCAAAAGCAGCAACGTCGGCGAAGGAAGAGAAAGGAAGAAGAAGAAGAGAAGAAAAGAAGAAAGAAAAGAAAAGAAAAGAAAGAGAGAGAGGGAGAGAGAGAGAGAGAGAGAAAGGACAGTCTGCATGGCAGAGGGGGGGGTGGGACGTGCGCGGAGGGGACGTGCTCAGCGCGGCAGAGGGAGGAGAGAGAGAGAGAGAGAGAAAAAGAAAGAGAGAGAAAGAGAGAGAAAAAGAAATAAAAGTTCAATCCAATAATTATTGCGATCTAACGGCTCATATTCAAAATCGAAAACGATCTATCGGTCTAAAATAAGCCTCGAATATAAAAAGGGACAAAGGCCAAATTAATTAAATCAAACTACCCCGAGGGAGGTCTACTAGTCCAAATCCGCATCCGATTAAAAATCCACCTTTCACATATCCCGGGCAATCTCGAGGCTGGCCATAATAATATCAATACCGTCCAATTAAATTCGTCCCGAAACTCCCAAAAATCGACTGCCAAATTCGGAATGTCACAACTCTTCCCCCCTTACAAGAATTTCGTCCTCGAAATTTACAATCCAACCTGCTATTCAAACAAATTGGGATACTGATGTCGCATCAACTCTTCACTTTCCCACGTCGCACCTTCAATCCCATGGTGCTCCCAAATTACTTTGACCATCGAAATTTTCTTGTTCCGTCATACTCTTTCTGTTCTGTCCTCGGTCCAAACTGGCTTTTCCACGTACGATACCCTATCGTTCATGTCTATTTATTCATAGCTCAGCACGTGGGTCGGTTCCGGTTCGTACTTTCTCAATATAGACACGTGGAATACATTATGAACATGAGATAAATTTGGCGGTAGCGCGAGACGATAAGCCAAGGTGCCTATTCTCTCTAAGACCTCAAATGGACCCACGTACCTCGGGCTCAACTTTCCTTTCTTACCAAACCGTGACAAACCTCTCATCGGCGACACCTTGAGGAGTACGTGGTCCCCTACTTGAAACTCCAAGGGCCTATGTCTCCGGTCTGCATAATTCTTTTGGCGGCTCTGAGCGGTCTTAAGTCTATCCCGAATTACCTTGACTGTTTTGAGTGATTGCTAAACCAACTCGGGACCCGTGATGCTCCTCTCACCCACTTCATCCCAACAAACCGATGTTCTGCAAACCCTGCCATAAAGCGCTTCGAATGGTGCCATTCTGATACTCTGCCGGTAGCTATTGTAGGCGAATTCAACCAAATGTATCTGTTCCTCCCAACCACTCTTAAAATCCAAAACACATGCTCGCAACATGTTCTCCAAAGTCTGAATCGTCCTTTCATATTGGTCATCCGTCTGGGGATGATAGGCCGTGCCAAACTGTAATCTCGTTCCTAATGCCGTATAAACACTTTTCCAAAGAGCGGCAATAAACTTAGGATCACGGTCTGAAGTGTTTGTCACTGGCACCCCGTGCAGACAGACTATTTGTCGCACATATAAATCGGCATACCTTTCCAAGGTAAAATCCTTTTACACTGGTAGAAAATGTACTGACTTTGTTGACCGATCAACTATCACCCAAATCGAATCATGACCCCTTTGACTTCTCGGTAATCCCATTATAAAGTCCATCGTGATGTGTTCCCATTTCCACTCGGGAATTTCCAATGGCTGCAACATTCCACTCGGCTTGCAATGTTGCGCCTTCACTTGTTGACACGTTAAACACTTAGCCACATGCTTGGCCACGTCCACTTTCATGCCGTTCCACCAATAATACTGCTGTAAATTCTGATATATTTTCGTACTCCCCGAGTGAATAATGTAATTACTCCGGTGGGCTTCTGATAAGATCTCTTCCTTAAGCCCTGCATTATTAGGTACGCACAACCTTTCATGGAACTTCAAAATCCCATCCTCGGACACCTGAAAGACCGGTTTTCTTTTTGTAGCGTCTATTTTTAGAACATTCTGAATTTCTGGGTCCGTCGATTGTAGAGCCTTAATCTTAGTCTGTATTTCTGGTTCAATCCTTAATGCGGTAAGCAGACTCGAGACATGACTCACTTCGAACCTAGACTTCGAATCCCGAATTTCCTCCAATAGAGTCCACTCCTTGACCATCATGTGCGCGATACTCGATTTCCGGCTCAGTGCATCCGCTACCTTATTAGCTTTCTCCGGGTGATACATAATCTCGCAGTTGTAATCCTTAAAGAGTTCCATCCAACTGTGCTGTCTCATATTTAATTCCTTTTTGGAAAAACAAGTACCTTAAACTCTGATGATCCATATAGATCTGAAATTCTTCCCCCACACAGGTAATGCCTCCAAATATTAAGAGCGAAGATAATTGCGGCAAATTCCAAATCATGTGTTGGATAATTCGGCTTATGCGATCTCAATTGTCGCGATGCGTATGCTACCACTCTTCCACATTGTGTCAACATGCATCCGGGTCCTCTTAGCAATGTGTCACTGTAGATTTCATATCCTCCCAAGCCTGACGAGACCGTCAACAATGGCGTGATCATCAAACTCTGTTTTAATCCTGGAACTCCTTTTGTACTTATCCGTCCATTCAAATTTCGTTCCTTCTTTAGCAAACGCGTCCACGGTGTCGCTGACGTTAAAAACCTTTCCATGAAATGTCTGCAGTAACATACCGGATCCAAGAAACTTCGAACCTCGATTACCGTTGTCGATCTTGGCCAATTTATGACGACTTCAATCCTTGCTGGATCCAGTGCGATCCCTTCACCAGATACCACATGTCCTAAGAATACTACTCGGTAAAGCCAAAATTCGTACTTACTGAACTTGGCGTAGAGAGCATATCCCCTTTGAAGTCTGTAGAACCTTTTTCCAAAAGTAACTCATACTCAGCGGAACTTTTTGAATATACCAAGATATCGTCCATAAACACGATTACAAACTAATCCATAAATTCATTAAATACCCAATTCATTAAATCCATAAAGGCTACAGGGGCATTCGTCAGTCCAAACGGCATCACCGCAACTCATAGTGTCCATATCTCGTCCTAAATGCCGACTTCGGCACGTCCACCTTCTTAATCCTCAATTGGTGATAGCCAATCCTCAATTCAATCTTAGAAAACATTAACGTCCCTCATAACTGGTCGAACAGGTCATTTACCCTTGGCAATGGGTATTTATCCTTAATAGTCACTTGATTCAACTGTCTGTAGTCAATGCATAACTTTAACGATCCATCCTTCTTCCTCACAATTAAAATTGGCACTCCCCATGGAGACCCACTCAAACGAATAAGGCCCTTATCCAACGATTCCTGCATTTGAATATTTAATTCCCTCAATTCCGACAGTGACATCCTTTAAGGTGCTTTCGAAATCGGTTCTGTCCACAGGGCCAACTCAACCAGAAACTCCACTTCCCCATCATGTGGTAATCCCAACAATTCCTAAGGAAAGACATGAGGAAGGTTACACCTCAGCTACGTCCTTTAGTCTTGGTTCCTCAACCAACTAGTCAACCACAAAATAATTATCTTTCGATACCTCAAGACAACTCAATTTGTCCAATTTCAACCTACAATCTCCCAAAACAAATTACTTCAGTTCTTTACAGAATCCAAAATTTCCAAGCAACACATATCCTTCCCAATCTGTCCAAAAATATCATCTGTAATCCGTAAATCCTTAAACCGATTGCGCCGATTCCTTATAAAATTGATTTTAAGTCTTACATAACCACTCGGGCGATAACTTCAAAATCATCTCCTACTGTACCCAATACTATCTCATAACGCACCTAGACTTTCAAGGCACATACTTCACTTCCATCTCAGCCACAGCATACACTTTTCCTTACGTCCTTAGCCGATTCTGATTAATCTGCGGGGCAGTTCTCGCTTAATATCCTACCTGCGATTGCTGCGATTGCATTAGTGACCTAACCTGTCGGTTCAACAATTTCTCACTTGGTGACCTTTCTGTCCACATCCACAACATGTTCCACTTCTATCTTGGCAAAGGCCATTCCTATGCCTCTTTCCGTAAGACCGACTTGCAGCATTGGAGTAGTAGTTCGGCTTTCTAGAGTTTTTCCTTACCGAAGGGACAAGTCTCATATTCTCTGTCATAGGCTTCTTTCCAGAGTTCCTATTGTCCTTAACCGACGCGTGCTGCGATCCAGAAGCGGCAATCCTTTCACTCATATCCATGTCAACCATCGAGCTCTCTCATACAACTCATTGTAATCCCTTAAGACCCAAAAGTACTAACTGATTGTGGAATTCCGATTCCAATCCGTCCCAAATACTCCTTGTCCTAACCTCACGGTCCTTAACCATCCTTGGTGCGTACTTAGGCAACCTTACAAACTTGACCTCGTACTGGTCGACTGACATCCGATTTTAGTAAAGTCGAGGGGACTATGTCATTTTCTGTCCTCGCACACTCTCTGAACGTACTTCTCATTAAAGGCCTCGACAACTACACCCCAGCTTGGAGTTATGTCCTTCAAAATATCCTACTTTGGGGGTCCTTTTACCAATCACTTGCATTTCCTTGAAGTTGATATATAGCCAGGATCACTTTCTCCTCATCAGTGCACCCGAATACCTCAAAAGCCTTTTTCTAAGTCCTTTATCCAAAGTAATGTAGCCTTAGGGTCACCTTTACTATCGAACTTTGCAGGTTTAAATTTCAAAATTTTCCAACCAGCTGACGCATCTGTCTGACTGCATTAACTCACCCTTGACCTTGATTCCCAACCTTTCCATTATGCCCATGATTCCCCTTATTTCCATCGACGATGACAATAGTGGCCTCAGCATCAGTAGCAACAGTAGCATTTCGCTCCTCAGTCTGTCTTCCCAATAACATTCCAACTTCCTCAAGCGCCCTCAAAATCTCATTCCATCTGGGATCCCCCACAACTCCAACTTGCGGACCTACATGACCTCGACCTCGACCTCTTCCTCGGCTACTCATACTCACATGGTTCACACCACCCACTTACCTGCTATAATTCCCCTCGGGAATTAAAGACCTAGGCCAACTATACCAGTCTACGCCCTAGGCAGTGCACCACATAATAATTCACACCGCATGTAGCAATTCACCAACATCACTCAATCACAACCAACAGGGTTTCATGCACTTACCTCAAGTCCTGACGCACCTGCACTTCACATATTAGTGCATAATATCACCCAGCAATCACAACCAAGCAATTTGGGTAACGCATGGCCAACAAGTCTCCCTAACTGGCTACCCCAAAGTCATCGCTCCTTATCACTCCAAGCTTCGACCATCTTGGTTCGAGCTGACCTTGCTCTGATACCAAATCAACGGGTGATGTCACGCCCCGCACCCTACCAGCGCGTGATCACCCCTCGATGGTCGATCATTGAATGCGACGTCCCAGGCACGTCGCCGACCCAACCCAAACATCAGAGATTAGGCACGCGCGGAAACAATAGAAACAACCCAGACAATTCATAATAACAAAGGAGTAGCAAAAGAAGGAAACAATAACTGTAATTCCTACACTAGGTCACAACAACAGTCCCACATTCCTCACAAGGGACAAAGGTTCGCAAACTTAACTCCTCTACAAAGGGGGACTCAAAATACAGCATACTTGACCCGTCCTCGATCTCCGAGATACCCTTGCAGCGTCTCCAATCACTCATGGTCGCGAATCTGAAATGGTTATATAATAACCGTGAGAACGAGTCTCAATAAGCAACCCCCTATACCCCACGTAGGCCAATGCGTACCCAGACAAGTCGTACATACAATCTACCCCATAACATATGAAATTCGCAACATTGTACTTACCTCGTTATCAAGCCCATGCCAACTCTGCACGTTAGTCGTCACGTGATAATGCAATAATAGTAATTAAATAACACATCATAATTACTCAAATACCAACCACACTTGCACTCAATCAGTCCAACTAATTCAACCAGCCAATTCAATCACACGCTCCACCAGCAACTCAATCACACGCTCAACCGGTCAATTAAACCACACGGTCAACCAGCCAAATCAATCACACGCTCCACCAGTCAACTCAATCACACGCTCAATCAGCCAATCCAACCAAGCACCCACACGCACATTTAGCCAATCCAATCAGTCACATCACACACACGTGCCCGGTCAACCTTCCTCTCACGGACCACCGTCAACACGTCTCAAGTCCGGTCTTACAGGCATACAAGCCACACAATTCGCTCAATTCTCATGGCCGCCGTCAACACGTCCCAAGCCATACCATTCAATCAATTCCAGTGGCCGCCGTCAACACGTCCCAAGCCACACCATTCAATCAATTCCAGTGGCCGCCGTCAACACGTCCCAAGCCACACTGTTCGAGCAATCCCAATGACCGACGTAAACACGTCCCGGTCCAACACACCTTTAACGGGCCACCGTCAACACGTCTCAAGCCCGCAACCATTTGGCACACCGGCCAGTCAAACCTTCACACGGACCGCCGTCAACACGTCCCAAGTCCGTAGCCCTCCGATCAATCCGGGCTTAAAATCGACAGGCAAGCACACGCCATTCAATTCAATCAACTTCACACCAGTTACACCAAGCGAACCATATTCACAATTCAATCCAATCCACGACACGCCACACCAAGCAATCCATATTCACAATTCAATCCAATTCACAAGTCGCCACCTCAATCCATACACCCGACGTTCAAGTCGGCCACGCACAAATACCCAAGTCAAGCATATTATTAATCCAATTCAAATAGCACAATTATAACACAATATAATTAGATTAAAACACGCCCTAGCCGTTCTAATCCGAGACAAGTCAATAAAGTACCCAAAATACTAGGTAGGGTTTAGGAAGTCACTTACCAAGTTTTGGCCCGGGAAAAAACGGCTCGGGCCCAAAATGGCCCGGGTGAACAGTGCCGAACTAGGCGCGGGCGTGGGCCAACGGGCGCGCTGGCCGGCCAACACGGGCACAATGGCCGAACGGCGTGCCTGGCGCGCGGGCGCGGTGGCCGTGCGGCGTGCCCGGGGCGCACGGCCGAGCGGGATGGGCAACGTGCCCGGGCGACGGGCCGGCTGAACGGGCAAGGCGCCTGGTGCATGGGCGAGCGGCCGAACGGGACGGGCCAAGGGCCGAGCAGCGGGCGAGTGGCCTGGTCGTGCGGGCAACGAGCCGGCCACGGCTTGGGCAAGCCCGGGCACGGCTGGGCTGGCTGGCCGGCCGGGGCTGGCTGGCCGGGGCGGCGACCGGCGGCGGCAGCGACGTGGCGGTGACGGCGGCGGCGAGCGTCGATGACGGGGCGGCGCGACGACGAAGGGCACGCTGGTCGAGCCGGCGGGCGGCGAGCCGGCGAACCGCGGCGGTCGGGCGTGGCGAGCTCGAGCAGTGGTTGGGCTCGCTCGCGGCGGCAACGGCGACGACGATGGCGACGGCGACGGCTGAAGAGGGGGAGGTCAGCCGGGGTGGTGAGCGCGAGAGGGAGAGGGAGGCTGCAGGCTGAAGGGGAACGGCGGCACGGCGAGGGGCTGGGGAGCTGGCCGGACGGCTAGGCGGCAGCTGGGACTCGCCGGATGCGGTGGCAAGCGGCGGCGAGCCAAGCTCGCGCGCTCGGGAGGGGAGGACGACGCGGCGCCGGGATGACGACGCGAGGAGGACAGCGGCGGCAGGGCGGAGGTGGCGGCCGGACGGCGCGAGGCGCGGCGGTCGGGCGCGGCGAGTGGCTGGGCTGAGGCGAGCTCGGGCGGTCTGCGTCGGGCAGCAAAGAGAAGAAGCAAAAGCAGCAACGTCGGCGAAGGAAGAGAAAGGAAGAAGAAGAAGAGAAGAAAAGAAGAAAGAAAAGAAAAGAAAAGAAAGAGAGAGAGGGAGAGAGAGAGAGAGAGAGAAAGGACAGTCTGCATGGCAGAGGGGGGGGTGGGACGTGCGCGGAGGGGACGTGCTCAGCGCGGCAGAGGGAGGAGAGAGAGAGAGAGAGAGAAAAAGAAAGAGAGAGAAAGAGAGAGAAAAAGAAATAAAAGTTCAATCCAATAATTATTGCGATCTAACGGCTCATATTCAAAATCGAAAACGATCTATCGGTCTAAAATAAGCCTCGAATATAAAAAGGGACAAAGGCCAAATTAATTAAATCAAACTACCCCGAGGGAGGTCTACTAGTCCAAATCCGCATCCGATTAAAAATCCACCTTTCACATATCCCGGGCAATCTCGAGGCTGGCCATAATAATATCAATACCGTCCAATTAAATTCGTCCCGAAACTCCCAAAAATCGACTGCCAAATTCGGAATGTCACACATATGATATGTATTTCATCTTTAAAAATGAAAGAATTTCTGTGCAAGAGAATTTTATTGTACAAGTGAAATTGAGTCTATTCGAAATTTCAAGCTGTCATGCAATGAATTTAATTGGAAAAAGAGGATGAATTGCAAATCACATAACAAGCATACTGTTTCAAAAACAAACACCTTCTAAATTACTATTAAAAATACGAAGAAACGTGTCCATTCAAACTTACCCTTTTAAAAAAAAAAGGTGTCTGTTAATGTAAACATAAAAGAAGTAAATAATATTAACTGATACCACTAAGTGTAAAGAAAGAAAAGAACTAAGTATAATACATGTACCGTTAAATAAAGTCATCTACAAATATGCCACTGAAAATGCACAGAGGAGTGTCTGGTCCAAGCATGTGACTTCCAAGAGAGGTATCTATTCAGCAAAATATATGAATAATGTACCATTTGTTAAATGTCATTTTTTGAAGAGAAATGTCTTTTCATGCAATAATAAAGTCAATGACACTAATCGATGGGTACTTCTGTTTTGAATTCGAGAAATAACAGAAATTTTAGTAGAATAACAAACGAACCATATCAAAAATCAATGGAGCCTAATTAATCATTAAAAAAATTGAAAAGTACTGCATCTTTTTTTTTTGTCTGTCATATTTCTAACTCTCCTCATTCTCTGACTTTTGTTTTACCTCTTTATAGAGCGTGAGAGTCGAACCCCGCATTTGTGATACTAACGTCCCTATCCTCCCAATCCCTTTATCAGTATAGTCGTATGCCTATTGGTTAAAAAAAAAAGTGATGCATCTTTAAATGTATTACTTTGAATAGACGTATTCGTTAAAGAGAGTAGGGATGGAAGCTCTACTTATCTAAGTTATTTAAAATAACCGTACTATTTTGATGAAGTAAATAATATTAGCAATATGTTGACCAAAAAAATAATAATATTAGCAATATATTATTTTAAAGATCCTATTTTATCATTCAAAAAATAGTGTGGTCGAGAATAAAGACCACAAAACTAAATGACTTCGTTTAGAAGAGTAATAAACGCTACCTAACAAATATTCATGATCCCGACAACTTTATGGAAGAATAGTTACTACGAGTCTACGATATCTATGTATACATAAACATATCTGAAAATTAATTCCGAAGTCACGATTTCCGTGAAAGGTGTATACAAATATTTTTAGAGGTGAAATTATAGATTTGTTTACAACGTTACATTATACTTCTATAAGAATATATATTTGCAATGATATGCTTTTCACGATACTTTTATAATTTAACTTGAGAACCATGTGTTAAACTGATAAAAGTATTTTAGCGAAAATACTTATTAAACTTGGAAGTTAAGTTTTAGAGATACATACATGACAGTTTTTTATATATATATAGAGAATCATCGAAGTTTATATTTGAGCAATAAAATAACTTTACACTTACAACTTTTTAGAAATTCATAAAAGAATGATAATTAGTAATAAAACTAAACAACTTCACAACCATATGCTTGCACAGAAATTATATTAACATAATATAATTAATCTTCTTATCCAATCTGTCAGTTAGCTAGATCTTATTAACCTATGGGCAAATTGATCAAAAAATCAGATGACTATTATTTCTCTATAACAAATTCAACACGAAATGAAAAGATAGCATCAAACATATGTAGTAATAAAAAGAGAAGTAAAAATCATTCATATAACATTTGATATGTGTTTTCTTCCGCATACAATGAAAAACACTTACTAAAGAAACACATGATAAGAAAGGAATGCAAAACGCGTGTGTACTTCTTGGGATGGAATTCTCATTTTCATTTTGCTATTGAGAATTGTAATCAAGGTACATAAGAAAAAGAGGGGGATTCTACAATTGAGATTCTTAGTATTGATACATGTTTTGATGGCAAGTTTGATAGATTTATATGAACCGTAAAAGATAGGTTGTTTCATATAAAGGATATGAGTTAGGGTTTTGTTATTTCTTATATAAAGGGCATGAGATTTGATAGATATATTTGAAGTAGTGTGTGCATGAAGAGAGGCCTTCTATTGTAATTTTGAAAGGATGTGGCTTTTGGGAATTTAAAAGGTGCAAATTGTGAAGGGCAGAATTGGAAGAGGAAAAGTTCGGGAAGACCCTCTTAAGCTTCACATTTTTACATAGATTAGATAAATAATATGCAACAACAACCTAATATGTCTTGAAGTCGAAGGGGAGAGGCCTAAATCATAATAGTGTGACAGAAAATTTGAAATCAATACATCTTTTCTTATATAGAATTGGTTTCAATCCCTCATTCAAAACTACGATTTACAATGTTGCCTAATTGCAGGGCACTACTAAGATTGAGGCCCTTTGTCTTGTCTCCTATGATGAGAGAGAAAGCTACACAGCTGAAAATTTTAAAAAATTGACCAGGCTGAGGTTCCTTAAAGTGAACAATGTGAATCTCATCGGAGATTTTCAAAATTTGCTTCCTCAATTAAGATGGCTTGAGTGGAAGGATTGTGCCTCAGATTTTGAAGCGGTCAACTTTCACCTGAAGGAATTAATCGTGCTTGATCTGTCATGGAGTAAGATTACGGAGGATTGGAGAGGATGGGGTCCACTAAAGGTAAGATGTAGAGAAGGCATATCTCTTGTAAATAATCACGTGTTGTTGACGGGCCCAATTGCACCAAGTTCTCCTTTATTTCTTCTGAAAATCCTTTCTCATATTATGGATTTTCCTCTAAGCATAAGAGGATTTTTTTTTTGGTCAGAAAGCATAAGAGGAATTTATAGATAACAAATATGCCAAAAGTTTTTGCTCCTTAATATGTTAACAACCAGGCATGCTTAACATTATACCTACTAATAAAAACTTTTTAACTATATTAATTAGCTTCTATCAAAAATATAATTACAATACTGTGCCTATCTTAACTTTAATCTAAATGGTTTATGGCTTCTAATTAATTTCTTCCCATGAAAAAGTATGTCTTTTTAGCAATTCTTGTTATATGTATATATCAATCTTCATCCATGGAGAAACAAAAACTTCCTCAGAGTGACTTGTGTTTTACATACATACTAAAATTCTAAATTGTGAACTGCTCTGAATTGTTGCACACAATATTTATTCATTATAATTGTTGATTGTTGAAGCCACCATACAACACATTTATAAAGTAGTAATGTTATATGAGTAATAAAATTATCCTTGCAACGGCATTTAATATTTTTAATATAACATTTTTTATATCTTGTACATATAGCATTTAAAAATTGTTTTTCACAATCAAAGTAGTCATTTCTCTTTAATTTCATAATATTGAAGGAAAACATGGCACCGGATGAATGCATCTCTTTTCTTCCATTTGACTTTGTCATCTGCATTTTGATAATAAAATTTGCATATCTCTAATCAATAAATAACAGTATTGCCATAACTTCGGAACACTAAAAATGATATTTTCTACAAAATGTTATTCGCAAATAATTGGAGTTAGCACTTATACATACTTAATGTTCTCTTTGCTATAATATGCTTTAAAACATTTATATGCTGGTGTAGTCAAAACACTACTAAAAAGAATCATTTAAAATTAAATAAGACAATTGTGAAGGAGCAATGGAGCATGGGTATTTTCGACCAATCTCACATAGGTATCCTTTCTCTTTTTTCAGATGGCAACCAAACTCAAAGTTCTCAACCTCGGGGAATGTGCTTTGAGAAGAACTCCCGACTTGTCCGCTTTTAAGAGCTTGGAGATTTTGACTCTTAAAAGTTGTTGGAATCTGGAAGAGATTCATCCTTCTATCGAGGACATCACGACCCTCATCTCCTTGAATGTCAAGGGGTGCTTAAAACTGAAGGAGCTACCGCTAAAAGTAGGTAGAATGAAAAAATTGAGGGAGCTTCTCATAAATGACACTAATATACGAGAGATTCCTATTTCGAGAGGTTGTTTGACGAAGCTGGAGACTCTAAAAGCCTCAAGGTGTGGACTACTTGCTCGACTTCCAGAATGCTTTAGTTCTCTTGTGTCGTTAACTCAGTTGTACTTGCATCAAGCACGAATCGAAGAATTACCTGAATCCATTGGTTCTATGAAGGAGCTCAAGACTCTTGATGTCTCTTATTGTGCATCATTAGCCCACATACCCAGCTCCATAGGCGATTTAACATCTCTGTCTCATCTTGACCTAACGGAATGCCATAAACTTCCTCAACTTCCAGACTCTATAGGCTCCCTCGTGTCTCTACCACGCTTGTTATTGTCAGGATGCCACTCATTGAGACAAATCCCAAACTCGATTGGAAAGTTGACATCATTGACTGAGCTGCATTTGAAATCTACGGCTATCGAAGAATTACCTGAATCCATTGGTTCTATGAAGGAGCTCAAGATTCTTGATGTCTCTTATTGTGCATTATTAGCCCACATACCCAGCTCCATAGGCGATTTAACATCTTTATCTCACCTTGACCTAACGGAATGCCATGAACTTGCTCAACTTCCAGACTCTATAGGCTCCCTCGTGTCTCTACCATGCTTGTTATTGTCAAGATGCCTCTCATTGAGACAAATCCCAAACTCGATCGGAAAGTTGACATCATTGACTGAGCTGCATTTGAAATCTACGGCTATCGAAGAATTACCTGAATCCATTGGTTCTATGAAGGAGCTCAAGACTCTTGATGTCTCTTATTGTGCATCATTAGCCCACATACCCAGCTCCATAGGCGATTTAACATCTCTGTCTCATCTTGACCTAACGGAATGCCATAAACTTGCTCAACTTCCAGACTCTATAGGCTCCCTCGTGTCTCTACCACGCTTGTTATTGTCAGGATGCCACTCATTGAGACAAATCCCAAACTCGATTGGAAAGTTGACATCATTGACTGAGCTGCATTTGAAATCTACGGATATCGAAGAATTACCTGAATCCATTGGTTCTACGAAGGAGCTCAAGACTCTTGATGTCTCTTATTGTGCATTATTAGCCCACTTACCCAGCTCCATAGGCGATTTAACATCTTTATCTCACCTTGACCTAACGGAATGCCATGAACTTGCTCAACTTCCAGACTCCATAGGCTCCCTCGTGTCTCTACCACGCTTGTTATTGTCAAGATGCCTCTCATTGAGACAAATCCCAAACTCGATCGGAAAGTTGACATCATTGACTGAGCTGCATTTGAAATCTACGGCTATCGAAGAATTACCTGAATCCATTGGTTCTATGAAGGAGCTCAAGACTCTTGATATCTCTTATTGTGCATCATTAGCCCACATACCCAGCTCCATAGGCGATTTAACATCTCTGTCTCATCTTGACCTAACGGAATGCCATAAACTTCCTCAACTTCCAGACTCTATAGGCTCTCTCGTGTCTCTACCACGCTTGTTATTGTCAGGATGCCTCTCATTGAGACAAATCCCAAACTCGATTGGAAAGTTGACATCATTGACTGAGCTGCATTTGAAATCTACGGCTATTGAAGAATTACCTGAATCCATTGGTTCTATGAAGGAGCTCAAGACTCTTGATGTCTCTTATTGTGCATCATTAGCCCACATACCCAGCTCCATAGGCGATTTAATATCTCTGTCTCACCTTGACCTAATGGAATGCCATAAACTTGCTCAACTTCCAGACTCCATAGGCTCCCTCGTGTCTCTACGACGCTTGTTATTGTCAGGATGCCGCTCATTGAGACAAATCCCAAACTCGATCGGAAAGATGACATCATTGGTTGAGCTGCACTTGAAATCTACGGCCATTGAAGAATTACCTGAGAGCATTGGGAATATGCAGAACTTAAGAATGTTGGACATTAGTGGAACTCCCATAATAGAATTGCTTGATGGCAAAAGAATATTGGTGGAACTCCAAGGGTTGAGAGCTTCAGGATTGAAAAATCTGGAAGGACTATCTAGTAATACAGAACTGAACTCTCGCGTACTAGCTCTAGGTATGACTTGCCAGATCCCGCAATTGCCCAATCTTTCCCAACTAACCTTTCTTAAGAAACTCACTCTTTCTGATTGACTTGAATGTCTCCCAGACCTTTCTATAACACCTTGTGGAAAAACTGTGAAACTTGATTTTGTACTTTCCACAAGTTCAAGCTGTTAGTTTGGCATTATATTTACTTTTTGTCTTGCGATACAGTTCTCCTAAAGCATTGCAGGACTCCTCCTGCCTACAACTTAGCCATGGACTACCAAACAACAGATTTTGAACATGTTTTGAAGAAATCAAGACCTTTTGGAATCTCAGATAAAGTACTTATTTCATCTTGCTTTTTCTTTATTGTTCTTAAGTTATTAATGGATGGTTTCATCTACAAAGAGAAGTAATTTATTGGGCGATCAATTATCTGCTATGTATGGAATACTTTTCTCATCATTCGTAACTAGATCTCCTCAGACTTGTCACATGTGCTTCTTGCTATTTTAAGTCTTCTGTTCAGGGAAGTCAGGATTTTCAGTTTTCCAGAATTTTAAAGTGGAGCCGGAATATATCGCCCTTTCTTTTGCATCTCTTTCTTTATTATCTTTCTGTGCATGCCATTGAAAGAAAACCTTTTGAAAGTACTCTCGCTTTGGTGCTATTGTGGCATATGATCATGCATTGACAATCTTCAGGGGAAACTTTTAGTTTTGAGGTTTCTAAATACCCTTAACTTTTATGATGATAATCTAATGATCGTTGTACGGTGGAAAGTGAACTGACTGAAGATTGGAAGTATTATAAGAAAGTTTGATGGAGAGAAAAAGGAGCAAAAGAGCTAAGGTTGTCAATTCGTGTCCGCGTGACTTGATTGTGTTTGTGATTGTATCAAGTCGTCATAACTTCTATTAAACATGTCAAACCATTGAATTAGACAACTGACTTCATAAAGATGAGCTTGCTAAATGTCTTGAATCTTATGCAGCCACCGGCAACCGCAACACTTGGTTCTGGTTATGCTATTGTTGGGGCAAGCATGGGTGATAGAGGTGCTCCAGTGGTAGTAATGTTTGGTACGGTAAGTGGTATCATTACTGCATTAGGTAGTTAAATGTTTTTAAGGAGCTTTATTTGTTGCTTACTATGTTGCTTGAATGATGTAGTAATTGCATTTGTATGTGCATGTTCATTGGACATCTTTTAATGATATACTCTCTCTTGAGCTCTACAGAACAGCGAGAGCATGGCCAATGTGAATCCCAGAATTGCTGATGAGATGGGGGGCAAATCATGGATTTGGAAACTGACAGAAATCAATGAACCATCACAATGCCTGTCCATAAGGCTACCTGATGATGACTCAACGGATATGAGGGTACAAATGATTTCCAAATTAGGATGTTCTTATGCAGCATTTCTTTTCCTCATTCATGTGGACCCAATTCTCTCCAAAAGCACAAACTTTCACTCTATATCCAAATCCAACCCGAAATTTTTTTTTTATCTCATAAAAAATTATCAACTCTTGCTTTATACTCAAATTTGGCACCCTTTTTTATCCGTCCAATATTGCCATTAAAGTCTAATATGTCAATTCCTTGCGTATATTTCTCTCTTTCTCCGTTGATGACGTGGAATTTCGGCTCATTTAAATAATTTCTTTTAAAAAATCCTTTTTTTTTTCTATCTTCTTATTTTCGTTTTCTTCTTCGTCTTTCCTCCCAACCTCCGTGAAGGGAGCTGCTTGAGCTAAGAACAAATGCAACCCATACCCATATCTATTCAATTCAGCAAAGAGTCACTGCAAACAATGCCATATCAATGGAAGATCGTTTCCTGGCTAGACGATGATGAATCGAGCCCAAAGCTTTCCCTAGAACCACCGTGGCCACAGGGGTGCAGATCGTTTCCTTCACTCTGAGCCCTATGGTTGACCTCCATTAATGGAGTTTGCCACCGGCAATTGAGGTGCGCAACCTCATATTTGAGGTCATGCGACTCACATATGAGATTGTGCAAGTCAAATCCGAGGTCGAGCGACTCAGATTTTAGCTCAAGCACCTCCCTTCATGGAGGTTGCGAGGAAAGACGAAGAAGAAGAAGACAAAAATAAGAAAATAGAAAAAATTAACGTTTTTTAATAAAAATTATTTAATTGAGCTGAAATTCCACATCATCAACGGAGAGAGAAATATTCACGTAGAATTAACACATTAGACTTTAACAGTAATATTGGATGGATAAATAATGCGGGCCAGATTTGGATACAAAGTTAGAGTTGGTAATTTGTTGTTATGAGACAAAAAATGTTCGTGTTAGATTTGAAGATAAAGTGAAAGTTTGTGGTTTTTAAGGGAATTGGGCCTATGTGTATCATGTTTTTAGTAGATTGTACAAATTTGAATCGGTCGCATTTAATGCGCTTGCTTGATTAGTTTCATTCGCATGTGGTCCAGTGAATGATCTTTTAAATCTCAACACTTGGAGGACTTATGTCATCTCTTCATTTGGCCTTTCATCGTTAACTGATAGTTTCATCCATACAAATAGGAAAGGACATGATCAACATTAATAAATCTGTGATTATGGAGTGACAATGGTGCTTGAGTTTTGTTGGTTGTGGATGTTATGAATTTTATGATAAGGATGAATAGCGAGGTGGATGCTGCCTGATTTTGAGTGCAATGGTATATTTGCAGAACGAGACTTTTTTAGCCTTTGCTTAGAATCCAATGAGATGGATTCTTCTGTGTAGAGGTGAGTATCATTTCAGAGTAGAACCTAAACCTGAGAACTAAACCGGTGGGAACCTGTTGGTTCCAAGTTCCATGGTATGCATGGTAGGTTCCTGGTTCCAAAAATTGAGAAACTTGTTTCGATGGGTAGGTTTCAGGTTCTAGGTTTCAAGTTTTTGTGTTTTTCTGGGTCTATGTCTCTGTGCGATCCTACGGTATTCTATAGTGTCCGATGATGTGTGTATAATCTAGATCCATTAGTCTGAGTTTCTATTTTATGATTGAAACTCTTACTTTGTTAATGTTTCATATTCTTCGTGTGTCTTGTGGTCAGTAGATTGTAGTAGCAAATGATGATTATTAAAGGTAATGATTTACTGTAACTGTTCAATTAAAATACAAGTGAAACCTGGATAGATTCTGGAATCAACTCTGGAACCTGTGATATGGTAGTTTCAGGTTTCAAGGTATGTAGGGTAGGTTCCACGTTCCAAAAATTGAGGAACATATTCCACAGGTAGGTTTCAAATTTTAGGTGGAACCTGTACGGAACCTGGAAATCACTCACCCCTACTTTTGTGGACTCTCATGGCAGTTACATGTAGTAAAAGGCACGGGTACTTCACGAGAAGAATTTGGTTTTGAACATGGCAGGCAAAGTATATCATTGTGCAACACTTTGATGCTCGTCGGGAATGCTAAGCTTGTGAATTCAGCTACTTAAATTCGAGTGGAAATTTACCTGCTGAATCTAATTACACAAACGCTAGATGCAAAAGGATAGGTATTCCCAGAAAAGAGTAGCATGGGCGAAGACACTGTATTTTTGCACGTAGACCGCACTGAGTTCCCTTAGTTCTATAGTGATACAAGATAGACGATTTAAGTCAAGGTTCTACTTTTTGCCAGAATTTTTTTGTATCTATTTCAACTGGGTTTTGACGACATGTGTATCATATGCTCTGTTCATATGTAAAGGCACAATATGCATATATGCCTATGCACACATATACTCTCGGATAAATATGCAGGCGGAGCTGTGCGTGCCACCGAGGGTCTCTTTGCATCAATTTCTGCATCTATCAATTAGTGCCCCGTTCTTTGTGCTCTTTCTTTTTCACTTTGGGTATTGCATTTAACTGTCACCACTGAAGCTAATAAAATGAAGCAGGTCTCAAGATTAATCTATACAAACTCAGGTCGTGCCATTCTGGCTTTAGCATCGAATGCTGTACACAAGCTCTGGAAATGGCAAAAAAGTGATTGGAACTTAACAGGCAAGGTAAGGAATTTTTTTTCTCAAAATAGGCATGCTATTTTATTGTTTAGCGCATTGTTAACTACATCGATTCTTCTTTTCGCAGGCTACAACTAGTGTAGGACCACAGTTATGGCAACCTCTTAGTGGGATTTTGATGACCAATGACATAAGTGATACAAATCCTGAAGACGCAGTTCCATGCTTTGCACTGTCAAAGAACGATTCTTATGTAATTTCAGCATCAGGGGGGAAGATCTCTTTGTTCAATATGATGACTTTTAAGGTGAATATTTTCCCAAGGCATATTTACATCCTCTTTTCAGTTTTTTGTAGCAGTATCCGCAAGGCACGAGATGATGGATTACCCCTTTCTGCTGAATATGCATGCACTATTTCCTTTTCACATTTTATGGACCTAAAATTAATTCATTCTTTCACGTGTAGAAAGTATTGAACTCTATTGTTAGCAGTTCCATAAAAGCAATTGCTCTGATTTTCATGTGGATTATTTGGTAGAGTTCGAAGCGCAGCATATGTCCTTTTTTGCTTCTTTTTTTGGCTAGAAATGTACTTTTTTGCTTGCTAAGTGAGACAAGGGTTTTCCTCCGTCTGTAACGGAATCTTTTTGCTCTTATTGATTAAAGAAAAGAAGGCAAGAGCCTTTTTCACCCATCCAGAGATCTAATGGTCGAACTTGCTCTCCCTCTCTCTCTTTTCCAAGAAGGGAGATGCCGTTGAGGCAAGTGCCTCTTGGCACATGTGTCCTACTTTTACTTATAAAGTTGTTAATACTATCCTTCCTGGTGATATCCAGACGATAACAACATTTATGCCCCCACCACCACCAAACAATGACTTTATTGCAATAGGAATGGAGGACTCCTCTATCCAACTTTACGATGCTCAAGATGATGAGGTGGGACCTGGTTTCATTGTCGTTGAAAGGTAACCTTGTTATTATATGCTACAAAGTTATGAATATTGTCTGTTTCACTTTCTCAGGTCCGGACAAAACTAGAAGGACATCAGAGAATAGTTAAAGGCTTTGACTTCTCAACTTTCATGGTTCTCGTGTCTTCTGGCTCTGACTCTCAGGTACCAGACCACTACTTTTTCACTTGCTAAGTGAGACAAGGGTTTTTCTCTATCTTCAATGGAATCGTTATGCTCTTACCTGGGAAGCACGGCCGCCGCGTCGATGTCGGATGCCAACGACACGTGAGTCCGGAATTCCGACGTGCACGGGTCAATTTCAAAATTTTTCAATAAATTAGGAGTCAAGATATAAATCTGTTCTTTACCAAAAAAAAATATATATAAATCTATAAAAAGAAAAGAAAAGAAAAGGGAGAACAATGAATATTTGATATGCTAAGTGAAGTAGAGATTGAAGAGGAACCAGAGAGAGAAAAGGAGGTGGAGATGAAGATGGAGAGAGAGAGAGAGAGAGAGAGAGAGAGAGAGAGAGAGAGAGTGGTGTGAGAGGTTGCTTTGTTAGGAAAACAGAGAGTCACATTCTTCTTCCATTTTAGCTTTTCTGGCCGTTCTTTTTCGCTGTTGCGTCTTCTCTCTCCTTTACGCACTCCATCACCACACCCGGGTGTCTCTCTCTCTCTCTTCTCCCCTTACCGGAGCTGATTGCCCGCGCCTGACTCCGAACCTCCGGGGTTCAAAAGAAAAAAAAAACTTCCCTTTGCTTCAGGTCTCTCTTTACCAAAGTAGATTTCGCACTACGCATGTGATGCTGGGTCTGCACTTTCTCCTTTAGTATATTATCTGTTGGATTTTTTTCTTCTTTTCGAAAAAGAATAATTGAATCACATTGCATAACTTCGATTTGAAGAAAAATAAAGCCAAAAGAATGATAATTTATCATGTATATATGTAAAATATATATTTAACATACAACGTGTCCCAACGTATCGGAATTCTTTATTTTTTTAAGAATTGACTTGTCGGGGTGTCGAGTGTCAACGTAGGTGCTATTTAGGCTCTTACTGACTAAAGAAAAGAAAGCGAGAGCCTTTTTTCACCCGTCTAGAGATCTAATGGTCAAACTTGCATGCAATTGAGGCAAGCGCCTCTTGGCACATATGTCCCACTCTTACTTATAAAGTTGTTAATACTATCTTGCTTGTTGATATCCAGACAATAACAACATTTATTCACGCACGACAAGCAGCAACATTTCTGGCGTTCCTTCCTCAAGACAATAACATTATTGTGATAGGAATGGAGGACTCCTCTATTCAAATCTACAATGTGAGAATTGATGAGGTGAGACCTGTTTTCATTGTTGTTAAAAGTTAACCTTGTTATCCGCATCAAAGTTAATGGTTATTGACTGTTTCACTTTCTCAGGTCATGGGAATACTAAGAGGACATCAGAAAAGAATAACAGGCCTTGCCTTCTCTAATGTCTTAGATGTCCTCGTGTCTTCTGGCGCTGACTCTCAGGTACCAAGCCACTGCTGCGTCTTGCTTTCCAAGTAAACATGCCTAAGTTTTGGGCAGAAAGAGCAATGTAGTTTAAAGTGCTCCAAAAAAAAGGTTGATGTTCACTCTGGATATATTGATGCTTATGTCCTCAGCATACGTCAGGTCATGAAGGCATTCGTTACCGGCAGAATAAATCCTTTCAGAAAACTTCATCTTCTGTGTTGACAAATTAATCCCATCCCATTAACTACGAAAAAAGAAGCTATGATGTCCTGTTGTTGCTTACAACAGACGATCGGTGTGATTCTGATATACAAACACAACGTAGAATTTTATTCTTTCATTTGTGCATCAATGTTGATGTCCCCTTTGATGGTTGTCTTTCATCACTGCAGTTGTGTGTTTGGAGCACTGAGGGATGGGAGAAGCCGGGTAGTAAGTTTCAGCAGATGCTGACTAGGCGAAGCACAGCTCCTGTTGCCATTACTCGTGTTCAATTTCACTTGGATCAGATACATCTGCTCGTGGTTCATGAAACACAGATCGCCACATATGAAGCTCCTAAACTAAAATGCCTCAAGCAGGTATTGAAGATTTTTTTTGTTGTGCACAAACCAATCTCTTATCTCATCCTGATTGCATAAAAATAGCAAAATATTAGGTAGTATGAGTTGCTTAGTGCCAAAAGTACTCTTTTTGATTCGTTGTTCATCACAACTAGTGGGTTACTCGAGAAGCTAGCGGTCCAATCACAGATGCTACATATTCATGCGATGGCCAATCAATATATTTGAGCTTTGAAGACGGAAGCATCGGTGTTCTTACTGCTTCTGAACTCAGATTGAGAAGCCGTATAAATCCTGCCGCTTATATCCCTCCAAACCCCAGGTAAGTTGGTTATTGCTGCTCAGTTAACCTCATTCCTCTATGAAAATGGCAAGTCTCATTCGCGAAGTTCTAATAGTCTCGCAAGTTATTCATTCCTCACTGATGGATTTGGCAGCTCGAGAGTCTACCCGCTAGTCATTGCAGCACATCCATCTGAACCTAGCCAGTTTGCACTAGGGCTTACTGATGGCAGCGTCTATGTGCTTGAGCCATTGGCATCTGAAGGAGAGTGGGGTACATCTCCTCCTGTTGAAGATGGTGCTGGGCCTAGCATGACCTCTAGCGCAACCGGTTCAGATCAACCCCAAAGGTAGTGCAGGCCATGTCTCTCCCTGTAGAACATTGAGCATTAAAATGCGGAGCCGGCTTTCTTTCGCCAGACTCGATTCAAGTTTTTGAGGGATGCTGCAGAGGGTAGATTTTACAGCCTCGGGGTACTTCATTGGAACATATAGTTCAGTACAGTCTGTCTTGAGTGGTGCAATTAGCATCCTAATTCGACTTCTCCTCAAGTCTTGTGGTGATAATTTGTTTTGTCGTGTTCATTTAGGCTGATTTGAAAGTGCAAAAAAGAACATGAGATTACGGTGTTGCTTAGAAGGCGTTGTATATTCAAGCTGGATGCAGATATCCGACTTTAGTTCGCAAGCTAAAAGCTCGGTCTCAATGCTTATGGTTACAAGTTTGAATTAATGAGACAGAAGTGGGATGAGCGCATATATGGAAAGAAATTCCGATAACCATAATTCATGATCTTAGTGTATCTAAGCCCACGCTAACCCCATCTTATTGTTCTTATTATTATTTATCCGTTTTTCCACTTTTCTTACATCTTTCGTCATTTATTATTATTATATTTTCTTCTTTCAGCTCGTCGTCCACTTCGAAGCAAACCGAGAATCTAACTAGCTCATTCGTAGTTCAGTACGTTAAATTTGTGGATATTCAAAACACAGATTGGAGAAATGTCTCAAGAGATTGACCACGAACACCACAGAGACGTCACAGGTTGTAAATGATCGAATCTAAATGTTAAAGGACTAACTTGTAGCAAGTAATCTATGCTAAAATTTCTTCAGAAGAAACTTGATCAGGAATAACGTATCTTAGAGACATTTCATCCAACGGTCTATATGCACCGAAGGGATTGAATCTGGTCGTGAAATCGAAGTTGCATTTCCGCCTGAAATCAGTGTCAACCACAAAACCGTCGCAAATCATCAAATTACAGCCTAGATCATCAATGATCTTCACATGAGTTACATGAACGTTGTTCAATCACGCATCTTTCCAAAACAGGGAAAGAAAGAGGGGAATACGAAATTGCCTTGTCAAGGAGGAGCTCTCGGTTGCGATTACTGGTTAAGCTTGCACGAGGAGGATCTGAAAAGTGTCGCCCGGCGAGAGTGCGCGCCGGCGATGAAACTTCAAACACGAACGAGTTGCTTCGAATCTTCACTGCCGAAATTAATGGGCCATAGTGAGGAGCGGAATTGATGGGCCTGGTACGAGACATGGTCTGGTTTCTGGGCTTTTGTGGGTCCGAGTAATGCAAGTTGGACCAAATAAATTTTCATGGGCCACGGGGCTCGGCTTGGACGAATTGGATCGAGCCCAGCGCACTGAATGAATATCCTTCTCAATTAGTCGATGAATTGACGTCCTTCGTCCTTGGGTTATTATTTTTTTGCATTTTTCATTTTGCGTTCATTTATTCATATTTTTTAATTAAAAAACTGCCTAAATTGCCAATTTTGCTGAATCCGTCGACTAAAAATAGGTGTCGATTACAGCTCCAACACTTCAAAATTGGGTGAAGCAATTTCCGAAAAGCTGTCGTAATCTTAAAGGTGCTATAATTGCAAAATGTTCGTTGAATACCTTACAAAAGTTGCAGCACCCATTTTTCATGGCTGAAGTTGATGTACCAAATAGTCTCAGAAAAAAAATTTCTTCGTACCCCTAGCGTTAATTATTTATACTCTTTCCAAAATCATTCATATATTTTTAGATAGTCAAAATATGAATCAGTTATATAGCAATTTCTATGAAAGTCAAATCATTAATTCGAAACCTTGTAGCAAAGAATTATAAAAGGAGATTGGCCAATACCATTGGGAGGCAATTTGGTAAAATAAGTATTTCTAAGAGGTATAATAAGTCAAAACTCAACAAAATGTCTATGGAAGTGTTTAATCATGAAAAAGAAGAAGCAATACCAAATCAAAAAACTGAGAGCCATTGGCAGAATCAAAATTTCCTTTTCATCTCCGGTTGGTGTATAAACTTATTATTTTGTTCCGAAAAGAATGAATATAAATGTATGCTAAATTTGTCACATAGTTTAAGTATTACTTTCAAGAATGCTTTGTTTGATGGGTGGAACTATAACAACCACACTGAGAATGATCTTTCTTTAATTTTCATCATTTGGCCAAGTAAATATTTACAATGTTATTAAGTGCCTGACATTCAGACTCAATCGAAGAGGAGGCCTGGGGAAAGTCAGGGAATTGCACCATTCACAACCCCACTAAGTAGAGAGGTTCTACAGAAGGCTGGGCGGTGAAATACCCCTCAGCACCCCCTCATCCGCAAATGCCGCGTCGAATGTCAATGCAACGAAAAAAAAAGTAACTATATTCACGTCATTCTCGTTTACTTGTCAAGTATCTGCACACAAAGTGAGCTTATTTCCGTCTTCGACTGGGCTTCTTGCTCTTTCTGGCTGGGGTTGACTGCTCCATAGGCACTGGTAACAGGGTTCCTCCTTTGACGCCATCTTTATCATTCATCTTATCGAGTGTTTTCTGGGCTCCAATATACACCTTAAGATCTCTCATCTGTGAAGGATGACGAGGGACATATTACTATCAACACACACTACATGCGCGTGCGCACGTAGAGTTGTCACAATATTATATCAAAACCCTACAAATTATTACAGTTTTAAGGTTCAAAAGATATACCTGTTCTTCCAAGTCCAGTATCAGTTCATCCTTCGACTTCAGTGAGAGAGCTTTCCTGCAGATGCACAGAAGCGCATGTGTCCTTCATTCATGTCAAATCAGAAGGGAAGACTAAGTTCCCTTGAGAGCTTTAAATTGACTGGACTCATCTACTGTGGAGGTGTCGGTACAATCGATAATGATGGGAAGATTAGCCCACATAACTTGAATGAAGATGGACAAGACGAGTATAGTTCAAAAGGCTGTATAAATATTCTCTATAAAGAAAATGTTCTATGCATATTAAGGTACTAAAAAGTCATCTATACCTACATTGCTTGGCATGAATGTGAAGCTCAAATAAGTTTGAAGGCTACCAAGTGTATCTTCTTTCCCTTTTTATTTTCTATTATGCGGAAGTTGAAATGTCAACACGACACAGTATGAACAACCAATTGAACTTCAATTGGAATTGGTAAATTTTCAATGCTTAACTGTATCAATTAAAGTTTGAGTCCCGAACCATCACAGAATGATATTCAAATTTCACTAGTGTGGAAAAAAGTACTTCAAAATTGAACCACAACCATGAAGTATTCAACATTGATTTCCGTGATAAAGTTCAACCTCTAAAGCAATAGCACTAAAAACTTCAGAGGAAAACAAAATTACAGATGGAGCATATACAAACAAGATGTTCGGTGTGTTTCAGAGTTGACAGATATTGCTATTTAGATTTGTCTAGAGAAATCAGCAAGGAAACATACCTCTCTTCAATTTCCTTAACCTTTCTCCGCATCATATCTTGGTTCTTGATAAGAGTTTGATTAAGCTGCAACCACAAGGAGTGACATCTGTTACTATTATGCCCTAGTGAAAACTATTGCATCTGATTGTAATATTGAAAAGGGTTAATACTACGAAAAACCCTAAACTGGTACATTTGTGACAAATTTACCTCAAACTAATTTTTTGGCCACCAAAAACTCTAAACCAGTACACATTTGACAAATTTACCCTCCTTTAGTTTTCATTAAATTTTACCGTCGAATTACTATGTTAGATTACACGTGTCAGTTTGACGGGTATACCAGTCTGGGATTTTACCCTCAGTTTGTCACAGGTGTACCAGTTTATGATTTTTATGATATTAATCCAATTTAACGGAAACTAAAGAACGGTAAATTTACCACAAATATACCAGTTTGGAGTTTTTGGTGATCAAAAAATTAGCTTGGAGTAAATTTATTACAGGTGTATCAGTTTGGGATTTTTTATGGTATTAACCCCATTGAAAATAAGGCATGTGAAAAACAAGCAAAACAACAATCAGCCATGGCTTCAGGCAGCCCTCCTCTCAAGCTTTAAACATCCAAAATCGCACAAGGTAAAACAGAGAAGGCTGAACCCTTACCTCTGCCACAGCCTTCTTTTCATCACCAAGTTTCTCCAGCTTACTATGGATGTCTTGAATCTTTGAAGTCACGGCTTTCTCGATTGCTTCTAGTTTGGAATTTTCTTTTCTACTTTTGGCTTCTAACAGGAGAGACTCATAATGCTAACAGAGAAAAACAAGAGTAGACAAAAGAATTAATAAGGGATGATACGTCCAAGGACTAAATATGTTTACTTTAAAGTCAGTCTAAGGATGATGGCAGTCTATGTAACAAAAATGACAAACATAGGTTAGAAATAAAACACTATCACAAACAGTAGCATGGGCAGTTGATATAAAATCTAATGGCTTTTGTGATTCTATGTCTGATAGATTAACAAGTTTTCAATTCAGATACTGTTCCTTCTAAGGCTATCCAACACAGCAAGTCAATAATAAAAGAGTCCTGGCACCTTAGGGCAACTCAATTCATTTTCTACCACAGACGTATTAGTGAGAAAAAGAATAGAAGAATAGCAGAAGTTTAGCAATTCTCTGAAGCTGATGCAAGCCCACTAATTCTTTTATACTTCCCATATGAGCTCATTAGACACATGCAGTATGCAAATTGAAAGGTATAAAATGTTGAATACTATATAAAAGCAAACGAAGCTGATATTATAAAACACCAGCGTAACTACTTTCCTTCTCTTCAAAACAATTCTGACGATTCCATAGAGTTCCAAGAGTAAAATGAGTTCACTTAAAAAAACAAAAACAAAATGGAGAAACATTTTTGAATCTGAAATAACTAAACTAATGTTCTATTATGGTTTTCTCCTAAAATATGTGTACTTAAAAACCATCACGTAAACCAGAAACAAAATCGAGAGAAGCTTTCACGAGTAATGCTTATAACTGTGGCTGATCAGTCAAAAAAATCTAATGTAAAAGACTATGTTAAACAGGGAGAATTGAAATTGTCTCGGTATACGCATGCTTACTTTTCTTTGCACTTCCAGCTGAGTTGAAGCTAGATGAATATAGTCGGCGTGAATCTACAAAAAAGTAACGCTACAGTGTCAGAGTAAACGAGGAAAGTCTGATAATTAAAATGGAGGTAATGTGCATTTTGCAGGCCCAATAATAAACAAGTGACATTTTGCCAACAAAATGAACATGTGAAGCACAAAACCAGAAACAGAATCTTTCATTGTCATCTGTCAGCACCTAAAACAGTAAAAGCATCACGCACCTCAAAACTTCAAACATCTCACTTAACTGAGTCCAAACTCCAAATCTTTGCATGGAAAGGAGAACCAGAAAACAAAGATATTCACAGCATACAAATAATAGGACACATGAACCTACTGCTTCAATTTTGCTGCTGAAGAGCGCCCCACTAATTTCGGAATCCTCGCTACAACCACAGCTACCACAATCTCCTTCAAGTGATTCACAGTATGAATTCATCTCCAAAAGCTTGCCGTCAGCTTTTGATTGATTAAGCCGGTGAACGTAAGTGTCCCCAACATAATCCCAAATTTGCTGTGTTCTTAAATCAAGAGAATAGCAATGTTGCGTATTTTTCCAATGGCTGATTGCGTGCTTATCTTTGTATCTACAAAGCCAGAAAAGGAAAAGCTATAATAAAGACAGCCTATCCAATCACTAAAAATATTAGAGTGAGCGAAAATTCCAGCACATAATGACTGGATCTATCACCTTCCACATCCAACAAAACCACATATCAGACAAACCCAAAGATTTTCCATTGTTCCACAAATAAAGCAGGATGGCACCTCATCTTGCTGTTGGCATAGTCGGCAAACCTGATAAAGAACAGAAACAGAATCTTCTTCACAATCAGTTCACAGACAAGCATCCCTGATGATGTCGCAAAACGAAACTACATTTCCAATAAAGGTAATTCCTTGCAATCAAATCAAGATATGTGCCTTTATTGACATCGTTAGCAATGTAATTGAACCTTGCAATAAAAACAAAGGAAGACCCTTGGGACATCACCAGCATGAGAGAACATCATGTTGACTTATTTTAACCATAAAGATTGACGAATCATGCAAAAGTTAGTATGCACATGTCCGTCGATATATCTCCTACATGGCACTTTTTCACCTTTTGATATTACATGAATTCAAAGGTAATTTTTTGCTACAAATTCACATGGACAGAGCATAGTAGAATGTCACTTGAAAAGTAAAATATGACCATGAAACATCTTAGCTTCAAGTCAGGAGATGTTTGAGGTCAAAGATCAGGATTTTGACATCAGTATGATCACCCTATACTTGTGAACACACATAAACTTATTGTTTATGCTTGGCCACTGCTATTACTCCTGTCACTATTTGACTCACGAGAAATTTGACACAGAAGTGATAGGACCATCGGATCAAATACACATGATGAGACATTGCAAAGATTATTGTGTCAGAATATAATAATCAACAAAAAATAACTCCAAGAAGCCACACCATTAACCTATTCCAAATCTCCAAATAAATGTCATGATAATTTAAAAGAAATCCTGAACTTAGTAACCACAATAGAGTAAAGGAAAATTCAACTTTTCGTTCATATACTTTCACGCTATTTCTAATAATGTCTCTATACTTTTAATTTGTCTATAGTCCTTCTACTTCGACAAATTTTCTAATCAAGTCTTTCTGACACTAAATCTGACCAAATTCAGATGAAGTGGCCATTTGATGACGACAACAGCGTATGATGCCGACAAAATATGCAGATGCCCAAGTGGACATGTATGGAAAAATTTAGCCAGTGTAGACAACCTCAAAGTGTGACATGATTCGGTGTCAGAGAAATTTTATCCATGTCACACAACAAAGACATCCGACGGTCACACCAGCGGGATTTGGCATGATTCGGTGTTAGAGAGATTTGATTAGAAAATTTGCAAAAGTAGAAGGACTTTATTTAACAATTAAAAGTACAAGGGACTTGATTAGAAAAAACATGAAAGTACGGGATAGAAACAATACTGCCGCAATTGCTATAGCCAATATTAATTATCAAAAACCAACAACTAATCCACAGTCAGCAGATTAACAGAAAGGTAGTGGCAGTAGCCGAGAAATTACAGTCTAAATTCATCTAATCTGTATCCGCAGAAGAATGCCTAACCTGACAAGACAAGTAAGTCCATTTTGTACCACATGAGCAATGAAAGGAATGGTCACACTGCGTACTCAAAATTCCACTGGTATCTGGGTCCAATCTCTCTGACATAAAAAAGAAGGTTGCAACTGTGAACAACTCTCTATAAACTCATCTCACTGCAAGGGAAACATAATCAGCAAGGGAGCACTAGCATAACTTACCAAGACAAACTGGACAAGAGGGTAGCTCCGTAAAGCCCAACGGGGGCGTGCTAGCTACATCAGCTGATTCCGTATAGTCCACCTCGTGCAGAAATAGGATATGGCATACCTCAGCCTGAATGTCCCGAAGAAGAAGAGTATGAAAAGTGAAACAGAAATTGACAATGCGATCTCACAGCAAACAAAACAGGTGCAAAAATCACGAATACCTCAGCAGGCGGAAAGTTCTTGCCATTGAAGGTGCAATAGAAACCGTCAGCAGTCTTTTGATCGATAAGCTCGATCAGCACACTGTACCTATCTTCCATCCCATCATTCCTACACCAAACACACACAATTCGCAACACAGTGATCACTAAAACTATTAAAAAGCATCTAAAAGAAACCAGACTGGAAAACTCAGTTCCGCCGTTGGAATGCTTCCAAAAAAATTGAACTTTCATACACGCCAAGGCATGATCATGACCAATTTTTCGATAATCGAGTCCAACTTTTAGATTGTCATCAGCGAAGCTAGCTAATTCCTCAAATTCTCTGCCAATTCACTTCACCAGCCGAAAAAACCAGTCGAAGTAAAACAAGCCTTGCCTGATGAATCGGAGCTCAGAGACGTCGTCGATCCGGGGGCCGCAGAACCGGACGAAGTCGTCGGGGGAGAAGTAATTGGGGACGGCGACGGCGAAGAGGGTGGTGGAACGAGCGCCGGGGCTCGAGAGGGGCGCGTGCGACAGCGTCCGGAACAGGTGGACCATGCCCCTCCGCTCGGTGAACCTAGGGCTCGGCGTAGGCGGCGGCGACGGCGAGGAGGAGGAGGAGAAGCCGCCGCAGCCGGCGGCGAGGGGGTGGTCGGTGTCCACCGAGTGGACCCGGAGGAAGAACATTTTTCTTCGGGGCGTTCTGCGATTGCCCGGCCGAGTCGAATCGCCGAGCCGCGGAGGGTGCGGAGCGAAGCAGCGAGAAGAAACTCGCGGGAACTCCTGAGTATGGCGCACGCTTCTTCCTAGAATTATAGAGGTTGCTACTTGCAAGCAAAGAAACCTAATCGGTGCAATTTAAATAATTATCGAACAATATAACTGACTTAATATCAATAATTATTTAGGGCAAATTTAAGAGAACTTGTTGAGTTGAGATTTGCACAATAAGCATTTTTTTCATTCCTTTTTGCGTGTTTAAAATAACTGAAAAAGCTAAATTTAAAATTGATAATACGGCAGATCGTAGTACGTTTTCTTTATAGCCAAATTACTTTTCGATTGAGCAGATCCGGAATCATGTGAATTATGATAAGAAGTGTATTATACGATTGCTCTCGAACGAAATAATTTGTAGGAGCTATGTGAAGACGGGGCATACTCAATGAAATATAAAGATTTAGGAGCATGGCGTAACGAGAATAGAAGATGGTGGAAAAAATAACGAGGATTATTAAAAATAAATTAATTTTTTAGCCCTCCCTAAATGCGGGCTTTGCTTGACCACCCTTTAACCTTCAATTTCTCGCTTATGTCTTCTCGACGTATAATTTTGCAATCAGCTCATTCTCACTTTATTATTATCAAATGATGACACATCCAGGTTTAACATTGGTAATGAATTCTGCCGACATTGACAGCAAAAAAAATTGATTGAGGCCTAAACTGACCTATGTCGCGGATTCTAATTCTCTTCTTTCGGCTAACCAAAAAACAAAACCATGACCAAAAAAGCTAGAACAATCCTAGATGTTCTAAAACTGAAATACAAAAGCAGTCTAGTGTCTCTTTTGTTTGGCATAGAAATTGGCATTAGAGGTGATTATCAAGCAATTTTGCTCCATTTTTGCCCATCATACAATATACCTTTACAAAATAGTAGCACCTACAGTAAAGTTGTATTAAACAGACTCAAAAGGTAAATGTTGAGAAAAATGACACCACAAGAGCTTGAACTTTTCCCCGTTATGCAATCTAGTAAGTAGTAACTGAACTTTATTTTTGATCAATTGAGCACCTCAACTATCGAAATGTTTCAATGTTAGGCTTCTGCATCATTTTGTATGATTTTGCCGATGTCAACTATCTACTTAGGCATAAACAACGACGTGGAAAGCTAAGTCATTGTCTATTTTCCGACCCAACACAAAAGAAAACTTTCCTTTCCTTGTTTTTTTCTCTTTTACCTTTCCTTCTTGGTTTTCTTCTTCCTCCTTGCTTCGCCGGCTGCCATTGCTCCAAGGACGCCTCCAAAACCGCCACCGGCAACCACACTTAGCGGCCACCATCCGTAGCCATACCGCTATCGCCAGTTTTGGGGTTGGTGGCAAGGCACGAGGGTCGGCATCTTGGCAAAAACGACGCTAAGAGGAAGGGGAGGAGGAGTTTTTTTTTTCCGTATTTCATTGGAAGAATGAGGTGACCATCCGCGTCATTACATTCACCTAATCAAACTGCCAACTTCAGCAAAAATCATGTGATCTGATACAAAACCTCAATATCAAATTATGTTGTGAAAGTTGAGGCACTTCATATAACATATGATTACTAGATTGCACGATGAGAAAAAGTTCGGACTCGTGCGACGTTATTACCGCTATAATTTCGAGCTTTTTAAGCCGAAGCTTTACTTGGCAGTCTATTCCCATTTTTTCTTTCCCATTACGATCAGATCATGTGAAGACTTAAAAAATTTCCGAGAAGAAATGAACTCCACAGAGAAAGACATGTACTATTGAAAGGAAAATGAGAATGCTGAAACTTGTCTTCTTCGAAAGCCTGATTCGAGGGCGAAAGCCTAGTTTCCAAGGAGCACGTCAAAGTTAAGGACAAGTTAGTCTTCAAGCCAGCAGGTCTCCTTAGAAAGCTAATTTTGAGCGGGCAGTCCAAGTTTGACTTTCTTTCTTGTGCATGAGAACTGACCATTGCCCAAGAGTTCAGCTTCACAGAATATTCTTGCACCCCTAGGCCTTGTCAAATTGCCAATCACAACTATTCCCCTTGCCTTTCTTTTTTCCTTGGAACACCAAATCCATTGAGGAAAGGAGGGAAAAGAGAAACAAAAGATGCTCTCAGCGTATTGAGATCTTCCCAAATCAAGAAGGCTATGCAATCCTTCCGTTTGCTTATCGTGACTCTATTGTCTCTCTCTCCAAAGGTCGATGACCATGATTTTGTTTTAGAAAGAGAGAGGAAAACCGTAATTATCAGGTAATCCGGTAAACTGATGATAAGACCCACGTGATTAACGATCCAAAAGATCCTGGTCTACATGACCTGTAAACCATAGGCTATGCACGACATCGACGTACACGAGGTGGTGGCCAGAGGGTAGAGAGGGAGACTGGGGAATAGCTTTTAGGGTGGCTGAAGGCTCAAGAATATGGTAAAGTGGGATCCAGCATGCTTTTCCTTTCCCCGTCCTTGTTGGTGCTAGTTTGATGTGTGTGAAACATATACCATCGGAAGTCTAGGCCATCGTGAATTAAGAACATCACAGGAAAGAGAAGAAACTTACCTTGGTCAACTAATAGGTGCTGCTGATTATAGTATAAAACTATTTATTTAATATATGCTGTCCAATCAACATGCTTGCCAAAAGATAAATTTGGGAAGAAAACAGTGTAATCCCTCTTCTAGAAGCCAAAATGCATGCCCATCAATGACGCGGTTCCCTCCTTTTGAACTTCCACCACCAAACACTACACGGTATCTCTCTTCGACCTTTGACATATAGACCTTGAAACCACCCATGTCTTCACCTCATCTCAATCCTCACATCTCCTCCTCCATCATTGCACATCTCTAATTTCTCCATTTTCTTCAAGCTCATACGAGACACACCTCTTCTTGTTCTGATAGTTTGTTCTTGAGAAGTTTGAGCAAAGACCCGCTTCGATCGAAGTGATTGTTTTTTCGTGTTCGATGGCACCTAGTACTATCCGAAAGGCGATCGGGGCCGTCAAGGACCAGACGAGCATCGGCATCGCCAAGGTCTCGAACAACATGGCAGTGGAGCTCGAGATCCTGGTGGTGAAAGCCACCAGCCACGACGAGGACCCCGCAGACGAGAGGCACGTCAGGGAGATCCTGGCCTTCACCGCGCACTCCAAAGGGTACCTGGAGACTTGTATTGCCCTGATCTCGAAGCGGTTGAGCAAGACGCGGGATTGGATGGTGGCCCTCAAGGCTCTCCTGCTCATACACCGGATAGTGGTTGATGGCCATCCCAATTTCGAAGATGAGATCGTCTATGCTTCTCGCCACGGGATGCGGCTGCTCAACATGTCGCACTTCCGGGATGAGGCGCACTCGAATTCGGGGGACCATTCGAGTTTCGTGAGGTTCTACGCCATGTATCTCGAGGAGAAGGTTGAGTTTTCGGTGTTTGAGAAGAGACAGGATGGTGGCGGTGGTGGTGCTGAGGGTAAATATGAAGAGAGACATGAATTCGATCAAGACAGGAGGTCCAGTCCAGCGAAGAAAGAGGTCGTGTCGATCAAAGAAATGAGGCCGGAGAGACTTTTGGTCAGGTTGAATAACCAACTGAGAATTCTTGACCGGGTTTTGGCTTGCAGGGTGGCGGGAGCGGCCAAGACTAGTCGATTGGTGCTCGCTGCGCTCTACCTGGTGTTGAAGGAAAGCTTCGGGCTGTACGGCGAGATTAGCGAGGCCTTGGAGGTGTTTCAAGATCGATTTGCCTTGATGGAATATGGGGACTGCCTCAAGGCCTTTGATGCTTACGTCGGTGCGGCAAAGTTGATCGATGAGCTCATGGGGCACTACAAATGGTGCAGGGACGCGGGGATCGCGCGGATGTCCGAGTTTCCTGAAGTGCAGAGAGTTTCTGATGAAGTCCTGAGAACTCTTGATGGGCAGCTGAAGGAGATGAACCAGAACAGACCTAGCAAGAATAGCCCCGAGAGAATTGGGGAAGCGAATCTTAACCCACCAGTCGAGGAACCGAATATGAACGAGATAAAGGCGCTTCCTGCTCCGGAGAATCACGTGCCCCCCGCACCTCTGGTCGAACCCCAACCCGAGCCGCAGCCTCAGCACGCCACAGGAGAACTGATCGATCTAACGGATGATGGCGTTTCGGCTGACAAGCAGGGCAACAAGTTGGCTGTGGCCTTGTTCTCGGGCGCACCAAATGCAACAACTAACGGGTCATGGGAAGCATTCGCATCGAACGGACAGCCCGAGGCTAATTCGGCATGGGACACGCCGGCGGCAGATGAAACTAAAGCTGATTGGGAACTGCTCCTTGTCGAAACGGCTAGCAACCTAGCGAAGCAACAAGCCGACATGGCAGGGGGATTCGATCCCTTGCTCTTGAATGGCATGTACGATCAGGGGGCCGCGAGGCAGCACGTGAGCGCCGACCAATCTAGCGCAGGCAGCGCAAGCAGCGTGGCCTCTCAGGTAGTCCCGGGCAAGGCCGAGAACCGGGTCCTGGCGTTGCCGGCCCCAGACGGGACGGTCCAACCGGTGGGCCCTCAGGACCCGTTCTCGGCGTCGCTCCAGCAGCCGCCGCCTCCGTACGTGCAGATGGCAGACGTCGGGAGGAAGCAGCAGTTGCTCGTGCAGGAGCAGCAGATGTGGGAGAGCCACCGGTGGGAGGGGACGATGCAAGGGCATCAGGTGGGTTCAGGTTACTACAACGGTTCTGTCCCCGGGAACATGGCGATGCCTTACGGGATGCCGCAAGGAGGATTCTATTACACGACCTAATTTGTGTTTCGTCATTTTTTGGACCATTTTTGTTTCGTTTTAATTCTTTTTTTGGGGGGAAGTTTTTCTTGTGAAATTAAGTGTCGTTGCGTCAGAAGGAAGGGAGTGTAATTATACGCAGCATATGGGGTACTCTCGAGCTTTCATGTTGTAAAATATATGAATGTGCAAGTCATTTATTCAGATTAAAATTGTTGAAGCATAGAAAGATCGACGGGGGCTATTTGTGCGAAGACCATAATGACCTTTTCTAATCTAGAAGGGGAGGTGCCGCTCGCCTATAATTGCGATTGTATTGTGGTGAGCAGATGCAGACTTCTTTGACTTGACTTGCCGGTCGATGATAGTTCTGGGGGGTGGCGATCCTTGCGAAGATTAGAAGATGCAATTGTCAACGGTCAAACCCGGATTGCTACACTGCGTTGGCGTTCCCTCTTCTTTCAACCATCACGAACTATTTCCTTCTCATTCCCCACTCTCCCTTTCTCTCAATGACGAAAACTTTCCCTTAATTCCGCTTTTTACAGCAGAGGAAAAAACACGATACAGAAAAATGATAATGCTTCTCGTGGACCTCCCGTGGATTGGATTGTGCTCCCGGGCGGGTTGCAAATTTGGAATCTAAAGGGTGCGTTCGTTTCGCGAAAAATAAGTGATCTGGAAAATATTTACCGAAAAATGATTGCTCATATCGTTCAGAAAAATTAGCCAACGGAAAATGTTTTTATCATCAATAACAATTTACATCTAACTATTTTCGTGGGCGATGAAAAGATTTTCCATTTATTTATTTTTGTAAGCGATACAAGCGATTATTTTTTAAAAAATATTTTTCAAATTGCTCATTTTTCGTGAAACGAACGCACCTTAAAAGAGAATCGAATATATTTGTACGTCTCTCTAATAAGAAGAAGGAGAATAAGAAGGTTCTCTTCGACCCTGGCGATGGCATAATATTTGAAAGATAATTCATTTGTCAAATGATATAGAATGTGACCCAGAGGTTATACATATTTCAGGTCTCGAGCTAATTACGTCTACAAAATCGCAGGTCCAATTCCTCAAAGGTTGGCGCATTTGGATGGTGAGCAAGAGGTTTCCATATTTGAAATTAGAGTTCTTTTTTTTTTGGGTCAAATAAGGCTTTTATTCAAACGATTAGGGTGAAAAGAAGCAGCCGGGCTTCGGTACACAAGTGGTTCTAGAAATTAGAGTTCACATGTACAAATCTCAATGGAACTATTATGAGCCGGCGCCATATGCGCAGGCTGGCGAAAGATAGAAACTTAACTTATTCATAAGACTTGGAGAGTGTTACACACACCTTCAACTAGTCAAGCCACTACGCTTGTGCATTTGAGTTATTAAAATAAATATGAAGAGATTATTTTTCACTTTTTGGTTAGCAAGATAATTTCTTTGTTGCTCTTATTAACAAACACATATATAAAGAGACTGCAACCTCACAATATAGAAAGTTGATGTACCGTGTGTTGCGACCGACCTCCCCGCTCTTTTATCGAACATGTGCAAAAAGAAGAGAGGGCTCGCCTGGTACATGCTAAGTTTAGGTTCAGGACTTAACTCGGGCTCTCCCAAGCCCATATCATATCGCGACTTAGGGTTAAATATTTAACATGCAAATGATTTATACCAAGGAGTCGCCATTAATCGATTTGGGGTGGGTCGATTAGAAACCCAAATAAGATGATGGGGGAATCATCCTATTCCTGCGAACCAGAGATTAACTAAGTTCGGGGACTTGGTTACACTAGTTGAATAACTAATGTCCCTTCGGTACCTTTTTACCCTGTTCATTTTTTTTGAAAATATTTGTCAGACAATTTAGATTAATTTTAGGACCTTTCTCCTGACATGTTAGGTAATCAAGCGAGTACATAATCAGAAACAATTAGCAGTTAAAAACACAACAATTCATGCAACCTAAGGTTCTAATCCTAACTAAGTCAAATGACATTTAAAAACACAATGGTTCACGAAATTGTATTAAAAAACATGCATAATAATACAACGGTAATAAAAATAACATGCAAAATACTACCGCACAACCTCAGGCTTGTCTAATTTAAACATGGCAAAAACATGCATAGTAATATCACATTAAATTAAAACAACAAATATATCACATAATAAAAAAAATTTGAAATTTTTTTAAAAAAAGGATAAAATAAAATAAATACGAAATTATTTTTTTAAAAAAATAATAATAAAAACAGGAAGGGAAAAAAAGAAAAGAAAATAAAATTTTTTAAAATTTTTAATATATATTTTTTTAGTTTTTTAAAAAAATAAATAAATAAAAAAGGGTTGGTGGATCCTGACCGGGTCGGAATCGATCCTGGTCAATGGATCCGACCTGGTCGTTGACCTGGGTTAGGTCGGCTGAACCAGGTCAGGCCGAACCCGCGTGAGCAGACGCCGGTGAAGCCGAAAATCGGCCTCTCGCCGGCCGACCCAGACTGGCGCCACCCCCAATTTGGCTCCTGGGAACTCCACCGAGCCTCGCCGGCCACTTGGGGTCGTCGTCCGATCGCCGCTCGCTGGCCAGTGACCAGATTAAAAACCAGTTTCATTGAGAAATTTTGTCAAGCAGATGGTGTGCACGACTAAAAACAGGAGATTTTCGACCTGTTCCGACGAACTGATGGATTCAGGCAACCCAACCTACCTTTAGTAACGACACACGGACGGCGGGGGACGACGGTATGGGCCGGGACTCGCGCGAAACGGCCGGCACAGGTCCCGGCCTAACCGAGCAGAAAAACAGAGCAAAACAGGGCGGTCGGGACGCAGGGGGAATCTCACCGTCGACGGCGCGTCTGGGGGGCTTCTGGCTGATCAGAGGGCGACGGCGACGCTGCTGGGAACCTGTAGAAGACGGATCTCCTCTCTTTCTCTCTCTTTTCTCTCTGATTCTCTCTCTGTTCTCTCTCGGTTTCTCTCTCTCTCTCTCTCTCTATTTTTTTTAAATTGCCGACCCCGGGGCCTCTCTCTCTTTCTGGCTTTGTAGCCGGCGAGTGCCACCGCTTCTGCTCCCCCACGTCGGCTGACGACGGCCTGCACCGGCCCACCTGCCCCACGACTTTCGCGGCCATTTGCAGGCCGGTGTAGGGGGGCCAGTTCGATGAGGGTGCAGAGAGCCGGGGAAGAGAGGAAGAAAGGAGGAGAGATGGTTGGGTTTTTCGGGGAGGACGGGACTGGCAATTAATGCCAGTCCCGTCAGTGTGCCTCTTCGGCTCTGCTCTGGCCGGATGGGGACAGCACGGAGCAGTGGCGCCGTGCGTCACCCTACGGCCAGAACAGGGGCGAACAGGGGAAGGACAGCGATCGTCGGCGGGGGAGAAGGAAGGAGAAGGGAGCTGGGCCGAGCCGAGCCCAACTCGTGCGGAGGAAATAAGAAAAAGCGGGCTGGGCCTGCGCGGGGGGGGGGGTGGGGGGAGAAAAAAGAAAGGAAAAGAAAAGGGCCAGGTCGGCCCAGCCCCGACTCGGCCTGACTCGTTTTTTTTTTTTTGAAATTTTGAATTTTTTTTTACTCTAATAGACCCTATTAATGCAAAATGTGCCTAATTTCTATATGCAATACATTTAAATAGAATTTTTTTTTGTTTTAGGAATTAAAGAAAATTAACTCTTAAATTTTGGGCAATTAATTTTGGGCAAATTAAAAATAGGTGTCAACACTGTGATATATTATTAAAAAAAAAAACCAAACATGTGTTCTTAGTTCCAATTCCTACATAAAATTTTCATGCCAAACGTGTTTTCATGAAAATAGAAAAATGGAAACGAATATAGTTTTCATTTTCAATGAATGGAAATGTTTTTTGAAACCAAATGGGCCATAAGTAAACTCGACTCTCGTTACTTTCAATGAAATTATTCCCTTAATTTTTAATTATAAAATAATTTATAAATTCATACTTCTGTCGCTTTGGTCGCGGGGCTACAACCTCCATGATCGCAGTGATTGGGCTCATCTCCATCGAGTGGATTGATGTCAGAGAGAGAGAGAGAGAGGCGGCCATGGAGGTCACGATCTCCGTTGATTTGCTCCAATGGAGATCTGCAGTCACACGCGACCACGACCTCCATGGTTGATGGTGGTGGAGCTCGGCTCCATCGATTCACTGGGATGTTCCATTCAAAAGGAACTTTTCTATCGAAAATTCATTATCTTTGAAAAAAAGAAATTTTTCTGTCGAAATTCAGTAACATATCACCGAAATTGGGACATTACTGCATATCTTCTTGTATACATTCTTATTAGATGGAGAGCCGACACCTCATATTAAAATTTTGACATTGTCTGTTGCAAAAAAGAAAATGGGTTAATATAACGAAAAACCCCAAATTGATACACTTGTGATAAATTTACCCTAAACTAATTTTTTGACAATAAAAAACCTCAAAGTGGTACACCTATGATAAATTTACCCTGAACAAAATTTTTGAACATAAAAAACCCAAAACTGATACATTTGTGACAAATTTATCATCCATTAAATTAGATTAATACTATGGAAAACCACAAACCAGTACACTTGTGACAAACGGATGGTGAAACCCCAAATTGATACACTTGTTAACTGCCACGTGTCATTTAACTCAAAAATTTGACTATAAAATTTAACGAAAATTAATATAGGATAAAATTGTCACAGGTGTACCAGTTTTAGGTTTTTAGTAGTCAAAAAATTAGTTTGGAGTAAATTTATCACAAGTATACCACTTTGAGGTTTTTCGTGGTATTAACCTAAAGAAAATTTAACTATTTCGAGATATTTAATAATAGCATCAAAGTATTTCCATTTCCAGTAAATTTTATTTTTCCATATTGTATTACTCGATAACAAAGTGCAATGATATACATCGTATTAGTTATGACGAAAGACGAACGCTTGCAAAGAAAGTTAAGTCACAAAAGATATGCTAAGAAAAAAAGAATATTTTATGAATGATAAGAGAATAAAATCAAATAAATTTGTAGGAGAAATTAATTGTTTATCAACAATTCAATCGAGAAAACTAATTTCTTTGTCTGAGTAGTTCCTTTTATCCTTCGCTCGATAAGATAACCTAATTGTATACGAAAAAACCAATTCCATGAAGTAAAACTAATTCCCGAAAAAGTGAGAGCCTTATCTTCGCATTTAGGAAAAAATAAAATAAAAAATAAACAGTATATGAACATTATCATTACTACAATAAGATCAATGAAAAATACGGACGTCGATCACTTATAGAAGCACAATGAAAAGGGGGAATTTTCCAAAAAAAACCCTAAACCTATTGTATTTGTATAGATCTAGTTATAAACCTTTCAACTTGGCCAATTTAGTCCTAAACTTTTGAGAATTTACCAATTTATTCATAAACATTTCAATTGTGCTAATTTGATCATAAATTTTTTAACAATTTGCCAATTTAATTATTCGAGTCAATTTTGGTCAAAAATCGCCGACGTAGTAGTTTAGTCAGCATCGGCTATTCTTCATGGCATGGCCGGTGTTGACGTGAATAATTTTTTCAAAATGTTTTAAAAAATTCAAATTATAATGATGTTTTTATTATTTTATCTTTTATCTTTTTTTTTTCCAACTCTAGGCCGGTGAGGTCGCCGGTTGACCCTCGTTGGCCACAAGAGGGGGTTGGCGACTCTTAGCTAGTCTTGGCAAGGGCGTCACGGCCCCTGCTAGCCCCAGGTACGGGGCCTAGGCAAGGGCCACGACCCTTGCCCAGCCAAGGTTGGAACAAAAAAGAAATTCAAAAATTCAAAAAATTGTAAAAATTATCTTCGTTAGCATTGACCGTGCTATATAGGATGATCGATGCCGACTAGACCGCCACATTAGTGATTTTTGGCCAAAATTGGCCAAAAGAACTAAAAATCAAATTATCAAAAGATTTAAGATTAAATTGATAAATTGTCAAAACGTTTAGGATTAAATTGATGCAGTCGAAAGATTAACAACTAAATTGAAAAAAATTTAGTCTATGGAAACGTTTTTTTGTGGATCGATAAGTTTTTCGTCATTCAAACACCGAAAAGTCAGAAAATAATTTCCTGAAAACAATTTTCCTTCAAACACATTTGTTTTGCAGAGAATGATTGATTTGAAAAATATTTTCCTAAAATATAGTTGTTTGTATCGCTCACAAAAATAAATGAACGAAAAATATTTTTATCGTCATTGAAAATGTTTTGTTTGACATTTCCATGGGATACAAGGGATAATGAAAATATTTTGATTGATATTTTTATCTTCGACCGATAATGTAGATTTTTTTTTCATTGGCTAATTATTTCAAGGGATACATTTTTAGGAAAATATTTTTCAAATCACTCATTTTTCGCGAAATATAGCTTTAATGTAGCTTTAGAATATATATATATATATATATATGTGTGTGTGTGTGTGAAAAGAATCCGAGTTAGTGGGCTGGACAGCGAAAGAGCGATTGACGAGTGGCTTTCTAAGGTGGGCCGAAGGGCTCCTCTCTTGGTCTCCAACTCTAATGTATTGAAAGATTACTGCATACAAAGGACCTTAATGCATCATACGGATCTACGTTTTTCCCCCTATATAATAAAGATACAATGGCCAGCCCAGTAACATGCTGTCCAGCTTATCCAAATAGCTTTGTGCATTGATTTCCTACTCAGCTGAAAGAGTTATTTCATAGGATGCCACATCACACGATCCCATATTGACTTGATTTTTTTTAGCCTGTCCTGTCTATACCTCTTATCTCTCTCTCACAGACTATTGCTCTGCCTTTTTACAGAGTGCGGAAATCAAAACCCGCACCTATGATACTAGCATCTCCACCCTCTAATTCCCTTACCACTAGGCCGCGTGCCAAGTGGCCATGCTGACTTGATGGATCGGGGAGATATTTATTGATACATAGTCTTGGTTAAATGTTTCCATTAAGTTACCAAACAACCATTCCGCGACTTCTACCTGTTGAGTTTTGAGTCTCTTTCTTTTTGGGAGCAAGTGACAACGGAATTGGTAATGGTGGAAACTCACTTTGTACTACTGAGGTGCTGAAGAGAAGACTCGCCGTTATTAATCAATTTCACTTCATATAAGTTGATGGAGTATATTTATGAAAATTAGAGATTTCCCTATTGAAGAATATTCCTAGAAATATTATTGGATATTAAGTATATTAGTTGATATTTCGTCATTTCCTAGGATAGATAATTTACTTGTTAGATTTGATTTTTTTTTCCTGTACATTTTGTTCGAGTATAAACACCCTTGACTCTAATACATTGATAATAATAATAAAAAAAACCAATTGAGTAATTTTGGTCCTTATCGATTCTCTTTCTCTGGAAAATCCTAAAATATATACATAAGTAAATACATATGCCTTGCCAGAAAAGGATGCCACAAAGCTAACCCTTTGCTTTTTACCCATTCTTTGTTTACACAGGTGCGCCATAAAACGTCCGCGGGAATATAAACCGCAACCTTCATTAAAGAGCTCCGAAAGCACGTCATTTAAGCAATTCGTCCAAATCTCGCCAGTTTGAATAAACCATTTCCCGTGAAAACGTTTACTTCAATAGAGAAAAAAATTGCGAAAAGGAGGTGTCAGACCCTAAAAAAAATCATTTACAAGATTGTGCATACGCTATCTCAACAATGTCGGACACATACATTACTCATTGTACTAAACCAACAAGTTTGGCTAAAAACACCGAGAATCCCCTTATTCAGTTGCCCAATATCATCACCTAGGACTAATACGTAAGCCAGCAGTTGATTAGCTAATTACTTGGACAACAAAACAATCTGGTCAGCTGCAAAATCTCGATCACCGCCTTCTTCGTCCCGGTGATGTTGCCAGCCAATCTCATTTGCTTCTCCATGTTCACCAGCTGATCTATTGCGGCTTCCAAATTGCCTCCGCCCACCTGTCACGCCACGCGAATAAGCATAAAAATTGGATGATTCAATAAAAAAGAAGAAGCTAGATGTTTGTAGATGTTACTCGTCAGTTCTGTGATGTGAGTTTCTCGTATGTCCAAGATCCCGTTTTCTGCAGATTCCCAATCCTTTGAGGAAATTCCTCAATTCCTGTCCATTTTAAATCCAGCTTAGTTAATGATGATGACTGTCCGATCGAGTCGGGGATCTCTCTCAACAACCAGCATCCATGTAATGACAATTGCCGTAGAGATGGTAGATGGCCTATGGAGCTGGGTATGCTGGCTAATGAACAAAAATCTAGATCCAGCTTAGTTAACGACACAAGAGAGTCCATGAATTCTGGAAGTTGAGCAAGTTTTTCACATAACGTGGCATCTAGAGTCTCTAGCTTCGTCAAACAACCGCTTGTAATAGGAATCTCTTCTATAGCAGTATCATATAAGATAAGCTCCTTCAATTCTTCCATTCTACCTACTCCCGCTGGAAGCTCCTTCAGTCTTATACAATGTTTGACATTCAAGGAGACAAGGGTCTTGATGTCCCCGAGAGAAGGATGAATCTCTTGCAGCTCTGAACATCTTTCAAGATTCAAAATTTCCAAGCTTTCAAAAGCGGACAAGTCAGGAGTTCGTTTTAAAGAAGGACAATTTGAGAGGTTGAGAACTTTTAGTTCAGTTGCCATCTGAAAGAAAGAAAGGATATTTCAATAAGATTGGATTGCTACAACATGTGATTTTCCACTGGTTCCTTTTTTTTACTGTTCTTAAGATTTTTCAAAAATACTCATCCTCCACTACTCATTTTATTTAGAGTTTTTTTTATTAAAAAAAACATATACGTGTTTCAATTTTCGGTTCCCATGCAGCCATGCTATCATTGCTTCGGTTCTCCACTACTTCACGTTCGTTTTATTTGAATGTTCCTTAGGAGTGTTTGGCTACGTCACCAACATATAAATATATCCTGCGCATATCTATTGCAAAAAGAATGTCGGGGATATACAGGTGCCAACTATAGTTTCTCATTGCATTAGGCAAATCTTCCAATTTGGCTAAAATAAAAATCATCTGGTTAGCACTCAGAAAAATAACATATAATTCGCTCTCACAAAACTTATTATAAAGCAATGCACTTATTGAAGTAGTAGTGTTGACTTTTGTTTCTTAAATAATTGATTCTATCAATGACCATTCAAGTAGCGTTTCAAGTAAAAGGCAGCTAAAATCTTTGTGGGAACGTAACCAAACGATACCAAAATAGTTGTAACTTTTGTATTTCTCATGAAAGAAGATTGATATATAAATATAAGAAGAATTGCTAAAACGACATACTTTTACTTGGGCAGAAGATCACTTGGAAGACATAAACCATTTAGATTAAAACAATCTTTTATCTTAGGAAGGATATTAAAACTTTCTAAATCAAAGATATGACAACTTGGTGCTATTTGACCTTCAACAACGTGATTATTCACAAGAGGTATGCCTTCTCTACATCTTACCTTGAGTAGAGCCCATCCTCCCCAATCATCCGAAAACATACTCCAAGATAGATCGAGAACGACTAATTTCTTTGGATGAAAGTTGGCCACTGCGAAATCTGATGGACAACGCTCCCACCAAAGCCATCTTAATTGAGGAAGTAAGTTCCGGAAATCTCCAACTACATTTGCACCGTTCATTTGAAGGAACCTCAAGTTGGTCAGCTCTTTAAATTGTTCACCTAAGTAGTTTTGCTGGTCATATTTGTCGAGACGAAGGGCCTCAATCTCACTAGTGCTCTGCAATTATGAAATACTGTAGACCTTAAGTTTTGAATGATGAAAGGAGAACAACTGCACATAAGAAAAGATGGACTAATTTCAATTTGTTGTCATGATATTATAGCAAAGGCTTCTAACTTTCAACTTCATGAAACGATAGGTTGTGGTTGCGTATTATTTATCCAATTTATGTAGAAAAAGTGAAACTCAAGTGGCTGTTGTCGAGGTTTTCCTCTTCTAATTATGCCCTTTGCAATTTTTACCGTTCAAATTCCCAAAATTGCATCCTTTCAAAATTACAATAGAAGACCTCTCTTTATGCACACACTAATCGAAATTTTGCTAGTAGAAGCAGTAAGTTTTGAGGACTCAAGAATAAAAATAATTTTTATCTTAAACGAGAAAGAAAAGATGGACTCACGTTCACCGACTAAGACAAGTAGAGAAAGCTTTTACCTTATTGTTGTCAAGCACATCTAAGGCGTCCTCATAAATCCATATTCTACTTCGCTTTTCAGGCTTCTTTCGATCTTCTATACGAACAATTTCCCTTCCAAGATCTCTTAGTTGATCATGCATTACTAGCTTGTCGTCTTGTCAATCTTAATTAGGGACATAAGACTTAATACTTCAATCCCATTCATCGGGAAAAAACCACAAGCATCCCACATATAACTCGGAATGTGTTTAGAAAATCCACTGAAAAAACACGCAATATCCAAAAATATTTGTTGCTCATAATAATCTAATGCCTGGTAGCTTATCCTCAACTTCTCTTGCACTTTCTCATGAGGCACTTCCTTTAATTTCTTGAATGTATCTTTCCATACTTCTCTTTTCTTTCCACATAAGAATGAGCCTACAACTTCAAGAGCTAAGGGAAGCCCCCCAGTAGTAGATGCAACATCACGAGATATAGCCTCATAATCACTCGGAGGAGAATCCTTTCGAAATGCATGTCTACTAAATAAAATCAATGATTGATCCGAAGGCAACTCATGGAGTTGGTACATGTGGCCTGCCCTAGCATTGTCAAGAATAATCTTGTTTCTAGTTGTTATGATTACCATACTTCCTACTCCAAACCAACTACCATCTCCAACTAAAGCATCCAAGTGAGTACTGTCATCCATATCATCAAGAAGAAAGAGGACTTTCTTATGTTTAAATCGAGATTTGATGACAGTGATTCCCTCGTCAACATTATACACATCACACAAACTTCTTGTAATGTCAAAAATGAGTTGCTTTTGTATGCATTCAATACCCTTATGCCGAGATGTTTCTCGAATATTTGCCACGAAGCTACGATACTCAAAATGACTAGAGAGTTTGTTGTATAACACCTTTGCAAGAGTTGTCTTACCGATGCCGCCCATTCCATAAATTCCGATAATCTTTGTATCATCAAATTTGGCATCTATCGAGCTCATAATCTTTTTCACATGATCATCAATTCCCACCAACTGGTCGGGAACATTTAGATGAAAAAGTCTTTTTAACTCACTCATAACTTCTCTTACAACAATTTTAACTAGTGCTCCTTCATGCCTGTCAAAGAACAATATATATTTCAACAATATATATATTTCAAGTAAGATCTAGTTATGAGAAATGAAATGATGTTTTAGTAGAGAATAATGTACCCCTCATTAATTTTCATTGATTCCCAGCCTTTCAAGGAACCGACTTCTTGAAGCGCTTCTTCCCATTCCTTCACAATCATTTTGTCCAAATTCCTTTTATGTGCATTGATAGCATCTCCTAATCTTCCTGCAAGATGTCGCAAATGCGAGGGTTCCACTTTGTAAAAAATGGGTAATACTATTTGCCCCATGCTACTCTTGCACCTCAAAATCTGAACGAGCTCACGAAGGCACCATTTGCTAGAAGCATAATCCTCAGAGATAATTGGGATTGAGATCTTCGATTGTCTTATACAATAGAGAAGCTCCGGACCAATCTCCTCACCAACATGGAGCTCATTGTCATCTTTGAACACATGGATTCCTGCATCGACAAGGCTAGTATAGAGATAATCAGTGAAGCCTTCGCGAGTGTCTTTCCCTCTGAAGTTCAGGAACACTTCGTAATCATTTCCTTTCAGCTTTTTGGTTCCGCCTCCATAATCACCTACATGTTGAGAGGTCGATGAGGAATACGCCCCGGATATCGGATCTTCTGAATGAGCGGGTTCTTTTCTTTTCATCTTGAGAGGATTGTATTGATACCACAGTAGTAAAGAGATTGATGGAGCAAAGCCTCAAAAGAAGAGAAACATGGAATCCCAAATCTAGGAATTGCAGAAATGTCTCTCAGAACTCAATCGGAGGGACATATTCAAACAAAATTAAAGAACCTTACTCACTTTAATCAGAAGAAAATGGAGCAATTAAAGCAGGAAACAGAGAAGAGTAAGGAGGCGTGGACTACTTGAGGAGTGCTCAAACAACACAGTTCGCCCCCTGCTGTGATATCCACCAATTCTCACCCTTCGACGATGGATTACCAGCACGCAACACTCTCTAAATTGTGCGCTTGGACAATGCTGAATTATTCATGCCGACCGAACTGCCGCAATGCATGCTTCCCAGAAAGGATAATTATTGCGCGCGCAATTTCCGGGGCATTATTGCATGCGACGCGTGCTGCACAGTATGGACAATTATTGCCTTTCCTATTAATAAAAGAAGAGCAAAGAAAACTAATGACCAATACTCACATGCTCCTAGTGCGAAGGTACACGAGTCAATGACAAGACCATATCAATCGTCGGATTATATTGGATTTGTTAATGAATGTATGCAGGACACTCTGATGATATGGAGTTAATAACAGCAATTCCTTTCAATTGGGCTGCATACGGTGTGTTCCTACAGGAGGAAAAAAATATGGGGCTTGATGATGCCTTGATGCGAAGCGTACATTCAGACAGAGTAATTTGGAAAATGTATTGCTATATGTTGGCCAACTGACGTTAGGATAATGTAGAAAAAAGGGTGCTTTTTTTACAGCTCATCCGACAGGGACGCGAAAACGAAGTTCCTGTCTAATCTCTCAGCTACTGAAGGGTGACAAAGGCTGGTTAACACAAGTTTAGTTCAAACAGCTGCCGTTGATTTGTTTTAGCAATGTCTGGAGACGGTGGCCACTTTTAGCAAGAAACTTTTAGCATCTAGTCATTTTGTATAAAACTGATTGGCTCTGTTCAATTCAGTTTCTTCACAATTAAGTTGCATGATATATGTATTTATATAGAGAGATGCAGTTGTACGTGCGCCACAGCTTGAACAATTGTTCGACCATTACTGTGAAGAAATCTTTTTAATCGGTGACATTTTTCGATGTCTTTCTTAGAGATTCCAACCCCTAGTAATGTGGGACAATGGCACTATAAGTGTCATAACTTTCATATGATGCTTACTCGAATGTCATAACCTTTTTTTAGTCACTTGAGTTTCATAATTTGAGACCCATAATTTTCGTACGGTACCTATTCGGGTGCCATAACTTTTTTTTTCCAATCACTTGAATGCTACATGACTTTTTAATCGATCAATTTAGGTGTCATAACTTTTTAAAAACGCTTACCATGTTGAATTTCTGGCACTCAAATGATCAATTAAAAGTTATGACACTCAAGTTAACGTTTTTTAAAAGTTATGCCACTCATGTAGTAGAAAAAAAGTCATGGTACTCAATTGAGTATCGTGCAAAAATTATGACATTTGCGGTGTTCTTATCCCACTTTCACAGGAAGCTGCTCATGAAAAGGAGTTTTTAACTGCACACTCACATACTCTCTCTCATTTTTTATAATCTCAAAACGGCAATGACATCTTTTATATTAAAGTAAGAAAATCTTTTTTTAACGCAAAATAAAGGAGAAACATTAGCGGGATAGTAGTAAGCAGCAGGATCCTGTGCAAGCATGTTTACTTCGCTTTTTATTTATTTCTTTTAATTTGATAAAAATTTTTGGGTTCATTTTTATAATATGTTATTTTCTATAATAGATGGCTATGAAATCTCAATACTAGGAGTAACTAGAGAATCCATATCCACACTCTTCAGGGAATAATATTTGCACAAGGAATAGAAAATTCAATTTCTCTCCAGACATGAAAAATCAAGGAATCAGAATTTTATGTGTTGAATAATTCGAGTCTGCACCAAGGCAAAACAAGGCGACACAAATTTGATAGTTAATAGAATGGCCCGCCCGATCCTGCTGTGGAAATACAAATTTTCTTTTTTCTCTTTTTCTCCTTCCTTCCGCGCACTGAGCTCCTTCTTGTTCCCAAACCAGCTGAGAATGACGGAAACATGATTCCGATAGGAGTCGTCGACTACCTCAGGAGCGGTCAAACAGCACAACCCACCCACCGCGATGGTCTCCACCGATCTCAGCCTATGCAGAAGGTGCGTGGAACCTATGCAAGGCAGTTGCCTTGATTTCAACTTCTTGCCATCCAACGGGTCCAATACCCTTCATGCGAATCGAACCGCTGGGATGCATGCTGCATGGTAAGGACAATTGTCGCTCGCGTAATTGCCGCAGCATTATGCGGAAGGTGACTTGACTTGCTTAGAAAAAGAAGACTAACGACCAATGCTCACCTGCTCCTGGGACAGAGAGCTGAAAAAGACAATGACGACGGTATAATATGACGAGACATTGCCGGATTTGCAGGGAACTGCGAAGTTGCGTTGGACAGGGGGTCAATGTCGCGAGACACGAGGCGTCGCGCAAATTCGTGAACAAACACCAGATTCAACCTGCACCAGTTGATGCCCTTTCTCAATACAACAACTCCCGGGATTGAATTTTCGATAGTATTTATTCTCAGAGACAGTGCCCGCAATATGCTCGGATGTGTTAATCGCCATGGCTGGGGCTTCGGGCCTTCTCGACCACCTCAGAGTGAGCTCGAGGATTTTGTCGCCAAGCTTGCTGATGAAAATGACTCCATTGACAGGCCAAGCCGTCGAATATCACATCCTTGTATTTATTAAGCATCACTTTTCTGTGTTTTTGTCCTTTATTATACATACTTATGTTTGGTTGGACTAGGGATATATCAAACTAGTAGGTATGTTTCGTTTGGTTTCGAACAGGAATATTTTCTTATCTACTTGCTCGTAAGAATTGATGCGTGTATGGAAACTTTTTTCACCGGTCTCATATAATCATCTGGTTTCTACAATACTACTGCTTCAAGCTTTTTATGAGTTACCGATTTAGTTATACTTGTTGTCTGTGGTTAAAGCAAAGCTGCTTGAAGAGTTGGCACAGAACAAGGGGACAGCAATATGTGCTGATGTTGAACGGCAAAACCTTCTTCTGAAAACTAGACAAGGTAACCCTCAAAATAAATCTCCCCCAAAATAATTCTCTCACGACTAAATTTATCCATGCCACATCATGCCTAAAGATTATCTAATTACCACCTCTCACCCAAGTCACTGTTATCTCTCTCTCCTTAAATTAATAATTTTAAAACATCCAACATAAAATTTATTCTTTCGGGCTGTCGCATTTAGAAATTCTTGGCCAACGAGTTCTCCACAATCGAATGATTATGCAGTGATGCTTTTTTCCTTTTTATTTCACATACTGTTGAACCTTAGCTTTGTCAAGATGATCAATTATTCAGTTAAAAGGTGTTTGTCATTAGTGATTGGATATTGTGGATCAACTATATTACAATATCATGACCTTGACCAATTATATTTTTATTTAATATTTCATCTTGGCCATTTGTTTTTCTTTATTTCATCTTGATCACGTGGTGGATTGAATCACCAAAGCTTTTCGTAAAAATGCCCTCCTCTCTAATTAGATTACTAAATCCCCCTAACCCCTTTGGGATTTTTCATGTTTGGATATTGAACATCTTTATTTTGATTATGGCATTTAATGAATGAAGTACTTTTTAGACCAAAAAAAAAAAGAAGTAGAATCTCTTTTGTTAACATGTTTAATGTACTACCTCAAATTACAAACGGAAAAAAAAATCAGAGATGATAATATGGTGGACTTGTAGTTCACGAAAATGACAATTTACAGGTTACATGTTCCCTTATGAAAGAAACAAACAACATGTGCATCTAATAAAAATTAAATAACAAAGATAAAATAAAACAAAGTTTAAGGAAGAATATGAATGCAATTCCTTCACATCGCAAAATGTAATCTTAGAGACCTTTATTTATTTAATTTATCTAGTTGGAATGGATTCGAGAAATCATTGGAGGCATTGACTTCATGTTAACTAAATGTATCACATTCGGTTAGATTATGCGGGTCTCACAGAGGATCTACCAAAATCAACTGAGGTTTGAGCTCATTTGAATCAGATTTATCTCATAACTTTTTAGTTGCCTCCTGTGGTCCAGTAAAAAAGAAAATCGAACCATGATTTCATATTTAGAATCTGCTCATTTTGTGTCTGGGATGAGATCGTTCAAGACATTCGTTAGGAATGTGATCCAGTTTTGCTAAAAATTTGGATGGTGGAAAACTGAAATAGCAGGGAGCAAAGGAGCACAATCACGACAAGTTTAGGACGCAAAAAGAGTTATTCCCTTTGCCCTAGTTTATGCCTCTAAATAGTGTGAAAAATCTTAAATCAGTCCTGTCCTACCTAATGTTACACTTAGACATGCCCGAACTAATCAAATTGCTCTAGAACCATAGGGTTACTACAGGATTTTCACCAAAAATTTTAAATACCAATATCTGTGGCATGATGTACCAACTTGGGTATATGATCAAATCAGGGTTGACAATTTCAGATAATAGTTAGTAATTTAACGAATTGGTAATCCACCAAAACAAATTAATGTCTGTACAATATTAATATAGTTGGTAATTTTGTAAGTATAAGTAGATCTTGTTATTATTCAAAACCGAGCAAGATAAAAAGTTGATAAGTAAATAAAATTAGTTGAAATCTTAATGTGACTAACATTGGTTAATCAGTCAAATTAAAGTTGGTAATTTGGTGTATAAGTTAGTAGCTTTAACACGTTGGCAATGCTAATTGCAAGCTAGTAAAGTAATAAACCGAGTACGTTGCTTGAAATTGCACTAAATGCGATGCAAACGGGTAATATGGCACGGGAACGATGCAAAAATGTATTGCGACTCCCTGGGACCGCTTGAGGCCTTTGGCAAGAGACAAATTAAGGCTTTAGACTCACGGCCAAGCCCCCTAGACGGCGTGCACAGCAAGATTGAAGCGTCAATTCGTTTGCTAAACTACCGCGAATGAACACCAAAATGTCCCAGCACATCGATGTGCCACTGGGGGCCGACCTGAGACACGTCGAGGACACGATTCAAGGCCACAAAAGTACTAAACATCCCCAGTCCAGCAAGCACAAAATCTGGACAGGGGACTTGACACACTAACCATGAACAAAAACCGGTATTGCTAGGAGAACGACCCGACACGTCCCCTTGGGGACCAATGAAGGTTGGCCTGAGGCTTGTCTCAAGGACAAAATAAGGCTGAAAGGCCACCATCCAACGGCTGGGTGGCAGCGGCCAGCAAGCTCACTGAAGATGTATATGGCATAAAACACATCGGAGTGACGGGGAAAAACGTCGGGAAATCAACGAGGACTAATTAGAACCCACATCTACACTAACATACACGCAATACAATATCAAATGATGCTTAAATGAGGCTAAACACGCTCCCATTCAGATCTGAACAGAACTGATGCAGGGGTATCTATAATGCACAAGATCTGTTACGAGGCGCAAAATCGACATTCAAAGCATTAAGAGCGAAATGTGACTACTAAACACTAATCCTAACACTAGCAGGCATGATATATCTATCATGAATGACAACAATAAAACAAGAACAAACTCAAGATAGTTCAGATTTCGGAGATCAAGCTCATGGCTAGCAAGCATCGAAAAGGCTCCAACTGGTTCTGCTTGATTTTCAAAACGATAACTAGCTTTGAGTAACTTCAAGAACAAAGAGAAACAGCCTAGAGGTTGACTTAATGCAAAAATGGAAAAATGGATGGAGATGACTTAATGCAGATGTGTTTCAATTAGGGGTCGAATTTCGTAGTTATCAACCAACGGGGAAATTCGATCCTTAACCTTTAAAAAATGCATGCATGAATCCTAATTCCTTGGCACGGGGGCTGAGATATTAAAACTATGGGGATGTGTAGTTTCTAAACGTTGTGGTACAGAGACAATATTAAGGATGTGCCATGATGCGGTACCCCTGTTTTTGACTGGGGGTTAAATTGATGTAGCTAGCAAGGATCACCTAGAGGGGGGGTGAATAGGTGATTTTAACCAATTTAAAACAATTTATGCGGAAATGAAAGATCACAGTAGAGTCTGAATGAAATTCAGATTCAAGCAGATTATATAGACAGTGCTCTTGATGTGCAGAATATAAATAAAGAGATAAGGAATAGAAAATCTGTACACAAGTTTATAGTGATTCGGCTTATAGCAAGCCTACGTCCATTCTCCCACGCTCACAGCCTACCGGTTGGATTTCACTATGTAATCAATGAGGAATTATAGTTTTAGAGTGACAGCACTCTTGTGTATGATATGACTCTCTATCTCACACAATCACCCTTACAAAGTATCCCTCAAGATTTTAATTTTTGGCTCAGAAAGACAAGAGAAATGATTGGAGTATACTCAGACTTTGGACTTGTTGATTCTTGAATCTATACTTCCTTTTGCTGCTCGTTGATCTCCTTAAATACTCTTCTGCTTCCAAATTAGCCGTTGAACAGCTATCAGAGGATCATTTTCCAATCTTCACCTTGGACAAGTTTGTATAATAAGGATTGAGTAGCCGTTGGATGATAGATTCTGAATCCCACTGATTCTGATCGCCCATACAATCAGAATCTTGGTTTCCATAAGTAGAGCTTTGTCCGTTAATGCATGCTTGTCATAGTGTTTTATTGTCAATCAATTATTGCCTTAGATTGAAACAATCAAAACTTCCCTTCTGTGAAATCCATACCAGATCACTAGCTGTTATGTTTGATTCTGAATTCTGTGTCTGCGTCTGAAGAAATTCTGCGTCTGCATCTGAAAAACTTCTACGTCTACGTCTAAAGAACTTCTACGTCTATATCTAAAGAACTTCTGCGTCTGCCTATGAAGAACTTCTGCGTCTGCGTCTGAATAATTTCTTCGTCCGCATCTGACTAATTTTGCGTCTGAATTTCAGAATTAAGATTATGTGGGTCTTCAATAAGGTATTTGACAGCTTGTAAAGTCTGACTAATTTCCTTCTGAGTTTCCAGAATATACATCCCTAAAATAAATTAGTTCAGAATAGGTATCAGACTTATAATAACACGGAATATTTTGTCAACTTCAAAATTAATAGGAGTTTTTCTCAATAAAATCGCGCCATTATCAATGAATTTTATCCCTAATCTATATGGGATGAATGAGTGGCCTATATGAATTGAAACCTATGTATCTATAAGCTACAGTGCCTCTAATTTTGAAGTGTAGATGGGGTGTAGCAATAAAAATGGATGCAAGGACATACAAACTAATTATATTTTTGTCGGGGGTCAAATTTTATTGACATCGATAGCGAATTCGATTCGCAAAACTTCTTATGATGGAAAATGCATGATGGATCCATATGTAAAATTTAGGTGTCAACAAAATGTTATGAATTTGAAAGATCCAAAGATTTTGGAATAGACATACATTTGGAGATGTCGAAGTTTTTCCAGGATTCTAACCTGTCAAGGTCTCAAATTTCAACTACATTCTCATAGTTTGCACCGTAGAACTCCCTCAGACTCTTTAAACTTGAAAGCTCGAGAAGTTGTTGAATGGGCGTGCACCCAGAGATTACCAAACTTACCAACAATTCCAACCCGTCAAGGCCATGACTTTCAATTAGATTCTTGAGTTTGCAGTCCACAAAGATGTTTGAAAATCGAAAGGTCCAGTGATTGTGCAAAAGCTGTGCACCCAGAGATATCCTATCCTTCCAAGGATTCTAAAACATCACTGACTCAAATTTTAAATTGATTCTCACGGTTTACAGCACAGAACTTCCATAGATGCCTTAAGTTTGACAGGTTGAGTGATTGTCTGAGGCATGTACACTAAAAAATAACCAAATCTTCCCAAGATTCCAATCCATCAAAGCCTCGAATTTCAACTAGGTTCTTGCAATTTGCAGCATAGAAATTCTTCACATTCTATAAATCTGATTGGTCCAGTGATTGTCTAAGCGACGGGCACTCAGAAATGTCAAATTTGTTAAGGATTTTAATCCATCAAGGCCATGAATTTCAACTAGGTTCTCGCAGTTTGCAGCACAGAATTTCCACAAATGCTTTAAATTTGACAGGTCGAGTGATTGTCTAAGGGATGTGCACCCAGAAATATCCAAATCTCTCAGGGATTCTAATCCATCAAGGCCTCGAATTTCAACTAAGTTCTTGCAATTTGTAGCAGAGAAACTCTTCAGATTCTTTAAATTTGACAGGTCCAATGATTGTTTAAGGGAAGTGCACCCGGAGATAACCAAAACTTCCAAGGATTCTAGGCCATCAAGACCTCGAATTTCAGTTAGATTCTTGCAATTTGTGACAAGTACTTTCCTTAGATATTTGGAACTTGAAAGGTCTAGGGATTGTTTAGCGGATGCACACTCAGAGATATCCAACATCTGCGAGGATCTTGATCCACCAAGGCCTTGTGTTTCAACTAGTTTCATGCAACTTGCAGCATTTGTTTTCCGCAGAATCTTTGAATTTGACAGATCAAGCGATCCTTCAAGCTGAGATACCTTTGGGCTCGTTAACTTCAAAAAATCTGGGAATGCCTCATTGATGTGTAAGTCTCGCAAAGACTCCAAGGATTCAACCCCATCAAGCCTCAATATCTTCGGGCAGTGGCATAAACGTAAGTTGGATAGGGATTGTAAACCTTCCAGGCCAGTGACTTCTGTTAGCTCAAAGCACTTGTCAAGAATCAATTCATATAAGTGCTTCAAGTTTGACAAATTCATCAACACTTTCAATTTTTTGCAATGTGTAATAGAAAGCATGGATAGTCCAACGGGAAGCACTGGGAGGCACTCAAGAGAATAGCAATCAGAAAGAGTGAGTTTCTTGAGAAGGGTTAGTTGGGAAAGACGTGGCAATGATGGACTCTGACAGGTGATACCTAGAGCTGTTAAGCCAGAGGGCAGTTTTGGTAGTTCTTGAAGCTTTTCACAATATTGAACGCTGAGGTTTTGGAGCGAAGAGAGCTTAGAAATGCTTTCTGGCAAGCCTGAAATGCCTGACTTCTTTAACTCAAGCTTGTTTAGTGAAACTAGTTCGCCTATGTTACTAGGTAGCCCTTCTAGATTTTTGCAACGTGAAGCACATAACTCTTGGAGTTTTGCCAACATTCCAATGGCACAAGGTAATTCTGTTATGTCAGTTGCACTGACATCCAAGATCCTCAAATTCTATAGATTCCCAATGCTTTCAGGTAATTCTGTAATTGCTGTCCATTTCAAGTCCAACTCAGTCAATGATGTTAGATGGCCTATTAACCTGGGTATGTGGGCTAGAGTCTGAAGCTCCTTAAGAAAACCAATGGATTCGGGTAATTCTTTGATCCGTGTCATACGTAGGTGCAATTGAGTTAGCGCCAAGAGGGAGCCTATGGATTCGAGTAATTTTTCAATCCAAGAATTAGATAGGTCCAACTGAGTTAACGACACAAGGGAGCCCATGAATTCTGGCAGTTGACCAAGTCGTCTACGACAAAACGAGGCATCAAGAGTCTCCAGCTTCATCAAACCACCTTCCGATATTGGAATCTCTCGTATAGCGGTGTCATTTATGAGAAGCTCTCTCAATTCTTCCATTCTACCTAATCCTGGCGGTAGCTCCTCCAATCTCCAACATCTCCTGACATTCAAGGTGATGAGGGTCTTGATATCCCCAATAGAAGGATGAATCTCTTCTAGATCCCAACATTCTTCAAGAATCAAAATCTCCAAACTTTTGAAAGAGGACAAGTTAGGAGTTCTTCTTAAATAATGACAATGCCAAAGGTTGAGAACTTTGAGCTCAGTTGCCATCTGAAAGAAAGTGATGATACCTCAGTGAGATTGACGAGCGCAATGGGTGATTTTCCATTACCAGTTTTTCTTTCCGATTTTTCAAACTTCTGAAAGCCCTACAAAATACCCATGTTCCACTACTCCGATACAGTTGCCTTATTTAATTTTAAATGTTTTTTTTAATTGTGTTTGGCAACACCAACATATAAATGCTTTTTAAGCATATATCCATTGCAAAAGAATGTCGGGGATGTACAAGTGCTAATTACGATTATTTTTGGATAACATTTCAAAGGAAATATATAATTAGTTTTTAAAAGTTATGGCGATGCCGTTCTTTATTGATTAGACATGAGCAAATTTATTATCAAAAAGCAGATGAGAAATTCAAATGGAAGAGAGTTGCATTCATTGGGTGCCATGTTTTCCTTCAATAGTACGAAAAATTAAAGAGAAGTGGCTAGATTAATTTTGAAAAATAATTTTCAAATGTTATACGTACATTATATGAAAAATGTGCATATGATATAATAGTCAAATGCCATTGGAAGGATAATTTTATTATTCATATAACATTACTAATTTATATTGTTGTATATGGTGACTTCAATAGTCAACAATTACAAGAAATAAATATAGTGCACAACAAGTAATAATAATTCAAAAATTATTTCCGTCACTCTTAGATAAGACTGAATTTAGAATTTTAAAATCTATGTACAACACAAGTCACTGTCAAGAAGTTTTTGTTTCTCCATGAAAAAAGATTGATATAGAGATAGGGATAAGTGCACTATAAATCATAAAACTTATCGCGAAAATGTAATTGAGTTCTAAAACTTTCAAAAAGTGCAATCAAATTTTAAAACTTATCAAATTGGTACAATCGAGTCCCTATGTTAGTTTTGTCCAATTTGATTAATGGAAAATGTTAAAGTGGTATTTTTAACTAATTTTTTATGAGGCATGACATTGATGCGGCACCACGTCACAACAAAGCTTGAAAATTTACAAAGAATAAGGAAAAGGCTGAAAACTTAAAAGAAAAAAATGAGAAATGAGCAGAAACCGATCATTCATAAAATTTGAATGAGATGATGTAATAAAATACACGTAAAAGTTGACTCTGAAATCGAACTATCTTCACTACAAAAAAAAAAATCGAATGATCTTACGACTCGTTCTCATCAAGGCGGGAGCTAAGAAGTGTTATTGGATAACATAGCGGACGTAAGGCCTTTAAAATTTAACTGAAAAAAGTGCACGTGTTGCCACCTAAAATTGCCCAAATCCTTGACCGTAGATTCGGACTGAGTAAGACCGAGCAAGACATGGCGAAGGTTAAATTTGCTAAGTCCTATTGATGTTGGGAAAAACTCAATCCCGATTGTCTCGTTCGAAACATATTCGGAACGAATTTGATTAATGCGGAAAACGTGCCCGAGAACCATCAAATTTGTATCACCGATCGTACAGGCATATCACACAATGAACATACCCGGTATTGTCACAGATTAAGTGCCACTTTGCGCTTGAAAGTTCTTCGATCGTCTTTCGTACGAGTGTGCGTTCCGAAGAGAAACAGAGAGAAGACGTCGTTCTTGAAGGAGTGTGTTTGCATGTATGAAATCACGTCACTTTCCAAAGGGTGCCTTCCATTATAAATAGGGAAATAACTACCTCGTGGGCCCTTGTGGCTCACGGGCCGGGTTTGGCCCATATTGGGCGGTCCACTCATTATTTCTTTCATCTCCCACTCGCCCACGATGGGCTAAACACAACTCTCTTCCTTGCAAAGTTCATATTGGCAAATAATCCGTGCGACCGGCATACTACGAGAGCTCGTTGTTATACATCTGTTAGGAATATATAACAGCTCAAATTTGGGCATTATCCAGAGTAGAATTAGTATGCAGTTCCCTAGATCAATCAGTCACATTTTTTATCTCCCTTGATCTCTTTTAATTTCTCATATATTGTATTCAACTATGATTTACTTAAAATCATAATTGGTCGACCTGTGAACACAAATATAGAATGTGACATCATAAATTGAATTGATCTTCCTCTTTCCTTAAACCTCTCCATTTCAATCCAACTCGCTTTTCTAGAAATGCCCCGTTAGACCGAATTATCATGATCATCGGCAACATCCTAAGATAGCAAACACTGAATAGAAATTTCGAGAATAAGTAAGAGTCGTGAGGGCACTTTAATTGAGAAGAACTATTTTCCTCAAGAGTCTCACACGACTTAAAAAAAATTGAGATCATAAATTTTTGTCAACTCTTATCGGTCGTCCCATGCATACGTAATATGAAATACGTATTACGGTATTCTCTCCTTTTCCCATAGAGCGTATGTCTTTACTCTCAATACCGTACAGATAATAGTTTAGACATACTCAATATCTAACTTGAGTTCACAAATCTACTCTATTCATAAGCATCTATCAGAACTCACATCTGGCATTAAAGACAGGTAAAGTGAAATATGTGGGTCATTTCACTTTCGGACATAATAATTTATATGTCCTCATCTTAACATTCTGTTAAGGCGACGTCCATGTTTCAAGCTTGAGCTCTCAATTATCACCTAGATAACAAGCTTAAAACTGTCTCATCTCTATTCATCACACAGTGAGTAGAGGCGATTACCCGTGTGAGTGGGCTAATCTCTCATCTGTCCGACATACCTTTTCAATATAATGCACTTAGCATCGACATTCACAAACGTCATACAAAACTTATAGGCATTGATAATAACAAACTTCATTAATAGTGAACATTCTGGGAAAAATACAATATTTAGTACATCATATTCTACACAGTCCTAGAGATCTCACATGACCATGGAAAACTTCTCTAGGAATCGGCTTCGTCATAGGATCTGCTCTCACCCTTTGTGTAGATATGTACTTCACGTTCACTTCCTTTCGTGCAACCATGTCCTTGACATAGTTATACTTGATATCTATATGTTTGGTCTTTCCATGGTACTTGGGATCCTTAGTGTACGCTATTGCTGCTTGGCTGTCACAATAGACCAATACTGGGGTTGCAGCATTCTCAGTTACACCTAAGTGATCCAAAAATCTTCTAAGCCAAACAGCTTCTTGTGCCGCTGCCGATAAAGCCACGAACTCGGCTTCCATTGTAGATAGGGCTACACACTATTGTTTCTTACTGCTCCAAGATATGGCGCCATTATTCAGTAAGAACACATATCCAGAAGTAGATTTCCTTTCTTTTAAATCTCCTCCCCAGTCAGCATCAGTATAGCCTTCAAGGTGTAGATCACTTCCTTGATACGTCAGTGCATAGTCGGCACTTCCCTTTAGATATCTTAGGATTCTTTTGACGGCGATCCAATGTGCTTGACCTGGATTGGATTGGTATCTACTTACCATTCCAACTGCATAACAAATATCAGGTCTTGTACACATCATAGCGTACATCAAGCTTCCGACAGCACTAGCATATGGAATTTGTTCCATTTGCTCCTTTTCTTGTGAAGTCTTAGGACACATTCTATCGCTTAATGCTTCGCCCTTTGCAATAGGAGTATCTATTGGTTTACAGTCTTGCATACGAAATCGCTCAAGGATTTTATTCACATACGTCTCTTGTGAAAAGGATAGGAATTTCTTTGAGCGATCTCTTGAAATCTTAACTCCAAGAATGTATGCAGCTTCACCCATATCTTTCATCTCAAAATTGGAAGATAACCAATTCTTGACTGTATTAACCAACTCTATACTGCTTCCGGCAATTAGTATATCATCAACATATAATGATAAGATCACAAATTGATCTTTGGATCTTTTGATATATACACAATTGTCTTCACTAATCATTACAAAATCATATGCCATTATGGCATTGTGAAAACGTATATACCATTGTCTCGAAGACTGCTTAAGGCCATATATCGACCTCAATAGTCGACACACTTTGTGCTCCTGGCCTTTTGTAATGAAACCAATAGGTTGTTCCATATAAATTTCTTCCTCTAATTCTCCATTGAGGAATGCAGTCTTTACATCCATTTGATGTAATTCCAGATCCATACTAGCTACTATTGCCAGAATAAGGCGAATAGAGGTAAATCTAACCACAGGAGAAAAAGTTTCTTCAAAGTCAACTCCTTCCTGTTGATTATATCCTTTCGCCACAAGGCGAGCCTTATACCTCTCTATTGAGCCATCAGCCTTACGCTTTATTTTGAGAACCCACTTGTTCCCAATGACTTTGCGTCCTTTTGGAAGCTCAACCAATTCCCAAACTTGGTTTGATCTTAATGACTCCATTTCCTCTTCCATTGCATGTATCCATTCTTCCTTATCAGGGCACTTTAGAGCATCGTTCACATTCTTCGGCTCACCTTCATCTTGTGGGGCGATCATGAAAGCTTCTCCTTCAATGTCAAAACGTCGACGGGGAATCCTATTACGACTTGACTGTCGTATGGAATACTGTACTCCTAATGATTCACCACGTTCCATTGCGCTCCCACTCGAATGAGATAATGGTGGTGTCGTCTCTTTAAGTGGTTGCAATTGAGACTGTGTTGTATTCAACTCTCCATTTGTCACAATGCTCCCACTAACTTCACTATCACGATCCACAGATTCGTATAATGAGTAATCACCACCTACTTCGCCCTTTTTAGGAAATTTATTCTCTAAGAATGTGACATCCCGTGATTCAAATTCAGTTATACTTCCGCTTTCTTGCTCACCTATGAACACATATCATTTTGAGTGCTCTGAGTATCTTATAAAAATACTCTTTTTGCCTCTTGGGCCTAATTTTCCATACTTATGAGAAGACTCACGAGTATAGGCAGCACAACCCCAAGGTTTTAGAAAGCTTAAATCAGGCTTTCTGCCTGTCCATAATTCATATGGAGTAGAAGCAACTGATTTAGAAGGCACACGGTTAAGTATGTAGGCAGCAGTCAATAAAGCATCACCCCAAAAGGTGATGGGCAAGTTAGCTTGTGCCATCATTGATCTAACCATTTTCATTAAGGTTCTGTTTCTTCTTTCCGCAACACCATTTTGTTGAGGAGTATATGGAATAGTCAGTTGTCTTTCTATTCCCTTTTCATCACATAAATTTCTGAACTGATCAGACAGATATTCTCGACCTCGATCGGATCTTAATGCTTTTATTTTCTTGTGTAATTGATTTTCCACTAAGCTCATAAATCTTTTAAAGTAATTTAAGGCCTCGGACTTATGAGAAATCAAATCGACATGTCCGAATCGAGTAAAATCATCAATGAATGTGATGAAATAAACAGACCCGTGCCTTTCTTTTACATTCATTGGACCACAGATATCAGTATGGATTAATTGCAAAGGAAATTCAGCTCTTGTTCCTTTTCCAAATGGTTTCCGTGTTGTTTTTCCTTCTAGGCAATGCTCACATATGGGCAAATCAACCTTTTTAATATTGCCCAATAAGCCATCTTTAGCCAATCTATTCATTCTTTGTTGGCCAATATGACCAAGTCTAGCATGCCATACGTTCACATCACTCTCATAAGAATCAGATGATGTAAATAAGGAATAACTGACATTAACTTCACAATAGTCAACATCTAATACAATGAAACCATCTAAGAAATATCCGGAACCATAATAACTTGTACCTAAACACAAGTCTACACCATTGTTATGGAAGTTTACATTAAAACCAAGTCTAACTAAAACCAACACCGAAACTAAGTTCCGACGAATCTCTGGAGCGAATAGCACATCATGTAGGAACAATGTACGTCCACCGCGCATAAGTAATTGACAGGTGCCAATGCCTCTGACCTCCACTCTTGAATTGTTCCCCACGTATATCCACTTCGTTCCTTGTGGAACTCGTCGGAACTCCACGAAAGCTTCTCTGTCCTTCGCTACATGGTCTGTGGCTCCCGAGTCTACAGTCCACAAAGGATTAGATTCGGTTAGAAACACTGAACTAGACACATAAGTAGCATTTTCATGAATGCTAAGGGTTTCTACCTTCTTTGGCTCGCCACAGTCGCGAGCGAAGTGACCCTTCTTGCCACAGTTGAAACATTTCACTCTTGAAATGTTCTTCTTGAAAGGATGCTTTCCTTTCTCCCGTTGGTTGAGCCTCGGCTTTTTCCCTGAAGGACTTGACCCCTTGCCTTTCCACTTCTTTGACCCAGCAGGGTGTTTCCTCTTGGAGCCCGAAACACCATGCGAGCTAGAACCAGCAAAGTAAATATCAGTTTCTGGCTTAGCCGCCATGAGGCGATCCTCTTCCAGCTCAAGATGCCGCATAGCATCCTCGAAGGTCTTGATACCCTCATTGTGGGTCAAATGGATCTTCATGTGCTCCCAGCTTTGAGGTAAAGAGCGGATTACTGCCTGCACCTGCTGTTCATCAGTGAGTATGTGCCCAGCATCCTTTAGCTCACTAATCATATTCGACATCTGCCTCAAATGTTGTTTCATGGTCTTTCCATGAGACATCTTATATGAGTCGAAGCGGATAGTGAGTTGTCTCAGTTTGGTCACAGAAGTTCGACCAAATCTTGATGCCAGTGCAGCCCACATGTCTTTGGCGCTTTGGAAACGTCCGAACTCTCGCATAATGTCATTGTCCATGCTGCTTAGCAACGTAATGCGAGCAAGAGAGTTCTTTCTTTTCCAAACAGCAAAGGCATCTTTGTCCCTCTTGTGTTGGGCAGTTGTCCCATCCTCAGGTTCTTCCATAATCTGGTTAAGAGCTTCGAGTGCCTCTTGCTCTTCTAGCACATATTGAATTTTGAGACTCCAAATCTCATAATTGTCGCCATTCAATTTTTCTCCCTTATTTAGTTCAGCCACTATGTTCTTAGTTGCTGAAGCCATCGTATCTGAACATATCAGACACAAACGCACGAGTTATTAAAGCCTATCTAAATGCTTCATTAGCATCATGATTACATAAACTAATCATGTTAATAAATAGTTTCACAAAAAAGTCTTAGAGTCGAAAGTTCACTATGTTCCCAATCATCGTCTAAAAATCTAATTTGAAATTACCATTAACATAATCATTTATGTAAAGAAATTAGTTCTTCAAAAGTTATACAAACTTTTAAGAACTTCCCACATATAACATAACATATAATATGGCAATATAAAGTGATAAAGCACAACAAAAAAAAAATTCATAGCCATATATATATATTACAACACATTTACAAATGTTTAATAACATGTAATAACAACTTGACACATGTACAGAATTGATTCCAAAACCTAAAAGAACAACATCAAGTGTACCAATCCAACACATAGACAGGAAATGACTCATAAAATTCTTTAGAAAGTTTTATTTTCTTCAGAACATAAACAGAGGCTCCCGGAAAACCCTTAGATCCGGGCCATGGTTTGCGCCTAGACCCATTCAATGCAAGGGTTGATGTTCTTCTTGCCCCGACCCTTATGTATTCTTGCACAAAATACTCCACAAGCATCTTATAGCTTGGACCATTTAAGGTTTCTTTAACCTTATCAACCATTCTTCCCAACTCATCAGGCATAGTGCATTTTAGGGCTCCGACCATTACATATTCCGGCATTACAAAACCGTTCCAAATGATATCTTGTATCATTTTATTGACCTTAATGATGTGTGTCATCATATCATCTTTAGCGTCCCATCGATAAAGAGCTAGCTTGACTCTTAGGTTCTCAAGTTTCTCCTTTTGAGCCGCCGTTCTTGGTATTATCGGAGTGCGTCTCCAATGTACCATTGTTCCTGCAACAAATGCAGAACAAAGGATTACTTATAATCCATGATACATTAAAATAAGGAATGCTTATTCATATACATATGATCTGACACTTGTATTTCAAAAAATACTAGAGAAAATGCCAAGGAATATACCCCTAAGTACGTGTACATAGGGTTTATCGTGCATTTTCACATTCATAAGTGCAGCAAAAATGTAATATGAATATACCATGACGTAGAGCATTCCGATACGAGCACATCGATACCAACAACACCCAAATCGGAGTTAAAATGAGCTCGAACGGGCCGAGAGAACACACGGGGGTCAATCTGCCGATTTGAACCGGTCCGGTTCGACCGGTTTGACCGGTCCGACCGGTCCGACCGGGTTGACCGGTTCGTTGACCGGTCAACGGTCAACGGGTCGGGTCAGGTCACCGGGTCGAGTCAGGTCGACCGGGTCGGGTCGGGTCAACGGGTCGGGTCAACTCGGGTCGGGCCAAGTCAGCCGGGTCACTTTGATGACGTCAGCGTGACGTCATCGTCGGCGGTTCGCGCGGCAACCGACGCGCCGTTTCGCACGGATGCGCGTGGGCGTCACGCGCCGTCGCCGTCCTGGCCTTTTCCGGCGCGTGAGGGCGCATCCGGCGTCCTCCGGCGACGTGCCGCCCATCAATTTGCTCGTCTCGACGAGCCCTTTCTGTTTATGCAATAAAATTGAAGTTTTGACAAAAAACAAAAAGCGAAACATGCATGAACAGTTCGGCGACGCGACAAAAAACGAACAAAAAAACGAGGCCAAAAACAAAAAGCAAGCAGTATACACTTCAGACGATACACAAGCATGATCAGGAAACAAGTAAACGGGGCTCTGATACCAATGTTGGGAAAAACTCAATCCCGATTGTCTCGTTCGAAACGTATTCGGAACTAATTTGATTAATGCGGAAAACGTGCCCGAGAACCATCAAATTTGTATCACCGATCGTACAGGCATATCACACAATGAACATACCCGGTATTGTCACAGATTAAGTGCCACTTTGCGCTTGAAAGTTCTTCGATCGTCTTTCGTACGAGTGTGCGTTCCGAAGAGAAACAGAGAGAAGACGTCGTTCTTGAAGGAGTGTGTTTGCATGTATGAAATCACGTCACTTTCCAAAGGGTGCCTTCCATTATAAATAGGGAAATAACTACCTCGTGGGCCCTTGTGGCTCACGGGCCGGGTTTGGCCCATATTGGGCGGTCCACCCATTATTTCTTTCAGTTAGCAACTACGGATAATCGACAAAGCCAATGAGGAGTAGTCCACAGGCAGCACAAGAAAAAATTATTAAGTGTTGAGTCACGAGATGTCGGTAAGTAATACTCGACCGAAGCGAAGACTGGCAAATCAAGAGCAAGATAAGTGATCAAGTCATGAGGCTAACAATTTTGGTCAGCACGATTACCAGTTGTTATAGCCATGAGTCTCGAAATCCACTAATAATAATCGCCGAGAAACATGGGTTGGTGTAGCCGTTAGGAAGAAGAGCTGCAAGTTGTGGAAGAGATGTCGAATTGGGGCGAGTGATGAGGCCATGACTGTCGAGTAGTGAGATTATTAGTAACTACTTGTATATACATGTTGCTGAATTCTAGAAATCACATAGGTTGTTAGTTGCTCTCCTTGTAATTGTCGATAACAGCTTCTATTAGCTATAAATATTAGGATTGTAATTCGAGCAAAGAACCACCGATCAATCAATGAATACCAACCGTTCTTTATTATCTTTACATGGCTGGCTATGATTTCCTTTTGTCTTCGTACTTATAATTTTCTCGTCAATTTGCGTTTCCTATCCAAGAATCAACAAAGGACCCTTCACATCCTTAGTCGATTTCATATCGATCCACATTTCAAAAGGTGCTTTGTTGATAGTTTAGGATGAAACATTTTTTTGGCACGCCACTGAGACTTGTTTGTTAATATGAGGAAGCTATTGTGGTAAGAAAAAGACACCAACAAGAGCCCGACAATGTTGTCAGTAACAACAACCCAATACCACGAACTAGGAATGAAGTTGCTGCACACTGAATCTTCAGCCGTTAACTGAGTGGTAAAAGAAAGCTAATGTGATGGGGCGGACCTACTTTGATGTCTCACTGAAGAGCAATCAAGAGAGGTTGCAGCAAAACCTAAAACGGTGGACACGATGAGAATGTTATTTGAGGAGTTGCAGAAAGACTTGGCTAATCACATCATCAACCACATGTTCGACATGATTAAGCCGATGGTTAATAACTCTGTGAATGACGCCTTGTCTAAGGTAGGAGCATCCAACCAACCAATCCAAAGAAGTTCCATGGCGCTAGGGTATGTTCCTAACTCTTCTCTCTGTCATAATGTAGGCCGTACTAGTTAGCCCCCTATAAGGATTATGCAAAGACTTGAGTCCTTGAACCAGGGTCTTGCCAATGGGAATGGTGTTGGCTTGAAAAATTAGGTCGGGTAACAATGGAATGGCAAACCAGGCTGGTCGACAGCTCGGTCTAATGCCTGAAGTTGAAGATTTGAGACCAGCAGTCGGTAGAGGACCACCAAATGCTAACATCCTTGCTAGGCCTAACCGGTCAATTAATGTAAATATAGAAAATCCAGTGAGACCAACATCACCGCCTCAGGGGTAAAATGGCCAACCGAATGCTCGGTAAATATAGCATTAATGGTCGAGGAAGTTAGGCAGCGTTTAGGATTGGAAAGGAATATCGTGAGGCATATATACAGGAAACCTTATCCTTAATGGGTCAACAACCAACCCCAACCCAGAGGGTTTAAAGTGCATAATTATGCCATTTGTGATGGTGGGGGTGACCAATCTACTATTGAACACATCGGCCGTTTCGTTGCCCATTGTGGGAAAGCAGGGTACGAATGAATTTCTAAGGCTAAGGCTTTTTACTTTGTCTCTATTGAAAACTGCATTCACTTGGCATACCAACCTATCGGCAAACTTGATTTATATTTAGACAAAGATGGAAAGACTGTTCAATTCTCAATTTTACAGAACGGTACTTGAAGTGTCAATGGTTGACTTAGCTAGGTTGTATAAGTACAACAATGAGTCGATTGACCAGTTCATTGCTAGGTTTAAAAACGCTAGAAACCTATACTTGGCAGTACACTAGAAAGAGATTTCACGAATTTAGGCTTTAACGATCTAAAGTTCAAAATTAGGTAACGGTTGGAAGGCCAAGAGCTTGCCTACTTGTTTTAGTTGGCGATAAGAGTTTGTAAATATGAGCAACTGCTCAAAGAAAAAGATAAGCAACCCCATAGGGAATATAAATAGAACATGGCTCTAGTTGACAACTATGAGTCAGCAACTGAATTTGACTCGGATGAGAATGCTGAAGTAGCTGTAGCAAAAATGGTGCTCGATAAACCTTATGTTTGTCTAGCACTAAAACCTGCCAGAGTAAAAGAATCAACTAAGGCTAGGGCAAGAGACTCTCGGGATTATTCGTTTGACATCAACAAATTGGATGAAATTTTTTATTTACTCCTGAAATATGGCTTGATAAAATTGACTGAAAGCCAAATTATTCCAAGCAAGGAAGAATTGGGAAACAAAAGATGCTCTAAATGGCACCATGGAGCCATAACACAGTTAATTGCGTTGTCTTCAAGAAAACCATCCAAGATGCAATTCAGCAAGGGAAAATTAAATTTGCCAATGACAAGGGAACGGGTAAATAAGATCGATGTAGACCCATTCCCTCAGATGATCAATATGGTGTCAGCAAGCTTCAAAATAACACAACCTAAAAAGAATTTATGCCAACGTTGCCGACAAGATATTGAGGTAGAAGATCGTGATGTTGCTAAGGAAAAGATGAAAGTATGTGTCCAGCCAGGTTGCGGCCGGAAAGTTACTTACGGTCGTGATGAGGTTGGAAAAGAAGATCAGCTTAGTGTCTTTGAGCAGATCACCTATGCAAAAACAGAAATTGACGCAGAAGAAATCTCTGAAGCAATGCTACGAAGATGGCGATCCTACCATTGGGACACTAGGTTAGCCTGGTGGAAAATTCGACTATTATGTGGAGTATACAATACCTCTTAGTCTGGGGATCGGTCTGAGGAACATCATTCCAATAGGATGGGGAAGGTCGAGGGAAAATTCCACAAAAGAAGACATGGTCGGACCTTCCAGATGATGAACTCGGAAGATACGTTTCGATCCACCGAAGGGACAGTGAATCTATGTTGGTGATGGACCAGGTGGTTTGTTGACCAGGATTCATAAAAGAAAGATGCAAAAAAGTGGCAGATGCTTAAACAATTACAAGAAATTCAACCCCAACCTCAGATGCACTACTCTAGGCCTCGGAAACCCAGGAAATCCAAGAACCTGGTTGGAGAAGAAAAGTAGAGGGTCAACAAACTGAAAAGGAAACCATCTCTGAAGAAAAGGAAGAGGTGGCCTTCGGGACTATGCCCCTGTAAAACTAAACATGGTGCAAGCAAGGTTCCGATGATCTTCAAAGTGTCGGCGATGCGAGTCGAAAAAAATGATGATCAAGTCGTTGATGAGAAGCAAAAGCAGAACTGCAGCTCGAATCAGAGGAAGTTATGGAGTTTGAGAAGTCCCATGTAGCAAATCAAAGCATTTAAAGTCGTTGACGATTGCTAGGAATTAATGGCCAACCTGTGGCCAAAATTCTGATTGATGAAGAATCGACATTGAACCTTATGCCTTACAATTTTATTTCAAAATTTTCCTTTTTTTCCTTTTTGTAGTATTTTCCTCTTTAACATAACATAATTAAGGTTCAGGAAAAAAATGAAGTTTTTAGGAAAACAACATCGTTTTGGCCATGATTGCACACCTCAGTAACATTAACGGCCACATAGGAGAGCAAAAGTAATAACATAAACAGGTCAGCATTTTTAGTAAGCCAAAGTGGATGGAATTTACAGAAAGGCTTAACACTAACTTGACAAGTTTTAAAATTTAATTGTATTTTTATGATGAGTTTAGGACTTCTGGTGCATCATATCCTGTAGACATAACAGGAATCGCTAAAAAGACATGTTTTTGCATGGGGAGAAACTAACTTAGAAGCCATAAACCATTTAGATTAAAAAAGTCAAGATAGGCACAATATTATAGTTATATCTTTATTAGATGCTAATTATTGTAGTTAAATTTTTTGAGTATGTCTAATATTAAGCATGTCTAGTTGCTAAGATATTATCAATTTAAGGTATTAATGGGCTGAAGCTTCTGGTGTATTTAGGTGCTTATAATCTCCTCTAAATTAATATTGGAGGAAAAATCCTTAATCAGAGGAAGGATATTAAACCTTGGTGCAATTGGACCTTCGACAACACATGATTGTTCACAAAATGTATGTCTTCTCTACATCTTACCTTGAGTGGACCCCATCCTCCCCAGTCCTCCGAAATCCCACTCCACGATAAATCGAGCACGACTAATTTCTTTGGATGAAAGTTGACCGCCGCAAAATCTGATGGACAACCTTGCCACTGAAGCCATCTTAATTGAGGAAGCAAGTTTTGAAAATTTCCGGTGAAATTTGCACCATCCACTTGAAGGAACCTCAAGTTGGTTAGTTCTTTAAATTGTTCAGCTGTGTATCTTCTTTCTCTACCATATTTGCCAAGACGAAGGGCCTCAATCTTTCCAGTACCCTGCAAATTGGAAAAACTATGGACTGTAATTTTTTAATGACAATACGATACCAATTGATAAAATATAAAGCGTATTGATTTCAATTTGTTGTTATAAAATGATGATGTAGGCTTCTTATTTTCAACTTTTAGAAATGACAAGTTATGATTGCACATTATTTATCTAATCTATGCGAAAATGTGAAGCTTAAGAGGTTGCTCTCGAACTTTTCCTCTTCCAATTATGCCCTTCACAATTTGCATTGAAGTCCCAAAAACTGCATACTTTGAAATTACAATAGAAAGCCTCTCTTCACATACAGACTGCTTTAAATATATCTACCAAAATTCATGCCCTTTTGTGCGTGAAATAACACTACCTTTATTCATATCCTACATATGCAAAACAAATGACTCTTACGGTCCAATACATCTCAAATTGGTAAGCCCATGCCACATTTACTCTAAACTAGTTTTCATGTGAAAAAAAATGAAACTGGTACACCCCAGCCAATTTATCTGATACTAATTTTTGTGTCACAAAAATTCTTAAATTGGTGTAACCATGCCACATTTACCTAAGCTATTCATGTCAAAAAAATATCCAAATCATTAAAATTTAAGATTGGGAAATCTACTAAAATTCTGCTAATTTTTACCCAACAGCTCCCTCACTTTTTGAAAATTTGGTAAAATCCCTAATTTTGAGCTAATTTTGCCCTAATATTTTGGTGATTTGAGAGAGAGAGAGAGAGAGAGAGAGGCATGCGCAGATTCAAATTTGCGCTAATTCCCAATCTAAGTTCATTTCTTTAGATTTGACTTCCCCAAAATGAGGCGTTTTTTTTTTTGGTCCGTAAATAGGAGAGACCCATTTGTATTGAATTTCCATGTCAAATCCACGTCACATGCCTATCATCTTAGTTGTTTGTCACGAGTGTTTCCAACTCAATATGTAAATGGGAATATAGGATGGAAGCTAACAAAGGATGTATTTGTCGTGAGATGTACCGGTTTGGAATTTTCTGTGACACGAAAAGATGTATATATAGTATTACACTCATGACTAGCTAATAGAGTAATTATCACCATAAAAAAAATTTGTTTTTATAGAATCACATGTTATGTGCTAAATTTTCAATTATAATCATAAATATATATTCTCAAAATATGCATAACTATTTGATAAAATAGATTATATCTAATTATTTAAATGGGCTATAAAACTCATGAATCATGATTGATTATTAAGGCGACAATTATATATTCTCTCTGATTCTGATCTTAGGATTATTTTGGGAATTTTGATGCTGTTCCCCTCTTATTACACGTGCCGTTCAAGAAAGAAAATAGTGTAATAACTATTACATTACTTACATCAAATAGCATATAACTATTGCGGCTTTATTACATTAAAGCAAAATAGCTGTTATATTCTAATTTTATTCAATTACTGTAACCATATGTGTTGCTAGTGCAATTCTTTGATAACCTCTCGAGTTTTTGTAGATTCATCGAATTTGACAAGAATAGGGAAGATTGAGATCTTGAGACTGGAGTCAATAGCAGAAAGTATTTTGAGTGGAAGTAAAATACTCATGGCTTTACTAATCTCTTTTAACATAAAATTTCAACTTTTTCCTTCTAATGTTTTACTATAATCCACAGATCTTACCACATTACATATTTCATTTGGATGTATCATACATTGAGTTACATAAATATTTTATAGAAATGGAAACACTTTAGCGAATTATCATTTATTATGTGCCATGGGCTCATATTTGACAAATCAATAATATTAAAATCATCTTTCTCAAACAGTAATATAAAAAAAATAATATCATATTGGACTCATATTTGAAAAATAAATAATGTAAGAAGATCAATAGAAAAGATATCCATCATCACAAAAAATTAGATAACGTGCTTTGGAAATGAATTAATACAATAAAATTACCCATCATAGAAGAAAAAGAGCATATGTTTAGAGGAATCTATTATGTGACTGCGTATATTTTAACAAGTATAACCAAATACATAATTAGCGACGACAATTATGGTTGAAAAACCCATTCTGACGCAAAAATATCTATCATCACAAAAATTATTTAACATGGTTTACAAATAAAGCGTTCTATGACATGTAACAAAAAGTATAATAAGTGTTGGCTGTTATGATTGGAAGTTCTATAAATACTCATCATGAGATGATATTTTGTTGCAATTTATACGTAAATAATACTAACAAATCGGTAGAAAATTTATATTTCATGATAGATTATACTTAACAAATGAATGATAGGAATGTACCAACTCTGTGGTAAATAAAATTCTCACTAAATATCTATTATAACGTGAGAGTCAATATTTGGCCAAAAAATCGATAGAAAAATTATTTAACATGGTAGCCCATCTTTTAAAAAACGGTGATATAAATATTAATTAAATATTTTGCTAAATAAGATCCTCACTACGAATTGAACAACGTAGGAATAAAAGTATAACATGATAGTCTGCAGTTGACAAATAAATGTTGTCAAGAGATTGGTAGAAAATGTATCCACGTCACAAAAATGAAAAGTCCATAGAACAAAAATGATATATGCTTAGATGGTTGTATTGTATTACACAACTGCGCATGCATCATAAGTAAATATCAAAGCCACATCAGCAAATTGACGGTGTTAAGTTACTGTTGATGGCGAAGGACTCAATTGTACAGACTGTGAAAGATAAAGTACTATATTGAGCGAACATAAAAAGCAGATAGGGTGAGCGAACATAAAAAGCAGATAGGGTGCTAGATGCGCAAACAGTAATACTTAGGGGACTAAATCTGTACTTAACGCAACTTGAAAAATATAGGAACCAAGATAGCTAATTGTCACAGATGAATGGAGTTTTCATTTTTCATAGCAAACAACTCATAAGAAGTCAATACTCACTAATAGATAAAATAAAGAAAAGACCACACAAAAAATCAAAAGAAGAATCCAAACATTAAACATGTGCATCTAACAGTCATATGTGACGGTGCTCTGTCACACATTATGTTTGTAGTTTTGTTGTTATATTGGAGTAACCAAAGGAGAGTGTCATCATCACAATACTACGAGATAGACATATATCAATCATTAATAACCAAGAAATTGCTCCTCAATTATGTCCTCGAATTAAGCAAGAGCAACAATTAATCAAAAGAGCACTTTTGCTGGTAGAAGCAGAAAGTTTTGGAGATTCAAGACTGACAATAATTTTCATCTCATACAAGAAAGAGAAGGTGGACTCACATTCACTGACAAAGACAAGTAGAGAAGATACCTTGTTACTGTCAAGTACATCTACGGCTTCCATACAAATCCACAATCTGCTACGCTCTTGAGGCTCCTTTGGATTTTCGAGACGAACAATATCCCTTCCAAGATCTCTCAATTGATCATGCATCATTTGTGACATCCCGAATTTGGCAGTCGATTTTTGGGAGTTTCGGGACGAATTTTATTGGACGGTGTTGATATTATCATGGCCAGCCTCGAGATTGCCCGGGATATGTGAAAGGTGGATTTTTAATCGGATGCGGATTTGGACTAGTAGACCTCCCTCGGGGTAGTTTGATTTAATTAATTGGGCCTTTGTCCCTTTTTATATTCGAGGCTTATTTTAGACCGGTAGATCGTTTTCGATTTTGATTATGGGCCGTTAGATCGCAATAATTATTGGATTGAACTTTTATTTCTTTTTCTCTCTCTTTCTCTCTCTCTCTTTCTCTCTCTCTCTCTCTCCTTCCTCTGCCGCACGCCACCCTCTGCCGCGCCTCTTCCCCATGCACGTCCCCTCCCCCCTTCACGCTCACGTCTTCTCTCTCTCTCTCTTCCTTCTTTTCTTTTTTCCTTTCTTTCTTCTTTTCCTTTCTTTCTCTTCTTCTTCGTTGGCTTCTTTTTCCCCCCCGACCGGTTCCGCCCCGCTTTTGCCCCCGCTCGATCGGCCCTCAGCCCAGCCGCTCGCCGCGCCCGACCGCCGCGCCCGACCGCCGCGCCGCGCGCCGTCCGGCCGCCACCTCCGCCCTGCCGCACCGGCCGTCGCCGTCGCCGCCGCGAGCAAGCCCAGCCCACTGCTCGAGCTCGCCGCGCCCAGCCGCCGTGGCTCGCCAGCTCGCCGCCCGCCGGTTCGGCCAGCGTGCCCGTCGCCGCCGCAAGGTCGCCGTGCCGCCGCCCCCTCAGCCCCATCTCCTTCTCCCTCTCGCCCTCTCCGCCCCAGCTCTCTCTCTCCCTCGCCACCCCACTCCGGCCGACTCTCTTCTCTCCCTCCGAGCTGGTCGTCGGAGAGCCGCCCTACTCGCCGCCGCTTGCCGCCGCGTCCGACGAGCCCCGGCCGCCGTCCAGCCGTCCAGTCAGCTCCCCAGCACCGCCCGACGCCTGAGCTCCACCGTCGCCGCCGTCGCCCTGGTCGTCGCCGCCGCGCCCCAGTCGTCACCGTCGCGTTGCTGCTGCCGCCGGTCGCCGCCCCGACCAGCCAGCCAGCCAGCCCCGGCCGGCCAGCCAGCCCAAGCCGTGGCCGGCTCGTTGCCCGCGCGACCGAGCCGCGCGCCCGTCGCCGCGCCCGCGCCCGCGCCTGTTGCCCGCGCCCGTGCCCGTCGCCGCGCCCGTGCCCGTCGCCGCGCCCGTGCCCGCGCCCGTGACCGACCGCTGTGCCCGCGCATGTGCCTAGTACACACTGTTCACCCGGGCCATTTTGGGCCCGAGCCGTTTTTCCCCGGGCCAAAACTTGGTAAGTGACTTCTTAAACCCTACCTAGTACATTGGGTATTATTAGACTTGTCTAGGGGTTAATTAGTACCGGTTTAGGGGCTAAACGTGGAGTAGGGTCTATATTTGCATGTGCGTAATTGTTATATTAAATTGTGATATTTGCGGGGCTTACTTAGTGGCTATTTATGGTGGGCTAAATGGCCGTGTCGTCGTGGCATGTGTGGGGGAAATCGACGTTGGATTGTGGTCGACTTGAATGGTTTTGGATGCATAGTAGTAGCTAATGTTGGTGGGTCAATGATTGGCTTGTTGTGGCATTCGTGGATGGATTGGATGTTCGTATGTGGCCGATTAAACGTTGAGTTTGTAGATTGGTGTGGCGTGTCGTGATTTGGATTGAATTGTGATTATGGATCGCTTGGTAGTATTGGTCTGAAATTGATTGAATTGAATGGCGTGTGCTCGCCTGTCGATTTTAAGCCCGGATCGATCGGAGGGCTATGGACTTGGGACGTGTTGACGGCGGTCCGTGTGAAGGTTTGACTGGCCGGTGTGCCAAATGGTTGCGGGCTTGAGACGTGTTGACGGTGGCCCGTTAAAGGTGTGATTGGACCGGAACGTGTTTACGTCGGTCACTGGATTTGATTGAATAGTGTGGCTTGGGACGTGTTGACGGCGGCCACTGGAATTGATTGAATGATGTGGCTTGGGACGTGTTGACGGCGGCCACTTGAATTGATTGAATGGTATGGCTTGGGACGTGTTGACGGCGGCCATGAGAATTGAGCGAATTGTGTGGCTTGTATGCCTGTAAGACCGGACTTGAGACGTGTTGACGGTGGTCCGTGAGAGGAAGGTTGACTGGGCACGTGTGTGTGATGTGACTGATTGGATTGGCTAAATGTGCGTGTGGGTGCTTGGTTGGATTGGCTGATTGAGCGTGTGATTGAGTTGGCTGGTGGAGCGTGTGATTGATTTGGCTGGTTGAGCGTGATTGAATTGGCTGGTTGAGCATGTGACTGATTTGGCTGGTTGACCGTGTGGTTTAATTGACCGGTTGAGCGTGTGATTGAGTTGCTGGTTGAGCGTGTGATTGAATTGGCTGGTTGAATTAGTTGGTTTGATTGAGTGCAAGTGTGGTTGGTATTTGAGTAATTATGATGTGTTATTTAATTACTATTATTGTATTATCACATGACGACTAACGTGCAGAGTTGGCATGGGCCTGATAACGAGGTAAGTACAATGTTGCGAATTTCATATGTTATGGGGTAGATTGCATGTACGACTTGTCTGGGTACGCATTGGCCTACGTGGGGTATAGGAGGTTGCTTATTGAGACTCGTTCTCACGGTTATTATATAACCATTTCAGATTCGCGACCATGAGTGATTGGAGACGCTGCAAGGGTATTTCGGAGATCGAGGACGGGTCAAGTATGCTGTATTTTGGGTCCCCCTTTGTAGAGGAGTTAAGTTTGCGAACCTTTGTCCCTTGTGAGGAATGTGGGACTGTTGTTGTGACCTAGTGTAGGAATTACGGTTATTGTCTCCTTCTTTTGCTACTCCTTTGTTATTATGAATTGTCTGGGTTGTTTCTATTGTTTCCGCGCGTGCCTAATCTCTGATGTTTGGGTTGGGTCGGCGACGTGCCTGGGACGTCGCATTCAATGATCGACCATCGAGGGGTGATCACGCGCTCGTAGGGTGCGGGGCGTGACATCATTAGCTTGCCGTCTTTGTCAATTTTAACTAGAGACATGAGACTCAGTACTTCAATCCCATTCCCTGGGAAAAAACTACAGGCATCCCACATATAAGTCGGACTTTGTTCATATGATCCAATGAAAAAACATGCAATATCCAAAAATATCTGTTGCTCCTCATAATCTAATGCTTCGTAACTTATCCTCAATGTCTCTTGCACTTTCTTATCAGGAACTTTCTTTATTTTCTTTAATGTATCTTTCCATACTTTTTTGGTCTTTTCACGTAAAAATGAGCCTATAACTTCAAGAGCTAATGGAAGCCCCCCAGTAGTAGATACAATATCACGGGAGATAAACTCATAATCACTTTGAGGAGAATCCTTTTTGAATGCATGTCTGCTAAATAAAATCAATGATTGATCCAAAGACAACTCGTTCAGTTGGTACATGTAGCCTGCTCTAGCCTCGTTAAGAATACTCTTGTTTCTAGTTGTAATGATGACCATACTTCCTTCTCTAAACCAACTACTATCTCCGGCCAAAGCATTCAAGTGAGTTTTATCATCCATATCATCTAGAAGAACGAGGACTTTCTTACTTTTGAATCGAGATTTGATGATCCCAATTCCCTCGTCAACATTAGACATGTCATATGGACTTCTTAGTATATCGTAAATGAGCTACTTTTGTAGGCATTCAATACCCTTGCATAGAGATGTTTCTCGAATACTTGCCACGAAGCTAAGATGCTCGAAGTGACTAGAGAGATTGTTGTACAAGACCCTCGCAAGAGTTGTTTTACCAATGCCTCCCATTCCATAAAGTCCAATAATCCTTGTATTATTAAATTTAGCATCTATGAAGCTCATAATCTCTTCCACACGATCATCAATTCCAACCAACTCTTTAGGAACAATTAGCGGAAAAGTTCTCTTTAACTCAAACATAACTTTTCTGACAACAATTTTAACCAATGCTCCTTCATGCCTGTCAAATAACAATAAATGCCAATATAGGATGGCAATATTTATATTCTTTTTCAAGAAAGATCTATTTATGATAAATTAAACAATGTTTTGGTGGAGAATAATGTACCCGTTATTAGTTTTCTCTGATTCCCATCCTTTCAATAAACTGACCTCTTTGAGCGCTTCTTTCCATTCCTTCAAAATCATATCGTCCAAATTCTCTTTATGTGCATTGATAGCATCTCCTAGTCTCCCTATAAGACGTCGCATTTGTGAAGGTCTCACTTTGTAAAATATGGGCAACACTATTTGCCCTATGCTTCTCTTGCACTTCAACATTTGAGCCAACTCGCGAAGGCACCATTTGCTAGAAGAGTAGTCCTCTGAGATAATCGGGATCGAGATCTTAGACTGGGTAATACTACAAAGAAACTCCGGACCAAGCTCCTCACCTATACGGAGCTCATTGTCATCTCTAAACACGTGAATTCCTGCATCGACAAGGCTAGTATAGAGATAGTCGGTAAAACCTTTACGAGTGTCTTTCCCTCTAAAGCTCAAAAACACTTCATAGTCATTTCCTTTCGGCCTTTTGGTTCCACCTTCATAATCAGCTACTTGTGGAGAGGTTGACGAGGAAGATGCATCGTATATCGGATCTTCTAAATGAGCGGGTTCTTTTCTTTTCATCTTGAGAGGATTGTACCAATACAAAGGTAGTAAAAGAGATTGATGGAGCAGTGCCTCAAAAGAAAGCCATATTAAAGTCCAAGAGAAGAGAAATACGGAATCCCAAGTCTGGGAATTGCAGAAATGTCTCTCAGAACATAATTCGAAATCATTAGAAGAAAATGGAGCAATCAAAGCTGGAAAGAGAGGAGAAAAGAAGAGCAAGGAGTCATGGATTACCGGAGGAGTGCTCAAACAACACAATCCACCCACTGCTGTGATCTCCACCGATTTTCAGCCTTCGACGTTGGAGTACCAACACACAACACTCTATTGAGTGTGCTTTAACAATGCTGAGTACTTGCCATCCTATGGTCCAAGACCCTTCGTGCGAATCGAACGGCTGCGATGCATGCTGCATGGAAAGGCCAAGTATTGCACGCGAGCCGCACCATTTCGCAGAAGGTGCGTAAAAAAAGAAAACTAACGAACAACACTCAGAGGCTATTGGTGCTAATGTACATCAATCGCCGGATTATTTAGAATTTTGTTAACCTTACAAGTAACACTCAGATGCTTCTGGTGCTAATGTACATTAGTCAATGACAAAGACATCGATTTCGATTATATAGGATTTGGTAATAAATGTCCGCAGGAACCTTGATATTCAAGTAAGGAAAGTTTACAATTATCAATCCACAAACTCCACCAATTATGCGGAAGGCGTGGAATCTATGGTGCTTTGATTGAAATTTGAGATCCGGCGTGACTTGACTTGCGATTTCTATTAATAAAAGAAAAAGGAAAAGAAAACTAACTACCAATACTCATTAGAGTTGTTTGTCATTAGCAATTGCATATTATGAACCAACTATACTACAATATCATGACTTTGACCAATTAAACTGTTATATAATATTGCATCATGACCAATTGCTCTTTTTCCTGTGTTTCCTAAGTAGAAAGATCCATCGGGGATATTTTTTTAAAGCCCATAATGACCTCCTTATCTAGAGGAGGGATCACATTCCACCTATAATTGCAATTGTATTGTGGTAAGCAGATTGAGACTTATTTGACTTGGCTTCCGGTCATATATAATTTTGCGGTGACCCTTTCAAAGATTAGAAGATGCAGTAGGCAACGGAAAAACCTGGATTTCTATACTGCATTGGTCTATATATAATTTTCCAACGCAAAATAATTTACTAGACTACATCAATCACATATATAAAAAATTAATTGTCGACACTACATAGATTGTGGATCCCGCTTGGAAATATAATTTTTCTTACAATTTTGGCTTGCTATTAGTTGTCCGTCACATTATTGATCACAGGACGTATCTATCTATCTATCACAAACTTATCATTAATTTTTATAAAAGTACTAAAAATCGAACTGGTCGACATCGATGTAATTGGCCCCCTAGACAAAAACCTCAGTTGTACATAGTTCTGCATTCACATGTTTTGTTGCATTTCTCCGCATTTAGATATTAGAGACATTTAGATCTAGGAATAAGCATGTTAATATTTAACGAAATGGGGGCTCAGCTTTGAAACTAGCACGATGGACGGCCCGGCATACGAGAAGAGCTAGAATTCTTAACTCTAAGATTGTGAGAAGTGAACCAAACTCGAAGATTGTTTGGAGACAGTCCCAATTTCGGACAAAATGGATTGCAATTCCAAGAATCGTGGAAATTTCAATCTTAAGGATGTGGCGAGGATAAGATTCAAGCTTAAGGATGAGGATCGCAATCCATGAGCAAAGCCTATCTTGGGTTGGACTTTGAAATGAAGGCTTTGCCGATATTTGAAAGACTTTAAGATGGGAAATTCGGGTTCTCTTGGAGGATAAACCACATATCCGCGGCAGCCAAGATGTTGAGTCTTGTGAATTGGGACTAAAAAGACAGAAAATGTGAAGGGGGATTTGAGAAAAATCTGAACTTGAGTTTCGGTGGAGATCACAGTCGGTGGAGATAGTTCGAATCCCGGGCGCCGCAGGGTGACTTAACCGGTGCACGTGTGTGGTGGCTAGCACGTGTCGCCCCCAGGGTTTACCTCCCGGCTGTCGGCCGTGCGGGGGTTCCCTGGGTTATCAAAAAAAAAACAATCAGTGGAGATAGAGCCAAAAAGCTTGAGAGAAATAGGTAGAAGAATCAAGAAAGAAACCGAGTGAGTTCAGTTGGAAGTCTTGGTGGAATTGGGAGTTTCAGAAAGGAAAGTAGTGAGTGCAGATATATGAAATTCGACGACAAAGGGGAAATCGGTGGCTTTGAAAAGGAAAGAAAAAACAATTGGTTTTAAAGTAATCAAAGGCAAATTCGATGGAAAGCACTTGGTCAGATTCTAAGCGTTATTTGGTGAAGTGTAGGCATGTCAAACAGATGGGTCGAGTAGAAATTGGATTGGGTCAAAATGATTCCACTCAAATTGACCTATTTAATCCATATTCGAAAGATTATTCAGTAAAGTATAGGCTTAACAAAGGGGCGGGTTGGGCGGGCTTGGGTCTAGTTGAAAATGGTATGATCCATATTCATCAATTTAACCCACTTTTTGTACAATACAATTTTAGCAACCCATATCTGACCTATCCTGGACCCAACCCGGGCTCTAATTCATAACAATTTTTCTCCTTAAATTGTTACCTTTGAAAAATGAGCGACTCCATGAGCCAACTCGCCGAATGAATGAAGGACCTCATGTGCTCGGGTCTGGTCATGGGCTAGGACTTTGGGGGCCTAATTCCCTAAAAAACTCCAAACTTTAGGTTAAGTCTCATATCTGGCCCGAACTTTTTTTTGTCTCAGAAAAAACCCCAAACTTTTAAGTCCGGTCCCAAATCTGCCCCAACTTTTGTTTTGTGTAAAAAAAAATCACCAAATTTCAATCTATTTTAAAATAGTTTACCTTCGTGATCCAGTCCCAACTTAACAAATCCATATCAACAAAGTAGTGGGGCTTTTTTTTTAGACAAAGAAAAGTTCGGGGCAAATTTGGACTGAACCTAAAGTTTGGGATTTTTTTTAACCAAAAAAAGCTTTTTGGGGTGGATTTGTTATCGTACCTAACTTTCACATCCTAGAACGGTTTTATTTTGGAGAATTTCAATAATTTTTATTGGGTTGGATTTATTATTGAAGTGGAAATGTAATGTCGGTATGTACCTATCAGCCCATTATTTGATGACGTGGATTGTTATCGACGTGAAAATGACACATCATGTCAGGACTGGATCACGGGGTTAATTTGAAAATAGATTGAAATTTGGTGATTTTTTTTACGCAAAAAAAAATTCTAAACAGATTTGGGACTAGACTTAAAGTTAAGGATTTTTTCTGAGACAAAAAAAGTTTAAGGCAGATTTAGGACTAGACCTAAAGTTTGGGGTTTTTCTAAAATAGAAAAAAGTTCGGAATAAATTTGGAACTTGATCTAAAGTTGAGGCTCTTTTAGGGAATTAGTCCGTACTTTGTGTGGCACATGAGCAAAGTGAAGACATGAGCGAGCATCGCATTGATGGACAAAAACAAAGAAGACTTTAAATCTGGGAATCGATTGGTTCCTTTTCTATTCTCTGATGTGTTTGGATAAAAAATCGAATTCAATAACAAAATATAAAAATTACCCAGTTTTACTAAAAATATATATATCGCTCAAGTGGTCATGTTGAAAATCATGGTTTGGTTCTTGATGCATGCATGCACAAGTATTGTTTTTTGAAAGAAAAAAGAGGTAATACCGTGAAAAACCCCAAATTTGTACACTTGTGATAAATTTACCCTCCGTCAGTTTTCGTCAAATTATTGAGTTAGATGACACGTGGCAGTTGACGAGTGTACCAGTTTGGGATTTTACCCAATATTTATCACATATGTACTAGTTTGTGGTTTTTCATGGTATTAATCCAATTTAACGGAAACTAACGAAAGGTAAATTTATCACAAATATATCAGTTTGGGGTTTTTGATCAAAAAATTAGTTTTAGATAAATTTGTCATAGGTGTATCAATTTGGAGTTTTTGGTGATCAAAAAATTAATTTGAGATAAATTTGTTATAGATGTACTAGTTTAAGATTTTTTTATGTTATTAACCCAAAAAAAGGAGCCTTTAGAACATGCCACGATGGATCCAAGCCAAACATCTGTGAACCTGGACACAGGCACCAGAATCTAGAGACCAGCCTCAACGGACCTAGGACCGCATGGGCATGGAGTCTCGGGTGGTCTCGTGAGACTTGGTCCCAGTCCCTATGAACCCTGGCCAAAACGACAAGGAACTGGGCCTAACCCAAGTTAGATACAAGTGACTTGGGCGAGGAAGTCGTGTATCAAGCATGGGCACCAAGCACCCAGGCCAGGCCTTGAGGGACCTAGACAAGGGCACCGAGGTCCCGGGCCCCGCCTTGAGGGACTCAAGCCTGGCCTCCATGGACTCAAGCACAAGCACTAGGGTCTCGAGTTAGGCCTCAAAGGACCTAGGCCATGCCTCTATGGACTTGGGCCTGACCAACTGTGAATCAGGCCCGACCACAAAAGACTTGGGCTAGGCACTAGTGGCGTTGGTCCGTAGCCAGGTACCTAGGAATGGCCATTGAGGACATAGACACAAGCATCGAAGTCCCTAGCCAAGCCTCGAAGGACTCGAGCCCAACCTCCGTGGACGCGGATGTCGAGAAACCAGGCCTAGATTTGATGCACCTGGGGCGGCCTTGATGGACCCAAGTGGGGCGCTAGTGCGTTGAGCGCAAGGAGCCAGGTACCTAAGCATGGCCGTCAAAGATCTAGGTCCAGCCTTCATGGACTTGGGCATAGTGTCACTACCATCTCGAAAGGGAAACGAGAAGCTAGTTTCGAGGTCATGTCCAGTTGGGGACCAACAGTTCCCAATTGGCGCAAATTTTTCAAACCTTTACCTCACGCAACGTTGATATTTTTATTTTAGTTTGGTTAATTCTATGATCATTCTAGTGAAGGAGCCACGAACCTATTGGGGTTGTCTAGAACCAGTATGAGGTATGGAAGGATACCTCACTTCCATGTGTGAGGTTTCTATCAGCACAACTGTAGCAAAATCAACATAGGAACACACACACAGAGCCTAGGCCAGATAGCATTCATCGAGCCTAGGCCAGATAGCATTCATCAAGCCTAGGTGTTCTGAACATGATTTATCAAGTGATTTCTCATCCTAAGTTTCATTCAAGAGGAAATTCAACTTCAATTAAAGCATTGCTTCATAAATCTCATCACATCCTATCCTTAACATTAATAATAGAAGATTACTCTTCAATTTTGCACGATGATTGGAGGAGGAATCCTCTTATCTACCTCTCAAGCAAAACCCCCTTTTCATGATCTTGTAAGTAAAAACTTTTGGTTTCGTATCTAACTACAACATACTATTCAGGACTAAATCGCGAATGACGCTTAGAGTAAACACAATCTCGAAAATTAGAAAAGTAACATAAAACTGAAATAAACGAGCGTATGCACAATCACCACGTGTCGCGCTATAATACTCATCATGTCAATGGGGTCTATCTATTGAATCGAATATTTGTCCAAAATATGCAAATTCGTATTCTCCAATGAAATTGGTCGTAACTCTTTTTACTAAACATGCGCGATTCGGGTTCATTTTCGAGATCGAGTCATATAAATTCTACTAAGATACGCCAGTTTCTTGCACTTGAAACCTAAACTTCTAAGCTTGTTCGATCGATCGATTCTCAGTTCCACAACAAGTGCCAAGGTTCTTTTTATGTTTAGTCAAGAGGGAGGGAGCACGCCAAGCTTGAATATCTAGGAAGATTGACATCGACTCGAGATCGATCCCCATAGCCTTCGGATACGGCGCCCTTAGGCTAGCTGACATACATCGTCCTTACTTATGCCGGTTGCGACAAGTAAACTCCTCACACGACATCAGGAGGACTCCCAGCTCTGCTATTGAGAAAGTCTTAAACTGAGAACGTGTGGGAGGATTCGAACTCGTCACGCCAATGTGGATCAAAGCAACACCTCCCGATACGCCTCAATCCGTGGTACGTACTGAGGAGGTGAGGAGGCACCTCCCGGATCTCACTCCTCGTGGAGGCCAGGCCTAAGCCTAATCTGGCTACGTCGACGGGGCTTTTGTTATTTCTTCCTGATGCGTAGTATGACAACCCTTATAAATCAAACCCTCTTGTATAACTTGAATCTCTTCGTTATTGGATAATACGTTTTTAGCATACATATAGAAATATGTCGTGATGAGAATCTAATTAGATGAACATTTGTAGACCGCAAATTCAATGAGTATTTCGATATTAAGCTTGAATCTGAAAGTTTCGTATGATGTCGATGTCTTTATTTAAGATGTGTGATAACAATTTTATATGGCCGAAATGCTCAAACCATATCAATTAAACTTAATTTATCAGTTAAAGTAATTAGACTTAAACTTAGATCTTCCTCAACTAATTCAAGAATTGTATTCACTTTACCAAATAAACATAAATCTTCATCATGTTACAATCATTCTGCTTCTTTTCTAAAATTATTTGCATCTCTAAACATGTTTTTTTTTTGTTGTTGTTATAAGTGCATATCCAAACATCTCCTCTAGACACTACCACGAACTTTTCTCTCTCTTCTTTTATCGCGTGCATACAATATACATAAATTAATCGCCCGGCTTTTGAATTTCTATTCCGTAAGAAAAAAAAAAGAACTCACGATCTTATAGATCTCATGCTGGAAATAACACCGAAAGATTGTATTTTTCTTTTCATAGGATCGCTAAATTTTTGATCGATCGGAATTTCTTGACTTAGAAATCAAGCTCCTCGCATTTAAATATAAATGAGAGAAAAAAAGAATTTTTAAGCAGACGACAATTTCTTTTTTTTCTTTTTTTCGCTTTTTTCGAAGTAGACGACAATTGGAACACTCAAACTTCGTCGTCCTCTTCTGCAGCCTCTCTCTCTCTTTCTCTCTCGATCGATCGACCGACTTTCTGCTGCTGCTGCTGCTTCTTCGCGCGGCCGATTGCATCGATCGGGCTCCAAAAGCTGCTCCAGGCCGGCACCAAGATCGTCGCCGCCGGCCGCAGCTGCACCGCCCACGCCAAGGAACTCGGCAACGCCGTTCCCAAGGTACCCGTACACTTCTCTCTCTCTCTCTCTGCCTTCCGTCGTCCTCTTAGCGTACGGACTTCGCGGCGTCGTGATTCGCGGTGTCGCTCACATATTGATTCGGGATGCCTTCAAACTATCTGGATCTTTTGGGCGGGGTGAGTTCCATTTGGTATTGGACTCCAGCTAGTAAGGATAGGATAATTTGTCTCGGGTTCATGATACGACTTCATTGGAGGATGGGGGGTTGATCATGAAGCCGAACAGGACAATCGGCCACTTGTTCCGGACGATGATTCTGAGCAGCGCAGTATCTTGGTCATCATGGACATGATTATGCACCTTTTTTGTTTTCTGTTAAAACCGGTGGCTAGCTTGTTATCGTTGTTGAGTTGATAATCCTTATCAAGAGAAAGTTATGCAATGTCATCTTGTCGGCTGACTGGAACTATGCGGTATGTCTCGCCTCTGATTTCAATCAATGCTTTTCCCGTTGTTGTTGGTGCTCGTAAAAGCATCCGTCCTAGCGCAAATTTTTGACTTGCTTACGGAGCTAGGCTACGCTTTGCTTTTTGCCTCCTCGAGTTTTAGTGGTTTAGATTGTGTTTTGGTATACAAAGCTTAAATGCACATTATGATCCTGGGACGGTGCGTGAAATACGTTACGTCGTGGCTGATTGCCCTGATTGTGCGATCTGTAATGGAGCTAGAGATTACCTAAGTTCTATAAATTGTGGAGGTTTGGGATACTGAATGTGGATGGCTTTGGATATTATGATGCTAAGTGAAGGGATCACTGAGTAATGAGAAGGTTCAACTAATCTGTGATTTTGACTTTCTATTCCGTCTTTTTCGTGATTTTGTTTCTCTGATCTGTGCTTTTCGTTCGATGGAAGATTTTTCAATCTTTGAGGTAGTGAAGCTGGTATGCTCATGAATTGTAGGGTATGCTCTTGGACTGGATATGACTGCTAGGGAGATCCAATCTTCTGCAAAGGTGTATTTCCTATTTCTTTAAATCTTTGATGGATAGAACTGGTGACCCTCCCTTTCTCTTTGTTCCTGAAATGTACTATATGTTCAGTTATCTACTAGCTGTATCTTTTGGTTCAGAAAAAGTTGCTGTCAAAGATGAGGTGGCTGGTAGTTTTCAGAAGAAACTTTAATATTTGCCAAATCGTAATGGTTATAATTTGAGCGAGGCCTTTCCTATGGTGACATGTCCTCACTATAAACCCTGGGAAATTCTTTATAAGCTGATTAACTAGTTCAGCACATTAAACGTGATTATTGCTTGGAACTTATTGGGCCTATGATTCTGTGGACATCAACTGAGACCAACCTGCTTTTGTTATTTTTTCAGCTCCTACATGTATATTATTTTCCTCATTCTTCTGTGGATTGAAAAATTTCCTTCTTGAGGATCCGTTTGACTCTAAATGAAACTGATTTCATCTCTTCCATACTGTTCTTGTTGGATGTCCGCAGGTCTTCCATGGACAGTAGCAAAAGGGCAAGATACTTTCACACCAATTAGCTCTGTGGTAAGTGAAAATGCTATTGCTTAATTTTCTTTTTGTCAGATTCAACATTGAGGTCATGCAGAAGGATAAATTCTGGATGATGGGTTGCTGGCAGTGTCCTTCTCATATCTCGTCGTGATCCTAAGGACAAACCGCCACTTCACCGCCGAAATTAACGGTTAAGATTCCAAAAATCAATCTGTGACCGACATTGCCGCAGAAGCTAACGTCTCAGTCGCCGTCGACAACAATAGCAATGTCGCCACCGACGCCTCCGACTCCGCCGACGGCGCCGACTCCGCCTACGCGGCCGACGCGGCCGACTCCGCCGACGCGGCCGACTCCGCCGACTCCGCCGACGCGGCCGACTCCGCCGACGTGGCCGACTCCGCCGACTCCGCCGACGCGGCCGACTCCGCCGACTCCGCCGACGCGGCCGACTCCGCCGACGCGGCCGACTCCACCGACTCCACCGCCATGTTGTCCGGGTCATCCATGTTGTCATCAGATGATATAATTACCGTGGTTGGTATAGCTAAAGGGATTTTGAGGACTGAAACTTGTATGATGCACGATGACATATCGTCTATTCTACTGTATAACATTGGAGATTCAATGAATAAATAATTTTTTTAATGGAGGAAATAATTTTTAAGTTGGACATTTTATTGGTTGTGGCAGTTTCATGGTCGATTAAAAAACGAATCCTCATATCATAACAAATTATCCCTCTTTGCATTTTTTTTCTTAACTCCTATTCAAAATGTTGTAATGCACAAAATCTTGGAAGCTTTCCAACTAATAGACGAGATTTAATTTTTTTCTTTCAACGGTCATCGAGGATTATGGCTCAATTCTCGAGGACCATTACAAACACCCCGTTATGACATATGCAAAAAATACAATGAAGTTAAAACTGAGAATAATAAAAGAACATGCAGATTTACGTGGAAATCCCCTGCGGGGAAAAACCACGGGGGAGAGGAAAAAAAAATTCACTATAGAAATTCAACAATTACAAAACGTGGCTAAAAAATAAAGGACTGGGATGAATGATAGGTTTTGCCAGACGATGTCAATTTGGATTGTCTGGCAAATTCAACGTAGATGGACTCTGACCTGATTAGCCAGCCAGTGGGCTTGGAAGAAGATTAGCTTAAGAACCAAGTTCCATAGATTGCTTATAATAGATTTTCAAGTATCTAACTTTAGTTTGAGTGTTTTCTCTTTTGGCTGTTTTCTGATTTTGCCTATTGTTTTGATTCCAAAACCCTTCTCAGCTGGACAAATCTTTGGTACCAGACCCTGACAACTTGGAACTGTGGCTCAAGGTGTCAAATTCTGAGTCTCACATTCACATAACAATGAATGCTTGATTCTCATTTATGTAGACTGATCTTAGTCTATTTGTTTGCTCTAACTGCAGGTAGATGATGAAATGAGGCAGAAGGGTTCGACCAAGGACATGATTTTTAAGCTTCCTTTTCTTATTAGCCACATAAGCTCTATTATGACCCTTCTTGAGGGAGATGTCATACTGACAGGTAATTGCTTCAATCTTTTGTGTTACTTTTTGGTGTCAGATGTCTTCTTGCTATGAAGTTATTTTGCAGTATCTAGAATTCTTGGTTTGTACAGTATGTTATCAGTAGCATGACCTGAAAAACCACGTCTGTAATGTTTCTCAACTCCCTTTCCTTAGACTTCCCTTAGATTCAGAAGTGGCTTTCTCTGTGTCTAATAATGTTTTGTTTTTTACCGGGCATATGATCTCTTGCACCGCACCCGATTGTGCAGGCACTCCCCAAGGTGTTGGCCCTGTTAAAGTAGGTCAAAAGATCACTGCTGGCATAACAGGTCTAATCGACATTCACTTCAATGTTGAGCAACGTCGAAGACCAGGAAGTTCTTGAACTAAGCATTCCAAATGATTGCAAAATCTTGCATGCTCTAGTGTGGTTCCGTCCTGGCAGAAAATTCATTAGGACATTCAACTGAACTGTCCAAGTGAGAACTTTCGCTGCACCAATTAGAGATAAGAGAGCTGTAATACTACCATGAACGTTCAGTTGGAGTTGGTGTTAGATAGACTGTTGCATTCTTTTTCACATCCACATGCAAAGCAATAGACTGGCTCGAAGCTGCTCGATCTTGGCCTACCATATCTGTCTGTTCTTTTGTATCAAGAAGCGACTCGAAGCTTTTCATAGGTCACTTGGTTTTCTTTTTATACTATTGGGAGTCATTAAACTTTTTGAGGCATGGGTTCCACCTTTGAAAACATAATTCATAATTCGAGGATCGTTATTTGCAATTTGAGGGGCGAAATTTCTTTTAAGGGCGTAGAGCTCAGCACAATCAATATTTGCAGAAAAAGGAAATCCTAACTTGGTCGTGCTAATAATATTCACGTTTAACGAATATCATAAGCAGCGATCGCAGACGATGCATTAACTACGCAAAGCGTGACGTCCCAAAGTGAGAAATCTACCTTTTGGAGTGCTGTACCAACCGCACGCACTTTAATTCAACTCGGGCCACGTCGTGATCAGCCATGGATCTCTTCTTAAGCATCGCACATCACCTAATGCCAGAAGAAACTGTAGGGCAGTTTCAAGTCATGTACTTTTTGGTTGCTTTTGATGCTCCAATGACACTTGGACCGATGACATTGGATGAACGATAGATGAGCATATACTTCACTAAGTTTAGATGGTACATGTTCAATATTCAACCTAGCCCCGAACTTGTAATTTGTATCATTAATTCAAGTTTGGGGGCTATATCGAATATTTTCATATAATTCAGAGACTAAATTGAATACGTACCACAAGTTCAGGGATGATATTGAACAAATCAAAGGTTTAGAGATCACATTATATATTGAGCCAAGATTTAGGAACCGCTTGTGTCATTTTCCCGATTAAAAATGCTGAAGTGTAGAAAAATCGATCGGGACAATTTGTGCAAAGACCATAATGACCTCCTCATCGATCGGGACTATATTTGCAAATTGTATCGCGGTAAGCAGATGGAGGACTTGGCTTCCGGTCAAAGATAAATTTTGTTAGTCTCCCTTTCGAAGATTGGGAGATGGGATAGTCAACGGTCAAACCTGGATTTCTATACTCCCTTTGGCGTTCGTCTTTCGACCGTGATGAAAACTGTGATTCACCTTCCTCGGCAAAGCGGCCGTCTCATGAAAAAATCGTATTTGTTCCATTCTTTTCGTGTCGAATGGAGACATTTGCTTATGTCAATTTATATAATCGGAACGGGCCGGAGAAGTTATTGGAAGCACGGGCTTTGTGTGAGCTCGGTGCACTGCAATCGTCGGATCATACGAGTCTCGCACGAGATCTGCCAAAATTAGTAGAGATTGAGGCTCGTTTGAATCCAATGAATCTTATAATTTTTTTTTTCTAGGAAAAAGGACAGCTGCCCATGATTTCATGTTTCAAAAATGCATTGTGGAAAATTGAAAGCTCAAGGAGCAAAGTAGCACGAACACGTCAAGTTTAGGATTCGAAAGGTGTTATTCCCTCCCCACAAGTTCGTGCATCCTACCTAATATTTGCTTGGACGAACGTACGTCTAGTATTGGATTTTCTACGGGTTCGTCGGTCAAATTAAGATTGACATTTCGAATGAAAGTAACCTAACACATTGCTAATCCACCAAGATAAATGTCGTCGACAATTCAAGAAATGTATTTACTTTTCAAATTAAACATCAAATAGTTATCATCTTACGATTCTACTTATTTTCTAAACTAATTTCAGGCATTTTTTTTTTCGTTTTTTGATAAGTGCATATCTAAACATTTATTTTCAACACACGCGTGATTACGACCTTATCTTTCTTTTCTTCTATCACAGGCATTTCATCTTTCGCCGATTTTATTTACATATGTACAAACACATTAATTAATCACTTGGCTTTTGAATTTCTATATCACAGAAAGTACAATCTCATAGATCTCATGTTAGAAATATAACACCGACGATTCTAATTTTTCCTTTTCACAGGATCACCAGATTTCGATCGATCGAAATGTCTCGACTTTACTACTACTAATCACGCTCCGCACATTTATATCTATTTAACATTTTCCTTATTGTTGATGGCTAAATAAATTAGAGAGAGAAAAAAAAAAGAATATTAAAGAAGACGGCAATTGGAGCACTCAACTTCGTCGTCCTCTTCTGCAGTCTCTCTCTCTCTCTCTCTCGATCGATCGATCGACCGACTTTCTGCTGCTGCTGCTGCTGCTTCTTCGCACGGCCGATGGCATCGATCGGGCTCCACAAGCTGCTCCAGGCCGGCACCAAGATCGTCGCCGTCGGCCGCAACTACTCCGCCCACGCCAAGGAGCTCGGCAACGCCGTTCCCAAGGTACCCGTACTCTCTCTCTCTCTCTCTCTCTCTGCCTTCCGTCGTCTTCTTGAATCGGTTCCTTTGTTTGCGCCGATCGTTTGACCCCGACGGTTCGCGCGCGCGGTGTTTCCGGTGACTAGGAGCCGGTGCTGTTCCTGAAGCCGACGTCGTCGTACTTGGAAAACGGGGGGACGATCGAGGTGCCGCCCCCGCTGCTGTCGCTCCACTACGAGGTGGAGCTCGCGGTCGTGATCGGGCGGAAAGCTCGGGACGTTCCCGAGTCGGCCGCCATGGACTACGTCGGAGGTAACTTCGAATCTGGTGATCGCTTCGCGTGCGCCTTGATGGATTTTGCTGCCGTCCTCTTAGTGTACGGGCTTCACGGGGTCGTGATTCGCGGTGTCGTTCACATATTGATTCGGGATGCCTTCTAACTATCTGGATCTTTTGGGCGGAGTGAGTTTCATTTGGTATTGGACTCGAGCTAGTAAGGATAGGATAATTTATCTATGGTTCATGATACAACTTCATTGGAGATGGGGGTTGATTATGAAGCTGAATAGGAGAATGGGCGGATTTTTCCGGGGGATGATCCCGAACCGTACAATATCTTGGTCATCATGGACACGAATATCTATCTGCCTTTGTATTTTCTGTTAAACCGGCGACTAGATTGTTATTCGTGTTGAATTAACCCTGATCAAGAGAAGGTAATGCGATGTCATTTTGAAAACTACTAATTGAAGCTATATGCTTTTCTCGTCTATAATTCCCATTAATGCTTTTCCCCATTGTTGTTGGCGCATGCAAAACGCGTCCTAGCATAACTCGTCAACTTCCTGACGGAGCTGGTCTATGCTTTGCTTTTCCCTCCTCGAGTTTCGGTCAATTAGATTGTGTTTTGGGCAAGCAGCACAAACCTTTTCACGGTTATACAAGCTTAAATGCACATTACGATCCTGGGATGGTGCATGAAACACATTACATTGTGGTTGAGTGTGTGATCTGTAATTGGAGCTGTTTTTCACCTAACTTCTATATATTGTGGAGGTTTGGGATACTGAATGTGGATGGCTTTGGATATTATGATGCTAAGTGAAGGGATCACTGAGTAACTAGAAGGTTCAACTAATCAGTCGTTGACTCTCTATTCCGTCTTTTTCGTGATTTTGTTTCTCTGATCTGTGCTTTTCGTTCGATGGAAGATTTTTCAATCTTTGAGGTAGTGAAGCTGGTATGCTCATGAATTGTAGGGTATGCTCTTGGACTGGATATGACTGCTAGGGAGATCCAATCTTCTGCCAAGGTGTATTTCCTATTTCTTTAAATCTTTGATGGATAGAACTGGTGACCCTCCCTTTCTCTTTGTTCCTGAAATGTACTATATGTTCGATTATCTACCGGCTGTATCTTTTGTTTCAGAAAAAAGTTGCTATCAAAGATGAGGTGGCTGGTAGTTCTCGGAAGAAACTTTAGCATTTGTCAAATCGTAATGTTATCATTTGACTGAGACCTTCCCTTTGGTGACATGTCCTCGCAATAAACACTGGGAAAGTCTTTTTAAGCTGATTAACTAGCTCCGCACATTAGACATGATTATTCCCTGGAACTTAATGGGCCTATGATTTTGTGGACATCAACTAAGACCAACCTGCTTTTGTTACTTTTTCAGCTCCTACATGTATAATATTTTCCTCATTTTTCTGTGGATCCAAAATTTTTTTTTCTTGAGGATCCATTCAACTCTAAATGAAATTGATTTCATCTGTTCCCTGTTGTTCTTGTTGGTAGTCCGCAGGTCTTCCATGGACAGTAGCAAAAGGGCAAGATACTTTCACACCAATTAGCTCTGTGGTAAGTGAAAATGCTATTGCTTAGTTTTCCTTTTATCAGATTCAATATTGAGGTCATGCAGAAGGATAAATTCTGGATGATGGGTTGCTGGGGTGAATGATAGGTTTTGCCTGACGATGTCAGTTTGGATTGTCTGGCGAATTCTACATAGATGAACTCTGACTTGAGATTAGCCAGCCAGTGGGCTTGGAAGAAACTTACCTTAAGAACCGAGTTCCATAGATTGCTTATAATAGATTTTCAAGTATCTGATTTTAGTTTGAGTGTTTTCTCTTTTGGCAGTTTTCTGATTTTGCCTATTGTTTTGATTCCAAAACCTTTCTCAGCTGGACAAATCTTTGGTGCCAGACCCTGACAACTTGGAATTGTGGCTCAAGGTGTCAAATTCTGAGTCTTACATTCACAGAACAATGAGTGCTTGATTCTCATTTATGTAAACTGATCTTAGTCTAGTTGTTTGGTCTAACTGCAGGTAGATGATGAAATAAGGCAGAAGGGTTCAACCAAGGACATGATTTTTAAGCTTCCTTTTCTTATTAGCCACATAAGCTCTATTATGACCCTTCTTGAGGGAGATGTCATACTGACAGGTAATTGCTTTAATCTTTTGTGTCACTTTTTGGTGTCAGATGTCTTCTTGCTATTAAGTTATTTTGCAGTATCTAGAATTCTTGGTTTGTACAGTATGTTATCAGTAGCATGACCTGAAAAACCAAGTCTTTAATGTTTCTCGACTCCCTTTCCTTAGACTTCCCTTAGATTCAGAAGTGGCTTTCTCTGTGTCTGATAATGTTTTGCTTTTTACCGGGCATATGATCTCTTACACCCGATTGTGCAGGCACTCCCCAAGGTGTTGGCCCTGTTAAAGTAGGTCAAAAGATCACTGCTGGCATAACAGGTCTAATCGACATTCACTTCAATGTTGAGCAACGTCGAAGACCAGGAAGTTCTTGAACTAAGCATTTCAAATGATTGCAAAATCTTGCACGCTTTAGTGTTGTTCTGGCAGAAATTCATTAGGACATTCAACTGAACTGTCCGAGTGAGAACTTTCGCTGCACCAATTAGAGATAAGAGAGCTGTAATGCTATCGTGCAAGTTCAATTGGAGTTGGTGTTGGAAAGATAGACTGTTGTATTCTTTTTCACATCCACATGCAAAGCAATGGACTGGCTCGAAGCTGCTCGATCTTGGCCTATCATTTCTGTCTGTTCTTTTGGATCAAGAAGCGACTCAAGGCTTTTCTTAAGTCACTTGGTCTTTTTTTTTAGCTTTTGGGAGTCCATTAAACTTTTTGAGGCATAGGTTCCACCTTTGAAAACATAATTCGAGGATGAAATTTCTTTTAAGGACGTAGAGCTCAGTACAATCAATATCCGGAGAAAAAGGAAATCCTAACTTGGTCGAGCTAATAATATTTACGAATATCGAATATCATAAGCAGCGATCACAGACACTGTATTAACTACGTAAGCATTACATCCCAAAGATGAGAAATCCATCTTTTCGAGTGCTGTACCCACCGCTCGCTCTTTAATTCAACTCGGGCCACGTCGTGATCAGCCATCGATATGCATCGTACATCACCTAATGCCAGAAGAAACTGTAAAGCAGTTTTAAGTCATGTACTTTTTGGTTGCTTTTGGTGCTCCAATAACACTTGGACCGATGACATTGGATGAACGATAGATGACTATATACTTCACTAAGTTCAGATGGTGCAAACTTATCTTTGCGTCACTTTCTTCGGCATTACAAGAAAGAAACTTCCCCAGGAACCCCACCGCCAATCCCTCATCAAAAGTCCTCTTTCTTGTGCTGTTTTGCTTTGATCTTTTTGGACATTGCTTATGGCTTCTTTATGTCAATTGTATGATTGATAAACAATTGAACGAGTGAACGCCACGGCTTGAAGCACGGTCGATGGCAAAACTTTGATTAGCAGAGTGCTGGATCTAAACCTAAATAGATTTCATCACTTCTTCTCTTGATCGTCAGATCGAGTTTATCGTTTGGTTTAGTCATATGCGATGGAGCTTGTGGAGGGCCCTCTCTCAACTTACAAGACATGTCTTAGCGTTATATACATTAGTGTACGCACTGCGCCTTTGCAAGCTAGGTGGTTAAGGAAGTGAATTGGAGAAGGCGGATTGTTTTAAGATATGTTTGTTTATATTTATCACCTAATTTTTTGACTTTCCTATCGTATAATGCAGGGGTAATTAGGAAGGGACCGGATGAATGACTCAAATTTCACTTTTCTCTAAAGATATGGTGTTCACTTCACCACTCATAGTTCAGGTTTGTGGATTCCATTGATCGAAATCAACAAGTAGAAATCAACAAACAGCAGCAATCTAACTCACATGAATTGACTCTCTTTTCTTATAGGCCAAGAAAGAGACAATTGACCTTATTTTCCTTACATTATAGAGGCGACACCAACGCGTTTATCCAATATAACGTATGACATTCAATTCACTGGCGAGTATAATGACACAGTAAGCGATGGTGATACATGCAGAGACCAAGACACGGGAGTTGAGAAGCGTTGATGGAGCGGAATTGCTCGGTGCGGCCGATCCGACGGTGATGGACAGCTTCTGGCCATGCTCGCAATGTGAATCGACGGTGCAGATGTAATAGTGAGACCCGCCGTCCCGGAGCCTGATATACACCGGACTGCCCAAAATGATTCCAGGCTGGGTGCAGTTGTCGTACTCGGCCTTTGATTCTTCGTCCAAATCGGCCACAGTATGATTCCCGGTCCAATTGAAAACTGAAACAAAGTACGCTCATTTCATGAATGATATGACGCGCAAAATCGATTACACTGTAGAAATTACACATGAAGCCATGACTCTGTTTTGATCTAGAGAGAGACCAATGACATCGATCAAGTCATATCCATAAATCTGGATCTCTACATGATTGCGAAAACTAAATCCTCCAAAGGTCAGATTTTGCCAGACAATATGAGTCGTTGGAAATCGATTCATTCTCACATATACATGCAAATCGCTCCGTTCTTAAATAGCTCACTTGGATAGTTGCCCGAAAAATTAATGGAGAAAGAGAAAACCTTGCGCATGTACGAGGAATAGGAAACAAACGAAAGAATAAGAACAAGGTAAAAGGAGGGGCTTATACATAGCTGGTCGCCGACCATGAAAGTCTTGGAGGCAGCCCAAGACTGGTAATAGGATATGTTGGGGGGGACAGTCCACCCCAATTCATCTCCGACCGTGAACGTCGTCGCCGCCGCCACATGGACCTTTATGAAGCCGGCCGAAATCATCATAATCAACCATGCCGTTAAATTCACGCGAGTACCCATTTCCATGTGCTCCTTCAGGTCTCCCCTCTGTTATTCAGCTCTCCTTCAGTCGAATCTGTGTTCTGCTTCCGAGTGTAATGCGTGCGGTTCCTTGTAGTGCTGAGTTTTTACAGGAGAGAGAGAGACAGAGACAGAGATATTATTGTTTAGACAGAGAGAGAGAGAGAGAGAGACGGAGACAGAGACAGAGATATTATTGTTTAGTATCCTTTGGCTGAACCAAATCAACAATGTAATAAAAAACACTCAGATCTATTGTGTTCGGAGCTGAGTTCAATTCATAATCTGTATAATCTGGATTAATTTTCAGTCACTTTTGTTGATTTCTTGTTAGAATAGGTAATATCAATCATGCGTAATCTACAATGCGCCATTGAAACATTAACCTAAGATGTGATAGTTATGTTCTTTTTGAATTACTGGTACAATGAACATCTTCGTTATCTTTTACTATGTTTGAGAGCTGTCTACAACTCGATTCAATGAACATCTTCGTTATCTTTTACTATGTTTGAGAGCTGTCTACAACTCGATTCCCTATGTAGTGAGTCACTTTAGTTGAGGTCGTGTCCTATCTCCGATCTTGATTCACTGAAATTTCCTCAAGTTTGAATTAGAATTTGTGAAAATCAGTAACGAGTATCACTATATTGATCAATAGCACGTTCTATTAACCTAAAAACAGTCTAATGGAGACCTATGTTTTTGGTAAATAGTCACTTGGGCCTGACCACTAGAGCTTGAAGTTAGCAGAAATGATCAAACAGTACTCCCCACGATTCCGATTTAAAGTATGCTCCTATCCAAATCCCTTAAGGTAAGAACAATCCCTCATTCAAACCATCCATTTTACCATAAGTTGCCCTTTCTTTGAGATAATCCCCTGACAAGGGGAGGTCTACCCGCCCCCCGCGGGGTGGAGCGACAGAAGTTCTAAGAATGCAAAATATATTTTAGGAAAGAATATGAAATGTAATTATTTCACATTGTAAAGTGTATTCCTTTTTCCTTAATGGTGCTTTTAATAATTGGGCATGCTTGATGGATGAATCCCTCCCTGAAAAAAAAAGAATTGAAATCTAGGATGTAATCAAGGCAAAAAAGTATAATATTTTTCTATTAACACCACATATTTTTAATGGGGGGTCTTGGTAGTGTATTGTTGTGCTAGTTTTTTCGAGGTAGCCAGTTAATTACGGTTGTGCTCTTAAGTCATAAAAAAAAGCACCGTAATGTCTTAGGAAAAGTTTTATTTTAAATGATTTGTATCTATTGAGTGGATTAAGTGTAACTTTTCTTTGTTGATAGTTTGATTGATTTCTTAGTTTTCTTTAATATCAAATTAAATGAATTTTATTAAACTTCTATAAGCTACAATAATTTCAATTTTCCTAGAGATTCTTTCATTCCATGCCACAATTTTTATTTTGAAGTGGGAAAAAAGCTACAAAAACTATAGATAAGTTTCACAAAAAAATAGGATATATATTTCTCCCGTTGTTCGAGTTTTAATATTATTATAGTCCATCCATTAAGTATGATCGATATTTTAAGCGAAATTCTTGAGATAAAATGAATGTATTTAAAATGACTGTCAATATGAATTTATTAGCCATTTATCGATGCAAAATTAATGATTTGACATTCGTAAACTGTATTTCAAAATATTGCCATCCAAATTCTGAATTAGAGCTCAATAACATATTGAGTTTGTGGAGGAAAAACTCAATAAATTTAAAACTCGGTTGAATGTGTGCAACTCTTTCTTGAGAATTAATTATGTGGTAAATTAATAAAAAAGAAAGGTTCTGCAATATGTTAAACTCGGTTGAATGTGTGCAACTCTTTCTTGCACAATCAGAAGAAAATGGAGCAATTAAAAGCAGGGAACAGATAAGAGCAGCAAGGAGTCAGTTGACTACCCGAGGAGTGCTCAAACAACACAACCACGGGATCTCCACCGATTTTCAGCCTTCGACGTTGGATTACCAACACACAACATTCTCTAATATGCGTGCTTTGAACGGTGCTTTGTTCTTGCCATCCAACTGTCCAAGACTCTTCATGCTAATCGAACCGCTGTGAGGCATGCTACGGAAAGAAATTAATGCACGCGTAATTGACTTGACTCGTCTGTTGTATTATATTGGGAAGGGGGCATGCAGGTGCTTTCATTGAAATTTGAGGCACAGTATTGGCTTGACTTTACTTGCTTTCTCTATTCATGCTGATCGAACCGCTGTGAGGCATGCTACGGGAAGAACAATTAATGGACGCGTAATTGACTTGACTTGCGCTTTGTATTATATGCGGAAGAGGGCATGCAGGTGCTTTCATTGAAATTTGAGGTACAGTATGGGCTTGACTTTACTTACTTTTTCTATTAATAAAATAATAGACAAGAAAACTAATGTACATGAATCCATTACAAAAGCATCAATCGTGGGATTATATAGGAATTTGTTATTAAAAGTCTGCAGGACGCATTACTTTTTTCTATCCACCATGGAACTTTTTCTTTTTCAAAAGAGATTAGTCCGGAAAAATAACTTTTAAAATAAATCTTTTCCAAAATATTTTTTCAAACTAGATTTTCCTATGCTACATCATGCTTAAGAATTATCTAGTCATTACCCCCCACCTGAGTCACTTTTATCTCTCGCTCCTTAAATTAATATTTTTTAACATTTTATCTATATATTTTATCTTTCAGTGACGTATTAATAAATTGTCAACCAGTAGTTCTCTGCAATCGAATAATTATTTGTTGATGCTTTTTCCTTTTGATGTCATCTTTTGTTAAACTTTTTTATTTCATGTTAGACATTCTCGGCCAATGAGTTCATCACCAAAATATAATTTTTTGCAGCACAATTAGGAGGATTAAAATATTAGCTTATTTGACATTAGGAGAGAGAGAGAGACGTCTTACCATGATACCTACTGTATTATAGCTATATAGTTTGCTTATTTTTTGGGATAAGTGTACTAAAAGTCCTAAAACTTGTCACAAAAGTATAGTTGAGTCATAAAACTTTTTTAAAAAAGTAATCAAGTCCTAAAACTTGTCAAGTTGATGTAATTGAGTCTTTCCATTAACTCCGTCCAACTTGACAAACGGAAAATGCTAACAAGTTTTAGGACTTGATTGCACTTTTGAAAATTTAAGGATTCAATTACACTTTCGTGATAAATTTTAAGACTTCTAGTGCGCTTATTCCTTCACATGCATTTTACAGTCCACTTTAACTCCAACTGATGACTTTAAATCAATCTACAATGTCGTTGAACCCACAAGTTCTTTGGCATGGCAATGATCTACCAGTCCTAACAACAAAACATAGCTAGTCACTTATTGCTAGTAAGTTAGATTATGATTTCTCAAATTCGACTTAATTAGAAATTATTTCTCGAGACAACTTTTCAATCAACTCAAGTGTAAAATTGAAAAACACATACCACATGACATTCATAATTAACTAATACATATTTGTGCATATTCCCTTTTATATTATTTGCGTTGATGTAAATTTCGGACTGTTGTATTCAACATGAACCTTTTTGTACACTTACAAAACATGGAAGGATATGAAGTATCCAAAGCTCTGCACACTAGCATTAATGAAGTAATCAGCTTTCAAAGTGAGGAAGAGATGAGGACTTTTCACTTGAGTTGCTTCTCATCCTTCCATGAGAGTTTGCCATACATCTGATACTTACTAGACTTGAAGATCTGCATAAAAGTGTGATAGAAAGCTTAAGGAGCGAATCATTTTTTTTTGTTCCATTCAAACATGTTCTCAAGAACTACTCAATGGTTCCCATAGGAGTTACTCTTTTACCATTTAACTCTATGACACGATATTTAAACCTATCACTTCTTTTTCTAAAAAGAAAAGGGATTTCATACAACAACGGAGTGATGAAATCCAGCAAATGTCGAGATCAATAGGAAATATGTGATGATTTCTATACTTCGCCGTCGAGAAGATAAAAGCGAAAACAAATTAAACAAAGAAACAAAAGTTGCCACTTTGAAGCACCAATAGTAAATTGAAAATGGGAAGCAACTATGTAAAGACAACTTCCATCAAATCGGATTTTGGATAGTCATCGAAGAAACATATTATCCTCAATAATTCAAGCTTCTCACTGTATTACCTATGTGCATGCTAAGATTTGAGAGAAATGTCAAAACTAGTCGACATCGAACACATTACAATGACAAAAGGTTTAGAGAGAAATGACATCACAACACTCTCTCCTGTGCATGTTTGAACAATGCTGAGTTCTTGCCATCCATCAGTCCAAGACTCTTCAACTAATTGAACCGCTGTGATGCATGCTGCACGAAAAGGGAAACTATTGCATGCGTAATTTCCACAGCATTGCGCGGAAGGTGCATAGAGTCAATGCTGGCGTTTTGTTTAAAAGCGAGCGCGACTTGACTTCGAATTGACTTGCTTTTTCTATAATAAAACAATTAGAAAATAAAAAGCAAAGGGCAATTATTGCAGGTGTAATTTCCGCAGGCTCGGAGTAAGGTCAACCGAAGATTAATGCACACATTTTACAAAGACTGGAATTGGGTGGGACTCCGCATCCCAATGCGAATGGAGCTAACAAGCATATTCGGACATTTGATATATCAATAATGATCTACAGAATATGAATATTGCATTTTTGAGCCAACTGACAATCGATTGATAGAATATACGAGAGGTTTTATCTGTCCTTGTGTGGGCAAATTAGACGATTACGATGATCTTGTTTGCACAATCAACGACTAATTGAGCTACGGCGTTATGTTAAATCTATCTCAATATGTACACTGGGTGATTCCATCAACCCTTCTTTTTCCTTTTCACGGACTCTCACAAAGACATTATAGCTGGCTCCTCCTGAGTGGGTGGAATCCTGGGTTTATATATTTAGTGTTACATTTAGATATTCTCTCCACAGTTGAATAATTATTTAGTGGTATCATTTTCCTTTTTATTTTCATTTGGTGTTTAGCTTTTTATTTCATGTTAACAATTTCGGCCACCACCAAAGTGCATTTTTTTTCTTAGCACAATATTAAGCTTCTTCAGAGCCTGAAATGATTAGATAATATTAAAAAAAAAAACTCAACGGCTTACTGTGTGAGTGACTAACCACACCTCACCATTCTATGATCAAAAGCTTACAAGTAAGAAGATTAAAATTGAACGTTATATCACATGATCAACTAGTGATTTGAAATGGAATCCTGTATGATCGCTTTCCAAAAACAAAAGAAAAAGAAAATCTAACAAGTTGTGTAATACACAAATTCAGAAGTAGTTTGGAGTCGAAAGATTCAATACACAGGTAAAACCTTGTTGCTCGAAGTCTCAATTATAAGATCACAATCACATGTCCTAAGAAGTTGCCACTTGGAAGCACTAATAGTAAATTGAAAATGGAAAGCAACTATGTAAAGAGAACTTCCATCTAGTCCAAATCTTAACAGAGTTGTCGAAGAAACTTTAGAGAGAAAGGACATCACAACAGAGTGACTTATGGAAATGACATCACAACATCAACTTGGAGAGAAACTACATCTCTTGAGGAGATAAAATGTGCAGTTATCTTAATGAAATAAAGCTCCATAGAAACAGGCTTTTAGAACTGCTAATAGCCAAAGATTGGGTCCAAAAGAAACAGGCTTTCTCCGCCAAAGAAGAAATTCATATGTGAAATGAAATAAAAAATAGTATTCATCCGCCTTTACTATGGAGAGCTAATGTTATCCCCGATGTTAGAAAAACACAAGCACCGGCAAAATTTGTAATGGGAAACAAAGTTTAGTAACAAGGAGCTCATTTCAATTGTCACGCCCCATACCCCACGAAGTGAGATCATCCCACGTACAGGTCGATTTGATTGAGAGTAATGTCTCAGGAAGCGTCGCCGACCCAACGCCCAACAGAGATCAAGCACAAGCGGAAGAAATAAACAACCCTGACAATAATAATATGAGACAATGTATAGCACGGCAACATACAGCACGGAAGGAAATATGCATATATTTCTATTTCTATAGAAAACCCTTTTTACAATATTTGTTTACAACCGGCTCAAAAACCTACAAACAGCCACACAAGCAAAAAGGATCGGTGGCTAGGGTGAGTCGTCTAATCCTACCAGGGGGACTGCAGTAAAAAAGAAACGATCCTCCCTATCAAGCTCTGGCCTCTCTCTACGGCTCCCAGTCCGGGTCTGAGGACTCGGTGGGATCATCTGACGACTCCTCGGAGGCCTCCTCACTAGACTCTGACTCCTCCCAGTCCATAGCCTCTGCCGCGATCCTCTCATGCTCGGAATCTAGCTCTAACTTCGGGTCTAGGTAAAGGCCTAACTCGTCATCTTCCTCAGCTCCTATCTCCACATCTGACCCTACCTCAGCTACCTCTCCGTGGTCTTCATCAGAATCCATATCCATGTCCTCCAGCTCATCTTCTTCCTCGGCAACTTGGTCTTGGTCTTCAGCTATCACCCGTGGCTCCCCATCCATAGGCTCATCAATGCCATCTACATCGTAAACCTCCTGAGGATTGATCACCTCGCCATCCACATATATGGGTTCCATCAATCCATTTTGACTGATTGGCACATCAAAAGTTCTAAGGGGTTGCCCTAGGTTTCCGTCGGCATCTCTTAGGCACCAAGCCACATACTCCTAAGTCCGATGGAAATATTCACCCACGTTTATAAATACCACGGATCGGTATCTTACATACGATTCCCAATTCCCTGCGGGGTAGGTACTTGTATACTGATGTATCTGTACAGGTATTCCAAAAAGCGGTGGATTCGGCATCTTTACGGCTGGGTGTCTGAAAAGGTGGGTTATTACAACCGTGAGACGAATCTCAGCGAGTATAACCTTTAAACCTAGGCTAGGCTAACATGCAATCTCTTGACAGGCAAAACAACATAATACACAAACAATGACTTGGCCTTCGGCCCAAACAAAACATACGAATTACCTTGTAGGTTAGGCAGTTCATTAAAATTCTCAAGACATGCGCGCAAATACAATGGTCACACATGTGCCACACATACTTGCTCATGTTCACAGTGTTCATCCCGCATGCCGAGTCATGCATTCTATGCATGTGATGTCAATGTTATGCCATGCTCCCGTTTCAATACACACTGCACACTGTCTCAATTATTAATATTTATTATGACTCAAGTCAACACCATTCCCGGCCCGGTGCGTCTAGCCTGCTTCAAAGTGCATGAGGCGCAACACCGATCTGGCCTAGTGTCTCTAGCCTGCTTCAAAGTGCATGAGGCGCAACACTGATCTCCTTACGAACTAGAGCCCGCGTAAAACGCATCAGGATGATCGTCTTCCGGACGAACCGGGTATCGTCCTGCTTCAAAGTGCATGAGGACGGCATACCCCGCGTAACACGCATCAGAGCGAATTGTGATCACACATACACACTCTGCCAATTATTATCTGAACCCCACGTAACACGCATCAGGATATATTAGGTGATCACATGCTCATGGCAGGCACACATTCTCGCACAATTTTCATCATACGTCTCATTCTCGGCATTTACAATGCGTGGCCATGCAATGCAGTAAAGCAACAACAATTTAAGGCATCCAGTCAAATTCATGCCATCAATTGGCCAGTCACACTCCGCATTCACGACATGGCATTAATCAATTTCCCACAATTGGGCACAGCAATCAACAAGTCATCCAGCCCGGGCATACCCGGTAGTCCAGTTACTTAATCCGCAACTAATCCATGCTCGCCCAATAAATCACCAATATTATCCCGATCACAATTACCATTGTTCGACTCACTAGTTTCTCCCAATGTACACCGATCGTACTCAACCAAGTCCAGAAAATGCACTATCAGTCCTAATCCGGGTTTAGGAAATACACTCACCTAATTCTAGATCACGACGACGCGAAACGAGCGGCCGATTGCCAATGAACGGCGAAATCAGCAGCGGCGTTTCAGAGGCGGCGACGGCGGCGGCTCACGGCAGTCAGCGGTGTACGGACGCGGCCACTGTACGGACACCTGTACGGACGCCTGTGCGGACGATGGGGACGGTGGCCGGAGAGGCGGCGATGGCTGGCGCGGTGGCCGTACAATGGCGTACGAACACCCATACAGACACCATACGGACGGCGTACTGGCGGCCGCAGAGAGAGAGAAAAAGGGTGAGAAGTAGAGGTCGGGATGAGGGTGAGGCTAGGCTGCGTTGGCGTCCAGCAGCTTCAGCGAACGGCGGCTCCGGTGGTGCTCCGGCGTACGGACGGCGACCAAGAGGAGGACGGGCGGAGGAGGAGGAAACGTGGAGGAGGAGGGGCTGCTGAACGGTGGGGCTGGCTGAATGGGGGAGGAGAGAGAGAGGGCTGGTCAGACCAGTCAAAAGTAGCAGCCCAAAAGTGCCACGTGTCGCCGATCCGACGGTTTTGACCAAAATACCCCTAACCCGACGGTCCACGTTCGTCTCTATCCAAAAATTGAGGAGTAAAAGGGTAAATAAGGCCAATAATGCAGCTGACAATTACTCTTAATTATCCCAAATAATTCCCCAAAAATTCGGACCAAAAATAAGCCTAGGGGCAAAACAGTCATTTTTCCGGTCCCCGGGCAAAACTCCAATTTTTGGCTATATCAATCCCAAATGAGTATGACCAACATAATATGGCATCGGAATCGCGAAAATAGCTTCTTAAGCCCTTAAAAATCGACTGCCAAGTTCTGGGAATAAAATAATATTATTTTTTACTTCCGAGCCAAAATTCCAATTTTTGACCGAAGCCACTCTATATGTGCGTGGCCACCCCAAAATGACATCGGTTTCGAAAAATAACCTCATACGACCTCAAAATCCAAGTCGGTGTCCCGAGGGGCAAAATCGTAATTTTTCACCCCAGATCGAAATTTCAATTTTCAACCACACTAACTCAAAATATGTGTGGCCAGCATAATATGACGTCAGATTCCCAAAAATAGTCTCTTAAGCCATCGAAAATCAACATCGAAATCCGTGCCCAATTTCATGATCATAACTTGCTCGATTTCAAATTTCAGGATCTCTCACTAACGGGCGGCTGTTTAGAGGTTACGCGTATCGACCTAGAGTTATTCGAGTCATGACGGTCCGATCATTGAGAGAATGAGAAATTATCACTAGTCCCAGAGGTCACAATCGTTCGAATTAAGTTCATGACTGGTTGGCCACGTGCACTCTCGGTCGTGCAGAATCACCTGCGATCCGATTGTACATCGTTGGCCTTGGCCAAACCAAATCCGTTACCTTTCCTAAGATCGGCCCACATTGGTTCATAATATTCTCTCATCATTTCTCGTGATCGGTATCCGATTCGCGATCGGGTCCCTGATCCACGTACCATTTTCTAATTAGCCATACCCTATTGGTTAGTATTCCGAGAGTGATCAGTTCTGGGCGAGACTTACTAAAATGAAATGCGAAATAATATCAATTTTATTGATCCCGGAATTACATCGAAATTCGGGCTGTTACATCAATCCTAATGAGTGTATGTCTTGTGCTTATACCTATTCCATTGGCACAAGTTGTGGACCTTGAAAGCCCAAAAATCTTCAATTAAAAGTTGGGGGGAAATAGGAAAGATGAAAAGACCTGATAACTAGCAAGTTTCTGGGTAAAAGAGACAGAAAAAGGACAAGCGACTGCAACGTTTATATCCAGAATCAGAATATCTGCCCATATTATAGCCGCTTTGGCATTTGCATGTTTGGTCCTGCTTGAAAATATGACAATCCTGTGCACTTGGCTTCGTCAACCATGTTTAGACTAAATCAGCTATCATTAGTTGGCGACTTTGCCACAATGTTGACATCTAAATTTTACCTAGTCATTTAGGGCTTAATTGTATAGAAAATTAGGGATTAATTTTTAACCCCTAAATAAAAATATTTTCATTAAATTAATTGACATATAGACTTTAGGTGCATTTACATTAATAAGGCATATTAGAACATGCTTTCCTTGTTTAATTTCAAAAAAAATTTAAAAAAATTAAATTTAAAAATTTAAAAAAATTTCGAAAAAAAGGGGGAACCAGCATTATTCAACGCCGGCCAGCACAGCATCGCGATCAAAATTTTTTTTAATTAATTAATTTATTATTAAAAAAAAAAAGAGACCAGCGTTGAATAACGCTAGTCACGCGTGAATCTTCCCTCTAGCGTTATTCAACGCTTCTGGAAAGGGGAAGAAAGGGCAGCACGAAGCATGGCAGCGACAGAAGCAGAAACGATAAGAAGGAGCGGTCAACCGAAAGCGACAAAGCGGAAGAACGGTGGCGCATCGAGGACGGTGCAGTGCTTCCGATCTGCGTTGAGCAGATTTGTAGCCGTTTTAGCTAAAGATGGACGAGATTCGGTCCTGAGGGGAGGATCGGCCGCAGGCGCATGATGAAATGGGAGAGGACGCTCTGATCGAGGGTGTCTTCGAGCTCGAAATAGTAGGCAAGCGTCGCCGGGGGGAAGCCGAGAGGAGGAGATCCTCCTTCTCTCGACGTTAAAAGAAGGAAGAGATCCGAGAAGAAGAGAGGAGGGGTTTTTTTTTTTCGGAGAGGAATCGAAAAAATTGGAGACCAAGAGCTCCCAAGAGAGAGATTCAACAGAGAGGGAACTCGACCACATCCCACGACACTCGTCGGCCGGTGTCGTGGCCGAGAATCGTCCTTCCTTCCCCCCACGTCATTTTTTTGGTAAGTTTAGATCTGAGTTCCCGCCAGGCTTTGCTTGATTTGGGTCGATTTCCCGAGGATCCCGGCCCGGAGGCGTGCGAGGCGACCGGACTAAGTCTGATATATCTCAAGTTCGCCCTCTATCCGTCGTCTCTGAGCCGAGTAGGGCCACTTTCGCCGACTGTGCTCACGTTCTTCTTCGCCCTGATTGTTGCTCAGTTTCGCCCTATCTCGGTTCAACCGAGACCGGGATTTAGCGTTCTTCGTTTATGCTTGCGTTGGATGTGAAAGAACCATTTCCGAGTTGATGTTGAGCATGGCTTGTTCACTGCATTTTGAGTTTAGGTTGATTTCGTGCCGAGTTTGAGTCGGGAGTTTCCTTTCTAGTACTGCACACCACGTGTTTGCTGAAGTGCATAAACTAGATCCGTAAACCTGTTTTTTTTTCTCTCAAGTTTGTTTTGTTGGAATGTTGGGATGTACGTTGGTTTGTGATGTCTGAAGACGGGGTGGAGTTGTATGATTCCCCGAACCACACCGTTCACGGCAAATGCTTTTGTTGTTCGATGTTTGCGCTTTTTCGTTCTTCCATCTTCTGTGTGCTATGATGATGTAGCTGCGTATGTGATGTGTTTGGGCTGCTCATTGCGATGGACGATGGCAAGACTAACTCTGATGTTCGGTTTGATAGTGCGAGATAGTGCCATTCTTGTTGAGCATATGACGTTATTATTGTTGTTGAAGTTCCGGTGTTTCAGAACAAATGCATAGCGTTAAAATTTTTTTTGAGTAGGAAGAATGCGAAGCAAAAGTTGCGTTCTGGGCTTCATGTGTTAGTTTCTAGGCAATGGGAAGATGACGTCCAGAAAGAAAAAAAAACAATGGAAAAGAAAGAAAAAAAAATAAAGGGGAAAGGGAAATACGAAAAAAAAGAGAAAAAAAGAAAAGAAAAGATAAAAAAAATAGAAAAAAAATAGAAGAAACGGGTCCCGGAAGGGTAGGTTTTTGTCGAGTCGGGTCGGCGGTCGCGAATCGGGTCGGGTGCACGGGTTGTAACCGGGTGGGGTTTACACTTCGGACCGGTTTTAGGTTAATTAGGTTTTATTAGTTCTAGGCTTTGTTAGGTTAGGGCCAAATTGAGTTTTTTTGAAGGTTTTGGGCCATTCGCGGGTGGGCCGGATTGGTGATTTGGGCTGAAGGTTTATTCCTGATGGGCTGGGCTTTGATGTTTTTTTTTGTTGTTTTATTTGAATTTTGATTTCATTCCGAATTGGGCCCTCACTGAGCCCACCTCGCGGTGGACCCGGGCCGGCACGCCCGGGTCGGCTCCGACACGGTCGGATGTGGAGATCCGACCCGGATCCGATTTGTATTATTTTAATATTATATTTTTATTTTAATATTAAAAATATTATTTTATTATAAAAAATTTTAAAAAAAATTGCAAAAAATCAAAAATTGGAAATTGGGTTTTAAAATTGTTTTTCTCTCCCTTTTTGTGTGATTAGCTTATGTTTGATTGCATCTCGTTTGATTTGCACGCTTTGAATTGCACGTTTAATTTAATCTCGTGTGTGATCGATTATGCACGTTAGGTTTAGGTATTAACTGTTACTCCCCTTAGCTTAGTTAGGAATTGAATTTTGAGACTCCTGATCAATGTGGACATGTTAGGTGGTGAATTGGACAAGATTAGGTATCGAAAGGGCACTAATTAGTCAATTAGTGTAATTAAGTTCCCGTACCCATTGAATCTCTGATTTGTGGAAGTGAAGCATTTCTCCCGTGCTTTACTTAGGTGTCTAATCGATCTATCAAAAATTGATTAGTGGCGACTCATAGATGAAATTGATTTGTATGTTAACAATTCAAACTTAAGTCGCGAATTGGTATGGGCTTGGGAGAGCTCGAGCTAGGTTTAACTTAATAATCCATTAGCCAAACCCCTTTAGGTGGCGGGGCTGGTTCGGGGAGGTCGTAACACACAACTGATGGGTGTATGATCGATGAAACAAGAAGGAAGTAAACCTCTCGGTGGCCAAGAAAGGGCCATTTCTAGTCTCGCGCTTTTACACACAACAATTTTATCATGTTTGTTGTCAACAATTCAATGCAAGTGCTTTATCTTAGCTATCCATTTAATTTATGTTGGCAATTGTTCAATCAAAACTTTGTCAATATCAACCTGGAGCATGAAAAGATTGCTGTGTTGAAGGCCACTAGATTGTAGCAAAGGTTGGATGATGAGGAAAACCTCTATGGTGCATCCGTTGTAATGTACAATATTACGGTGCATCATACTAATTAGATATAACAACATCAAAGCCTAGGGTAAAATTGTTCTATGACATTACAATATATTATCGTAATCAAGTGCAAAAATAGTGTAACAGAAGTGTGCATCTAAGGATTTTCGGCAGATGAATGGAGCAACCCTCGATTTACCCCTGTATCATGTTTGATTGCATAGGTTACGTTTGTTGACCTAGATATTACGTGAATAGCATATATCGTATCATATTCAGTGGATTGTATATTCACATCATATTCGACCTCTTGATGACCAATTTTGGATCACATAAACTTGGATGAGTTCGAATAAAAGCAAGGATACAATATCAAAGAAACTACAAAGGTAGCATAAAGTAATTAATGGACTGACAAAGTGGCACTTACTCAAAATAGTTCATAGCATGCAATTAACATAATATTACCTGAAAATTTATAAAGTTTCATCCATAAGAAATCTGTGCCATCTAAATTTAACGGCTCATGAATTTCACAAATTTTGTTCAAAGCCACACGTCAGGATATGAAGCTTCTTAGTGACTTTACTTGGTCTATTTTACATCAATGTTTTATTTTATCTAAACCTTTTTTGAGTGTTTTAAATCTATTTTTCATTCTTTGAGTATGTTTGGGCTAGTGTGGGCTTTCCAGGTCTTTTAGGCCCCAACCGAACATGGCTCAAGCCCCGCACGAACAATCGAAGAGCAAAATAGAGAGAGGGAAACTAAGAGACCGAGAGGCGAGAGTTATGTCACGACATTCATTTATTAGTTGGAGCTTCTCAACCAAAACTTCTAGGATCGAACTGTATCACCCATATACATGCCCAAAGAGTTGGGAGAAATGTCAAAACTAATGGATATTGAAACACGTTCCATCGACTGAAAAACCACAATTCTCGAGGAGATAAAAAAGCGCAGTTATCTTGTTGGAAACAAAGCTCCCTTGAAATTGGTTTTTAGAACTACCTACAACCAAGATTGGGTCCAAAAGAAATAGGCTCTCTCTCTGCTGAAGAAGAAATTCAAATGTGAAATGAGATAGAAAATAACATTCGTTAGCCTTTACTCTGAAGAGATACTGTTATCTCCGATGTTATAGAAACACAAGAACCAGCAAAATTTGTAATGCAAAACAGAAGTTGGTAACAAAGGAACTCATTTCAATCCTAATGAGTGCACATCTTGTGCAGCTGTGCTGATGCCTGTTCCGTTGGTACAAGTTCTGCACCATGCAAGCGCGCAAATCTTCAATTAAAATGAGGGGGGAAAGGGGAAATATGAAAAGACCAAAATACATTCCTATGCAGAAATTTTATCCAGTATATCATTTCAGTCCGAAACAAGTGCCCAGATATGGTCCCCTTGCAAATTATGAAATCAAATACAAGCCAGCTACACGAGAGTTCTATGATGAATATTTTCAGTCCCCACTTCAGAGCACAATTTGAAACAGCATTCTTCAGCTTCTCTCTTTTCGCGTGTGCCACAGAGAGAGAGAGAGAGAGAGAGAGAGAGAGAGAGAGAGAGAGAGAGAGAGAGAGAGAGAGAGAGAGAGAGAGAGAGAGAGAGAGAGAGAGAGATCCATCATTCAACTAAGAACATCTTAAAGCTGTCAAAGAAGCCATATGAACCATGGTTTCCTTGTGGATTTGGTGGCAACTTTTGTCAACAAGATCGAGCAGCTTTCCAGATTTGTTGCCCACGAGTTCAAGATGTCATTGCTGTCCTTTGTCGTCTGGAAACAGGCAACTCCCATCGGCCGGTCTATCTTTGCCACTAGGGATTTGGAAAACCCATTTCGGGAAGATGCTTCTCAGCTTCCTAAATGTTAATATAGAACTAACAGGTCATGCTGATAGAATATCATACAAGCTTGTATAAGTATATTGCACAGTCTCTTTGTCAGATGATAGGTGTTGATTAACAAATTGAGGCATTTGAATAATTAAAGCACTCTAAAACAGCAGTAACAGAACCTTATAATGAGAGCTCTTTTCCTTGAGTGATTAAGCTCCATAGATTTCTGAACACATTAAGAAAGCTCTAATAGCGAGATATACTTTTGCAGCACAGGAAATGGTAGTGTTAATACTGGCAAAGAAAGCTTGCAAAGTTACTTTAGCAAAATATAGCAGAGCTCCTCCCACCCTTCTAGAGCGCGTTAGAATTTCAAGCTCCATGGGACAAGAAATGGTTTCACAATGCCAGACAATGACACTTACAGCTACAACAAATTTATGAGCAGAAGTTGGCTAAGCCAAGTGTCCACATATATGTCGGTCAGAAATGTTCACGAAACAAAACTATGAAGAAAACATTCTCAAATCCATGACAAGCTTTTGGCTATTCAAGGCACCAAAACCTCTTTTACACATATTTTGGAACTTGTATCCAAGTCCAGCAACCATGCCCCAATCAGGGATCACAGGCAGAGAGGCTGCTCAGGGTTAAATGAGGGGTCTAGGCAATCATTCAAGAAGAGTGACATTGTTGAAGAACATAAACAAATGTTCCACATAATCAGACCTGGATACTGACACATAACAGCTCTGCAAGTCTCTCTAAGGTAATCCTCGAGTAATACTTCGAAACGACAAAAATATTCTGCAGAAAATAGACTGAGTCACATCTTAATGATGATCCAATGAAAAGAAGAAAAACGGCAAAGTTCTGTAATTACATGTTCAATGATTCTCTGTCTAAGATTTTCTGCTGCCTTCTCAACAAGTGCACCTCCGAGCATGTTATGTCATTCTCAAATTCATCTTTGAAAGTGCTTTAAAGAGGAGTCCGCTGGATAACCTCCACCGTGACTAATTGTTTGAGCAGCAACCTGCATTAAATTATCTGAGGCATGGTTGACCAAATTCTATGGCACATTATCGAAATATTGCAAAATGTACAACCAATTACCTAGAACAATTCAAAGATGGTACCTGAATTGGGGACTTTCTGAGAGATGTTTATCCTCTAAAGTGGCATTAAGAAGGCTTGATTGCATAGGATCATGTGGTGATAGAACCAAGTACCAGCAGATTTTCCTTAAAACTTGCATTTAATTAAATCACAGAATGAACAGCTGTGCCTTGAAAAACTCAGTGAAGACTTAACAAGGGAAGAGCTTCACCGGTATCTACTGCTCCGTGTTGCCCTTCACTGATGGAATCTCATATATCGCCTTCTAGTATCGACAAATCTCAAGGTAATCATTGTTATGTGAGTAATACCTACATCGTTAACCACATAAATGCGGGGTATACTGAGATGCGAGTTCAAATCCATCAAGTACATCTGGAACGTCAAGAGTTTGTGATAAAGCTAGAAAGGAAGAAGAGTTTGTACCAGATATATAAAACCATACAAGTTCGTGGTTTGAACCACAACCTGAACACCGGGTGGCGCTTGATCGGCAGAAACAAATTAGTTAAAAGATAGCGGACACAACATTAGAAAAAGAAAAACACAAATTTACCAATACAAAAGAAACCAATTCAAGCAATCGAGGAAAAGCGAGCGAATTCGTGCAATTCCCAGAGTGCAGGATTTCGATCGTCCCACCTTCAAGAAAACCGAGATGGCTACGGGTCGAAGGTGAAGGGATGTTTCTTGAAGAGCTGCTTGTCCTCTCAAACGTCTTGTGATTTCCACAGCATATCTATGGACCAGGATGCCCGGCATTAGAGGAAGCAAACAGAAGATAGATAAAAAGTCCAACCTAAAGGCACTGATTTATCAATCAAGGAAGAAGAATCTAGAGATTCTAGAGATATCAATCAAAATCACGAGATAATTCATGGAGATGCTAGAATCAAGTGATTGACAACCCTTGTAATATAATGATTTTTTCATTTATTATTTTCCATTGTTGTATTGTTTTCTTACGAAGTGTAACTTTTGTAATATCTATATATAATGAAAATCATCTCAACAATGGTACGTTGAGATCAAGAATCAAACTCCTTTGTTCTTTTATGGTATCAGAGCATATCTTCAAAAGAAATCGATCCTTAACCATGGCTTCCACCAATCCTAAGTATCCATACCCCTCATCTTTGAACATTAGCAATTTTGTGTCACTGAAACTGACACAAATAAACTATTCTTATTGGAGAGCCCAGATGCTTGCACTAATTGAAAGTCAAGATCTGGTAGGATTCATTGATGGCGAGTACCAGATGCCGAGTCCAACAATAGCCACCCCCTCTGATTCTGGAAAAGAAGCTAGAGTCTTAGAGGAAGTGGCAAATCCAGATTTTTTATAATGGAGAAGGTCAGATTATCTTCTGCGAGGATGGATCATTGCAACGCTCTCCAAAGAAGTTCTTGCTCAAGTAGTAGACTTGAAGATATCTGCTGAGTTGTGGTTAGCTTTACAAAATATTTTTGCCAAGGTATCTGAGGAACGTGAAGTTTCAATTTTTCTACAAATTCAAAATGTCATAGAGATAATTTCTCATCTCTTCACGAATATCTTGGTGCTTTTCAAAAATATTTTAATGAGTTATCTGCTATCGGATGTCCCCTTGGGGACAAAAAGAAGGGTCTCTTTGTTTTGAATGGCTTAGGTGATAAATATGATTCATTCACAACCTCCATGTTGAAGCCTCCAATGCTAATATTCTCTGACCTAGTTTCGTAAATGCAAAGTTTTGAGAGTCGGCTCACAAATAAAGGTTCCCTTGTAATTCAACACGGGACGGCTTTCTTTGGTCAAAGAAATAATTTTAAGAGCATCAAGAAGGGCAAACAATTCCAACATTCCAACAATTATTTTTCTTCACATGGAAGAGGGTTTTCTCACAATGGTCCAAGAATGAAAAATTCTCGGGCTGATTTTATGCAATCGCAGGGTCACAAGCCACAATTTAATCAAAGCAAGATCGAAAAGCTTGTGAAAGGATCAGACAAAGTCGTTTCCTGTCAAATATGTAACAAGCTGGGACATGTTGCTTTAGATTGCTTTAATTGATTTAATCAATCTTTCCTTCCATCGGATGTGCCAAAGACATTTGCTGCGCTTACTGTTGGAGATAGTCAGGATTCAGAATGGTTCACTGATACTGGAGCTTCAAATCACATGACCGGAGATGAAGGTAACCTTTTCAACTTACGACCATATATTGGGAAAGATAGCGTTGTGATTGGAAATGGTGATTCGCTTAAAATTTCCCATACCGGTGATGCTCATATCAATTTGGGGCAAAATAGCATTGACTTAAAAAATGTTCTACTTGTTCCTCATATGAAGAAGAATTTATTATCAGTGAGCCAATTTACATCTGACTATCCTTTAAATTTTGAGTTCTCTGCCACTGATTTTGTAATAAGGGACAGGAAAACGGGAAATGTTCTAATAGTTGGAAACCGTGAAGGTGATCTATGTACCTTGAAGGCGCCAAAAGAAGCACTATTTTCGAATCGGTTCAGAAAAGCTGCTGAAAGCACTTGGCATCAAAGGTTGGGACATCCACAAGCAACGACAATCCATCATCTGCAAAATAAAGGCGATATTATTGTTACTACTTGGAATAAACCTACTACGATATGTAGTAGTTGTCAAATGGGTCGAGCATCTAAACTTCCTTTTTTGCCTTCTAAATCTAGTACTACTAAGCCTTTTGAAAAGATACATTGTGATTTGTGGGGAAAGGCTCCAATAATCTCATTTCAAAGGTTTCAGTATTATGTTTGCTTTGTGGATGATTATACACGATATACTTGGTTGTTTCCATTACGGCAAAAATCTGACTTTTTTGCATGTTTTCTCAATTTTGAGAAATATTTGGAAAGGCAATTTGGAGGGCATATTAAAATCTTTCAATCTGATGGAGGAGGAGAGTTCAATCGAGCAGATTTCTTAATTCATTTGCAAAAGAATGGCATTATTAATCAAGTATCTTGCCCAAATACTCCGGAGCAGAATGGAGTTGCCGAGAGAAAACATAGGCACATATGTGAAATTGGCTTGACTATACTTCATCAAAGTGGAATTCCTAAAAAATATTGGGTCGAAGGCTTCCAAATGGTAGTTTTTCTCTTGAATCGGCTTCCAACAAGGGTGTTGGGCATGAAATCACCCTATGAATTTTTATTTGGCAGAAAACCTGATTATAATTCTTTGTGAGTTTTTGGTTGTAGGTGCTTTCCTTATCTTAGGGACTACACCAAAAATAAGTTCGATGCTCGATCTTTGCCATGCGTATTTCTCGGCTAAAGTGATTGCCATAAAGGATATCGATGTCTCTATCCTCCAACTGGTCGAATCTATATATCACGACACGTCGTTTTTGATGAGACATTATTTCCTTATATCGTGCCCAGCTCATTATTTCGGGAATAAAGTGATAAAGCAGAGATATTTGAATTTATAAGCTGGCCAAATCATGACACGACAACATCAAACTCGGAAATTTCACCTTTGTATTTGCAACAAGGTGCGTTGTCTGTTAATTCTGATCAACTGCATGATGACTTATTAAATTCTGCTACTAATGATACTTCTCACGAAGACAACATTGATGAAGGTGAAACACATGTTCATCAAAATCATGTTGAAAGTGGTGACTCATCGAGTGCTCCGCTTGATTCTCCATGCAATTTGGAAAATGAAGATTCCTCTATGGATGTCCTTCATGATTCATCAATAGCACATTCATCCACTCAAAATCACGAGATGATTACTCGAGCACGTGCTGGTATTGTGAAGCCTAATCCAAAATATGTCAATTTACATATGATGGATTCTATACCGAAGGAGCCGAACAATGTACGTTATGCTTTGAAGCATCCAGGGTGGTTGGCAGCAATGAAAGAGGAACTCGAGGCACTACATCGGAATAAAACTTGGACTCTTGTTCCACGTCCTTCAAATACTAATGTTGTGGGATGTAGATGGGTTTTTAAGTCTAAGTTAAAGGCCAATGGGACATTAGAAAGATTAAAAGCAAGATTGGTCGCCAAGGGATATACTCAAGTAGCAGGAGTAGACTTCCTTGAGACTTTTTCGCCAGTTGTTCGACCAGGAAGTATAAGAACGATCCTCACCATTGCTACTGTTAAAGGTTGGCCCATCAAACAATTAGACGTTAAAAATGCCTTCTTACATGGTTTTCTATCGCAACCTATTTATATGAAGCAACCACCAGGTTTTGAAGACAAAAATCACCCTTCTTATGTATGCAAACTGGAGAGAGCTTTATATGGTCTCAAGCAAGCACCAAGAGCATGGTTTGATCGCTTTAGCTCATTTCTTTTGGCATCCGGTTTCTTTTGCAGCATTGCGGATCCTTCTTTATTTATTCAAAAATCAACTCATGGCATTTTAGCTCTACTTTTATATGTAGATGACATGATTGTTACTGGTGATGATCCAAAATTGCTTGATAAGTTCATCTCTACATTGAGTAGCGAATTCGCTATGAAGGATATGGGGCCATTACACTATTTTCTAGGTGTGGAGGTTAGGATATTCTCTGGTGGCCTTTATTTGTGCCAACAACAATATGCTTTGTCAATTCTCAAACGTGCACAAATGGAGGGCTGCAAACCAGTTTCCACACCTACGGCTGCTAGTTCTCAATCTAGTTCAGATGCAAGATTATTTTCGGATCCTACACTATATCGAAGTATCGTCGGAGCTCTTCAATATCTCATGATTACACGGCCGGATATTTCATATGCAGTCAATTTTGTCTGTCAATTCATGCATCAATCTACTGTGAGTCATTTTCAAATTGTGAAGCGCATTTTACGTTATGTTAGCGGCACAACAGATCGAGGCATGCAAATCTTGTCCAAGTCAACCTTGGACTTGTATGCTTTGTGTGATGCAGATTGGGCAGGTTGTCACTTGACTCGACGATCGACTACTGGATTTTGTACTTTCTTAGGTAGCAACTGTATATCATGGAGTGCTAAAAAGCAACGACCAGTTGCTCGATCTAGTGCTGAGGCAGAGTATCGTGCAATGGCCTCGACAGCTGCAGAGATTACATGGATATCATTCCTTTTGAGAGATTTGGATATTCATCTCTCTAGTCCACCAATAATATCAGTACATTTTATATGTCGATTAATCCAGTGTTTCGTGCAAGAACTAAACATATCGAATTAGATTATCATTACGTGTGCGAAAAGGTGGCTCTTGGAACACTTGTGACTAAGTATGTTCCGTCGGTGCATCAAATTGCTGATCTCTTCACGAAACCATTGTCTAGAAATGCATTTGGAAATTTATATCGCAAATTGGGAATTTGGGATTCTCCTATTTCCAATTTGAGGGGTAGTAAAGGCACTGATTTATCAATCAAGGAAGAAGAATCTAGAGATTCTAGAGATATCAATTAAAATCACGAGATGATTCATAGAGATGCTAGAATCAAGTGATTGACAACTCTTGTAATATAATGATTTTTTCATTTATTATTTTCCATTGTTGTATTGTTTCCTTACGAAGTGTAACTTTTGTAATATCTATATATAATGAAAATCATCTCAACAATGGTACGTTGAGATCAAGAATCAAACTCCTTTGTTTTTTTACAACCCAGCCGTGTGAACAAAACAAACACGTTATGAGATGGCTCGCGAGCGAGCAGAGCAACCTTCAAATGCGGAAATTGCGGAAAGATTAACTGCTTTAAAAGTCCGGTTCTCGTGTCGTGTCGAGGATGAAGAATCATAGTGGATGAAAAATGACAAGTCATTTCCCCAAACGGCACCCTTTTCAATACACAATAGCCTTCAGATGTTTTGATCTGGAAAGATCCAGCGATCGAGCCATATCCAGCATCCCGAGTCCTCCAATTTTTTGATCGAGTAGGGAATCTCCCTCAACGAGCAGCATCCCTCTAATGACAAGCACCGTAGAGACACGAAGGAGCCTATGGAGCTAGGTATGCAAGCTAACGATTCACAACAAGAGGCATCAAGAGTCTTGAGCATTCTTAGAGAACCAATGGATTCAGGTAATTCTTCAATCCTTGTTTCAGATAGGTCCAGTTCAGTCAATGATGTCAACTTTCCGATCGAGACGGGAATCTCCCTTAACGAGCAGCATCCCTCTAATGACAAGCACAACAGAGACACGAGAGAGCCTATGGAGCTGGGTATGCGGACTAATGATTCACAATGAAAGGCATTAAGAGTCTCGAGCATTATCAGAGAACCAATGGATTAAGACAATTCTTCAATCCTTGCTCTAGATAGGTCTAGTTTAGTCAATGATGCCAACTTTTCGATCGCGTGGGGAATCTCCCTCAACGAGCAGCATCCGTATAATGACAAGCACTCCAGCGACACGAGGGAGCCTATGGAGCTGGGTATGCGGGCTAACGATTCACAATAAGGGGCATAAAGAATCTCAAGTATTCGTAGAGAACCAATGGATTCAGGTAATTCTTTAATCCCTGTTTTAAATAGGTTCAGTTCAGTAAATGATGCCAACTTTCCAATCGAGTCGGGAATCTCCCTCAACGAGTGGCATCCCACTAATGATAAGCACTGCAGAGACACGAGGGAGCCTATGGAGCTGGGTATACGGGCTAACGATTCACAACGAGAGGCATCTAGAGTCTTGAGCATTCTTAGAGAACCAGTGGATTCAGGTAATTCTTCAATCCCTATTTCAAATAGGTCCAGTTCAGTCAATGATGTCAACTTTCTGATCCAGTCAGGAATCTCCCTCAACGAGCAGCATCCCTCTAATGACAAGCGCAACAGAGACACGAGAGAGCCTATGGAGCTGGGTATGCAGGCTAATGATTCACAATGAGAGGTATTAAGAGTCTCGAGCATTCTCAGAAAACCAATAGATTCAGGCAATTCTTCAATCCCTGTTTCAGATAGGTTCAATTTACTCAATGATGTCAACTTTCCGATCGAGATGGAATCTCCCTCAACGAGCAGCATCCATCTAATGACAAGCACCGTAGAGACATGAGGGAGCCTATGGAGCTGGGTATGCGGGCTAACGATTCACAACGAAAGGCATTAAGAGTCTCGAGCATTCTCAGAGAACCAATGGATTCAAGTAATTCTTCAATCCCTGTTGCAGATAGGTTCAGTTCAGTCAATGATGCCAATTTTCCAATTGAGTCGAGAATCTCTCTCGACGAGGAGCATTCCTCTAATGACAAGCACTCCAGAGACACGAGGGAGCCTATGGAGCTGAGTATGCGGGCTAACGATTCACAACGAGAGGCATCAAGAGTCTCGAGCATTCTTAGAGAACCAATAGATTCAGGTAATTCTTCAATCTCTGTTGCAGATAGGTTTAGTTCAATCAATGATGCCAACTTTCCGATCGAGTTGGGAATCTCCCTCAATGAGCAGCATCCCTTTAATGACAAGCACCTCAGAGACACGAGAGAGCCTATGGAGCTGGGTATGCAGGCTAATGATTCACAAGAAGAGGCATAAAGAGTCTTGAGCATTCTTAGAGAACCAGTGGTTCAAGTAATTCTTCAATCCCTATTTCAGATAGGTTCAGATAAGTCAATGATGCCAACTTTCCAATCGAGGTGGGAATCTCCCTCAATGACCAGCATTCCTGTAATGACAAGCACCACAGAGACACGAGAGAGCCTATGGAGCTAGGTATGTAGGCTAACAATACACAATAAGAGGCATTAAGAGTTTGGAGCATTCTCAGAGAACCAATGAATTCAGGTAATTCTTCAATCCCTGTTCTAGACAGGTCCAGTTTAGTAAAAAATGCCAACTTTCCGATCGAGTGGGGAATCTCCCTCAACGAGTGGCATCCTTGTAATGACAAGCGCCGTAGAGACATGAACAACTTGAATCTCTTCGATATTGGATAATATGTTTTTAGCATACATATAGAAATATGCCGTGATAAGAATCTAATTAGATGAACATTTATAGACTGCAAATTTAGTGAGTATTTCGATATTAAGCTTGAATCTAAAAGTTTCATATGATGTCGATGTCTTTATTTAAGATGTATGATAACAATTTTATATAGCCAAAATGCTCAGATCATATCAATTAAACTTAATTTATCAGTTAAAGTAATTAAACTTAAACTTAAATCTTCCTCAACTAATTCAAGAATTGTATTAACTTTACCAAATAAACAAAAATCTTCATCATGTTACAATCATTCTGCTTCTTTTCTAAAATTATTTGCATCTCTAAACATGTTTTTTTTGTTGTAGTAAGTGCACCTCCAAACATCTATTCTAGACACTAGCACAACCTTTTCTTTCTCTTCTTTTATCACGTGCATACAATATACATAAATTAATCGCTCGGCTTTTGAATTTCTATTTCGTAAAACAAAAAACACAATCTTATAGGTCTCATGTTAGAAATAACACTGAAGATTGTATTTTTCTTTTCATAGGATCGCTAAAATTTTGATCGATCGAAATTTCTCGACTCAAAAATCAAGCTCCTCGCATTTATATTTATTTAATAATTTTTGTTTCTGTTGATGGCTAAATATAAATGAGAGAAAAAAGAATTTAAGTAGACGACAATTTCTTTTTTTCTTTTTTTTTCTTGCTTTTTCGAAGTAGTCGACAATTGCAGAACTCAACTTCGTCGTCCTCTTCTGCAGTCTCTCTCGATTGATCGATCGATCGACTTTCTGCTGCTGCTGCTTCTTCGCACGGTCGATGGCATCGATCGGACTCCTAAAGCTGCTCCAGGCCGGCACCAAAATCGTCGCCGTCGGCCGCAACTACACCGCCCACGCCAAGGAACTCGGCAACGCCGTTCCCAAGGTACCCGTGCACTCTCTCTCTGCCTTCCGTCGTCTTCTTGAATCGGTTGCTTTGTTTGTGTCGATCGTTTGATGCTGACGATTCGTGTACGCGATGTTCCGGTGACTAGGAGCTGGTGCTGTTCCTGAAGCCGACGTCGTCGTACTTGCAAAACGAAGGGACGATCGAGGTGCCGCCCCCTGCTGTCTGTTAGAAATTAAACCAAATTTGTTAGTATTTGTTTCTTTTTTTGAGTCTGTTCGTATTTCTATATTTTGATTTTTCATAGATATGGTGAGATATTAAGAGATAAGATAAGATATTGTGAAATATTGTTTCTAGTTATATTTTAGGAAAGTTTCATAAGTCAAGTAGGTTTCCTAATTAGAATAGGTTTCCTAGAGAGAGGTTTCTTATTTTGAATCAAACTATGGCCTATATATAGTCTATTTCTCTTGTAATTGAGACATGCAATAGAAAAGCGTGAATTGCTATCGTTTCACCTTCAAAAAATTTCTTCCATCAAATTAATATTGTTGCCGCGCCTCAGACGCTCAACAAATTGGTATCAGAGCTTACGGTTCGCGATTATGACCTCAACGAACAATCAGCTTCCTCTTCAATACCCTCATCTTACCAAAGAAAATTATGGTAACTGGGCTGTTAGAATGAAAGCTCTACTCGGCACCTACGGTATGTAGGAACTTGTTAACACTGGCTATGATGAGCTAGAGGATGAAGCCACGTTGAATCAGAACCAGAGGAATGCCTTGGAGAAGGTTCGAACGAAAGATCAATATGCCCTGTCGATCATCTATCAAGCGTTAGATAATTCCATGTTCGAAAAAGTTTCGAACGCCACTACCGCTAAAGAGACATGGGAGATTCTTCAAAACACACATCAAGGAGTTCAGAAAGTTCAGAAGATTCGCCTTCAAACCTTGAGAGGTGAATTCGAGGTAATTCATATGAAAGAATCTGAATCAATTGCTGATTATTTCACGAGAATTTTAGCAATTTTTAATCAGATGAAAAGAAATAGAGAAGACGTTTCCGATGTTCGTGTTGTTGAGAAAATACTTCGGTCCTTAGACAAGAAGTATGATCATATTGCGGTTACAATTGAAGAATCCAAAGACTTGGATGCCATGACAGTCGATGAACTTATGGGTTCATTACAAGCCCATGAAGAAAGATTGAGAAAGAAAAAGATTGAACCGGTGGAGGAAGTTCTGTAAAAGCAGTTGACCATACGAGATTAGAAGGAGCAAAGAAGAGATCCCATACAAAATTGCGGGACAAATCAAGATCGTGATCGAGGTCGTGGCCGAGGTCACTTTCGAGGAAGAGGTCGTGGATGAAGCAGAGGAGATCCTGCTCGAAGTGATGGAGGATACTGGTACCAAAAAGGTGTTCGTGAAAGAGGAAAGAACTCGACAAGCCAATGGTATGATAAATCTAAAATCCGATGTTATCATTACAATAAACTTGGTCATTATGCTTCTAACTGCTGGAACAAAGAAAGTAGCAGACCAGACGAAAAAGCGAACTTGGTAAATAATACTGATCAAGTTCTCTTATTGGCATTCAAAGAAGATGAAGAAGGTCAAAGCGATACGTGGTATTTAGATACCGGCGCAAGTAATCATATGTGTGGGAGAAAGGAGATGTTTGCTGAGTTAGATGAGACAATTAAAGGGAATGTCTCATTCGGTGATAACTCTAAAATTATTGTCAAAGGGAAAGGTACAATTTTGATTCGCTTAAAGAATGGTGCACGTCAGTTTATTACTAATGTTTATTATGTTCCAAAAATGTCAAGCAATATCTTGAGTTTGGGACAACTTCTGGAGAAAGGTTATATTGTTCATGTGAGAAATCTTAATCTTATGTTGAGATATTGGAATAATAAATTGATTGCAAATGTGAAGATGTCGAAGAACAGGATGTTTATTCTTAATATAAAGAGTGAGATGTCTCGATGTCTCGATGTCTAAAGGCATGCGTAGATGATCCTTCATGGTTGTGGCATTTGAGGTTCGGCCATCTCAATTTTGGTAGACTCAATTTGCTTTCTCGCAAGAAGATGGTTTATGCCTTACCACATATTGATCATCTTGATCAATTATGTGAAGGGTGTGTTATCAGCAAGCATTCCAGAACTAGCTTTCCGAAGGAGGCGACTTATTGAGCGAAGAAGCCGCTTGAGTTGATTCATTCTGATTTGTGTGGCCTGATCAATCCTCACTCGTATGGTAATTATCGATATTTTGTTACTTTTATTGATGATTTTACTCGAAAAACTTGGGTGTATTTTTTAAAAGAAAAGATAGAAGCGTTTGATACTTTCAAACAATTCAAGAACCTGGCTGAAAAGGAAATTGGGTATCTTATCAAGGCTTTGAGGACTGATCGTGGTGGAGAATTCACCTCAGCCATATTCAACAAATTCTGTGAAAATCATGATATTCGGCATTTCTTGACGGCCCCATATTCTCCTCAACAAAACGGTGTGGCTGAGCGGAAAAATAGAACCATTCTTGATATGGTTCGAAGCATGTTGAAGAGCAAAAATTTATCCAAGGAACTCTAGGCTGAAGCTGTTTCATGTGCCGTCTATCTTCAAAATAGATGTCCCACATATGGACTTGAAGGCGTAACTCCACAAGAGGCATGGACCGGGAGAACACTAAGTGTTTTGCACTTGAGAATTTTCGGGAGCATTGCATATGCTCATGTCCTAGATAAAAAAAGATCGAAACTTGAAGACAAGAGCAAAAAACTCATCTTTATCGGGTATGACTCATCATCCAAAGCCTATCGATTATTTGACCCTAACACTTTGAAAGTGTATGTAAGTAGAGATGTCAAGTTCGATGAAGATGGAATGTGGGAAGAAAATCCAAAAGAAGAAGCGAATGTTCGTGGTGATTCCAATCAAACGGAGTTGAAGCATCAACTTTCACCTTCTTCTCCAACATCTTATTCAAGTTCATCAACACCATCCTCTTCAAATAGTGTCGATGAACCGCTAGTGCCAAGATCAAGAAGATTGTCTGAAATTTATGAAGCTACCGAAAAGCTTCATCTTATATGTCTTCTTGCAGATTATGAACCACTTGCTTATGATGATGCGGCCAAAGAAGAAAAGTGGAGGAAAGCCATGAACGAAGAAATTGAAGCCATCGAGAAAAATCAAACATGGGAGCTTGCAGATCTTCCGAAGGACAAGAAATCGATTGGTGTTAAATGGGTGTACAAGGCCAAGAAGAATAAGAAAGGTGAAGTAACAAGGTACAAAGCTAGATTAGTCGCGAAGGGGTACAAGCAAAAAGCTGGAATCGACTATGATGAAGTTTTTGCCCCTATTATCCTCATGGAAACGATTAGATTGATTATTTCCATTGCTGCTCAAAATAATTGGCGGATTTATCAAATGGATGTCAAATCAGCATTCTTGAATGGCATCCTTGAAGAAGAGATTTATGTTGAACAACCCGAGGGGTTTGTTGTGAAAGGTTATGAAGACAAAGTGCTAAGGTTGAAGAAAGCTCTATATGGGCTTAAACAAGCACCAAGAGCATGGAATTCCAGAATTGATGCATATTTCAAGGTAAATGGATTCTCTCAATGTCCATACGAGCATGCACTCTATTTGAAGCAAGAAAAAGGTGATATTCTACTCGCCTGTTTATATGTTGATGATCTTATTTTTATAGGAAATAATTCGGCAATGATTAATGCTTTTAAGGCATCAATGGTGAAAGAATTTGAGATGACCGATAATGGTCTCATGAATTATTTCCTTGGTATCGAAGTGAAGCAAAGTGCCGATGGGATTTTTATTTCCCAAAAAGGATATGTAGAAAATATTCTTGAAAAATTCAACATGAAGAATTGTATGTCGGTCAATACACCAATGGAGTGCGGAATCAAGCTTTCGAAGTTTGATGATGGTGCCGATGTTGATTCGACATATTATAAAAGCTTGATTGGGAGTTTGAGATACTTGACATGCACGAGACCGGATATTATGTATAGTGTTGGAATTGTTAGTCGATACATGGAGAAGCCGAAATCATCTCATCTTAAAGCTGCAAAGAGAATACTTCGGTATATCAAAGGTACTATTTCTCATGGCTTACACTATTATTGCTCTGAATCTTTCAAACTTAGAGTTTATTCGGATAGTGATTATGGTGGAGATATCGACGATCGAAAAAGCACCACGGGATTTGTATTTTTCTTGTGCGACACTGCTTTCACGTGGTCATCAAAGAAGCAATCAAGTTTTACTCTGTCGACATGTGAAGCTGAATATGTAGCTGCATCTTCATGTGTTTGTCATGCAATATGGTTGAGAAGACTACTCAAAGATATTTTTATGGAGCGGAAGAAAGCAACGGAGATTTTTGTTGATAATGTTTCTGCTATTGCTTTGGCGAAAAATCTAGTTTTTCATGAACGAAATAAACATATCGATGTTCAATATCACTTCATTCGGGAACAGGTTAAAGAGAATGAAGTTGAAGTATTACATGTGAAGACCAGAGATCAAGTAGCAGATATTTTTACTAAACCTCTCAAGATCGATGCTTTTTGAAAGTTCAAGAGCCTGCTTGAAATGATCGATGGAAGAGAATTTGGTTTAAGGGGGAGTGTTAGAAATTAAACCAAATTTGTTAATACTTGTTTCTTTTTTTTGAGTCTGTTCGTATTTTCATATTTTGATTTTTCATATATATTGTGAGATATTAAGAGATAAGATAAGATATTGTGAGATATTGTTTCTAGTTATATTTTAGGAAAGTTTCCTAAGTCAAGTAGGTTTTCTAATTAGAATAGGTTTCCTAGAAAGAGGTTTCCTATTTCGAATCAAATTATGGCATATATATAGTCTATTTCTCTTGTAATTGAGACATGTAATAGAAAGGCACGAATTGAGATCGTTTCACCTTCAAAAAATTTCTTCCATCAAATCAATATTGTTGCCGTGTCTATGATGCTCAACATCGCTCCACCATGAGGTGGAGCTCGCGGTCGTGATCAGGCGGAAAGCGCGGGACGTTCCCAAGTCGGCCGCCATGGACTATGTCGCAGGTAACTTCGAATCTGTTGATCGCTTCGTGCGCTTGATGGATTTGCTGCTGTCATTTTAGTGTCCATACTTCTTCGTGTCATGATTTGCAGTGTCGTTCACATCGTGATTCGTGAATCCTTCTAACATTTTGGATCTTTTGGGTGGACTGAGTTTCATTTGGCATTGGACTTGAACTAGTAATGAGAGGATACTTTGTGTCTGGCTGTGGATGCAACTTCATTGGAGATGGAGGGGTGATTATGAAGCTGAACAGGACAATCAGCGACTTGTTCCAGAGGATGATTCTGAACAGTGCAGTATCTTGGTCATCATGGACATGATTATGCACCTTTTTTATTTTCTGTTAAAACCGGTGGCTAGCTTGTTATCGATGTTGAATTGATAATCCTGATCAAGAGAAAGTTATGCAATGTCATCTTGTCGACTAGCTGGAACTATATGGTATGTCTCGTCTCTAATTTCAATTAATGCTTTTCCCATTGTTGTAGGTGCTTGTAAAAGCATCCTAGCGCAAATTTTTGACTTGCTTACGGAGCTAGTCTACGCTTTGCTTTTTACCTCCTCAAGTTTTAGTGGTTTAGATTGTGTTTTGGGCAAGCAACACAAACTTTTTCATGTTTATACAAAGCTTAAATGCACATTATGATCCTGGGATGGTGCATGAAATGCATTACGTCGTGGCTGATTGCCTGACTGTGTGATCTGTAATGGAGCTAGTTATCTCCTAACTTCTATATATTGTAGAGGTTTGGGATATTGAATGTGGATGGCTTTGGATATTATGATGCTAAGTGAAGGGATCACTGAGTAACGAGTACGTTCAACTAATCAGTCGTTGACTTTCTATTCCGTTTTTCTCCTGATTTTGTTTCTCTGATCTGAGCTTTTCATACGATTGAAGATTTTTCAATCTTTGAGGTAGTGAAGCTGGTATGCTCATGAATTGTAGGATATGCTCTTGGACTGGATATGACTGCTAGGGAGATCCAATCTTCTGCGAAGGTGTATTTCCTATTTCTTTAAATCTTTTATGGATGGAACTGGCGGCCCTCCCTTTCTCTTTGTTCCTGAAATATACTATATGTTCGTTTGTCTACTAGCTGTATCTTTTGGTTCAGAAAAAAGTTGCTATCAAAGATGAGGTGGCTGGTAGTTTTCAGAAGAAACTTTAATATTTACCAAATTGTAATAGTTATAATTTGAGTGAGACCTTTCCTATGGTGACATGTCCTCGCAATAAGCCCTGGGAAAGTCTTTTTAAGGTGATTAACTTGCTCAGCACATTAGACATGATTATTGCCTGGAACTTAATGGGCCTATGATTTTGTGGACATCAACTAAGACCAACCTGCTTTTGTTATTTTTTCAGCTCCTACGTTTATAATTTTTTCCTCATTTTTCTGTGGATCCAAAATTTTTTCTTCTTGAGGATCCGTTCAACTCTAAATGAAATTGATTTCATCTCTTCCCTGTTGTTCTTGTTGGTAGTCCGCAGGTCTTCCATGGACAGTAGCAAAAGGGCAAGATACTTTCACACCAATTAGCTCTGTGGTAAGTGAAAATGCTATTGCTTAATTTTCCTTCTATCAGATTCAATATTGAGGTCATCCAGAAGGATTAATTCTGGATGATGGGTTGCTGGGATGAATGATAGGTTTTGCCTGACGATGTCAGTTTGGATTGTCTGGCGAATTCAACATAGATGAACTCTGACTTGAGATTAACCAGCCAGTGGGCTTGGAAGAAACTTACCTTAAGAACCGAGTTCCATAGATTGCTTATAATAGATTTTCAAGTATCTGACTTTAGTTTGAGTGTTTTCTCTTTTGGCAGTTTTCTGATTTTGCCTATTGTTTTGATTCCAAAACCTTTCTCAGCTGGACAAATCTTTGGTGCCAGACCCTGATAACTTGGAATTGTGGCTCAAGGTGTCAAATTCTCAGTCTTACATTCACAGAACAATGAGTGCTTGATTCTCATTTATGTAAACTGATCTTAGTCTAGTTGTTTGCTCTAACTGCAGGTAGATGATGAAATAAGGCAGAAGGGTTCAACCAAGGACATGATTGTTAAGCTTCCTTTTCTTATTAGCCACATAAGCTCTATTATGACCCTTCTTGAGGGAGATGTCATACTGACAGGTAATTGCTTCAATCTTTTGTCACTTTTTGGTGTCAGATGTCTTCTTGCTATTATGTTATTTTGCAGTATCTAGAATTCTTGGTTTGTACGGTATGTTATCAGTAGTATGACCTGAAAAACCAAGTCTTTATTGTTTCTCAACCCCCTTTCCTTAGGCTTCCCTTAGATTCAGAAGTGGCTTTCTCTGTGTCTAATAATGTTTTGTTTTGTACCGGGCATATGATCTCTTGCACCGCACCCGATTGTGCAGGCACTCCCCAAGGTGTTGGCCCTGTTAAAGTAGGTCAAAAGATCACTGCTGGCATAACAGGTCTAATCGACATTCACTTCAATGTTGAGCAACGTCGAAGACCAGGAAGTTCTTGAGCTAAGCATTCCAAATGATTGCAAAATCTTGCATGCTCTAGTGTGGTTCTGGCAGAAATTCATTAGGACATTCAACGGAACTCTCCAAGTGAGAACTTTCGCTGCACCAATTATAGATAAGAGAGCTGTAATGCTATCGTGCAAGTTCAATTGGAGTTGGTGTTGGAAAGATAGACTGTTGTATTCTTTTTCACATCGACATGCAAAGCAATGGACTGGCTCGAAGCTGCTCGATCTTGGCCTATCATATCTGTCTGTTCTTTTGGATCAAGAACCGACTCAAAGCTTTTCATAAGTCACTTGGTTTTTTTTTTTTTTTTGCTATTGGGAGTCCATTAAACTTTTTCAGGCATAGGTTCCACCTTTGAAAACATAATTCGAGGATCGTTATTTGCAATTCGAGCATGAAATTTCTTTTAAGGACGTAGAGCTCAGTATAATCAATATCCGGAGAAAAAGGAAATCCTAACTTGGTCGAGATAATAATATTTACGAATATCGAATGTCATAAGCAGCGATCACCGACAATGCATTAACTACGTAAGCATTACATCCCAAAGATGAGAAATCCATCTTTTCGAGTGCTGTACCCACCGCTCGCTCTTTAATTCAACTCGGGCCACGTCGTGATCAGCCATCGATCCTTTTATGCATCGTACATCACCTAATGCCAGAAGAAACTGTAAACCAGTTTCAAGTCATGTACTTTTTGGTTGCTTTTGATGCTCCAATGACACTTGGACCGATGACATTGGATGAACGATAGATGACTATATACTTCACTAAGTTCAGATGGTGCAAACTTATCTTTGCGTCACTTTCTTCAGCATTACCAGAAAGAAACTTCCCCAGGAACCCCACCGCCAATTCCTCATCAAAAGTCCTCTTTCTTGTGCTGCTTTGCTTCGATCTTTTTGGACATTGCTTATGGCTTCTTTATGTCAATTGTATGATTGATAAACAATTGATTGAGTGAACGCCACAGCTTGAAGCACGGTCGATGGCAAAACTTTGATTAGCAGAGTGCCGGATCTGAACCTAAATAGATTTCATCACTTCTTCTCTTGATCGTCAGATCGAGTTTCTCGTTTGGTTTAGTCATATGCGATGGAGCTTGTGGAGGCCCTCTCTCAACTTACAAGACATGTCCTAGCGTTATATACATTAGTGCACGCACTACGCCTTTGCAAGCTAGGTGGTTAAGGAAGTGAATTGGAGAAGGCGGATTGTTTTAAGATATGTTCGTTTATATTTATCGCCTAATTTTTTAACTTTCCTATCGTATATTGCAGGGGTAATTAGGAAGGGACCGGATGAATGACTCAAATTTCACTTTTCTCTAAAGATATGGTGTTCACTTCATCACTAATAGTTCAGGTTTGTGGATTCCATTGATCGAAATCAACAAACAGCGGCAATCTAACTCACATGAATTGACTCTCTTTTCTTATAGGCCAAGAAAGAGACAATTGACCTTATTTTCCTTACATTATAGAGGCGACACCAACGCGTTTATCCAATATAATATATGACATTCAATTCACTGGCGAGTATAATGACACAGTAAGCGATGGTGATACATGCAGAGACCAAGACACAGGAGTTGAGAAGCGTTGATGGAGCGGAATTGCTCGGTGAGGGCGGAGTGGTTGCGGCCGATCCGACGGTGATGGACAGCTTCTGGCCAAGCTTGCAATGTGAATCGACGGTGCAGAAGAAATAGTAAGAAAAGCCGTTCCGGAGCCCGATAGACACCGGATTGACCAAAATGATTCCAGCCTGGGTGCAGTTGTCGTAATCGGCCTTTGATTCTTCGTCCACTTCGGCCACATTATGCGTCCCGGTCCAATTGAAAACTGAAACAAAGTACGCTCATTTCATGAATGATATGACGCGCAAAATCGATTACACTGTAGAAATTACACATGAAGCCATGACTCTGTTTTGATCTAGAGAGAGATCAATGACATCGATCAAGTCATATCCATAAATCTGGATCTCTACATGATTGCGAAAACTAAATCCTCCAAAGGTCAGATTTTGCCAGACAATATGAGTCGTTGGAAATCGATTCATTCTCACATATACATGCAAATCGCTCCGTTCTTGAATAGCTCACTTGGATAGTTGCCCGAAAAATTAATGGTGAAAGAGAAAACCTTGCGCATGTACCAGGAATAGGAAACAAACGAAAGAATAAGAACAAGGTAAAAGGAGGGGCTTATACATAGCTGGTCGCCGTCCATGAAAGTCTTGGAGGCAGCCCAAGACTGGTAATAGGATATGTTGGGGGGGACAGTCCACCCCAATTCATCTCCGACCGTGTACGTCGTCGCCGCCGCCACATGGACCTTTATGAAGCCGGCCGCAATCATCATAATCAACCATGCCGTTAAATTCACGCGATTAGCCATTTCCATGTGCTCCTTCAGGTCACCCCTCTGTTATTCAGCTCTCCCTTTAGTTGAGTCTGTGTTCTGCTTCCGAGTGTAATGCGTGCGGTTCCTTATAGTGCTAAGTTTTTATAGGAGAGAGAGAGAGAGAGAGAGAGAGAGAGAGAGAGAGAGAGAGAGAGAGAGAGAGAGAGAGAGAGAGAGAGAGAGACAGAGAGAGATTATTGTTTAATATCCTTTGGCTGAACCAAATCAACAATGTAATAAAAAACACTCAGATCTATGGTGGTCGGAGCTGAGTTCAATTCATAGTCTGTATAATCTCGATTAATTTTCAGTCACTTTTGTTGATTTCTTGTTAGAATAGGTAATATCAATCATGCGTAATCTACAATGCGCCATTGAAACATTAACCTAAGATGTGATAGTCATGTTCTTTTTGAATTACTGGTACAATCAACATCTTCGTTATCTTTTACTATGTTTGAGAGCTGTCTACAACTCGATTCCCTATGTAGTGAGTCACTTTAGCTGAGGTCGTGTCTTATCTCCGATCTTGATTCACGGAAATTTCCTCAAGTTTGAATTAGAATTTGTGAAAATCAGTAACGAGTATCACTACATTGATCAATAGCACGTGATATTAACCCAAAAACAGTCTAATTAACACAAAAAAGCACAGCCCCTCCAATCTCTTCCGCCCATAGTGCAGAGGCAGACGCGCCTCCGATGAAGGTGATGGTCAGATGAGTGGATGGCGAGCGCAACGGAGTGACGGCGGTGGTAGGTGAGGAAAGGGGTATAGACCCATTAGTTCGTGTAACTTTATATGTATAATCATATCCAAAGTCCTTGTTAATAGGCTCAAACATTTTCTTCCTCAATTCACAACTCCTGAAGTCCTATCCAGAATCCATTCCTTGAAGATAGACTCGTACGAGATAAGACTATTGTGGCCCATGAAGCTTTCTATCATATGAAGTTGAGGGAAGAAGGGAAAGATGGATAGGTTGCTATGAAACTTGATATGAACAAAGCATGTGATCGTGTGTAATGGAGTTTCCTTAAATGTGTAATGCTTAAAATGGTTTATGAGGAAACATGGGTGGTTGGGTCATGACTTGTGTAAGATCTGTGGGCTATGAGCTGTTACTAAATGGCGAAAGATCTGGTAAAAATTTATCCCTTCAAAGGAATACGTCAAGGAGACCCTTTATCTCCCTATTTGTTCTTATTTGTAGCCGAAGTCTTGCTCAATCAATCGAGAAAATATTGGATGAGTGGAATACTCCACGTCAGCAATACACAACTCCATTAGGTGCGTGACACGTGGCAAGCGGGCCCACAAATCAGATTTATTAAAAAATCTGACTCTTCTCCTTCTTTCTTCCATCCTCCGTTAACCCTCCGTCATCTCCCCTCCTCTGCTGCTCAAATATACTCTTTTCCCCCGTTTCTCTCTCCCTCGCTCGTCCCGCTCAAAATTCCTCCCGCTCGCGACCTCCTCTTCCTTCCTTCGCGACTTCGCCTCCTTTGATCGTGAACCCGCCGTGCGCGCCGGTTGCCTCCGCCTTCCCTTCCAGAAAACCCATCTGCTCTCTCTCTCTCTCTCCTCCGCGAGGCGCTGCTCTTTTTGTGAACCGCGCCTCTGCCTCTGCCTCTGCCTCTGCCTCTGCCGCTTGCCTTCGCCGTCGCCTCCCGGAGCCCGTCAGTGGCTCAGATCCCGACCACGCGGCCGCCTCCGCCTACGTCGTCGCCTCCGAAGCCCCCATTGGCGATTCGTCCTCTGCCCCTCTCTCTCTGTCCCAAGAAACGGCACCGCTAGGCTCTCTTTGACGAACCGCGCCTCCGCCGTTGCCTCTCGAAGCCACTTTGGCGATCTCGGGCTACGACTCGCTCTCTGCGTTGCCTCCGAAGCCCCATTCTCAGGTTAGGGTTTTATATGACTTGAACTTATTCTCGTCGTTTTTGCCCTAACGTGAAGATCGGTGGCTCAGATCCGACCACGCGGCCGCCTCGGCCTACGCCGTCGCCTCCGAAGCCCCCATTGGCTATTCGTCCTCTGCCCCTCTCTCTCTGTCCAGAGAAATGGCTCTGCTCGGCTCTCGAAGCTGGCGCTGGTGGTGGTGATGGTGGGGTTGAGGTGTGCAAGTGCGACAATCGCGGCGCGGGCCGAAGCTCCATGCCCGCTAGTTCCTTTGAGTGTGTGCTGGTTCGTGGAGTTTCTTGAATCAGGAGGTATTCACAGGAGAATTTGATTGATTGCGTGAAAGTGCAAAAGAAGCAATTTGGCAATGAATTTCTCAGCTGTTATGCTAATATTTTCCTCTCATCTTCTTTATAGCCACAATTATGAAATGTTATATTCTTGCATTGTGATCTTGACCGCTACTTCAACCTTGTTTCAACTTGAGACCCTTGATCCTCTCAAATATATAGTCCGATTACTAAAATGTTTGGCATCTTTGGAAATGCCTTGTTTGGCAACTTGATCTGTATGCATAGTAAGATCATTCCAAATGTATGGATACTGGCAATATAAATGAAACTATTAACTGTCGTTTTTCCTTCTATTGTGTCTTGCAGGTAGGGTTGAGGGTTGAACATCCTCAAGAACTAATAAATAGCATATAGGTTGGTGATGCACTTCCCTTTGCTAGTGTAAATTTATGGAAGTTCTCTTGATTTTCTAGGACTAGATCAATCGTGGTTTAAATTAAGCCCTTGGTAAAGATAGAAATAATAGGGGTTGGCTTCTTTTCTTCCTTATCTCTCGGGTAGAATTAAGAGTTGACTATGGTTTCAAATTGAGCAATATGATGGATCATCTAGGGACAAACGTAGTAGTCTTTTGTTTCTGTAAATTCTTCTAGGTTTCTCTAGCGCTAATTGGAGCTGGTGGTGTCTTCTTATTCTCTATATTTTGACGGTTTCATTTGCTAGCAGCACTCACTATATTTCTTCTTGAGCTACTGACCAGTTCCAATCATAAATTCATTACAGGTAATTTCAAAATTATGCAAGCAGCCAATCGTTGTTTATATTCCAGAGCATGAGGTGAGTTTTTTTCTCAACTTACATGGTCTTTCACATTTGTTGGATGGTAGAGCAGATTGAATTTAGAAACCATTTATCGCAAAAAAAAATTCTGTTTAACCGAGCAATTGTATTTCCAAATTCTCCTTTTAATTGGAGATTGCAATATATAATAGTGTCATGGAAGTAAGTACTTATTAGCTTAAGTTGGTACTCTAATTTGTCATGGAAGTAATATAATGGTTTAGATAGGAACAACAAAATCTAGAGTGCTTGTACTGATCTCATTGACATTGAAAAGTGACTAATTCTGCCATTTTCAGCTGACTGAAAGTTATTATGGGTAAATAACTCAAGCATATTCCTCGGTCCTTGGAGAGGACTTGGAATTGGTTTCCTGATAAAAGTGGAAAAAGGATTATAAAAACAATTAGCTCCCATTATGGTAATTTCTAATAGTTTTCATGCTGTACCACCAATCAGTCACTCTGTTGTGACTAGATCAATCGTGGTTAGGGTAAATTTATGGAAGTTCTCTTGATTTTCTAGGACTATGATATCCCTAATACCATTGATAATGGGAAAAAATCTCCTGTCACCTTTTATATTTGTTAGAAGGGATAACTGCATCAGAAATGAGCTTTTTTTATACAATGTCAAGTCAGCTCTTTAGTTTTGATTGTTCAATTAGGTTATTGATGAAGTTAAAAGTTTCCAATTGAGGTTCTCTAGGTAAATCCACGAGAGACTCTTAAAAAAATCCTGTGTTTTTTTGCTTGGGAAAAAATATCCTGTCATGCCTAGAGCAGAATGGTATCCGCATGTCCTCTTCTCTCATTCTATCTTCCCTTTCTTTGTTCTCCAAGCAATGTTATGGAATCAATTACCTCTCAAAATTTGTTAGGCCAGCCATCCCTCCACTTTCCACATCTGCTTCCCTGAAATTGGTCCATTTGCCACTGTCATTTTCCAGCCCAGGCTATGGTGCTGCTAAACCTTTGACTTCAACAGGGGATGTTTAGGCTTGGGCTAGAGTTATTGGGAAGAATGAGGAATGGAGTTTGAATCAATAGAAGATTGTGAGATTGGAGGTTTTTCTACTTAAGGAAGAGTTGTTTGTGGGAAGGAGATTTTGACCATAGTGAGTGATAGGGAGATGAAGCAAGATGACCATACCACGAATGGATAGGTGTACAGAAAGTGACAGTGGAGAGATGAGAGAGTAAATCTATGTTTAGGAATCTTTCATCTTTGATTTATGTCTTAGAGATTGCTCAAACGGGAAACTAATTGGTCAAAAATAACACAAAGAGAGAAGAAATGAGGGAGATGGTGCATGCTTCTTGAAGGATGCTCATTTTGGATCTCAATTGTTAAAAGTAGATCAAATGTGCGATGAATGGGACAAATCTGGGAGGATGGTTCTGTCAATTTGACTATATGTGGTGGCAACAATTTTGAAAATTATAAAGGCTTTGGTATTGAGTGTGGTTAACTGTGTGGAGTTACTAATGCACCGCGTTGGTACTTTTGTCACACCGCACAATGTTAGTATGATTTTTCATCATATCTAACTTTATGCTGGTGGTAGTAGATTTCATTTTGATTTTTCGCAATATTCACAGGAGTAAATTGTATTCCTTGCATAATTTAGTATTTCTAGTGAAATAATTCTTTTTCTCAAGGTTATTATGGGGTTGATTTTATACTTTATAGTACTCAAAATTGGCATTGGAAGTCTGTGGTGGAGGTGGAAAAGTACTAGTGGCATATTACAAGATTGCCAAGCATGTCAGGGGTGAGGATGTTGATTCTTCCCCAAGTTTAGGGACAAACCGTGCTTGCTACTTCTTCTGCATGTGTCCTGGCAGACAGGTAATAGACATCTTATTTTGTTGAAAGGATGGTTGGTTTGTTTCGTCTTCACGGAATTGGTTTTTTTGCCTCATTTGGAGTCAATGTGATATGTGAATGTTAGGGATTTTGGAATGACAACAACGTCCGTAAAAGTATAGTTGATCCTGAAAATTGTGTATAGAATATGGCATTCTGTGGTACACATGGTGATTGATTTGCTGGTTTTTTAATAGCTTGTCTAGATACTTCATTTAGACACAGTGGATTAATGCACAAGATATGAACTTTCTTTGAATCTTATTTCTCTAGACATGAAACTATCTAACCAATGAGCGAAAGACATAAGTCCATGATACCCCATTGAGATGATTTTTTTCTGTTTGGCAGTAAGTAAGAGATAAAACCCAATAACGGTTAAACCCCATTGAGATGATTTTTCCCATTCGTTATTGATGATGATGTGGAGTTTAGAAATTACATTGGGTCCCTAAATAAATCTCTGCTTGTATATTCTACTGATTGTGTTTGATTGTGCTCTAAAAATGTTTGTGTGAGTGATTGTGTTCTAAAAATGTTTGTTTTGTATTTCATCAGGAGGGAATTTTATAGTCTCTCATCACCTCAGTTATTTTGCACTTGTAAAGATATCAAATGGCTGACTCAGAGGTAATTCTTTACTCAGAAAACATAATTTGCTTTCTTAAGTAAAGGATGAGATGTTATTTTTCTTGAATCATTTTTTGTTCATTTGGTTGCAGCATGAAACTTCCCATCTTGCACATGTGATGCGTGATATGGAAAACGATTTTGAGTTTGTAATAGGGATGGTTTTCTCAAATGAACTTGAAGCATATCATAAGTATGTGGCTTATGCAATCGGCAAAGGATTTGGAGTGAGAAAGGGTAATACGGTAAAAAATAGAAAAGGGGAAGTAACCCGGCGTACTTTTTTGTGTAATTGTGAGGGGCATTCGGTTGGGTCATCTGATCAAGAAAAGAAATATGAGAGATTTGAAGTTAGATGTGGGTGTCTTGCTCATATCAAATTTAAGGTTGATCATGGTGTCTATGAAGTCATGGACTATGTTTCTGAGCATAATCATGCATTTGTACCGGAAGATCAAAAGCATTTGATTAGATGCGGAAGAATGATATCTGACACATGCAAGGGTGTTTTGGTTGATATGATTAAAGCGGGCATTGGGGGGACTTCAGCATATAAGTTTTTGGCAAACGAAGCTGGAGGAAGCAAAAACTTAGGTTTCATCCTGCGTGATTGTCAAAATTTTTTGCAAACAGAAAGATCCAAGGTTATTAGTGGCGGAGATTGTCAAAGTCTTTTGAACCATTTTCATTCCATGCAAATGCACAACCCAATGTTTTTCTATGCTGTTCAAGTAGATCAGGATGGTAGATTGACCAATTTATTTTGGAGAGATAGTTTGTCCAAATTTGATTACGACTGTTTTGGTGATGTACTAGTGTTTGACACCACATACCGTACCAACAAATATAACATGATATGTGCACCTTTTGTTGGGGTTAATCACCATTGGAAGAATACTCTGTTTGGTTGTGCATTTTTGTTGGACGAGACTGCAGAATCATTTATTTGGTTATTTGAGGTGTTTTTGAATTCTATGGGAAATAAGGCTCCGAAAACCATATTCACTGATCAAGACCAAGCCATGGCAAAAGCCATTAGAATGGTGTTTCCGAATACACAGCACCGTTTATGCACGTGGCACATTGGGAAAAATGCCAATCAAAACATTCCGCATCTTTACCATAAGCCGGGTTTTAAGGATAAATATTTCTTAGCACTTATGTATAGATGCAAATCAGAGGATGAATTTGAAGCTACATGGAGGGAAATGGAAGAGGTGTGGGGTACTAAGAATAACAAGTGGCTTCAGAGATTATATGACCTTAGATATAAATGGAGTTCAGCTTTTGGTCATGACTCTTTTACGTGTGGTATAAGGTCAACTCAAAGGAGTGAGAGCACCAATAATGTCTTCCAACATATGTCGACGAAGACATTGTCCCTTGTAGAATTTGTCCACCATTATGAAGAACAACTAAAGCATACGAGAGAAGTTGAAAGTCAATATGATTACAGTTCTCGTGGGACAGCCAAATTGAAGGTAAATAATGGGATCTTGTCGCATGCTGCTTCAGTATATACCCGTACCATTTTTGAAAGGTTTAATGAAGAATTTTTGCATAGTCTATCTGAACATATTTCAAGTACTACATTTGATGGATCGGTTTCTTTATATACTCTCAAGTGTATGGGGATTGGGAGCCAAGGTGAATATGTTGTTAGATTTGACCCTGCAAACTTTTCGGTTTCTTGTGAATGCAAATTATTTGAATCAAAAGGGTGGTTGTGTCGCCATGCCTTACGCGTGTTGAATGTGAACATGTCGATGGTTACGGTCATTCCATCTTCCTATATTTTGAAAAGATGGACTAAGGGTGCCAAAGAAGGGATTGTGAATGATGAATCACATCAAATGTCACCGGGTCCATCTAAATTTAATCGATTTTCCACGTTAATGCATGAATCTATTGAACTGATGAGTATGGGAGCCGAAGATGTACATACTATGAGAATATTGAGGAAGCACATGGTTCAAGCAAAGGCTGAAATTTCATCGTACAAATCAAGTATGGTTGTGACTAATGATGCTGGTGATGATGAGGATAATGAGGCTTTATGCGATATTTCGGTAGCGGACCCCATTCGAAAGAAACGAAAGGGAATAAGTTATGGAAGGCTTAAAAGCTCAAGTGAGAAAAAGAAGAAAAAATCTAAGAAAGAAACTCCCCCAACGCAAATAGCATGTCGAGGTGAGTGACATATTATTCTAGTTAATATAATTAGTTAAATTTTCCGCTTATGTTACATGATACCAATTAACATATTTATTACTTTGTAATGTAGAGTTGGTTGTCCAAGCGACACCTAATGAAGCTCATTTCCCAGATTGTTCGAGTAATTCAAATCAATTTCGAAGTGTCTTTTATCCTAGCAACATTGGTGGTCCTACTGTAAATCTAAATTTTCATAATCAGGTATATTGCTCTTTGTCCTCAATTTGTATTTATGTTTTACTGATTGGTCATTTTTTTATATGAATGCAGCAGCCATCATTCATCATGCCGTCGAGGATTATGAGTGGATTTTGCACGGTCCCTAGTCAGGTATTTAATAGTTTGGTGATCAATGAGTTTGTATGTTATTCAAGTTACTGTGCTTCTTTACGCTAATGAGGTAATTTATTTTATGTAGATGCAATCACCATACGTCATGCCGCCAAGGAGTGGATTTTCCCCATTCACTAGTCAAGTACTTATTATGAAATCATTTTAGAATCTAGTCTTATTTGAACTTTTTATTACTATTGTAATATTTATTAATGATTTCTTCTGGCTAGATGCTAGAGTACCATAATCAATCCCATGGAACCATTTTGAGCCAGGTACAACTTGCCTTTTGTTGATGTGGGATTACTCGAAACATATTGATCTAGGCATATTGTTTAGTAACATGTAAATATATTTGTTATTCTCTTATACAGGGGTCATCAAACTCTTTTCAGCATCCTGGGATGAATGAATCCGAATCCCCCTTTGAAAGCATAGATAATGCACAGTCGCAACATAAATAGTCGGGAGGAACCCTCGTAATAAGTCCCTTCACTGAATAAAATATTTTTTGCGTCCTTCTATGATATGATAACTATTGTAGCATGAGTTCAGTGTGACTTGGGATTTGCATATGTGCCTTTTATATGAAAAGATCTTCCTTTGTATTTCCTTGGCTGTTACTTGGAAGAAATATTTTTATATTTCCAATTTTGTTAGTTGGGCTTCAAATCCAGTAGGAACCAAGTTCGATATTCATTTGACGTGCTGTAGTGATTAACTGGGGGCATTGTTTCGATACACATTAGAAAAGGATTGTTAGAGTGGTAAAGATTCACCCGTATGCATAGATTCATTCTTCTTCTGAGTATTCACTATGTTCTTTCATTTTTTGCAGTTTTGGGTATTCTAAAGAAAGATTTTTTGGGCTCTCATATCCGCTGTTGGCATTTTTTTGTCTTCGATCTGGTGCTACAATTAATGGAATTCAAAGCTTGTGGATTGCACACGTAATCTTCTTTTTTTGTCTTATCCTTTACCATTCTTCTCAAGTTTTAGACAGTTCATTAAATGGGCAAAGTTGTTCTTGATATATAAGGTCATTTCCTTCTTAAGCCTTCGGAAATTATCCAATATGTAGCCTTGGTGATCAGAGCCTCATTCATGATTGAAGGTATTTCGACTTACCATTTGTTTTGGGCTGCTACTTATAATGAAATCGTTGGTATTTTGACTTACCATGTGGTGATTGGAGGCTCATTCATCTATAATATTTGTTCAGTGATGTGCAGATGAAGAATGATCTAAAGCTATCAACTAATATGAAGTATTAGTGTTAAGTTTCAAGAATGATATAAAGGAACAAGTTCGTATGGCATCGTCTCACAATTTAGTATTTGGGTCCAGAATGCATGAACTCATGCATTTATTGAACATGATTAGTTTTGTTTCAAGCTAGCAAAATTACAAGCTCTATTATACTAGACTGAAAATGTATTTATGTATCATAGGTGGATTCTAAATTGATTCCCTTGTCTAAATTGAACAGGGACCTAATGAGAAGCCAGCAACAGCACCACCAGCTACAGCACTTGCAGCCGAGTAAGTATATGCAACAAAATGGGCAAATTTCTCTTTATCCACAGTTGGATTTATCTGAGAGAATTTTATTTGGCTTTCAGGGTACCGAAGAAGGCAAAGAAGTGAGACCCGTGATCAAGAATGCTGAAGATTACACAAATTTTGGTGTTCCTTTTGTCTTTAGTAACTATGTTAGATTATTTTTGCCTACTTGTTTTTGTTTGTTCTGGAACTTAATGTTTCATATGGTAGAAAGATGAAGTCTGATGATTTTCAAAGTTATATTTAGATCCTTGTGTTTCCAATTATTACCATGGATTTCATTCTTTTAGTGTTGCACTTAATTTGAAAACTTGGGTGTGGCTGTTTTTCTCTTATTCATCCGTACTCACTTCGTTAGATCCATTTGTGCGCATAATCAATTTGCATGAATGAAGTTTCTCTTTTAAAAAAGAGAGTGGCAGCATTGGAAACTGGCGCACCCATACGTCGTAGAAGGGTGCATTACCTATAGAAATTACATTTGTCGTGACCAGAGTCGAAAATTATCACAATTCGTGGTGTTCTATGATGATGTGGGGGTTTATCTTGCGTTAGAATAAGCAAAGTTGATATTGTTCGGCATACTTCAAGTAAAAAGCGTTATGTTGCTTAAAACAGGCAAGCACCGTGTGTTAATCTTATCTATCCAGAAAATTAACCCGAAAAACGATTATGTTTTGAATTAAGGTCCACTTCTGGAGTGGAAGATGGGAAATTCTCTGTTGGGACTTGACAAAATGACCAGCTGGATGAAAAATTTAGTTTAATGTTCGGAATAAGGTATGTTTCCACAAGTTAAAGCATCGTCTCGCCTAATCTCTAGCATAGTTGAAATCTTAGTTTTGAATAAGGTCACATGAACAAAGGTTGTAATTGTAATATTTGGGATTTTTTTTAAAAAGGGGTCATAAAGTCAAAAGAAGCTACAGTGGACGATCAGTTAAAAAGGGGAGACCGAGAGCTCCCTCGGCTAGCCGATTTGACTTCGTAACGCAACGTCTGGTAAGTGCTTGCGCCTCTCATTCATCCAATCGGAAAAGCTTTCCGAGTTAGGGCTCATATTTCGGAGTTATGTGTTATTTGAGCGGCGAAGTTCGATTTTTGAGTCGTTGAACTGCGTATATATATAGAATTGATAGTTTAGGGTGTCACAGAGCCATGAGATTTTATGGATCTTGATTTGGACATACGGTTTGCCCAATATGAATTTTTGAAGTTGGCCGCACAAGTTGAACAATACAGATCTTGATTTGGGCTCATATATTCGGAATTATGTGTTATTTGAGCAGCGAAGTCCAATTTTTGAGTCATTGAACTGCGTATATATATAGAAGTGATAGTTTAGGGAGTCACGGAGCCGTGAGATTTTACGGATCTTGATTTGGACCTACGGTTTGCGCAATATGAATTTTTGAAGTTGGCCGCACAAGGTGAACAGTGCGCGACCAGCGGGCATTAGACCGATTTTCGTTGGGTTTTTGGCACGATTTTGGGACGGTCAAGTTGGGGCTTTTGTAATACTCAGAACGAGCTTTCTTTTGATGGTAAGTTTGCTAGGATCGGAGTTCGGTGAAGAAAGTTATAGCGCAATCAAGTTTCGCGCTCAAGCTCCGCGTTGCGGATGATTTGGATAATCGCTTTGGATGAACAATTTATGGACGCCTTTGAGTCGTCTTGTTAGCACTTAAGCATCATTTGGCCGTTACATAATTATCATAGTATTTTACTTGATTTTGACGTCAATTCTCGTTTAATTGTTAAGATTACGATATTGTTGGTTCGATTGGGGTTCGTTATTTGATTTTGTGAATTCCAGGTGAGTAATGCTATCTCTTCTTTGAGTTTACAAACTCATGTTTTGAAAGAAAAAGGCGATTAATTCCAAGAGTTGCTTGTGCCGCTGCTTGGAAAGAAAAAGGCCATGGACTGTTTCATCACCGGAGGAGACTATCAAGCAGACACTAATGACTAGCATTTTAAATAAGCATTGCACATTTTGCATGTGAATTCTTGCATCAATTATCACAGTTGACACTTGATAGTACATAGAATAACCAGAAACACGTTCTAGAGATTCATCGACAACAAAAACCGATTCCTCAGAGCTCCAAACCAGGCACTAGCAATGCATGCGCCAAACCTCTCAATTCTCATTCATCCGCAGCATTAGCAGCGCTTAAATCCACACTGAGGTCGAGAACCTGCCCAGAAGAACGTAATTTTGTCAGCATCTCTCTCTCTCTCTCTCTCAAGGAAGCTTGAATTGCTGCTATGGAAAATGTTAAGAGTTAAAAAACAACTTCTATATGATCTTCAATCATTGCAAAGCAATAAAAGCTGTTTTTCGTATTCTTGCCTTTCAGCTTCTGCCAAAGAATTTGACAATTACTTTGACAAACTGATACACTATATTTATTTGGTATTTCCTGTCCTATTCAAAAGTCATACATCTCAATAATACATAAGCTTTGATATTATGTTACATTTTCGGGACATCTTTGATCGTTAATCGAAGGGGACTATAGGCTTGATTAGCAGAGGGAAAAGACAAAATGTGCAGTAGGTGGAATTTTTGGGCAGGTTTCACGGGGCTAGAAAGTAGTTAACTTGTACTGCATAGCAAATAGCCAAACACCCTTCTAACCACACCGATCACCTCTATTGTACTAATTAGACACAAGAAAAACGGGAGGGCATGGCAGGGCTTATCATGTAACTAGTGCAAATGCATGATTACCTTATAAAGAGAAACATTAGATCATAACTTAAAGGCTGAATACACGGGAACAGACAAAAATGCATAATCATCAGGTATAATTAACGAGAAGGGTAGACCCAAGTAATTCTAATGTTAATAGCTTCCAAAGAGTCCTCAAAAACTTCCGACCCCCATGAGAACTTGTCAAAGATTATCTCATGCTCCCCGCGCTGATGAAGTATTTATCATCAAGATCGTAGTTGATAGCAAGACATTTCCGAGAACTAATTCTTACCTTTCCAGTGATCATTGTATACATGTTAAGCACATCCATAACAGTTGACTCGAAGTGCGTTGTGGCATCATAACTCTGCACGCATAGGAAGAGAAGAGATTAACATAATATCAATACAATTGAAAGTTCCCAAATTCCACATATACATCACAGAGACAGACGGAGAGAGAGAGAGAGAGAGAGAGAGAGAGAGAGAGAGAGAGAGAGAGAGAGAGAGAGAGGAACACAACTCACAGTTGATATGAAGCAGTTGTCAAGAGAAGGTTCATTGACTGGTTCATATCTATCATAAGTGTCATAAAATATCTCATCAATAAGCCCCAGCAGATCAACCCCTGGCTTCAGTTCTATCTCAGGTTGATCAGTTTCAGCCTCTGCCGAAACAAATGCAATGAATTTGCCCTTTGGTGCGACATTGTGAGAGTATGAACAACAGAACAGATACCTGCTCAAACATGGGCATAGTTGAATAAGGAGTCGAAAAACAATGAACAATGCTTACATTATCAGAAGCTGTGAAAATGGGTTTTGTTTTTTTATCGGTAATCCATGGCCAACCTATTAAGCAGGCGCATGGAACCATCTGTGAAATTCAAGAACTAAAATCAAATGGTATTTAGAAGTGAAATGTGGCTCAAGCAGATTCTCATGGGAAAGATACTTTACTTGCTACAGTTGCATTCATTTCCTTTCCCACCTCAAATAAAGCAAATGAAGTTAAACGGATAAGTAAGAAGCTATTTCTCTCTTGACAATAATCATTGATTTGCTTTTCCCCCCTTCATTTCTCGAACAGACTTTCACATTCAATATACTAAGAAAATGTAGCTAATAATCTCCAATTAGTGTACACAAGAACTTATATATCTGACTTGCGACCCAACTGTTTCTGTGGGATAATAACTTGCACTGAGTGAGAATCATAGGTATTTGGGATCGGATGGCTCGTGATACAGATTGCCCTGGCAACCTTCTCGATTTTCCTAACCTGCACAAGTTCACATATTCCCACTGAGTACAACATCCACTGTTGTTGCAAAAGAAAAAAGATGCATCTGCATGTTATGCGCCTTTATGGTCATCGAGGTTTGTTACTGGTTCTTACGTTTTTAAAAATTAAAAAGAAAAGGACTGAGAGGGTGGCGTATAAAACATTTTGCAAGGTTTAGGGCCTTTAGGCCAGAGAAAGTAGTCATATCTTAGTGGCAAAATAAATATTACGTCAACCACCATAGGCACTGATGCAGTGACAATGATCTTTTTATCAGTATAAAGGGGGTGCAGCACGCACACAAGATCCACATGCATAGAACCTGGCATATAGAACCGATATGCACCTATTTAACCAACTCCACAAGTTTTAATCTACAATTATCTCGAGAAAGATTACGAGCTGATCTTACGGAATCAATATACTTATTATACTACATGAGCTAGTACCACTTACATCAACAAACTGAACTCCGACATTAGTTTGCTAACACTCTGCGATGATCATGATGCAGTATCATATTCATTACCTTGCTAGGCAAATACGAAGGGTCGCAAACAACTTTTTTGCATTTGGCAGTTTCGCCCTCTGATGTGACGCCAATGACTTGGCCTTCATCATTGAACTCCACCTGCAATATAACAGCAAAATAAAACAACATTTTTTTACTTTAAGTAGCAGATTTAACTTGAAATTTAACAATAAACACCAATTTCATGATATTGGCAGAGAATAAGGATATATTTACCAGTCCAAATATAAATGAGAACCAAATGACCTGATTGCCTTGCATTCCTATTTGTGCAGCATGTAAGTTCCACCATATACAGCACTTAGCTGCGCAGATGCCTGGATTACAATAAAAAAAAGTTAAACAGAATCCAAAGCTAATGGTCAGGCATCAGCAATGGATTTAATCCAGTGTGTCAAAACTGCAGCAGCAGCAGCTTGGACATGCATCTGTGATGCTGGATGTACCTGAGGGAGCTCTCCTAACCCGTACAAGGGATAAATATAGGGAGATCCTCCTTGGAAACGAGGAAATGACTCTGCATAGAGCTATCAAGTGGTTGACAGAAGAAGAGGAATGTCAATTCAGAGCTCTCCAGAAAAAATGGGAAACATTTCTCTTTACGAGCATAAGAAAAATGTTTGTTCTGGTAAACTGGATCATTCACCTTCATTCTCTTGACAGTATCCAGGGCAGGCTCATTTAGGTATCGATCATCTCTATGGAGCGCCATGGCATGGCCAATAAAATCAATGGTGTTCTCATCCAGACCATATTTTCTCTAAAAAAATAAACAGAAGCAAAATGACCAAAGGGTTTCACAGCTCAGCCAGCTAATATCATTCTACCCATTATGATAGCTGGAACAAAATCATGCAGAAGAAGAGAAAATTAAAGAAATATTTGAGTAAGAGCACCATAAGGACACTCCAACTTTGTTTTAGACTTTTCTTCTTTTTGATGATTAATATCATTTACAATCCAACATCCAAAATAGGAATGCAGAGGACCATTTCCTACCACAGGCAGCACATAAATTGGTATAAGACAGTAAAACATCTAGCAAATTTAGTTATCATTTGATCAGTTGTGAGAATGGGAACTTCTAGGCAAAACACTTCGCACTTGCAATGCAGCATTAATGTTGTATACAGAAATTGAAGTCACATGTCAACCCTGGAAAACATTTAAATACGTACGCTATCAGTTCTCTCGTTGTTACACGTGTCAAATCCATCCCCTCATGAGTCTTTGGATCATTTTCATCATAATCTTGAACATATATAAAGAACTTTCGAGCTCGACGCTTCTCAAACATGCCCATGAGTGGAGTTTTAAGTGCTTCCATATCAGTTGCAGGCACTTTGTGAACCTGTCATTGCCACTACCATATTGTTGAAGAAGAAAGGAAAACCAGGCAGACCTGCAATGATTCTGCAAATGTATTTTCCAATATAGGGTGTCTCCATACCTTTCCCATACTGAAGACATAGCTGCCATCCACAGCTTTGAGGTACAGATACTTGGTAACATCTGTATGAATGAGGACTTGCACTAGATTACCATTTGCCATTATGAACTACACAGAAGCACTAGTCCCATGATGCTGAAGCAGCATTTCAGCTTTGTACCAACTGGCAGAAACTCCACGAAGCAGCACACACTCAAATGAACTAGAAAGCTCCCCGTATGCGTCGATCGGACTCACGTGTACTCCGACTTGTCGGCGGGCACAGAACTCCGACCGGCACTACGATTGTCGAACGCGCACACCTTGACCCCACCATCACCACCAGCGTCAGCTCCTCCGCCAAGGGCTCGCCAAAGGGGCTTCGGGAGGCGACGGCTGAGGTGCGGTTCGTCACAGAGAGCCGAGCAGAGCCATTTCTCTGGACAGAGAGAGAGGGGCAGAGTACGAATAGCCAATGGGGGCTTCGGAGGCGACGGCGTAGGCCGAGGCGGCCGCGTGGTCGGATCTGAGCCACCGATCTTCACGTTAGGGCAAAAACGACGAGAATAAATTCAAGTCATATAAAACCCTAACCTGAGAATGGGGCTTCGGAGGCAACGCAGAGAGCGAGTCGTAGCCCGAGATCGCCAAAGTGGCTTCGGGAGGCAACGGCGGAGGCGCGGTTCGTCAAAGAGAGCCAAGCGGTGCCGTTTCTTGGGACAGAGAGAGAGGGGCAGAGGACGAATCGCCAATGGGGGCTTCGGAGGCGACGACGTAGGCGGAGGCGGCCGCGTGGTCGGGATCTGAGCCACTGACGGGCTCCGGGAGGCGACGGCGAAGGCAAGCGGCAGAGGCAGAGGCAGAGGCAGAGGCAGAGGCGCGGTTCACAAAAAGAGCAGCGCCTCGCGGAGGAGAGAGAGAGAGAGCAGATGGGTTTTCTGGAAGGGAAGGCGCGCACGGCGGGTTCACGATCAAAGGAGGCGAAGTCGCGGAGGAAGGAAGAGGAGGTCGCGAGCGGGAGGAATTTTGAGCGGGACGAGCGAGGGAGAGAGAAACGGGGGGAAAAGAGTATATTTGAGCAGCAGAAGAGGGGAGATAACGGAGGGTTAACGGAGGATGGAAAAAAGTAGGGGAAGAGTCAGATTTTTTAATAAATCTGATTTGTGGGCCCGCTTGCCACGTGTCACGCAATCAATGGAGCTGTGTATTGCTGACGTGGAGTATTCCACTCATCCAATATTTTCTCCAATCTGTTAGTCCATACTGTGCAGAAATGTCAGATCCAAGGCGTTAAGCCGAAGAAGGAATTCCCTGTTGTCCCATCTACTTTTTGCAGATGATTCACCATTTTTCCTACAGGCTGATGAAGATAACTGAAGAAGTTTAAAAGGGATTCTCGACCGTTACTGTCGAGCTTCAGGGCAGAAAGTCAATGTGCAGAAATCCAGCATCTTCTTCAATCCAAATGTGGGAAAGGAAGTCAAAAGCTGCAGTGAGTGATGCTCTGGTTTGCCCTCTTTGGGGGGAGGATCTAAATACGAGGCACTGGGTTTTGCGAAAGAAAAGGTGTTGAAAGCTTCCAGGCTGGAAATCTCTCTTAGTATCACAAGCTGGGAGAGATGCTCATAAAGACTGGCATATGCAGTCCCCGCTTGCTCAGGCTGCGCATGAGAACGTTTCTGTGCCCGGAAACTATTTCTGAACAGAAATGATTTTTTTTTATTCTGTGCCCGGAAACAATTTCTGAATATTTCCTTACAAAAAAAAAATAATTTCTGAATATTTGAAGGCGTTTGATAAACTGTCCAAAATTTCTATTCCTAGAGTAGAAAAGAATAGAAATGCGTTTGGTAACTACACAAAATTTTTGTTCCCAAATAATATTTTAATAATATTTTGAATTGTTTATTTTTTTTCTTTATATCCATTTTCTTCTTTGGCCATGGCCGGCGCCGGCGACCGGCGACCGGCGGCCGGCCACAGCCCAGGGCCGGCGAGGGCGTCACGGCCCTCGCCGACCGCCGGCGGAGGCGAGGGTCGCCCTCGCCGGCGAGGGTCGCCCTCGCCGGCGAGGGCGAGGGCTGGACCCTCGCCGCCTGGGCGAGGCCGCCTCGCCCAGGCGGCGAGGGCGACCCTCGCCTCCGCCGGCGGCCGGTGAGGGCCGTGACGCCCTCGCCGGCCCTGGGCTGTGGCCAGCCGCCGGCCGCCAGTCGCCGGCGACCGGCCATGGCCAAAGAAGAACACAAAAATAAGAAAAGAAAAAAAGAAAAAGAAGAAAAAAAACTGATTCTCAAAATTGTGCCGAGAAACAAGAAGCAACTTTTTTTTACTTCTCGTTTCTCTTCCAAAACTGTTTCTCGGCACAAATTTTTGCAAAAATATGCCCGGGAACAAAAAATTTACCAAACGCATTTATGTTCCCAAATTATTTCTGGGAACAAAAGAACAGAAATTTTTACTGTTTAGCACGTTGCCAAACGGGCCCTCAATGTCTCCGCTTTGAGTTTCTTAAGAAGTGGAGTGAGCAAGTGGATGCTGCTGGGTCTAAATTTTGGTGGGGGCAACAGAAAAATGAGGGGACAGCGCAGCAGAGAAGTTGGGGAAGCTCAACTGAAGCTGAATTGGAAGGGGGTCTGGGTTTCAGAAGTCTTTCTCAGTTCAACCTAGCCAATGGAAAATCAGTTAGAGCATGTGGAGACAGGTGGGTGAATTCTAGTAGGGATTACAAGATGCATCCAGTTAACGCTGATCAAAGGAGGAGTTCCATGTAAGATAGCCAATGGAAAATCAGTTAGAGCATGTGAAGACAGGTGGGTAAATTCTAGTAGGGATTACAAGATGCATCCAGTTAACGCTGAGCTGGTCGGTAGAAGCCTGAAAGTTGAAGTTCTCATTGAAAATGAAACAAATCTGGGAACACTGAACCTAGAAGAGGAAAGATCTATCAAGAGGAACAGGCCATGGTGCATGAATTCATATTAGCCAGGGGAGAAATGAACATAGAGTGATCTGGCCCTGGAATAGAAGTGAAGCTTTCTTAGTTAAATCTGCACACCACTTTGCAATGTTACAGAAGAAAAGGCAGATGACTTGAACCAAGTCTCTAAGTTGCCACAGAGTGATCAATGAGGTTTGGAAACTTGCGTGAAATATTGACTGCCCCAAACGTTTAGATTCTTTTCGTGGAGACGTTGCTGTAATGCTGTTGCTACAGCTGATTACCTATGTAAAAGAAAGATAATGGTAAGCTCTGAGCGTGTGTTCTGTCATGAAGTGGAGATCACCGAGCATTTGGTACTTTTAACTGGGAAAGATGTGTTTGGTCTGCACTAACTTAACAGGGGGATTCACTGCCAATATTAACTTGGCTCATTATTGCCGAGATATCGATCTACATATTCACATCCATCATACAATGCATGCAGTTATCGATAGATAGAAAAATCACGGTATACACTTCCTGGTACTAGCTAAAGCCTTACATATGTCTGGTTGAGATCATATTCACTCTGGCATTGGAGTGCGTAAACTTGAAGGAGAAAGAGACAATAAATTGGACTTTGTCAATTCAATACGTGATGATTTTATTGAAAAAGGATCGAAGCCGTGGTATTTATTTCACTCAAGATTACCATATGGGCCTGAAACTCTTTTAACAGAGAAACTGTCACTGCTTCTGATCAATGGCTAGTATCTCTCCATCATTCCAGCACAGAGGCGTTCCTAAGGAAATCGGCCTTTGTTGCTGGTATTTGTGGAAATGAAGGAATGAGGGGAAGGACTAGATCAGGCTTGTAATGAAGCCAAAAAGACGAACAAAAGAAGAAGGAGATATTCCCTTTTCCTGCCTTTCTTTTCATCATTGCGCGGCATGTAACATCTACAAGCATGGAGACGAAACATTCTTTATTCTTAACAGAAAAAGCATGGGGAATGAGAACTCCAAGATCACGATTCACATCATCATTTTCATCTTCCGCAACCAGAGAAAGAAAATGTAATAACCAAAAATGACTCTGCAACAATCACGGAAAAGTCAATAGAGCTACAGCCGCGGTCAAAATTACTGCAGAAACTCCGGTGATGCCGAGTGATGCTGCCGAGTTCCCTCGCGTGGGAGGGACCGCAGCTCCGGCCGGAGATGCCGCCACCGCCGAGGGAGCCAGGGTTGAAGATGGTGGAGCGGCGGTGCTGGAGGGCGGCAGGGTGGCTGAGGGCGATGGAGTCACCGCTTTAGGCGGAAGACTTGCTGTGGAAGGTGCCGGAGTCACGGCGCCGGTCCACGGAGAAGCGGCCGAGGAGGACAACGGGCCGGAGGCGGATGGCGACTGAGTCGGAGCCATGGCGGAGGACTTCGGAGTGGCGGCGGAGGGGGGAGGAGTGGCCGCCTTGGGGGGCGGGGCAGCTGGGGAGGACGGCGGCGGGGTGCCGGAGGCGCTAGCGGCGGTGACGTTGATCACTACAAAAAAACCTGATTTTTGCCACGAAAATTTCCGACGAAAAAATTTTCGTTGCAAATTTGCGACAAATTTTCCAACGAAAATCAAAATTCGTTGGAAATTTCCAACGAAAAATTTTCGTCGCAAAATTCGTTGGAAATTTCCAACGAAAAAATTTTCGTCGCCAAATTCGTTGGAAATTTCCAACGAAAAAAAATTTATCGCAAAATTCGTTGGAAATTTCCAACGAAAAAAATTTGTTGGAAATTTCCAACAAATTTTCCAACGAATTTCAATTTTCCGGAAAATTACTTCAGAGTGCACATTTTTCGTTGGAAAATTCGTTGGAAAATTCCATTTCCAACGAATTTTCCAACGAATTACAAAAAAACCCACATTTTTGTAATTCGTTGGAAATTTCCAACGAATTTTCCAACGAATTTCAAATTTCCGGGAAATTAATTCAGTGTGTACAATTTTCGTTGGAAAATTCGTTGGAAATTTCCAACGAAAAAAAATTCGTTGGAAATTTCCAACGAATTTTCCAACGAATTTCAATTTTCTGGAAAATTAATTCAGTGTGTACAATTTTCGTTGGAAAATTCGTTGAAAATTTCCAACGAAAAAAATTCGTTGGAAATTTCCAACAAAATTTCCAACGAATTACAAAAAAAATCCAATATTTTCGCGCCCATTATTCCAATTTGAACATTCATTCTCTCTCTCTCTCTCTCTCTCTCTCTCCTTCGCCTTCGCCCTCTCTGTCCTTCTCCTTCGCCCTCTCTGTCCTTCTCCCTCTCCGCCTCCCCCTCCGCCTCCTCCCCCGCCGCCCCCCCTCCTGCTCCGGCTCCGGCTCCGGCTCCGGCGCCTTGGACTCCAACCTCCGACGCCCCCGACGCCCCCGACGCCACCAAGCCTCGTCGCCGGCGAGGCTAGGAGACGACGACGAGCGGCGACCCCGGAGCCTGCTCCCGCCCCTGCTGCTGCTGCTTCTTCTTCTTCATCTTCTTGTTCTTCCAGAACAAGAGAGTCGCAACAGCCTCGCCGGCCATGAGGGCAAGCCTCGTCGTCGGCGAGGGCCGAGCTCGCCCAGATCTGGGCGAGCTCGGCCCTCGCCGGCGACGAGCTCGCCCAGATCTGGGCGAGCTCGGCCCTCGCCGGCGACGAGCTCGCCCAGATCTGGGCGAGCTCGGCCCTCGCCGGCGACGAGCTCGCCCTCGCCGGCCATGGCGAGGGCCGAGCTCGCCATGGCCGGCGAGCTCGAGCTCGCCCAGATCTGGGCGAGCTCGGCCCTCGCCGGCGACGAGGCTGGCCCTCGTCGGCCATGGCGAGGGCCGAGCTTGCCATGGCCGGCGAGCTCGGCCCTCGCCGGCGACGAGGCTGGCCCTCGCCGGCGGCGAGGGCTATTTTTCGCCCAAAAAAAAAATTCGACCAAAAAAAATTTTTTCGATGGAAAAATATTTCCACGATTTTTCGACCAAATTAAAAAAAATTGTAGTTTCCAACGAAAAAAAATTCGTCGGAAAAAAAAGTTCGTTTCCAACGAATTTAGCTACGAGTTTTCCAACGAATTTTCCAACGAAAAAAATTCGTCGCAAATTTCCAACGAAAATTCAAATTTTTCGTTGGAAAATTTTCCGACGACGAATTACCAACGAATTTTTTTTCGTTGGTGTTGACACCTAAATTTTAGTAACCATTTAGTGTAATTTGCATAGAAAATTAAGGATTAAATTTTTAACCCCTAAACAAAAAATATTTAATTTGCATAACATATAGTTTAAATTCATTTTAGATTCATTGCATTTTTTGCATCGGACCGGCGGTGAATGAACGAGCTTAAATTTCATCGAATGGGACTCGGCTCGCTTGAAATGCAAAGGCCGGGAATTATAAGTCAAACGGGCTCGGTTGTTTTAATTTGAACTTAATTCAACCCATTGTCATTAATTAATTCAGCCCATTTAAATTAAAGCCCAAGCCTAAGCCCATTAGGACTAAAAGCCCATCTAATTGACCTAGGTTAATAATATATATACATTATTAGGTCAGAATTTTAGAGGGGGGGCAACACAATTTTCAGATCAGAATTTTTGAGAGCACGAGAGACACACGTGAGCGAAAGAAAAAAGAGAGTGAGAAAGAGAGAGGGAGAGAAGGAGACCGGCTCCCACCGCCGCCGCGCCCGCGTGGTGCCGCCTTCCCCCGCCGACGCCGACGCCGCTGCTGCTTGCTGCTGCCGTTGCCGCTGCCGCTGATCCTCTCCCGCCGACGCCGTGCCTGCTGCTCCCTGCCGCGCGACACAGCCGCGCCTGCCGTTGCCGCTGCCGCTGATCCTCACGCCGACGCTGCTGCTGCCTCCTGCTGCCGCGTCCTGCTGCCTCTCCCGCCGACGCCGTGCCTGCTGCTCCCTGCCGCGCGACACAGCCGCGCCGACGCCGCTGCTGCTTGCTGCCGCCGCTGCCCTTCCCGCCAACGCCGACGCCGCTGCTGCTTGCTGCCGAGCCCGACGCTGCTGCTGCCGTCCTCGCCGGAGCTGTCGTACGCCGGTGCTGCCTTGCTGTTCCGTCGCTGCGCCCTGCCGACGTCCCAGCCGCTGTCCCCGCCGAGCCCGACGCTGCTGCCGCCGTCCTCGCCGGAGCCGTCACACGCCGGCGCTGCCTTGCTGTTCCGTCGCCGCCGCTCCGTCGTCGTTCCCGTCACCGCGCCGCCAAATCCGCCGTTCACCGTTCGTCCCAATCCGCAAGTTCGAATTTGGAAATTATCCACAAATTAGGTAATTGAACATTATCTAATATTTTTAGAATATTTCGTTTCTTAATTTTTGAGTGTTTGAATATTCTGTGAATATTGCGTGGATTGCTAGATATCTTAGGATAATGTTTGCCTTGTTCGCAATATTTGAAAATATTCAAAATTAGGAATCTTTCCTAATTCAGCAACGTATCTGGACAATTATCCGACCTTATCCCTAAGGTATGATACGTGGCGATACGGAAGATCATTATCCTATCCCTAATCCCTTGGATACGATAATGATTTTTATCTGCTTTCCAAATTTGAACGATCGACTTTCCATTAATATCTATAACCCTGTAGATATGACCGGTAATTCGATTTCTGTGCCTAATCCGAATTTGAAACGAATCTTGTGGATTGCATGGTTGCTTTAAATGTGGATGCTATCTCTGTTTAGATTATTTTCCTTTTCAAATAAAAAGAAAATTCAAAAAATATCAGTTAGGATTAGAATTTGAATTTTGCATGTTTAGGAATCTTAAATATATCTACACGATAGAGTAATTATTCAATTTAAATTAGGATTTGAGATAATCTATTTCCTAGTTTAAATTAAATAATTTTCTAGTCTTGATAGATTATTTAGGTTATTTTTTATTCCGAATTTTCAAGAAAACCCTAAAAATGAATTGTGTTATGGTAGATTAGGATAGATTGCATTCTTAATTTAGATAATTTATTATTCCGAATTTTAACAAAAATCCCAAAAAATAAGTCGTGTTAGGATATGTTAAGTCATTATGGGTTGCATGTTAATTTAGGCATATTTTTATTCCGAATTTCACCAGAAAATACCAAAAATAAACCATTTGCCCGTCATCAGAATCAGGTCACGTCGTCGCATGACATATAGTTTGCATGTTAGGTTGCATTGTTCGCATGTCAATTCTTGTACGTCATTGCACGTAGGTTAGCTTTCATTTAAATAAGTGAAAATAAAAAATGTGGAGTGAACTGCTTGTTAATTAGAAATCATATTAGGTTGTTGATGTGATTTTCTAGCTAACCATGCAGATGCTTACGTTGCTTCGAGGTAAGTAATTCTCCTAATCTTGCAATTTATTTAATGCTTTCTTGAGTGTTAAATTGGTGGTTTGCGCATCCGCATGAACACCTCATATGTTAGTGACTAAGTTAAAATGGATCCAAACTGCTTGCCAAAATATTTTTGAAAAGAAAAGGTACCGAAAGGGCGTTAGACTAGATCTAGCGTAATCAAGTCCCCGGGCTTAGAATCTCTGGTTCGTAGGAATAAAACATATCTCCCTATGTTTTATTTAGGTTTCTAATCGACCTACCACAAATTGATTAGTGGCGACTCCAAGCATGAAAACATTTGCACGTTTAAAAACTTAAACCCAAAGTTGCGAATTGGTAGGGTTTGGGAGAGCTCGAGAAGGAAATTTTTAGGTCGCGACAGCTTGGCGACTCCGCTGGGGACTTGAGTTAAAACTCTTAGTGGACTTAGGCCAGTTTTTCTTTTCAAAAAATATTTTTGCTTGGCAGCGAGGATCCCAGGTACGTCCCTAACATTTTAGGTGTTAAATGTTTTTGCAGTATGGGAGGTATAAGGGGAGGCGTGATTGTTAACCCTTGTTTTGCAGGGAGGTGTTTGAATGAATGGTTTATTTTATGCACGAAGCGCTGTATGATATAACCTGTTGTGCATGCCTTACATTTACACTACACCGCACACACTACCCGCTGCCGGACCTGGGCGGCACAGGTTTAGGATGGTACTGAGAAAATGGACACCCCGACCACACCCGCGTGGTATGGGTCGCCTTTCTTGGTCCCGAAAGTTCTTTCGTGGTGTCATTGAATACCTGCCACGGTTGCACCCTTTGCAACCCGGGTCGGCTCTTTGACTGAGCCGGAGTCAGGGGAATCTCAGCCTAACCACCACCATGACTGGTTTAGCTCGGTAATCCTCATGTCTCCATTTTGCAAGCCAGAGTCTAGGTAGAAATCGAACCTCACTTTTCATGCGCATGTCTATGTGATTGCCATCATTCTACCGGGCGAAGTAAGATTTCTAAACCTTTATCTCGCAATTTATTTATCTTTCGTCTTTTTCTTTGGTCGGTCCATGACATTAGGTCGGTCGTGAGTCTTGGTTTATACACTATGGGAGGGGCAGACATCCGGATTCTTGATGCTCCTAAGGACGAGCTCCGTGCCTGGTGGAATCTACTCAGTCCGACCAACCGCAGGTTAGTTGAGGGCCACATCGGGAGGCTCCTCCCCCTACTGGAGGTCAAAGTCCGTACCGGCCTCGTTCGAGCATTAGCGCACTTCTGGTGTCCCGAAACCTCTACCTTTATATTCGGTAAGCACGAGCTCACCCCGACGTTGGAAGAATATAGCGTGCTCATTGGAAAACCCTTGGAGTCGGATTTAGTCACACCACCTTTGGGAATTGATTCTACTTTAATGTTGGCTGAATTTTTGAATGTCGGAAAAGATGAATTGGGAAAAGTTTTAAAAGCAAATCGTGGCACATGTCCTTTTTCATTCCTGAGTCAGTGTTTTGAAAAAGCCACATCTTTTCAAAAAGGCAGAATCTTTTTGCTAGCGTTTTTCGGGTTCGTGATTTTTCCTTACTGTAAGAATGCATGTAATCCGTCAATCGCATGGTTGGTCCAACAGGTCTATCTTGAAAAGAATTTTATCAACATCATTTTAGCAGAGACTTTCATTTCCCTCACTAAGTTTAAGCAACATGTTGACAAAACGTTTCATGCCCCCCTTGAACTTTTGCAAATTTGGTTTTTATCTCATATAAAAGGGTGTGGCGATTTACTCACAATACCCGAGCTTAGTGATTCTAGCCATCCAGTTTTAAGGTACAAAGAAAAACAAGGGGATGCACCCGATTATCATTACTCCGAATGGGTCATTTTCATGAAAAATGCTAGACCCCAAGGTTTCCAATGGCATGCTAACTGGTTCAAAGTCGAGGAAGCTCGGCTTACCTGTAATGGTATCGGGCCGGTTCCGCTGTTGGGTTTCACCGGAGCAATTGAATACTACCCCGCCAGAGTGTCTCGTCAGTATCAGATTCTCCAAGGGCTCCCTCCGGCGTTACAACCAGAACTCCTACAAGTCGACTTCGCCGATGATGATAAAGACCACGAAGCGACCGTAGCCCAGCTCAATAAGATGTGGAGGAAGTGTCGTGTGTTGAAGATAGCACGGCCCGAAAGAGAACTAAAGGGAGAACAGAAGTCCTATTTCGCGACGACCCAGTACATTCGTCGGCACAAAATCCCGCAAGATTGGCTCCCGAAGATACCTAAGGTGCCTCTCAAGTCCGCCAATCGCTCAGAGAACAATCGCCTCAAAAGGAAGGCCGAAGAAGCTGAAGAAAAAGCATCCAAGATAGCTCGAGCTTATGAGCAACTGAAGAAGGAAGTCGCCTCCCATATGTCTATAGATCAAGCTAAATAAAAAAGCTCGAAGTTCTTTTCTTATCTCAGTTTCAGTTTTAAAGTTTGTTTAGGAATTGAGTCATTTGTCTTTATATTCAGTTCAATTTCAAGTCATTAATTGGTGTAAAAATTTTCGCCATTTCAATAAAGAGGTCCTTTCAATTCAAAGCGGTTAGACCAATGTCATGGATTGGCGTATCATTTCGCTTAACACTCATGTATGCCTGTTTCATTTCGAAATTAGGTAGCTACGGACCGATCACGGTCGCCCATTCGTACACGGTCGAGAGCCAGAATGGCCGATCAAACCGACTTGCAAGAGCGTGTTATTGGTGTGGAAGACCAGATCAAGCAACTTGTCATCGCGATGCAACAAATGTCCGCTGAGATCAAAGCTCTCCGGTCGGATCCTGTTTCGACACCCCTCGAAGCATCAGTCCCAAAGCAGAAAATCAGAAAAAGTATCGATGTTGACGGAAATGACGATATTCCTGATTTAGAAGATGACCCTGTCCAGATCATCGTCAACAAGGACAAACCTGATGAACGGGTCAATAAACTTGAAGAAAGAGTGAAGCAGCTAGAAGGTTCGCAGGATTCACCTTCGATCGATCTGTCCCTTTACTCACAAATCAAAATCCCAAAGAAGTTCAAAATGTCGGATTTCGACAAGTACAATGGCACCACATGTCCAAAAGCCCACCTACAGCTCTATCACGTGCAAATGACTTCGTACGTTGATAACGAACTCCTGATGATCCATGCCTTTCAAGCAAGTTTGACGGGTCCTGCTTTGAGCTGGTATCTCATGAAGAAGATAAATGGCCTCAAAACTTGGAAAGAAGCCAGTGAAGCATTCTTGAAGCAGTACAGATTCATAACAGACATCATTCCTACCCGTGATGATCTCGAACGCGCCCAGATGAAAAAGACTGAGTCCTTCAAAGACTATGCTATCAGATGGAGAAATTTAGCTGCTCAGGTTGTCCCAGAACCCATAGATAGTGAGTTAAAGAGGATGTTCATGAAAACTCTCCCGTTCGAATACCGTAATCGGATGGTTGCCATTCCGACTGACAACTTCAACCAACTCATCCCCATGGGCGAACAAATTGAAATAGGGCTGAAAGATGGATGGTTTGTCGAGCCGCCCTCCTCGACCAGAAGATTTGGCGCGAGAAAAGAGAAAGAACCGGCAGCTGAAGTGAATGTGGCTTATAACCAACCGAGCCGGCGGAATGCTAACTCCGCCCCAGCAATCCAAGTAGTAGAAGTTCAGCAACAAAACTCGAGTCGTCAACCTTTTCAGAGGAGGAACAACAAGAGGCAATTCACTCCCCTCCCCGGGTCGTTGTCTCAAGTGTTGACGGTGCTCCAGAAGAAAGGTTTGCTCACTACTGAGCCAAAGCGGCCCAATCCTGAGCGATTCTATAACTTCGACCCGTCAAAGAAATGTGATTATCACATGGGTGAGCCGGGACACTCAACCGATGATTGCTATGCCCTCAGGCACCAAATCCAAAACCTCCTAGACACGAAGGCGTTCTCATTTCAACCTGCTAAGCCGAATGTTCAGAGCAACCCACTCCCTGATCACGCAGGCAATGTGAATGCCATATTTAGCTTCAATGCTGGTCGAATCAAGAATGTTAAGGTGTGTACTACCGACGTCTACGGTGAGTTAGTGAAAGCCGGTTGTTATCCAAGTAATGAAGACCTGCCCCTGGCTCTCATGAGAGAAAGAGTCTCAAGAATGGTAAAAGCTGGGATGATTGTTTATGCTGACCACACTGGCATCGTCTCCACTATCTCCGAAGTGGTTATTAATTGGGAGGAGGAGTTTGCTACATTGAACATCAGGAGCGACAAGGGCGACCCTCTGCCTGAAGACATGCCTCCGCTTGAAGACGCGTCCGATAATGAGGAGATCACTGTAAGCACGCCTACAACTGATGAAGGGATAGTGATCGAGATACCTCAACCGTATGAGTACAGTGACAATAAGGCGGTTCCCTGGTCCTACAGTCTCGATGTCGACTTAGTTACCAGATCTGGGCGTTCCTACGGCCAAGCTAATGCCCAACCTGCAAAACCCGTTACTGATGAAGAAGCCAAGGAATTTCTAGCCGTGATTAAGGCTAGCGAGTACAACATAGTTGAACAATTGCGCAAGCTGCCCGCGCAAATCTCCCTGCTTGAGCTACTCCAGACATCTGTCATGCATCAGAAGGCCTTAATGAAGGTGTTAAGTGAAGTCCACGTGCCAGAAACGATCGATCATGACAAATTAGAGGAATTTGTGGGCTCTATACTCCTCAAGGACCTCATAGCCTTTTCAGATGAAGAGTTCCCTCTAGAAGGGAGGGGGCATACCAGGGCACTCTATATTTCCGTCAAATACAAGGCCTCACATGTTGCCCGGGTACTCATTGACAACGGGTCAGCCCTAAACATCTGTCCTTTGGCGACTTTACACCGCCTTAAGATAGATCCTTCTAGGATAAGTTCTGCAAGAACCTCCGTACGAGCCTTTGACGGAACGAAGAAAGAAGTGATGGGAGAAATACACCTTGACATACAGATAGGACCAACGATTTTCAATGTCCTATTTCAAGTTATGAACATTCCCACTGCATTCAATTTTCTGTTGGGTCGTCCATGGATTCATACTGCTGGAGCTGTGCCATCCAGTCTACATCAGATGGTAAAGTTCGTCGTGGAGAGAAAGTTAGTCACGGTCCACGGTGAAGAAGAACACCCAATCTACCACGCAATGGCTATCCCCTATGTTGAGCCTGATTGCAAAATAGAATCGAGCTATCAGTCGCTAGAGCTCGTATCAACCATACATGCGTCAAGAGGATCATCACCGCCTATTCCTGAGGTGTCAAATGCTGCGGTCATGATTGGGAGAGTAATGATCTCTCACGGCTTTACTCCAGGTGAAGGCCTTGGTAGAAATAGTCAAGGCATCCGCCAACCGGTGGAAGTTTCTCAGAGGCCCCGCATTACTGGGTTGGGATACCTGGGGTCGAGTGAGCCGAACAATGTGGCACGTGGACGTGGACGTGGTCGAAGAAATGGTCAAAATAGATTACGATCCGAAGAAGAGCCAAATGATGAAGAACGTGGGCGTGGTAGGTTGCCTCCACACCTCCGTACCACATTCCCGGGCCCTGCAAGAATGATGCATGAAGAGAAAGAGGTGATCGACACTCTGGGGCAACCAAGTGGCAAGTTCGATTATTATGTTAAATACTCGGCGCCCCCTAGCTTCTATGTTGACCCCCGTGACATTGTCCCGGATGGATGGGGAGGTATGGATGATTCAACACCTCTAGTGACAGAAGATTCTGATGATGCAATGGAGGGAATCACTGCCCTGTTCGATAATTTCTTAATTGGAGCCATCGAGGAAGGACCGTTGAAGGGAATGGGCATTGGCCCGCAAGAGTAACACATTTACCTTTTTCGCACATTCCCCTACGCGGGAATTTTTACTGCTTTTTAGGACTTGCCCCGTCTCGGGAGCTACTTTTTAGTACTTTTCATTTCTAGGATTTGATTGTTGCAATTTCCATTCCAATAAATGTAATTCATTTGGTGATAATCAATAAAATTACAAGTTGTTTTCGTTTTGAGGGCATGTTGAGGTACATCAAACCAGCCCGGTGATGATATCCAACCGATAAAATAAAATATAGTCCAAGGAGAATTCTGAGGCCTGGGCTTCTTCATGCTTCCTCGTGTTAAAACCTTTTTGAAAAGAATTTCAAAATAAAATAAAAAAAATATCAAAATACACTGTTTAACCCTGTTTGTCCTACTGAACCCCCTACTTTATGTTTCAGGGGCAATTTCGTGACACGAAAGGGTATGGGAACGGTCCAATCTGATGAATTATGTGCCACCGAACCTGATCTCGATGACACCAATGAACTCGAAGATTCCTCGGACCTTCAGCGCGATCTAGAGCATCATGAAAGACCTAAAGTCCTAACGGTAGACCAAACTATCACTGTCAACTTGAGTGATTCTGGAGAACCCAAAGAGGTGAAGATAGGGGCAACCCTTCCCGAAGGTGAAGCTAAACGCCTGGTCCAACTGCTAAAGGATTACCAGGATATCTTTGCCTGGTCGTATGTCGATATGCCGGGTCTAGATTCTTCTATCGTGGAGCATAGTCTACCCACTAATCCAGACATGCCGCCCAAGAAACAGAAGTTGCGAAGGACCAAGCCTGAACTTTCTAAGAAAATAGAGGAGGAGGTCATGAAGCTTTTGAAAGTGGGATTCATCGAAGTCACCCAATACCCCAGCTGGGTGGCTAATATTGTGCCAGTCATGAAGAAGGATGGTCGAGTTCGGGTTTGCATCGACTATCGCGATCTAAACAAGGCCAGTCCTAAAGACGATTTCCCATTGCCACATATAGATGTTTTGGTGGATAGTACAGCAGGGTTCGAGCTGTTTTCCTTCATGGATGGTTTCTCGGGTTATAATCAGATAAAAATGAAGGACGATGATAAGGAGAAAACGGCGTTCATCACTCCTTGGGGGACATTCCACTATAAGGTCATGCCCTTCGGCCTCAAAAATGCCGGGGCAACATATCAACGGGCAATGATGACGCTCTTCCATGATATGATGCATAAGGAGATCGAAGTTTATGTCGATGACATGATCGCCAAGTCTAGACCTGGGAAGAGTCACGTTGATACTTTGAAGAAATTATTTGAGAGGCTCCGTGAGTTTAAGCTCCGTCTCAATCCGGCCAAGTGCGTATTCGGAGCAACCTCGGGTAAATTACTTGGGTTCATAGTAAGCAGTAAAGGCATTGAAATTGATCCCTCCAAAGTGAAGGCTATATGTGAGTTACAACCCCCGTCGACCGTGAAAGAAGTGCGAAGTCTCCTGGGTAGATTGAACTACATAGCCCGTTTTATTTCTCAACTCTCAGCAACTGCTAAGCCATTCTTCAAACTTCTAAGGAAGAATGCTCAAGTGAAATGGAATGAGGATTGTCGGGAAGCGTTTAACGAACTAAAGCAATACCTGATGAAACCACCAGTGCTAGTCCCACCAATGCCGGGCCAGCCTTTGATCCTTTACCTCACGATTCATAGTGAATCTTTAGGTGCGATGCTAGCCCAGGAAAGTACTGAAGATGGGAAGGAGCGAGCCATTTATTACCTAAGCAAGAAGTTCACTGTCTCGGAGTTGAATTATTCTGAAGCCGAGAAGACTTGCGCTGCGCTAGTATGGGTGCTCCATAGGCTGCGACAATATACACTGCATCACCAGACTTTGCTTGTGACTGAGAACGATCCCATTAAGTATTTACTTGATCAGCCAGCTTTGGTAGGAAAGTTAGCCAAGTGGCAGATTTTAATTTCAGAGTTTGACATCCAGATGAAGCCACAAAAGTCAGTTAAAGGTCGAGTAATTGCTGATGTGTTAGCTGAAAATCCTGGAGTCCCTGATGATGATAGATATTTTCCAGAAGATCGTATTTTGGTAATAAAGGAAAACACGTGGACCATGTTTTTCGATGGAGCTGTAAACTTGGCCGGTTCCGGCACTGGGGCAGTTTTAATATCCCCAGATGGGCAACATTATCCAGTAGCAGCAAAGTTGGTGTTCCCCTGTACCAACAACATAGCCGAGTACGAAGCTTGCATCCTCGGACTCCAAGCCGCAGTGGAAATGAGGATAACCAAGTTAAAAGTGTTTGGTGATTCTGCTTTGATTATTCTCCAAACTGTGGGAGAGTGGAAGACAAGAGACACCAAGCTAGTGCCATACCATGAATACCTCGAAGAAATCATAAAGGAATTCGAAGATATCTCTTTTGAGTACTTATCGAGGTCTCATAATCAGTTTGCTGATGCGCTAGCTACGCTATCATCCATGTTGCAAGTGATTGATGGGTTAGAGGTAGAACCCCTGAAGATTGAAGTCCTGACAAAGCCAGCCTACTGTATGGTTGTGACCGGGGAGCCTGACGAAAAGCCATGGTATTACGATATCATGAGTTACATCCAGAGACAAGAATTTCCTGAGGGAAGCACCCCGGCTGACAGGAAGTACATAATGAAAATGGCTTCAAAATTCTTTGTTAGTGGTGAAAAGCTGTACAAAAGATCATATGATTCGATCCTATTAAGGTGTGTGGATGCAGCTGAAGCTACCAGAATCATGCAAGAAGTACACGAAGGGATATGTGGTCCACACATGAATGGCCACATGTTAGCTAAGAAGATTATGAGGTTGGGTTATTATTGGCTCAGTCTTGAGAATGACTGCATCCAACATGTTCGAAGATGTCACCGTTGTCAGGTTCATGGGGATAAAATAAATGTTCCCCCGACGGAATTACATCAGCAGTCTGAGCCATGGCCCTTTTCAATGTGGGGCATCGATGTGATTGGCCCGATTAATCCCAAGGCATCAAATGGACATCGGTTTATCTTGGTGGCGATTGACTATTTCTCTAAGTGGATTGAGGCGTCATCTTATGCAAATGTCACCGCAAAGAATGTTGTAAAATTCATCAGGCGGGACATAGTCGCTCGCTATGGTGTCCCTGAGGCTATTGTCACTGACAATGGGACAAATTTGAACAACAAGTTCATTGATCAGTTGTTCAACGAGTTCAAAATCCGGCACCTGAATTCATCTCCCTATCGTCCACAGATGAATGGAGCGGTTGAAGCCGCCAACAAGAACATCAAGAAGATCTTGGCCAAAACGGCTGAAAACTATCGTGACTGGCATGAAAGGTTGCCATTTGCGCTAATGGCGTATCGAACTTCGATCCGAACCTCTGTCGGAGCAACCCCTTTTTCATTAGTATATGGCATGGAAGCAGTCCTACCCGTCGAAGTAGAGATCCCTTCCTTACGAGTATTGTCTCAAGTAGAGTTGTCCGAGGCAGAATGGATGCGACTAAGGCATGAGCAGTTAAACCTAATTGATGAGAAGCGATTGAGAGCCATTTGCCACGGTCAAACCTATCAGCAGAGGGTAGCTAGATCTTTCAATCAAAAGGTGCGTCCAAGACACTTCGAGGTAAATGATCTAGTCCTAAGAAAGGTACTGCCAGTCTTTCCTGTTCCTGGAGGAAAATTTGCCCCAAACTACATTGGTCCATATGTGGTTAAAAAGGTGCTTCCTGGAGGTGCCCTGATTCTCGCAGAAATGGATGGTCGTGAGTTCTCCACTCCTGTTAATTCTGATGCTGTGAAGATCTATTATCCCTGATGGAATTTAACATTTTGCAGCAAAAGTTTTCAAATGTTTGGTTTTATACTCTGAGTCACAAACATTTCACTAATGAATAAGTGGTTTCAATCAATTGAAAGATGGAATGTGTGCCTTGGCTTTAAATTATGCTTGATCATTTTGTCAGTCTACATTATCGATTTCAAAAGGGGAATCTATTTAGACAATATGATAACTCACGTGGAATGAATTGAATGTGTTGAATGAGGTACATCGGGATGATGAAAGGCAAGCCATATCCTATACACAGTCCCGTGCACTAATCTCCAGTGAGTTGAGTAGAAAATTCCATGTCTGCAAGGTAAAGGGTTATCTCGCAAAAGGTACGGCAACTGAAATGACGAGAGGCAGTTCATTTCTCTATCCCAAACACTACAGGTTATCCATTGTTTCGCCACTTTGAGCCTAAACACTTGGAGAAATTCATTCAAATTACCCCTGTCAAGAACCACCCCACATCGGGGCAAACTGGAGGTAAGTCAGCGTCATAAGGTGAAAAATGAGTAGAAATTTTCATGCTCTCACTTGCATCAATCTTCGAGTGTTGCTTTTTCAGATGAATTCACGTAAAGTTCAAGTGCCTTAGGATGACGAAGAGCATTTCTTTCTTTATCCTATACACACTTTATCCTTTGTTAAGCCCAATTGAGCCTGCAAATTCATTTCTTAAACCCAGTTGGTGATCATCCCCCACACTGGGGCAAGGCAAAAGTCATCATTGTTCAAGCAGCATATCCGGAGCGCCGATAAAAGACGAAGACCCTGAGAGTCCAAATGTTAGTCATTCGGTCAAAACAAGCCAAAGTGTGACTGGCCAATATATGCATTGTAGACAGTGTGTGTCAAAAAAAAAAAAAAACTAGAGGGCATGAAAAAGCAGTGTGCCTGGTAAAAGCAAGGCCGATGCCCGTGAAAAGAAAGAAAAAAAGGAGAAAAAATGGAGAAAAGTGACGACTTTAGATTAGAAAATGTTGAGATGTGTCAAAGTCACAAAAATATCCAGAGTCTTAAGGAATCAAATGATGAACTCTCGAAGCCAATGGAGCATCTAATGAGAAGACAATCCCTGGTGAAGAAGAAGACCGGTGACAATGCCGAGATGATCACCAACTCTCATCCCAATTATACACATTTTGAGCCTTATGATCCATTCATTTCTCAACCCATGAGCCTAGCCTGCGTTACGTCCCTTGCAAAGTCTCTTCAGATTAGGGCACTTGAACTAACGTAGAGTTTCTGATGTTTATAAGCTTAGCTCGAAGAAGTGCGAGCAAGTCCATTTCTATCTCATTTTGCAGGTTCTTGACTTGTAAACCCGGAGACAATTGCAGAGTATTTTCTTTCAGTAGCCTCGACTCGAAGAGTCTCTTTTGCTAAGCCATTGACCAAGCCCCATGTTACGGTCCTAACAAAGACCTCTCAGATTGGTAAAGTCGTACTGCTTGCGAGAATACTCGGACCCTTGTCAACATGATGATGGTGAGATGGAGCGATTCTCCATAAATCAGCCTTTCGATGAGAATGAGAGAAAGCCCTTTTGGACCGGAAGTCCCTCATTCGACATTTTCAAGATATCCGCTTGAGTTCGGGTTGTCTTGTCATGATTTTTCCCCAGCGAAGTTTGTAATGCCGATTTGACAAAACCATCGTGCATGAAAATCAGTTGAAATCATAGTTCATGTGTATATGTATTCTTGACAGTGTGCGAATGCATATTACATGTTACTTAAAATCGTGTCTAACAGGAGACACACCTTCAGAGTTGGAGATGTCACCAGGTAAGTATATCTCTATCCCTAGGATATCTATGACTATCTAGGTATCCCTAACCTGTTCAAGCAATTGTCAGGTCCCACATTTGATCATTTTTGCAATCTCTAGATGCCTTTGATTGTGTTCAGGTATCTATTGATCAAACCTTTTCAGGTACCTCTGATGATATCCAGGTACTTTGTCAAGGAACTCTTGAACACTTGGGCCAACCCCTTTGTTCATCAAATCACAGATTTTTATACAATCTCGAGAAGATTCCCCCGTTACATGACTATGAGCAGATATAGCCATGACGGCCAAATCTTTACATATGAGCAGGTATATGTAAAGGTCGGAATATTCTTCCCAAATCTCAGGTATTCCCCCGCTACTCACCTATGAACAGGTATAGGTGAAGCGGCCAAATCTTTGCATATGAACAGGTATATGTAAAGATCGGAATATTCTCCCAAATCTCAGGTGTTCCCCCGCTACTCACCTATGAACAGGTATAGGTGAAGCGGCCAAATCTTTGCATATGAGCAGGTATATGTAAAGGTCGGAATACTCTCTTTATCCCAGATGTTCCCCCGCTACTCACCTATGAACAGGTATAGGTGAAGCGGCCAAATCTTTGCATATGAACAGGTATATGTAAAGGTCGGAATATTCTCTCAACCCCAGGTGTTCCCCCGCAGTTCACTTATGAGCAGGTATAAGTGCGGCGGCCAAACCTTTGCATATGAGCAGGTATATGTAAAGGTCGGAATATCCTCTTGATTTCAAAAGTTTCCCCCGCAATTCACTTATGAGCAGATATAAGTGAAGCGGCCAAATCTTTGCAGACACCTATGGAAATATATAGGTAGTTCGTAAAGATCGGAACTGTTCTCGCGAATCCAGATGATGATTGGATACGTCGAGCTTTCTTCGTGTGTTTTGACTTGACTGCAGATCACCGAAGTTCATCAACATATATCAGGCAATACCGATGGGGACTGAGCCCATACATTTGCCAAAACAATATACAAGTTAAAGTTGTGCTTCGAATTGCATTATCTCGCTTCTATCAGATAAGTGATTCCAGGTACGTTTTCTACTCATGTCAGCATGCATCATTTCTTAATGCATTGTAAAATGGGACTCATAATCCCGACAAAAACAACATTCATTGCATTTGCATAAGTGAAATTTAGGTATCATTTAGTCTTTGAATGCAACCTCTGCGAGCTCACCTTCAAAGAGGGGCAGCTGTTGACACCTAAATTTTAGTAACCATTTAGTGTAATTTGCATAGAAAATTAAGGATTAAATTTTTAACCCCTAAACAAAAAATATTTAATTTGCATAACATATAGTTTAAATTCATTTTAGATTCATTGCATTTTTTGCATCGGACCGGCGGTGAATGAACGAGCTTAAATTTCATCGAATGGGACTCGGCTCGCTTGAAATGCAAAGGCCGGGAATTATAAGTCAAACGGGCTCGGTTGTTTTAATTTGAACTTAATTCAACCCATTGTCATTAATTAATTCAGCCCATTAATTCAGCCCATTTAAATTAAAGCCCAAGCCTAAGCCCATTAGGACTAAAAGCCCATCTAATTGACCTAGGTTAATACTATATATACATTATTAGGTCAGAATTTTAGAGGGGGGACACACAATTTTCAGATCAGAATTTTTGAGAGCACGAGAGACACACGTGAGCGAAAGAAAAAAGAGAGTGAGAAAGAGAGAGGGAGAGAAGGAGACCGGCTCCCGCCGCCGCCGCGCCCGCGTGGTGCCGCCTTCCCCCGCCGACGCCGACGCCGCTGCTGCTTGCTGCTGCCGTTGCCGCTGCCGCTGATCCTCTCCCGCCGACGCCGTGCCTGCTGCTCCCTGCCGCGCGACACAGCCGCGCCTGCCGTTGCCGCTGCCGCTGATCCTCACGCCGACGCTGCTGCTGCCTCCTGCTGCCGCGTCCTGCTGCCTCTCCCGCCGACGCCGTGCCTGCTGCTCCCTGCCGCGCGACACAGCCGCGCCGACGCCGCTGCTGCTTGCTGCCGCCGCTGCCCTTCCCGCCAACGCCGACGCCGCTGCTGCTTGCTGCCGAGCCCGACGCTGCTGCTGTCGTCCTCGCCGGAGCTGTCGTACGCCGGTGCTGCCTTGCTGTTCCGTCGCTACGCCCTGCCGACGTCCCAGCCGCTGTCCCCGCCGAGCCCGACGCTGCTGCCGCCGTCCTCGCCGGAGCCGTCACACGCCGGCGCTGCCTTGCTGTTCCGTCGCCGCCGCTCCGTCGTCGTTCCCGTCACCGCGCCGCCAAATCCGCCGTTCACCGTTCGTCCCAATCCGCAAGTTCGAATTTGGAAATTATCCACAAATTAGGTAATTGAACATTATCTAATATTTTTAGAATATTTCGTTTCTTAATTTTTGAGTGTTTGAATATTCTGTGAATATTGCGTGGATTGCTAGATATCTTAGGATAATGTTTGCCTTGTTCGCAATATTTGAAAATATTCAAAATTAGGAATCTTTCCTAATTCAGCAACGTATCTGGACAATTATCCGACCTTATCCCTAAGGTATGATACGTGGCGATACGGAAGATCATTATCCTATCCCTAATCCCTTGGATACGATAATGATTTTTATCTGCTTTCCAAATTTGAACGATCGACTTTCCATTAATATCTATAACCCTGTAGATATGACCGGTAATTCGATTTCTGTGCCTAATCCGAATTTGAAACGAATCTTGTGGATTGCATGGTTGCTTTAAATGTGGATGCTATCTCTGTTTAGATTATTTTCCTTTTCAAATAAAAAGAAAATTCAAAAAATATCAGTTAGGATTAGAATTTGAATTTTGCATGTTTAGGAATCTTAAATATATCTACACGATAGAGTAATTATTCAATTTAAATTAGGATTTGAGATAATCTATTTCCTAGTTTAAATTAAATAATTTTCTAGTCTTGATAGATTATTTAGGTTATTTTTTATTCCGAATTTTCAAGAAAACCCTAAAAATGAATTGTGTTATGGTAGATTAGGATAGATTGCATTCTTAATTTAGATAATTTATTATTCCGAATTTTAACAAAAATCCCAAAAAATAAGTCGTGTTAGGATATGTTAAGTCATTATGGGTTGCATGTTAATTTAGGCATATTTTTATTCCGAATTTCACCAGAAAATACCAAAAATAAACCATTTGCCCGTCATCAGAATCAGGTCACGTCGTCGCATGACATATAGTTTGCATGTTAGGTTGCATTGTTCGCATGTCAATTCTTGTACGTCATTGCACGTAGGTTAGCTTTCATTTAAATAAGTGAAAATAAAAAATGTGGAGTGAACTGCTTGTTAATTAGAAATCATATTAGGTTGTTGATGTGATTTTCTAGCTAACCATGCAGATGCTTACGTTGCTTCGAGGTAAGTAATTCTCCTAATCTTGCAATTTATTTAATGCTTTCTTGAGTGTTAAATTGGTGGTTTGCGCATCCGCATGAACACCTCATATGTTAGTGACTAAGTTAAAATGGATCCAAACTGCTTGCCAAAATATTTTTGAAAAGAAAAGGTACCGAAAGGGCGTTAGACTAGATCTAGCGTAATCAAGTCCCCGGACTTAGAATCTCTGGTTCGTAGGAATAAAACATATCTCCCTATGTTTTATTTAGGTTTCTAATCGACCTACCACAAATTGATTAGTGGCGACTCCAAGCATGAAAACATTTGCACGTTTAAAAACTTAAACCCAAAGTTGCGAATTGGTAGGGTTTGGGAGAGCTCGAGTTAGGTTTAGTCCTAATAATCCATTAGCCTGAGAAGGAAATTTTTAGGTCGCGACAGTTGGAAAATTCGTTGGAAATTCTTTTTCCAACGAATTTTCCAGAATTTTTCGTTGGAAATTTTGTCGGAAAAAAATCGTTTTTTTGTAGTGGATGGCGACCTGTTGGCCCGACAAGCAGTGGCCAGGGATGGTGCAGATGAAGAAATGCTGGCCGGCGCTGGCGAGGGTGATCCTTGCCGGCGGGACTGTGGAGATGGAGAGGGTGTTGGCCCCGTTGCATGAGTTGAAATCCGACTCCGTCACTTCAGCCACGTCGTGCGCTCCATTGTTGAAGTTGAAGACTGCATGAAAAGATCAGAGAATCATTATTTTGGACCCAAGAATTAGTTTGCTAAAAGTTGTTCTTAAAATTGAATTAAGTTTTTTTGTGGTGAAAAAAAAAGAGAACTTCATTAAAAAAAATTAGAGCATACACAGTAATTTATTTTCACTAATAACGTATTCTCTATTTTTTGTTTTATACTAAAATATACTTTCTCGACGTACCTAAAATGTCTCCAACCTCGAATATATTGTTGCTAGCCCAAGCTTGATACGCTGCCGCGCCTCCAGCGGGTATAGTCCACCCCATGGTGTCACCAACAGTGTAAGTCACCGACCCTTTCGGGTGTCCGGGTGGCGGTGCGAGCACCTGCGCGGCAGATCCTGGCAACAGAGCCGCCATTGCCACCACCGCCACCGCCACGAAAATAACACCGTCCAAGCGCCCCGCCATTACCCTCTTGTCTTCTCAAAAACGTCAGGTCGCCCCTGCTCTCCACTTTATCTCCTTCTGCTCACGAAATCTTTGAATTTGAATCCCTCTTTTGCTCTTTGGTGCCCCCGGGGGCTTCCTCTTTTATAGAACCATTTCCACTGAGAAAGAAAGATTAAAGAAGCTTGTGGAATGATCATTGTCGTGCGCTGCGTTGACACCTTGGTGGAGTCCCCACAGCCGTTGGATTCGCGACAAGTAAAACTGGTCGGGTCGGCATGAGCTCGGTACCGTAGGATGTTGATGACGTGGGGCTTTCATCCATCAATTTGTCGATTGAGCTATAAGGGGATAGAAAAGCTCAGAATTTTCAAATGACATTTTGACCTTTTAAGTGTTAATGCTTGTTACAATAGAGAATCAATATAATCCTCAAGAGAAACCCACCAAGCCTAGCCGCTTTTGACTTTTTGGGGAGTTCGATTTTGCTACGTGAAGTCCATGAGGCGTGAACAAGGATTTTCGAACTTTCAATCTGAATTTAGACAACACAAAAAGTCTAACCCCATTGAAATAATGGAAAAGCTGTAATGAAAAAGAGCTCGCTAACAGAAGAGGAAGAAGATGCAATGAGATCGTGGAAGCACGTTATATGTGATGAGATGAGTCCGAGAATCCGGACGTGGGGCTTTCACAGGGAAATTTGGTTGATTTTTCGGGAGAAAAAAATGAGGTGAAGGACACATTAAAAAAAAAAGGCAAAAGAACACTATAAGTGCCATAACTTGTGTACGGCGCTCACTTTGGTGCCATAAGTTTTTTTTATCACTCGGTGCTAAAATTTTTGAAAAACGATCACTTAAGTGCTAAAATTTTTTAAAAACGATCACTTAAGTGCCAACTCCGGTGCCGTACACAAATTTTCGCCGGAAATCCGACGTGGCATTTTTTTTATTAATTTCTGAAGCTGACGTGGCTTGCCGGAGATTGGCACTTAAGTGATCGTTTTTCAAAAAATTTAGTACTTAAGTGATCGTTTTTAAAAAATGTTAGCACTTAAGTTATCCAAAAAAAACTTTTGGCACTTAAGTGAGCCGCCGAAAACTTTTGGCACTAAAGTGAGCGTCGTACACAAGTTATGGAACTTATAGTGTCCTTTTGCATTAAAAAAAATATAGAGCTAATACCATAAGAAATCCCCAAAGCGGAATGCCTGCACCACATTTACTTCAAACTAATTTTTGCCTCACAAAAAATTCTCAACTTGTACAGCTAGCGTCATTTACCCAAACTAATTTCTATATGTCAATGCAAGTAGGCTTTTGCTAAAGAGGGTTCAAAGCGAAAGCTGCCCATCTTGATGTAGTGTACTTCCACAAACACATTTAGAATGCTTCGAATCAAAATGATTTGTTGATCCATTAATGTGGGGAATTGTTGTAATTATGGTGGGTTAATGGATCAACGAAAGTGAGCAAAATGAGATACGTTTCTTCAATTCATGTATCTTTTCGGTTCATATATCTATTGAATTCACGTATCTCTTGAGTTCATGTATCTCTTGAATTCATGTATTTCTTGAGTTCATGTATCTCTTCAGTGCATGACTTCTCAAACTCTATAAATTGATTTGAACTATTCTTCAATTAAGGAAGAACAACAAAAAGAAAACCCCCGCATCTCTTCACTTCAATTTTTTCTCTAGTGTAAAGGTTTCGAAAAGTGTCCAATAGAGTCATGTATGCATAGTGCTTATTCAAATAGGTCCGATGTGTTGCATCTTGGGAGACATAGTTCATGAAACTACTTAGCACCGTTGATAGAAACTATCACCTTAAAGAGATTCGGTTAGCCGTATCTCACGTCCTCTTTAATTTTGTTACATTTTTATGATAATTTTGCTAGTCTATATTATTTGTAACATTGGTGAACTCTTCACTTGTTGAGAAGATTTATTCAATAAATTTACTCATTGACTTGGTCATTATTATAGTTGTTATCGTTTTTTTCAGAGTTATTATTTTTCTGGTTACAACAAATGGTGATATGTATATTTCCTCCAATGCGTACATTCTTTCTTTTTCCAACAATCTTAAGGCGATTAGCTTTTCTCTAACTAGTTATTAGGTTTATCAGAAAATTGTGATCATCGATAACACTAAAGTACCCATTGATATCCAGAATGTTTCTGGAGATGTTCCTATGGTCCTTTCAATCGCTACTGGTAGAGAGGTTCATATCTTGGGGCCTGGTGTTGTAGCAGCTAATGTTGCGGCCCAAGAAAATCTGTGGTGGTACGGGTATAAATCAACAGGCTTTGCCTTACTTGATGATACTGAGAAATTGGAGAAATTTATCGGTGTGGGCTTTAAATAGTAACAGCAAAAGATGTTTTCTATCTGACCATGCTGAATCTGGTCAAGTACTTATCGAAGATGTGCCCGGTGATTAGTCTAGATGAGCGAGATGTCACAATGCTTGGAGCGTTGGAGACTTGGAAGCACGAGGACTTCCTATGCCAAAACTATATCCTTAACTGTTTAGTAAATTCCCTATATAGTTTTCATTATAACATCGGAATTGCTAAACAATTATGGGAGTTCTTAGAAAAGAAATACAAGATCTATGCCGAGGGAATGACATTATGGGACGCAGGCACCAAGAAATTCGTGGTTGCCAAATTCCTAGACTTCATGAGTTAGGCTTAGGATTTGCAAATAATTCCGAACGACATCTATGCTGAGGGAATGACATTTAAAGCGCGAATGATAACAATTTTGTTTCTCGATTTTTTTATTTTTTTTTTGTTCTCAAGAATAGGTTTAGAATAAAAATCCGTTTAGTAAAATAATTTCATTTTTCTACTTTCGGGACAAATTTTTAGCCCGAAAATAGGTTTGGAATAGAAATGAGAAGTTAAAATTTTCCACTTTTTAACATCGCTCGCCGTTGCACGTCGATTGTCCGCCTCCGCCTGCCGACCTCAAGAACAAAAATTTAATAATAATGTATCAAATGAATTTTTATTCCGAGAACAGAGATTCTGTGTCGTTATCAAATGTTACTTTTTGCTCAGAAACTCGTCTGGGGAGTAAAAATAGATTTGTTTATTTCTAGCCAGAAATAGGGCTGGGGAAGAGAAATTTTATCATTCGCGCCCTTAATAAATCATTCCAAATTTCCAATTGGCAGCTATTATTGAGAAGTTGCCTTGGGCTAGTCATACTTAAAAAAATATTTGAAGCACAAACAGAAAGAGATAAGTCTTGAAGATCTCATTCTACGCTTCAGAATTGAGGTGTAACATCCTGAATTTCGACCCAATTCTGGGATTAATGAAATTGATATTATTCTCATTTAATTTTAGTAAGTCTCGCACGGAATTGATCACTCTCGGGATACTAACCGGAAGGGAATGGCTAATTAGGAAAACGGTACGTGGGCTAAGGACCCGATCGCAAACCGGGCACCGATTTCGAGAAACGATGAGAAAATATTTTGGACCAATGTGGGCCGATCCTAAGAAGGTGATAGGTTTAATTGGGTCAACGATGTACGATCGGATCGCGGGTGATTCCGCACGACCGAGAGTACGCGTGGCGGACAAATCCCGAACTTAATTCGAACGATCGCGACCTCCGGAACTAGCGATAATTCCTCGCGCTCTCTTGGTAATTGAGACCGTCACGATACGAGTAACCCTAAGTCGATACGCATAACTCCTAAATAGCCGCCCATTAGTGAGAGACCCTAAAATTGTAATTGAGCAATTTTGATCGCAAAATTGGATCCAGACTTGGACGTCGAATTTCGTGGACGGACACAACTATTTTGCGAGGATGACGTCATTTTAGTGTGGCCAACATTATTAGGGATCAGTACGGTCGAAAAATGGAAATCGGCCCGGAATTGGAAAATTACGATTTTGCCCCTAGGTCTTATAATTGTATTCCGAATTTTGGGAGTAATTGGAGGGTATTTTAGGGTTTAAATTTTGTTCTAGTTAGCCCCAATAATTCAGAAAGTTTTGGACTAGAATGCCCCTTCCATTATTGGACTTGATTGGATCTCAACCTTTGGATTAAGGGCAAGATTGGGATTTTTGGAAAATGCCCAACCACCTCACTACTCAAAGTGTATAACTCTCCCACTCACTCTCTCTCTCCCTCACTTACTCTCACCCTCACCTCCGGCCAACCCCTCCCCCAAGTCACTCTCCCTCTCTTCCTTCTTGTTGGCCGCGTGAACAGCCCACGCCGAGACGCCGCCGCCGCCGAGCACCACCGTCCATGCCCACTGAGCACCACCATCATCCGGCCCGTCCATTCTCTCTCTCTCTCTCTCTCTCTCTCTCTCTCTCTCTCTCTCTCTCTCTCTCTCTCTCTCTCTCTCTCGTCACTCTCTCTCCTCCTTAGGTCGTCGGTCAACCCCTTAGGCCGTGAGGACCATCACCGCCGCCGCTCGCCGAGGCCGCCGTTCGCCGTCTCGCCGTCGCCGTGCCACCACTCGACTAACCTGTTCTTTTCCCCTCTCATTTCCATCACCGCCGACCAGCACCTTCACCGTCGCCGCCGCGGGGATCACCGATCGCCGTCGCTGCCGGAGCGCCGCCACGAGCCTACTCGGCCACCCGTTTTCCCCCATCGGTTCAACCGCTTTTGGAGCTAAGGATTAAGTGAGTATTAGTTCCTAAACCCTAATTAGGATAATTATACATTTCTAGATAGGCTTAGGGTATTTTAGTGATTAATTAATGCAATTTGGGGGTAATTAACGGCTGGTTGATTATGGTTGATGTTGTGGTGATTTGGTTAGCCTAATATGATGATGTGGAGGCTAATTTAATGCCCTAGAGTGGGCTGAGTGTGGCCGGCCAATGTGGATTAGATTGGACCAAGTTTGGCTAATTTAGGCTTAACTATGTAATTGCCGTGATTGCCTTGAATTGGCTTATTCGTGTTGTTTGTTGGTTGATTTTGTGATGCCATGTTGCATGTACACTATGGCCAAATAGTGAGGAAGTTACCGGGCCGTTAATTATGTGTTTTACATGACTAAGTGCATGTGACTCATGTGTCATTGTGGGTCGTGATTCAATTGGAATTAAATTGGCATATTGGGCATATCAATGTGACATTTTAAGCGTGCTAAATTATTAGTCAACCATGTTATGGCTGGATTGATTTGTTGGAGCATTTAATCAAGTTATCGGTGGCATTGAGCACGTTGTAATGCACGTTGATTTTGGCATAATTTATTGATATGCCTATGATGGTATTTTGTGCTCAGGGTGAGTTGCATTATAGCCCGAGTGTTGGACTGCATGGCCACGCATTTCGCATGCTAAGCATTGGTTTGAGATGAGACTTATGCGAGTATGTGTGCCTGACATGAGCATGTGATCATCTAATTGCCCTAATGCATTTTACGCGGGGTTAAGATAAAATTGGTTGTGTGCACGTGTGATCACCATAATCCCTGATACGTGTTATGCGGGGTATTAAGTCTGTCCTGATGCGTTTTATGCGGGATGATGCTCGGTCCTACCGGAAGACGGTTAGCCTGATGCGTTTTACATGGGCCATGAAGTGTTGGTATTGATTGTTAGACCTAATGCGTTTTACGCAGGTCGAACTTTAATTGAGAAAATGAGCAATGTGCCAGTGTGTATTACTGAGCTGGATCATGAGCATGGCATAGTGATGTCATATGTGTGCAAGAGTGTATGGGCAAGTGTGTGAGCATATGCGTACCAGTAACTCGTATGTGAGGCAAGCACCAATGAGTATGAGCATGCGTATGGCATACGTGTGACTAAGTGTGATCCTGTACGTGCCATGAGTTTTATTATTATGAACTGTCTAACCTGCAGGGTAAATTGTGTGCTCGATTTGGGCCCGAGGGCTTAGGTCAATTGATTGTTATATTGGTTGTATGTAAATTGTTTGCTTGTCAGGAGGTGCATGTTAGCCTAGTTTAGGTTTAGGGGGTTTTACTCGCTGAGATTCATCTCATTGTTGTTAAAACCCAATGTTTTAGACCCCCGGCCCTGAGGATATCAGAAGTTTCGGTACATTTTGGGATCCCGCATCAGATAGAGAGAGCGGCGACCGAGTACCCAGTAGGAACAGGGATACGTATATTAGGCATTATACTATAGTGCGGGTTGATGTAGGGGAAACGTATTACGAAACCCACGAGTACGTAGCCTGGTGCTTTAGGGACTACTCTGGAGAGTATGGACCTCTTCGGACTTTTGATGTCCCGTTCAACGGACTGGGCGAGATGGATCTGCAGTGTGTCGACGGAGACCTGGCGAGCCCCGAAGCTTCAGTCGAGGAGAGTTCGAGTTCTGGCGCCGGACCTGTCGTCTGGGAGGGGGATGAGCCAGACCCGATGAATGAGAAGCCGGTGAATTGGGACTTTGACCCTGAGCCGATGGAGTCGGAGGAGGAGCCAGAGCCTATGGAGCAGGACCCGAACAGGAGGGCGAGCCGGAGGAGATGGACTCTGAGGAGGAGTCGGCAGAGTCCGAGTCTGAGCTGGATTCTCTAGATTCCGAGGTCGAGCTGTCTGATAATTCTTCCGAGTCCTCGAGATCCGACCGGGACTGGGTTCCGTAGGGTTAGTCTTAGCCTTAGTTAGGTCGGGCCAGTACCTTTTTGATCAAGGCCCTACCTCAAGTAGTAGTCTCGCCGCCCGGCCACCTACCCCTTTTTGCAGTTAGTGGCCGTCGACCGATTTTTGGTTCGTGGCGTGTATTTTGGTATAAATGGATAATGTATATGTTTCCCTGGTTAATACAAGTGTATATTTATAATCCGGTTGTTTGTTGTTTGTGTCATCCTTGGTCTCGGGTGTTTTATTTGCACGGGTGTTTACGTTACTTCCGCATGTGCCTTGTACTCTGTTTGGGCGTTGGGTCGGCGATACGTCCTGGGACGTTGCACTTGAATTGACCTCGGTTGGGATGCTCGCGCACCGTAGGGTTCGGGTCGTGACATGAGAAAGACAAACATGATGAATGCAATCCCTCCTATAGAACCAAAGACCAATTTTGTTGAATCTTTCAATTCTAATGAAGATAGGAAGCGGAAGAAGTCTTTTCAAGGAAAAGACAAGCAGAAGGAACAATCCCAGAATTTTCGAGGGACATGTTTTGTTTATAATAAACCCGGCCATCGGGCTAAGGATTGCAAGAAGTGCCTGAACAAAGGCAAGGCCAATGGTGTAGCCAAGTAACTGAATTTGATAGAGTAGGAAGATGATGAGAGACTAACTGTTGTAGTGGTGTTCGAGATATTTTTAGTGTCGAACAATAATGATTGGTGGTTGGACACATGTATCACAAATTATATTTATGTGGATAAACACATATTCTCGTCTTACGAAAAGGCTGAGAAAGAAGAGAAGCTTCACATGGCTAACTCTACATGAGCAAAGATTGCTGAGAGAGGAAAGGTGATCCTGAAGTTCACTTCCGGCAAAGAAATTACCCTGCTAAACGTGCTGTATGTACCGGAGATTCGGAAGAATCTCATTTTCGATCTCATACTTGTCAAGAAGGGTTTCAAAATTGTATTTGAATTTGACAGGTTTGTATTTTCCAAAGAAGGATGTATGTGGTCAAATGGTACTTGTGAAATGACCTTTTCAAAGCTAATGTGGCTATCATTGATGTAAATTCGAAATGCTTGTACCCAAGGACTATTAATAAATAGAAGTCGTCGGTTTACACTGTTGTGTCTCCTTATCTATGGCATGGTAGATTAGGATGTAAATTGTGGTAAAATGAAGAAGATAGCAAACTTGGGCTAATTTTAATAAGTGTAATGGTTTCAAGAAGTGTTTGGCAGAGTCCTATTTGTATAGTGTTTATTCAAATGGGTTCGATGTGTTGTATCTTGGGAGATATAGTTCGTGAAGCTGCTTAACACTGTTGGTAGAAACTAATCATTTTAAGGAGATTCGGTTAGCCGTACCTCACATCTTGTTTAATTTTGTTGTAATTTTTTATAGCAAATTTTCTAGTCTATATTTTTTGTAACATTGGTGAACTCTACCCATTGAGAAGATTTATTCAACAAATTTACTCATTAACTTGGTCATTATTATAGTTATTATTGCTTTCTCAGAGTTATTATTTTTTTGGTTACAACAAATAGTGTTACGTATATTTCCTCCAATATGTACCTTTTTTCAACAACGGTTATGGAAAAATAAATAAAGCTATTGCCATGGTCAAAATTATTGCAAAAACTCCGGCGACACCAACTGATGGTGCCGAGTTCCCTTGCATGGGAGGAGCTGCAACTTTGGCAGGAGATGTCGCCACTGCTGAGGGAGCTAGGGTTGAAGATGGTGGAGCAGCCTTGCTAGAGGGCGGCATGGTGGTGAAGGGCGATGGAGTCGCCACTTTAGGTGGAGGACTCATTGTGGAATGTGCTGGAGTCACGGTGCTGGTCGGCGGAGAAACAATCGAGGATGATGGAGTGGAGGCGGAGGGCGACAGAGGTGGAGTGGCAATAGAGGATGTTGGAGTAGAGGCGGGGGGAGAAGGAGTGGCTGCCTTGGGGGGCAGGGCGATAGAGGAGAACAGCGGCGGGGTGGCAGAGGGGTTCGGCAGGGGAGTGCCGGAAGGGCTGAAGGTGGTGACGTCGATGGCAACCTTTTGGCCTGACAAGCAATGGGCAGGGATGGTGCATATGAAGAAATGCTAGCCGGCGGCGGTGAGGGTGATCCTCACCGGTGAGACAGTGGAGATAGAGAGGGGGTTAGCCTTGTTACATGAGTCGAAAGCCGTCTTCGTGACTTTAGCCACGAGTGGTTGAGACCCCATTTCCAAAAGTGGCACGGCAACGACGAGTCTAGTTTAGTAACTAGCCGACGGAATAATGTGCGTTCAGAACTGAAATTTTAAAAAAATAATAATAAATAAAAGAGGAAATTTATCTCGGAATAAAAAGTCCATGATTTTTTTTTCTTTCGGTTCGATTAGATGGCCGACCCCACCACACGCATGATGAACGACCCACGAAAGAAAATGTTGCGGATCGATTCCAAAACGAATCGGACATGTCACATGGGCGTGACTTGAAACCTGCCAATCTCTCCTTCTTTTAAGGCACTGGTTTGGAAAACCACTAGGTGCTAAATGATCGATTTTAATAACGTTTTGTATTACCCGAAACCACTGTCATCTTCCTACTCTCTTTTTATATTTATATTTATAATTTTTATTTTATTTGTTTGTTTATTTTTGAGTGGAGAGCTTTTGCTCCGTGCGTGGGCCGGAGATGTCTCCAGCTTTGCTTTCAATACTCAAAAATTTCATTTTCCACCACCCCCCCTCCTCCCCCCTCATTTTTTTTTATTCTGTGGAGAATCAGCATCCCTATAAAGTTGCACTTTCGATTGTACCCTTATTCTTAATCCCTTCTCGTGCACTTAATTAAAAAGAACTCTTTCGTTTTTTCGGAAATATAAAAAGAAAATTAACAAGAAGATGAAAACACGGGCTTTGTGAGCGTTAAATATCTCTTATCGCTCTGTCTACAGGCTTAAAAATATTTCTTTTTATCCCTTTCTTTTTTGATTGTGGCGATTTATTCTCAACTCACCTAAAATGTCTAAAGTCACGAAGACGGCTTTCGACTTTATACTAAACTATCATTTCTCAACTCACCTAAAATGTCTCCAACCTCGAAGATATTGCTGCTAGCCCAAACCTTGATACACAGCCGCCCCGCCTGCGGGTATGGTCCACGCCATGGCGTCTCCCACGGTGTAAGTCACCGTCCCTTTCGGATGTTCAGGCGGCGGCGCAGTAGTCTGTGCTGCAGATCCCAGCAGTAAAGCCACGGTCGCCGCCACCGTAGCGACCGCCACGAAAGTAAAACCGTTCAGATGCCTTGCCATTGGCCTCTGTGTTTTCAATAAACCGTCCGTTTTGAACTTGAACACCCCTCTTTGCTCTTAGACCTCTTGGGGCTCCAACTTTTTTTGTAGAATCATTTTGACTAAAAACGAAAAATTAAAGAAGTTTATGGAATGATCACTGTTGTGCATTGCGTTGAACCCTTGGTGGAGTCACCGATATGTGACAGGTGGAACGGCGTCGGGTCAGCTTGAGCTTGGCTCCACGTAGGATGTTGATGACACGGGGCTTTCATCAATCACTTTGTCGATTGTGCTTTGAAGGGGAAAAAAGGTTTATATTTTTTTAGTAACACATTAGTTTTACATTGATGCAAAAGAATTGAACGGTATAATGACACTAGAAGAGCTAAAAGTTGTATATGCTACTCACTTTAATATCAAAAGTTTCGCCACATAACTTAAGTGCCACTTTAAAAAAAATGATCACTTAAATGCCTCTAAAGAAAAATTCAAGCTAAAATGCAGTGAACCTACAAAACGACCTCGCACGAGCTGACGTGGTTGACCATCCAAAAATGACGCCACACAACTCCCATTTTTAAAAATGACGTCGCATACCTGTCTTTTTCTTTTTTTTGTTGTTGAACCTGCTGACTCTCTCTCTCTCTCTGAGGAATCACGGGACGCCGCCGCGCACATCGCCCACGCGTCGAGCGAGGAGCAGTCGTTACAGCAGCGCATGCCGTGCGCGACTCGTCCATTCGTCGCCTTCAGGCCGCCATTGGTGCTCAAGCGAGCATTGGGCTGGTGGATATGAAGATCGCTGACAGGCTTGTCGAGGAGCTGCAGAGGGCCAGGGTGCATTATGGCCGACGAAGACACACGGTTATTTCTTTCGTTGAAAGCTCACCGCGTGTTTGACTCAGCTCGTTCTCTTTCCTTTCCTCTGCCGCCGGTTTCGTTGTCCTTGTCGTTTACGTGTTTGTCGTGGTGAATGATGGCGACCGCGACGCGCGAGCGGCTTCGCGGAGGGAAAGAGCGTGTTTTTGGGGGAAAAATTGAATTAGGGTTTCAAATTTGGGTCAAAACTTGAAACCGACGCCGTTTAGGAGATAATATGCTGACGAAGCACGTCGATGAGCTACATAGGTAGGAATTATTATAAACTATGGCTGTGTCGGATTTTCAACGATCCAAATCGGAGTTAGCACTCAAGCGATTGCTTTTTTTTTAAAAACTGACAAGCGAAATTTTTAACAATAAAACGAGCGTCGTATATAACTTTTTGATAATTTTAATATCTACATGCAGAATCGAATCTATCCACGGAGCACCGACCAGCCTAGCAAAGCCTTTGACTTTTGGGAATCGATTTTGCCACGTGAAGCCCATCAGCGTGCATGAGAATCTCGAATTTTTCAAATTTGTATTTAAATAATACAAAAGTCTAACCCCATTGAAATGATAGGAGAAAAAAGCTCTAATAAAAAAGAAATCGTAATGATGGAAGAGGAAAAAGGGGCAATGAGAGCATGGAAGCACGTTAATGCACGTGATGAAACGAATCCGACAACCAGGATGTGGGGTTTTCACAGAAAAAATTAGTTGATATTTTTTCCGCAACAAAACTAAACTCGGGCGAAGAACAGATTAGAAAATATTGTCATCTATTTTTGGGGCCGACACCGGAAAAACATTGTTAATTGTCGTCGAGTCTTTGAGATTTTGTGTCGTGCCATCGACTCCACTTGAAGACCGCTCTTTGGATAAGCAACGTGGTTATATGAAAGTACAATTGAAAGGTTAAAACTGATAAGTGTAAAGAGTATATATATGTATCATTGTCTAGCGACATGAGGTATTTTCAACACTCCTCTCACATGCAAGCCCAATTTAGTCCCAAACTTATTACATTTTTACCAATTCAATCCTAACCTTTCAATTTTGCTAATTTAGTCATAAATCTTTTGCATTTGTGCCAATTTAGTACATCCGATCAACATTGACGTGGTAATTATTTCATATTTTAACATATTTTTCGATTTTTCATTTGTTTTATTTGTTTTTTTTTTTTTTGCTCTTCTTCCCTCTGGCCAATCCAGTGACTAGCTAGAGGTTAGGGCTGGCAAGGTCGACCTTGCCAGCCTCTGGTGAATCTCCCCCCGCCAACCATTGGTTAGGGCAAGCCTTGCCTAGCCAAGGCGAGGCCAACCTCACTGTTGCTTGGTTTTCCCTTGCCTAGTGATGACGGGGTTGGCCTTGCCATGGCTGGGTGAGGCTCGATCGACCTCGCTGTCGTTGGGTTCTCCCTCACCCAGCGGTAGCGGAGTCAGCCTCGCCATGGCTGAGCGAGGCTTGATTCACCATGAAACGTCGACTGGCCGAGCTGGCCCATTTGATTTGATGGGCCAGCAGGGCACTAGGTTTGTGTTAGATTTGATTGCGTTTTTTTGAAAGTTTTATCACTCAATTGCACTTTCGTGATAAATTTTGGGACTTTCAGTATACTTATACATGATTTTGCTTGAGTGACTATGTTTAGCAAAACACTAGTGTCCTTGCAAATGAAACTGTTAAACCAAATTCAACGCTGTTCCTCTCAGTCTCAAAGAATTTTGTGATAAGCACAGACTATAAGTTGTTTTGTTAAAAAAAAAATTAAAGCTATCAAGCTAATTTCTTCTAAGAAATATACTAAAACATTACCAGTTAATATGCTAAGTTTTCTCGTGTGGTCTGACTTTGTTGCTGAATTCTTCATTAAAGATTAGAGCTCTTATCATTTTATTTGGCCATGGAGAGCTGATTAAACGATGTAGTCAATAACTCGTGTACCAAAAATCGGGAGAAGGACACTAGAAGGGCTGATTAAACAGTGTAGTCAACATGTCAAACTGCGACATGAATCATCCAAATGTTCTGAAGCCAGAGAGACTGGCCAAGCTAAACCAACTCAAGATTCTCTGTATAGCGCAATTGATTATTTCTATCTGAATCTCGTTCCAAAGAAAGACAATGAATTCATCCACTATATTTTCTGCAACAGCACCTCGCAATGTACCAACATTTCCACCTCTATCTACTAGAAGCAATGATCCCCCTCTTGTATGAACTAGCACAATGAGCCCATGAGAATGGACACAAACAGGACTAGCTGCGCAACACCAAGAGGCGAGCCAACGCTTGTCGGAGATGCGGTTGTGCCTGTGGTGGGGGATGGCGGCGGCAGGGATCCCGGCGGGCTGGAGGTCGGGCCGCTCGGAGACTCGGCAACAGTGATGGCCAACTTCTGACCCTGGGAACAATGGCCTGTAGTGGTGCAGAGGAAGTAATAGTTGCCGGCGGTATCAAGGGAGTAATAGGCCGGAGAAGTGGATAGGACAGTGAATGGAGCGCCGGTGTTGCAGGCGTCGTAGTCCTCCTTCGTCACATCCGCAACGTTATTTGTGCTCGAGTCGAAATCAAACACTGGCCCCAAAAAAGGAAAATTTGAAGGATCGTGAGCATCAAAGAGCGAAGCTTAGTGATCATGGTCAAGGCAAGCACCCCAGATCAAGGGCAGAGATGGATCAGTCTAATTACATTCAAACCTTCCGTTTCTTGATCATGTGAAGATAAAACACAAGACATCTTATAATTATTTCCTTCATGTTATCAACCAAAAGAAGACAAAATCTCCCTTGGTATCTTCATATAGTCGTGTTGACTAGATCTGTGCTCAAACCTTGCCTGACTTTTCTGATGAGAGATCTACTTGCAAAACAAGCTCAGAAGGTGCACAAAACCAAATCACCATAATTCTGGATCTTCTTCAACGTAAATCTAGATAGTATACACGCTTTGCACTCGTAAACGTACGTGAATTTGAAAATTCATGTCAGGCGAGAACCGACTTCTAACTCACCCAGAACGTCGCCGGCCTCGAACGCGTGTTGGCTCACCCAGTCGGAATATGCGCCGGCGCTAGAAGGGACCTTCCATCCCCCAGAACCGCCCACTGTGTAATTCGTCGCCTCGGCGCCCGATAAAAACGCGACCACGACCCCAAGCACGCAGGCCGTGATTTTCGCATTGGCCATCGTTGGCTTGGCTTGTGTTACGATTTGAAGCCCAGGTCGCTCCCCAAAAAGACTCTGCGCTCCTTGTTTTGTCAGAGGTATGATTTGATTCCTGAGTTTCATACAGGTAACAGGCAGGCTGCATCATGCTGGACAGGTAGTGAGGCACATGAATACCGATTATTTAATTTTCCGCGTAGTCGGTGATGGAGTTTAGGATTAAAATGATAAAGTCAAATATGAAAGCATTCCCATTAGTATTCTGATGTAATTAAATTATTTTTTCTCAACAAGTTTGAATGAATAGTACTCTCTCTATGGATTAATATCACAAAAAAATCCCAATCTGATACATCTTTGATAAATTTATCCAAAACTAAATTTTTGACCATCAAAAATCTCAAATTGATATATTTATGACAAGTTTACCCTCTATTAAATTGGATTAATATAACAAAAAAATCACAAATTGGCAAATCTACGATAAATGGAGAGGTAAAATCCCAAACTGGTAAATCCGTCAACAGTCATATATCATCCAGCTCACCAATTTGACGGTAAAATTTAACGGAAACTAATTGAGGATAAATTTGTCACAGGTATATCACGAAAAATTAGTTTGAAGTAAATTTGTCATAAATGTACCAGTTTGAGATTTTTCGTAGTGTTAATTATATATATAGGTATATATATATAGGTTGGGGGCCTAAAAGACCTGGAAAGCCCACAATGGCCCAAACAAATTTAGAGAATTAAAAGTTATCTTTAAAACAGTTAAAATAAAAGAAAAATTAGATAAAATAAAAATATTCATGTTCAAAAGACCTAGCGAAGTCGCTAGGAAGCCGAACAAACAAGTAAAGAAAAAACTTGCTGGAAGCAACGAACACGAGGGGGCCGGATTTCAAAAAGTGGCCAAGAGCATGCCACCTTGGGAGTCTAAAAGTAAGGTCAACGGTCTTTAATTTTTAGATGAAATTTAGATGGCATAGGCTTCTTATGAATGAAATTTTATAAATTTCTGTAACTACATAATTGGGTTTGAAACTAAATGAATAATCTAGGTCAATTCAAGCTTGAAACAATCTTAGTCTATGCTCTCGTGTATAGAAGCTGTGTAATTATGATTGTGTTTCTCTGTAGAAATTTGCGCTTCTGCAATTTAGAAAGTTAGTGAGTTATAGAGTTGTAAGAGGTACTCATGTTTTGTAGGATCATCCACTGAGCTTCGTGCAGAAGCAGCACCCTCTGCAAATTATAAAATCTCGAGGATTGCTTAGTGGGACTCGGCCTTGTTGTGAGCGGAGTAGGTCAAGTGGAATGCCGAGCCCTATAAATCTGTCTTGCATCGCTTTGATCTCTCAAACTCCTTCATTATCTATTGGATAGAAGTTACCGCTTCCGCATAATTGCTTTCCTCCTCCAGCAACATACTAGACGCGTTCTTCACGGAAAAGTCTTATTAATTTTCTTAGAACAAACCAATCTACCCTCCTACAGCAGCACAGTACACGTTCTCCACGAAAGAGTTTTAATTTTCTTAGTAACGATCAATTCACCCCCTCTTAATCGTTGCGTTAATCATTTCATTAATATCTTTGTACACTATTTGTGTTTGTTATTAAGAGCAATGAAAAATCTCTCACTAACCAAAATGAATCTCTTAAATAATCCTTTCTGGATGATCATCTTAGTAATGTGGGAAATTACTAAAATCATCTGACAATATCTTTTTCTTCTTGGCTAATTAAAGGGAACTGATATACCCATTATTAACATTTAATAGCATTAGAATTTCATAATTATCTCGTCTGACATTATAAAAGGCAATGAAAAAAAAAAATTTGAGGAGACCTATTCGAAGGTTCTTGTAGCTACCGATTGAAAAGAATCACGCCCATGGAACACCACGCTCCGACTTAGAGTAGTTTTGATGAGATTTGAATATGTGACCTCCAGCTTCTAATACGAAAATTTCCGACTCCTCAACCAACTAAGCAAACCCTAAAGGATTGAATTTACAATTTTTGTAGACGTAATTAGCATGAGGCCCAAAATATATTTAACCTTTGTGTTACCTTCTATATTATTTGGCAAACCAGATATTTACCGAATATCATTCCATGGCTGGGATCAAAATGAACACTTTCTATTAGAGAGATGTGCAGATGTATTTGGGTTTTCTTTCATATTCCAATTTCCAACCCACCCATGAGCACAATCCGTGGAAGGTCCACAAGAAGTGTGAGATGCTCTCACTTTATCATTTTTTTTATTAATATTAATTTCTACCGACAAGAAGGCAGAATTGAAGTTCACTTTTAGTCGGCAATCCATGGAAATCACGCATCCATTTCCCACGGAACTTGCGTCAGGGTTGATTCCATTCATATTCCGAAGGGAAAATTCCAATTAAGGACCTCAAGTGGGGTCAAATTCTCAAAAAATGGCCCAAAATGAATATTGTGTCAAATAAGGGCATGAAGTGCTCAATCAGTCTCAAATAAGGACCCGAAGTGCCTAAAAAGTCTCAAATAAAGACCTGGGTCCCTCGCCGGCCAAAATACTTGCCGGCCGGCGAGAAAGTTACTGTTCCGGCACCGGAACAGTAACTTTTTAAAATTTTTTTTCCTTTTCTGTTTTTTATTTTCCTTTTCCTTTTCTTTTCTTCCTCCGCCGGCGAGGTCGAGCCCTCGCCAGATCTGGCGAGGCTCGCCCTCGCCGGCGTCGGGCGAGGCCAGCCTCGCCCAGCCCAGGCGAGGGCGGCCCTTGCCCGACGCCGGCGAGGGCGGCCTCGCCTGAGGCCGGCGGAGGAAGAAAAGAAAAAAAAAGAAAAGGAAAAGGAAAAAAAAAACAGAAAAGGAAAAAAAATTTAAAAAGTTACTGTTCCGGTGCCGGAACAGTAACTTTCTCGCCGGCTGGCAGGTATTTTGGCCAGCGAGGGACCCATGTCCTTATTTGAGACTTTTTGGGCACTTCGGGTCCTTATTTGAGACTGATTGAGCACTTCATGCCCTTATTTGACACAATGTTCACTTTGGACCCTTTTTTGAGAATTTGACCCCACTTGGGGTCCTTAATTGGAATTTTCTCTATTCCAAAATATGTTTTGGTGCACATCTCTGTTTACACCATTTCAACACTTGATTATGATACTGCATCGTAAAGTCATAGAACAATTTTATTTTACGTCATTATGATCTAGTACTTAATTACCATGACGAGTTGCAATGTTGTATATTACGACAAACATTCCCTTTGCTATGATCCAGTGGCTTTGAACACATCGATTTTATCATGCTGAATTCGACGGTTGGCACTGGCAAAGTTTCGATTGAACAATTGATACGATGACACAAATCAAATGGATGACTGACATTAGAACACCTTGCATCGCATGGATGACAAAAGGGATAGGGCGAAACCGATGTGCACAAAAGCGCGGGATCAAAAACGGCCCCATAAATTCAGTATTTCTTTCTTTCTTTCTTTTTTCTGAATTTCTGTTCTAGTACATCGCCATTCTCACGGCATGAAAAGGATAAGCAATCGAGAGCATGGCTGTTGGTGCACAATAGACTTGTTAATATTTTGGCAAAAAAAGAACTTCTTGTTAATCTTAGTCATTGAACAATGTAGAGTTAATATGAGATCCGTACTCGAAGAGCATTTGTTAACCATATCCAATAATTTCTGGTAAAAAAGAAAAAAACCATGTCCAATAAGAGAATCGTTTTTTTTTTTGGTATACTAGTTAGACATAACACGAGAGAGAATGTGCTGGCTTTTTCTTATCCAAGATGGATCTCTCTACAAAAGTAATTCCAAAATAAATCTCTCTGGAAGCTAATTCCCATACTAGACTTCTCCAGCCCCGGCGAGGGTCGCGCCTTCGTCCCAAATTCCCAATCACTTCTACATCTCTCCTCGAATTAATTTTTAAAATACTCCGCAACCTTTCTTTCTTAATCAACCTATCACAAATAATTAATTCCCAAGAAAGAGTTTCACACATTTAACCGAGTTTTTATTTATTGAGTTATTACTCCACAAATTTAATATCTTATTGGGCTCGAATTCAAAATTTGCATGACAAAATGTTTGAAATACACTTCACGAATGTGGAACCGTTAGTGTCAAACCGATAAATGGCCAAAAAATTTATATTGAAAGCCAGTCTAAACATATACATTTTATCGCAAGAATTGCTCTTAAAAAATCAATCCTACTTAATGGGAAGACTATAATAAGTTAAAAGTCAAAAAACAGGAGAAATATATATATATATATATATATATATATATAATTTTTTATGAGACTTATCTATAGTTTTTGTAGCATTTTTCCCACTTAAAAAAAAACGGAGACATGGAATGAAAGAATCTCTAAGAAAATTATAATTATTAAATAAAAAAATCCATTTAATTTGATATTAAAGCAAACTAAGGAATCAATCAAACTATCAACAAAGAAAAGCTACACTTAATCCACTCAATATATGCAAATTTAATTAAATAAAAGCTTTTCCTAAGAGATAATGGTTTTTTTTATGACCTAAAGAGCATGACCGTAATTAGCCAGCTACCTCAAGAAAGCTAGCACAATAATACGCTGCCAAGACTCTCCATTTAAGATATCTGGTGTTAATAGAAAAATATTATTGACAAAATTTTTTGCCCTGATTACATCCTAGATTTCAATTTTTTTTAGGGAGGGATTCATCCATCAAGCATGCCCAATTATTAAAAGCACCATTGGGAAAAAGAAATACACTTTACCATGTGAAAAAATTGCATTTCATGCTCTTTCCTAAAATATATATTACATTTTTAAAACTTCTGTTGCTCCATCTCCGCATGGGCAGAGACCACCCCTTTTTCAGGGGAATATCTTGAAGAAAGGACAAGTTATTGCTAATGGTAGAATGGGAGGTTTGAATATGGGGGTTGTTCTTATTTTACCTTAGGGATTTGGACAGGAGCATACTCTGAATCGGAATCGTGGGGACAAATACTCAATCATTTCTACTAAATTAAAGCCCTAAGAATCAAGCCCATGCGACTGTTTACCAAAAACACATGTCTCCGTATTTAATTGTGCCTTTTTGTTCACTTTCTCACTATCTGAATTAATCTATGCATATGTGTGTTCCTTCCATCATGCAACCAGTAAGTTGTCATCCACGTGAACTATAATGTCCACCATATTATCATGTATTTTTTTTTCCATTTTGAATTTGAGGCAGTACATTAAGGGTGTGTTTGATAACTTGCCAAAAAGTGACTGATTCTATTCTTTTATTCCAGAGAACAAAAATGGGCATGAATCTATTTGGTAAATTTTTTATTCCCGGAATCAGTTTTGGAATAGAATCAAGAATAAAAAAAAAGTTGATTCTTGATTTTGGGAACAAGAATTAGAAATAGAAGAGAATATATATTTTTTTCTTTTTCTTCTTTCCTTCCTAACTATGGCCAGTTCTTCTTCTTTCCTAGCAATCGGCCACAGGCCAGGACTGATGAGAGCGAGGGTTGGACCCTCACGGCCTAGGTGAGGGTCGCCCTCGCAGACCTTTTCCAGCCCTCGCCTAGGCGGCGAGCCTTAATGGAGGCCCTCGCCCAGGCTGCGAGGGTGTAGCCCTCACCTCGCCGGCGAGGGCTGAGATGCCCTTGCCGACCTTGGCTTGTGGCCAGTTGCTGGCCATAAGCCAAGGAAGGAAAAAACAAAACAAAAAAGAGAGAAAAAAATATTAAAATATTTAAAATATTATTAATAAAAAGAAATTTTGTGTAGTTACCAAACGCATTTTTGTTCTTTTTCTATTCCAGGAATAGATATTTTGAGCCGTTACCAAGCGCGTTCGAATACTCAGAAATTGTTTCTAGGAACATAATTAAAAAAATCATTTCTGAGCAGAAATTATTTTTAGGAACAGAATGGTTACCAAACACACCCTAAACATGTTAACAAAATAGATTCTACTTCAGAATGAGAAAAGGAATTGATTGTGATGGAGTATTATGTAACAATAAAATTTGTCAAAGTCATGTTCTTGTAATATAGTTGGATCATAATATCCAACTACTAATGACAAATACCTTAACTAAATAAGTGATAATCTTCACTAAAAAGCTAAGAAAAATAAGAATGTCAACTTGAGATAAAGAGTTCGACAAAAAATGAGATAAAGAGGGGAAAAGTATCACTGAACAGATAATTCGATCATGGAGAATCCATTGGCTGAGAATTTCTAATTGTGACCCTAAAAGAATAAAATATATTCAAAATGTTGCAAATTATAAATTTAAGGAGAGAGATAAAAGTGACTTGGGTGAGAGGATGACCTAGCTTGATTTAAGTTTTAATAAGGCTTGAGACTTCCCTCACTTTAGGTTTTACGTTGCAAAACTTAAGAGTTATCTTTTTGGTCGGATCAAAACTTAAGAGTTATACTGCACATTTATGCTATCATGGGGATTATAGTGATGAGAAAAATGTAAGTTGGGGTTTAGTTCTACAGGCAGGCGTAAATTATCTGATTGGCCATTTGAAAACGAAGTACAAGGATCGGGAAAAATCGAAAATCGAGGCTTCGAGCATGACATGACAATTGACAATTATTTCATGGGAGTCGTCTATCATTGTCACGAAAATTTATTTGGGTAGTTCTATATCTTAGAGCATGAGCATCAAGGATTTCATGATTTAGGCAAGTCTGGTTTCAGGTATGTGGTGTGTCATAAGTCCATGACAAAAACCCGTGTTCACCATTTTGGTTTGGTTGTGTTTTATTAAATGAATAAAGGCTGTTGTAATTTCTTCTCTTGGTCAATTAAATAAAGCCAGATTTTAAAAATTGCTTTTGCCTGCTTGCTCCTATTTGAATTTGCCCCTTTGAGAAGGACTCGTATGTCACACCTTTGTAATTGCACAAACCAACCCGAATCATTATTCAATGAAGGCAATTTTCCTATTCACATCACCAATCTACATTTATACAATATTCCTGCAGGTACGAGGAATAATATTGTAATCTGAGTTAGTTAATGTATATTAAGAATTTAGGAATAATATGGTGCAGTATCCTTGCATAACAGGGGATTAGGCGTCTTTTGGGAGGATGAAATGAGGAACTTCAATAAATAATTAGGGCAACAAAGGGCAAAGATTTGACGGCTAGACTCCTTAAGGTATTCTTTCTAGCAACCATTTATGGCATATGGATGGAGTGCAACCGAAGACGGTTTCAAAACAAGTCAATTGATATCCATATTATTTTGGCCAACGTGCATAAAAATGTAAGAGGTAGAGCAAACATTAAACCTTCTCATACAAATGTTATATTGGCTACTATATTGAGACTTCCTACCTCCATCTTCTCGAACTATTAGCATCATTTGTAATGCTGGCAGATATCCCTAAACTGCTATACTTCATTCGTTTTATAATACTGACATTTTACACCAAAAAAAAAAGAATTTAATCATCTCGAAGCCTTATTTGGGTAAACAGTCTTATGCGAAGAAAGCAAGGCTGCCCTATATTTCATCCTTCCATATTTATGCTTCGATTTTCCGAGGTACCACCTTAATGCTTCTTTGGGAAGGAGGGAACAGGAGAAAAATGAAGTTTTTGCAACTTTGGTGAGAAGAAGTGGGAGGGAAATTCAAAATTCTTCTCTTTTCCTTTCCTCCATGTATGCAAGCAAAGCAGCTTTTCCTTTATCACGACGGTGCATGCTGGCTAGATAGAGCACAAGCATAAGGTAATTTATGCGTTGTTGCTACCATGGGAGTCATCATCAATTGAAATAAACTAAACATTAATTTAATTCATCAAATTCACGGAACTTCAATTGACTTCCAATTGTCGCGCATCGGCCATTATCCACAAGATGCTCCCATGAACAATCGATGTGTCCACTTATGTGGCAAAACATGCCATGGAGACAAACATGTGAACTTGACCCTTGGAAGGCTGAGGTGTCGGGCGACCTAGCAACTCAGTCATCCAGATGCTACTTGTTTCCCTCCTCGTCCAGCTTGTGGTGTTCAATTGTTTCAAGAGGAGGCGGATCTTACGCCACGAAGGAGATTATAGACCAACTAATGGACTAGTTTAAGAAGAAAGGGATTTTACCACACATACCTCGTTTCGAGACCGAAAGGAATAGCAAGGGGAGAGGGGTGCCAACGGCCATGTGAGCTTCAAGTTTCCAATTAGTACATATTTAAAGTGCTTGGCATTTTGGGCCTGGAATTCTCAGTTTTGACGTGGATTCTCTTTTGTGGGTCTGAGCCGACATCTTTTGTATTCTCTTGAACGTCGGAGAATCATAATCACATTCAGGTCCCCACACTCACATGACAGAATAAGGTGAGCACAACACTTATTGATGGATGAGGTGATGAGGGTTTCAAGGAAGCTCAATCGAAAACCCGTGGGAAGTTTCTTGCATCTTATGGGAGCAAATTCATGGTCACTTCATGACCCTTTCTGGTATGATTTGCCAAGTAATTCTCGTGGACAATGTCATGAAATTGAAACTGAAACCAGTTGAATGGGTAACATTTGAAAAAATGTAGCACCTGAATAGATCTGCCATAATCCAAAAGAAACCAAACATTCATTTCATCATTTAAATTGGCAATGCAAGAAAATAATTTCGCTGGATGGGTTTACACACAACGACATACATGCAATTTAATAATCGATGTTTAGGCAATTACCCATATTCAATTTTTACTTTAGCAAGCATTTCCATTCCATATATAAAGTGATATTCTATTTGTTCATGTAAACATCTATCTAGATATAGTTGCGATTTCTTTACGTAAAAATCCTCTTATGAAAATCACAAAAATCCATCCTTATCATCTGATAGGGGACCAGTTGCGAACAAATTCCTAGAATGGATTGACCGACAAATGAATAAAGTTTGGCCCGACATTTATCAAAGTGAATAGATAAAAGGAGCAAGAGCTACAAACAGTCTAGCATAAATTATGTCGAGAAGGATTTTTCATAAGAGCAGAACGGGTTTCAATTACAGGTACAGGTGAGAGCAAATGCTCAAAATGCATTTGTCCAAGTCTTTAAGTTAGCTTTGGAACTGTTCATGTTGATCCTCCACAACCTCTACCGAAATTCACTACTAAATTCCAGAGATTCTCTGCTCAGTTACACCAATTTCCCAAACTCCTCGCACAGCTTGTGCTTCACATTTCTTTGCCCTTCCATTTTGGCATGCAGCAATGTAACCGTGGTGTCTTACTCGCTTCACCTTCCCATTACAATTCCCCGACGATTCCATCTAAGAATGGAAAAGCAAGTCAAGTCGTGCTGGATCTCAAATTTCAATCAAAGCACCTGCGTAGGTTCCACGCACCTTCCTCATAATGCTGACGAAATTACGCGTGCAATAACTCAGCATTCTTCAAGCAGTCAGCAGTGTTCAAGCGCGCACGGTAGAAAAAGCAAGGACTAGGAGCATCTTTATTGCAAGTTGTTTTCTTTTCTACTTTTTTGTTAAAAGGAAAAGCAAGTCAAGTCAAGAAGCACTTCCATAGCTTCCCCGCAACTTCCGCATAATGCTGCGAATATTACGCGTGCAATAACTCAGCATTCTTTAAGCAGTCAGCAATCATCATTGTTCAAGCACGCACGGTAGAGAGTGTTGTGTGTTGGTAATCCAACGTCCAAGGCTCAAGATCGGGGGAGATCACAGCAGTAGGTGGGTTGTGTTGTTTGAACACTCCTCAGGTAGTTGACGACTCCTTGCCCTTCTCCGTTTCCTGCTTTGATTGCTCCTTTTTTGTGATGAGTTGTCTGAGAATTTCTATTGTTGTTTGAATGTAGATCCAAGTTTGAGTCCTGCGAGACATTTCTGCTATTCCCAGATCTGGGAATCCATATATCTCCCCTCTGTTTCCTTCTCCATCAATCTCTTTAACAATCCTCTCGAGATGAAAAGAAAAGAACCCACTCATTCAGAATATCCGATCCACAAGCCCTCTTCCTCATCGACCTCTCCACATGTAAGTGATTATGAAGGCGGAACCAAAAGGCTGAAGGGAAATGATTACGAAGTGTTCTTGAGCTTCAGAGGGGAAGACACTCGCAAAGGTTTCACCGATTATCTCTATACTAGCCTTGTCGATGCAGGAATTCATGTCTTCAGAGATGACAACGAGCTCCCTGTTGGTGAGGAGATTGGTCAAGAGCTTCTTTGTTGTATTACGAAGTCTATAATCTCAATCCCGATTATCTCGGAGAACTACAGTTCGAGCAAATGGTGCCTTCGTGAGTTGGCTCATATGTTGAAGTGCAAGAGAAGCAAAGGGCAAATAGTGTTGCCCATATTTTACAAAGTGAAACCCTCGCAGTTGCGACATCTCACAGGGAGATGGGGAGTTGCAATCAATGCACATAAAGAGAATTTGGACGAGATGGTTGTGAAGGAATGGGAAGAAGCGCTTGAAGAAGTTAGTTCCCTGAAAGGATGGGAATCGGAAAAAATTGACAACGGGTAGATTATTCTCCACTAGAAAATTATTTAATTTCTCATAAGTAGATCATTCTTGAAAATGAATATAAATATTCCCATTTTATAATAAAATTCATTGTTATTTGACAGGTACGAAGGAAAATTGGTTAAAATTGTTGTCCGAAAAGTTATGAGCGAGTTAAAAAGACTTTTTATGCTACATGTTCCTGAACAATTGGTGGGAATTGATGATCCCATGGAAGAAATTATGAGTTGGATAGATGATAAATTCAATGGTACAAGGATTATCGGAATCCACGGAATGGGTGGCATTGGTAAGACAACTCTTGCAAAGGTTTTATACAACAAACTCTCTAGTCATTTTGAGTATCTTAGCTTCATGGCGAATATTCGAGAAACATCTCAGCGTAATGGTATTGAATGCATACAAAAGCAGCTCATTTCTGACATAATAAGAAGTTCTTGTGACGTGTCTAACGTTGATGCGGGAATTGGAGTTATCAAATCTCGATTTACAGGTAAGAAAGTCCTTATTCTTCTCGATGATATTGATGATTGTGCTCACTTGAAAGCTTTGGTTGGAGATGGTAGTTGGTTTGAAACAGGAAGTATAGTCATCATCACAACTAGAAATAAGAGTATTCTTGACAAGGCCAGGGCAGCCCACAAGTATCAACTCAAGGAGTTGCGCTCAAATCAATCATTGATTTTATTTAGTAAACATGCATTTCGAAAGGATTCTCCTCTGAGTGATTATGAAGATATCTCTCGTGATGTCGTATGTACTACTGGGGGGCTTCCTTTAGCTCTTGAAGTTATAGGCTCATTCTTATGTGGAAAGACAAAAGAAGCATGGAAAGATACATTAAAGAAATTGAAGAAAGTACCTCATAAGAAAGTGCAAGAGACATTGAGGATAAGTTACGACGCATTAGATTATGAGGACCAACAGATATTTTTGGATATTGCATGCTTTTTTATCGGATCATCTAAACAATATCCGATTTATATGTGGGAAAGCTGCGATTTTTTCCCGGGGAAAGGGATTGAAGTATTGAGTTTTATGTCCCTAATTAAAATTGACAAGCACGGCTATCTAAGGATGCATGATCAATTGAGAGATCTTGGAAGGGAAATTGTTCGTCTAGAAAATCCAAAGGAGCCACAAGAGCGTAGCAGATTATGGTTTATTGAGGAAGCTATAGATGCGCTTGAAAGCAACAAGGTAAGAATTTTTTATACTTATTCTAGTAAGTGAATGTGAGTCCATCTTCTCTCTCTTGTTTGAGATAAAAATTATTGTCAATCTTGAGTCCCCAAAACTTGCGGCTTCTACGACCAAAAGAGCTCTTTCGGTTAATTGTTCTTCTTGCATGATTCTAGGACATAATTTAGGAGCATCTTCTTCGTTATATAAATGCATATGTATATAGCTTTACCTCGTAGTACTGTGACGAGGACACTCTCTTTTGGTAACTTCAATGCAACAACAAAACTATAGAAACATAGTGTTTGATAAAGCACTTTCAGGGAAAACCTAGCATCTGTGAATTGTTGGTAGCCATGCTTTTCCCACACGGGTGTCTGATGCACATATTTGATCTTTGGATTCTTCTTTTGATTTCTTGTTTTTCTTTTACTAAGGCATTGACTTCTTATGAGTCATTTGCTATGATAAATGGGACCTCCATTCATTTGTGATGATTAGCTATCTTGATTCCTGTATTTTTCAAATTGGATTAAGCACAAATTTAGTCTCCCAAGTATAAATGTTTGTGCAATTTAGTCCCCTATCTATTTTTTCGCTCAATATAGTCCTTTATCTTTCAAATTTGTGCAATTGAGTTCTTTATCGTCAACCGTTAGTTAATACCGTTGATTTGCTAATGTGGCTTTTATAATTATTCATGACACATGCCCGATCGTGTACTATAACTCTCTAAATAGATAATATTTTCGTTCTATAGACTTTTCATAATAGTGGATAATTTTTTTTCTACGAATTTGCTCACTCTTTTATTTTTTTGTGACAATGGATATTCCTATTAATCCCTTGATAACATTTATTTGCTGAATATAGCTATCGTTGTATAATAATGATTTCAGCATTGTTCAACTTTTAGTGAGCATCTTATTTAGCAAAGATTTAGTTAATACTTATATGGGAAAATAACATCAATAGTCCCTAAACTTTAACCCAATAAGCAATATCATTGCCGGACTTTTAATTCATTTAATGTGGTATTTGAACTATTCCTAAATGCTCAATGCAGTCTTTTTGTAAAAGTTAGATTTAATTCAAAATAAATTGTTTTTACAATTAGAGATAGCTCTTATCACTTTGTAATAGTTAGATGTAAGTCAAAATAATTTTTTTTGTCATTCCATCTAAATGTGAAGGTTGTCCATTGTCACGTAAATTTTAAGAAGGTATATTTATTGGCGAAAAAGCGGGAAATCAAATTTTATTGATGAGATTAATATGCGTAGTATAAAAAAAAGTGGGTGAATTCAAAGCAATGGCTTATTCCAATACTTTTAAGTTTCATATTTGTTGTCGTCTAAATAATATGATTTTGAATGTTGTGTGATGATTAATATTCATTATTAGCATGAAAATTAAAAGGTACGCAACTAAAAGCAATTATAACATATGGATGATTTGTACAAGCATGTGCAAATGTGATGAGTATCTTTAATTAAAAAAGACTAAATATAAACATTGAGATGCAAATCATAATGAAGTAAGAAAGGAATGTAGAACACTTACGTACTTTTTGCGATGACATTCTCATTTTCATTTTGCTATTGAGAATTGCAAACAAGATGCACCAAAAAAAAAAGAGGGGGGGGGGGGGGGGAGTGGGTTATGTATTGTACAATTGGGATTCTTTAACTTTGATACATGTTCCCGTGGCAAGTTTGATATATGTATTTGGATTGTAAGAGTCTTGTTGTTTTACATATAAATGATATGAGTATGGGTTGTGTTGTTTCCCTTATAAAGGGCATGAATTTGGATAGATATATTCGAAGTAGCGTTTGCAAAAGAGAGGCCATCTATTGTAATTGTGAAAAGGATGCAGCTTCGGGAGTTTTTTTTTTTTTTTGGCCGAACCTTCAGGAATTCAAGAAGTGCAAATTGCGAAGGGCGTAATTAGAAGAGGAAAAGTTCGAAAGCACCCTCTTGAGCTTCGGATTTTTACATTAATTAGATAAATAATACGCAATTGTAACTTTTCATCTCACGAAATTGAAAGTGAGAAGCCTACACCGTAATAGTATGAACAAATTGAAATGAATTCCTATTTTCTTATATATAGTTGCTCTCATTTCATCATTCAAAACTTACGGTCCACACTATTTTCTTATTGCAGGGCCCTAGTAAGATTGAGGCCATTCATCTATACAAGAGAGGAAGTTACACAGCGGAACAATTTAAAGAACTGACCAACTTGAGGTTCCTTAAAATGATCAATGTGGAGTTCACCGGAGATTTCCAGATCGTGCTTCCTCAATTAAGATGGCTTGCGTGCCACAATTGTCCCTTGGATTTAGAAGTGGCCAGCTTTCATATGAAGAAGTTAGTTGTGCTCGATATGTCGTACACTCAGATTTCAGAGGACTGGAGAGGATGGAGTCCACTCAAGGTAAGATCTAGAAAAGGCACATCTCGTGCATTATCACGTATTGTCCACGGGTGGAATCATCCCAAGTTGTCTTTCCTTTCTTTCTGAAAGATTTAATTTCCTTCCTCAGATTAAGGATTTTTTTAATATAAGAGGAATTTATATGCACCTAAATTTAAGCTTCTGCCACTTAATATCTTAAATTGATAACATCTTTACACCCTGTCGTGCTTAGCATTAGATATACTAGAAAAACTTTTTTTTAACTATATTAATTAATATCTATTAAAATTGTAATTACGATAACGTGCCTATCTTGATTTTTTTAATCTAAATGGTTTAAGGCTCCTAAGTTAATTTCTCCCCATGCAAAAGTAGGCCCTTTTAGAGATTCTTGCTATATGTCTATATCGATCTTCTTTCATGGAGAAATAAAAACTCCATGACGGTGACTTCTGTTGCACATACATACTGAAATTATAAATTCATTTTTATCATAGAGTAATGGAATAATTTATGAATTGCTCTGACTTGTTGCACAGAAAATTTTGTTCATTATATTTGTTGATTATTGAAGCCACTGTATAACACAATTATAACTTAGTAATGTTGAAAGAGTGATAAAATTATCATTCCAATGGCTTTTCATATTTTTTTATATAACATTTTTTATATTTTGTACATACAAAATGTAATTTTTTTTTCGTAATTAAACTAATCGTTTCTCTTATTTTCATACTATTGAAGGAAAATATGGCGCCCAATGAATTTATGTCTCTTCCATTTGAATTCGTCATCTACTTCTTTGATTATAAATTTTGCTCATGTCTATTCAATAAACATATATTTTCTTTGAAATGTTATCCAAAAATAAATGCAGTCAGCACTTGTATATCCTTAACATTGTTTTTGCAATGGATACGTATAAAAAATGTTTATATGTTGGTGTAGCCAAACACTACTACAAGAAATATATAAAATTAAATAAGACGATGGTGAAGGAGTAGTGGAGCATGGGCAATTTGAGGAAATTTTAAAAAGTCTAAAGAAAAAGAGGAGTAGTGGAAATTCACACGCTGTAGAGGTCCAATATCACTTAGTTACTTTTTTTTTCTTTCAGATGTCAACTGAGCTCAAAGTTCTCAAGCTCTCATTTTGTCAATCTTTGAGAAAAACTCCCGACTTATCCGATTTCAAAAGCTTGGAGATTTTGATCCTTACAAGTTGTAACAATCTAGAAGAGATTCATCATTCTATCGAGGATATCAAGACCCTCGTCTCATTGGACGTTAGTTGGTGTAAAAAACTGAAGAAGCTATCGGGACAAGTAGGTAGGATGGAAGAATTGAGGGAGCTCTTCTTAAATGATACTGCTATACAAGACATTCCTATTCCGAGAGATTGTTTGATGAAGTCGGAGAATGCCTCCTATGAAGATCTTGCTCAACTTCCAGAATCTATGAACTCGATCGGAAAGTTGGCATCATTGACTGAACTAAACCTATCTGGAACAGGGATTGAAGAATTACCTGAATTCATTGGTTCTCTAAGAATGCTCGAGACTCTCGATGCCTCTTGTTGTCAACGGTTAGCCTGCATACCCAGCTCCATTGGCTCCCTCGTGTCTCTGGAGCGCTTGTCATTAGGGGGATGCCCCTCGTTGAGGGAGATTCCGGACTCAATCGGAAAGTTGGCATCATTGACTGAACTGAACCTACCTCCAACAGGGACTGAAGAATTACCTGAATCCATTGGTTCTCTAAAAATGCTCAAGACTCTCGATGCCTCTTGTTGTCGACGGTTAGCCTGCATACCCAGCTCCATAGGCTCCCTCGTGTCTCTGGAGTGCTTGTCATTAGATGGATGCTGCTCGTTGAGGGAGATTCCGGACTCGATCGGAAAGTTGGCATCATTGACTGAACTGAACCTATCTGGAACAGGGATTGAAGAATTACCTGAATCCATTGGTTCTCTAAGAATGCTCAAGACTCTTAATGCCTTTTGTTGTCGACGGTTAGCCTGCATACCCAGCTCCATAGGCTCTCTCGTGTCTCTGCGGTACTTGTCATTAGCGGAATGCCCCTCGTTGAGGGAGATTCCGGACTCGATCGGAAAGTTGGCATCATTGACTAAACTGAACCTATCTCAAACAGGGATTGAAGAATTACCTGAATCCATTGGTTCTCTGAGAATGCTCAAGACTCTCTATGCCTCTTATTGTGAACGGTTAGCCTGCATACCCAACTCCATAGGCTCCCTCGTGTCTCTGCAGTACTTGTCATTAGTGGGATGCCCCTCGTTGAGGGAGATTCCCAACTCGATCAAAAAACTGGAGGACTCGGGATGCCGGATACGGCGCGATCGCCCGATCTTTCCAGATCTAAACATCTGAAGGCTATTGTGTGTTGAAAAGGGTGCCGTCTGGGGAAATCGCTTGTCATTTGTCATTTCATCCTCGACGCGATACGAGCACCAGAGTTTTAAATTATTTATCTTTCCGCAAGTTCCGCATTTGAAGGTATTTTCTGCTCGCTCGCCAGCCATCTCATAACGTGTTCGTTTTGTTCGCACGGCTGAGTTGAACTTTTCATCTATCTTCTGCTCGCTTCTTCTAATGCTGTGGAAATCACAAGACGTTCGAGAGAAGAAGCAGCTCTTCAAGAAACATCCCTTCGCCTTCGACCCGTAGCCATCTCGGTTTTCTTAGAGGTGGGACGATCGAAATCCCTGCACTCTGGGAATGGCGCGAATTCGCTCGCTTTTCCTCGATTGCTCGAATTGGTTTCTTTCCATTTTCTTTCTTCTTCCTTTTTTTCAATTGTTCCGCGATATCTCATCGACCGCAATTCTCTCTTTTGTGGATGATTCAGGGAACTTCTGGAGGCGGGAGCACAAGAACACGTCAGGCAAAGGAGGGAGAGAGAGAGAGAGAGAGAGAGAGAGAGATCATGCTGCCGGATTTATGGATGGCGCTCACGATCCCCCCGGGGATTCGTCGGTTTCTGTCGAGGATTAACGAGATTCGCGCCGTTCATCCTGTCACCGCGCGGTCTTTTTTACTCTTCTGCTCGTTATTAGTCATCACCAGCAGTTGCTAACGCCGAGAGAGACGAAGCATCGTTACATCCGGGCGGTGGCGGAGATGCGGCTGCGGCGGCGGCGGCGGCGGCGGATCCGCTGAGCTGGGGAGGTCGGGTCGGGCCAGCAGGGGAGTTTCACTTGAAGGTGCTTCGGATCTCCTCCGATTCGCTCTTCCGTCGGTGCGCGTTCAGAGAGGAGAGAGGACAGGAGCGGAGAGTTCCTCGCGAGCGAGGGGTTCGCCCAGTGCTCTTCCTCTCCCCTTCTTTTCCTTCCCCTTAGGGGCTCTCCACAGCGATTGCGCTCGCAGACATTCCAATTTCTGCGTGCGGATCGAGATGGGTTGGTTCTTCTGATTGGATCGTCCTTTGGCAATTGTGGTGCTGATTCGCCTGGTTAGTTCTTCTTCTTCTTCCTCTTCTTCTTCCTTGAATGATGGAAGGTTGGGGTTGATATTCCCCGTGGAAGTTTAATGGTGGCGCCTGTGTTTATGTATGTATACAAAGAAAAATATGTCAAAATAGCAAATAGATTAGCCTGATGGTATCCTTTCTGGCAGGGTACTTGAATCTACACTTGCTTATGAAGTGAAAATTGATTGATGTCGGGCGAGTCTTCATCGCCTCAGTAGCAACAAATTGAGTTTCCACCATAACCCACTTAGCTGGTAGAAAATTTTTGGAGTGAAAGGCAATGGCGGAGAAAATCGCCTTTTATCCCTGAACAAGTACGGGTTTTTTGTATTGCCTTTAGCCGTTTATGCACTATTGCTATGATTCGTTTTCTAATCGATGGATTTCGCGGGTTCGTTCGTGCTTAGATCGCCAAGATCATGTCCGTGCACATATCCTTTCCGGGAAGATCATCCCCCGAGTTTTTGATGCAGATCCTTCCATAGAGAAGAAAAGAGCCTAAAGAAGGTGAAGATACTGTGGAAGAAGTGCCAGCTGATATTCCGTCACTTCTGGAGTTGAATGGATGTAGTATGACGCGCGACACGGTAAATTGGTGTTCTGCTTTTTCTAGTGTTGTGTCCACTGTCTTTTTAACTAATTTGTTCTTGCCGATCAAGCGGCACCTGGTGTTCAGGTTGTGGTTCAAACCACAAACTTGTATGGCTTTATATATCTGGCACAAACTCTTCTTCCTTTCTAGCTTTATCACAAACTCTTGACGTTCCATATGTACTTGATGGATTTGAACTCGCATCTCAGTATACCCCGCATTTATATGGTTAACGATGTAGGTATTACTCACATAACAGTGATTACCTCGAGATTTGTCGATACTAGAAGGCGATATATGAGATTCCATCAGTGAAGGGCAACACGGAGCAGTAGATACCGGTGAAGCTCTTTCCTTGTTAAGTCTTCACTGAGTTTTCCAAAAGGCACAGCTGTTCATTCTGTGATTTAATTAAATATAGGTTCTAAGGAAAATCTGCTGGTACTTGGTTCTATCACCACCTGATCCTATGCAGTCAAGCCTTCTTAATGCCACTTTAGAGGATAAACATATCTCAGAAATTCCTCAATTCAGGTACCATCTTTGAATTGTCCTAGGTAATTGGTTGTACATTTTGCAATATCTCGATAATGTGCCATAGAATTTGGTCAACCATGCCTCTGATAGTTTAATGCAGGTTGCTGCTCAAACAATTGGTCACGGTGGAGGTTATCCAACGGACTCCTCTTTAAAGCACTTTCAAAGATGAATTTGAGAATGAGATAACATGCTCGGAGGTGCACTTGTTGAGAAGGCAGCAGAAAATGTTAGACAGAGAATCATTGAACGTGTAATTACAGGACTTTGCCGTTTTTCTTCTTTTCATTGGATCATCATTAAGATGTGACTCGGTCCATTTTCTGCAGAATATTATTGTCATTTCAAAGTATTACTCTAGGATTACCTTAGAGAGACTTGCAGAGCTGTTATGTGTCAGTATCCAGGTCTGATTATGTGGAACATTTGTTTATGTTCTTTATCAATGTCACTCTTCCTGAATGATTGCCTGGACCCCTCATTTAACCCTGAGCAGCCTCTCTGCCTGTGATACCTGATTGGGGCATGGTTGCTGGACTTGGATATAAGTTCCAAAATATGTGTAAAAGAGGTTTTGGTGCCTTGAATAGCCAAAGGCTTGTCATGGATTTGAGAATGTTTTCTTCATAGTTTTGTTTCGTGAACATTTCTGACCGACATATATGTGGACACTTGGCTTAGCCAACTTCTGCTCATAAATTTGTTGTAGCTGTAAGTGTCATTGTCTGGCATTGTGAAACCATTTCTTGTCCCATGGAGCTTGAAATTCTAACGCACTCTAGAAGGGTGGGAGGAGCTCTGCTATAGTTTGCTAAAGTAACTTTGCAAGCTTTCTTTGCCAGTATTAACACTCACCATTTCCTGTGTTGCAATAGTATATTTCGCCATTAGAGCTTTCTCAATGTGTTCAGAAATCTATGGAGCTTAATCACTCAAGGAAAAGAGCTCTCATTATGGGGTTCTGTTACTGCTGTTTTAGAGTGCTTTAATTATTCAAATGCCTCAGTTTGTTAATCACCTATCATCTGATAAAGAGACTGTGCAATATAATTATACAAGCTTGTATGATATTCTGTCAGCATGACCGGTTAGTTCTATATTAACATTTAGGAAGCTGAGAAGCATCTTCCCGAAATGGGTTTTCCAAATCCCTAGTGGCAAAGATAGACCGGCCGATGAGAGTTGTCTGTTTCCAGACGACAAAGGACAGCAATGACATCTTGAACTCGTGGGCAACAAATCTGGAAAGCAGCTCGATCTTGTTGATAAAAGTTGCCACCAAATCCACAAGGAAACCATGGTTCATATGGCTTCTTTGACAGCTTGAAGATGTTCTTAGTTGAATGATGGATCTCTCTCCCCTTGAGTCTCTCTCTCTCTCTCTCTCTCTCTCTCTCTCTCTCTCTCTCTCTCTCTCTCTCTCTCTCTCTCTCTCTCTCTCTCTCTCTCTCTCTCTCTCTCTCTCTCTCTCTCTCGAATAGAGAGAAGCTGAAGAATGCTGTTTCAGATTGTGCTCTGAAGTGGGGACTGAAGATATTCATCATAGAACTCTCGTGTAGCTGGCTTGTATTTGGTTTCATAATTTGCAGGGGGACCATATCCGGGCACTTGTTTCGGACTGAAATGATACACTGGATAAAATTTCTGCATAGGAATGTATTTTGGTCTTTTCATATTTCCCCTTTCCCCCCTCATTTTAATTGAAGATTTGCGCGCTTGCAAGGTGCAGAACTTGTACCAACGGAACAGGCATCAGCACAGCTGCACAAGATATGCACTCATTAGGACTGAAATGAGCGCCTTTGTTACTAACTTATGTTTTGCATTACAAATTTTGCTGGTTCTTGTGTTTTTATAACATCGGAGATAACAGTATCTCTCCAGAGTAAAGGCTAACGAATGTTATAACTCTCGCCTCTCGGTCTCTTAGTTTCCCTCTCTCTATTTGCTCTTCGGTTGTTCGTGCGGGGCTTGAGCCATGTTCTGTTGGGGCCTAAAAGACCTAGAAAGCCCACACTAGCCCAAATATACTCAAAGAATGAAAAATAGATTTAAAACGCTCAAAAAAGGTTTAGATAAAATAAAACATTGATGTAAAAAAGACCAAGTAAAGTCACTAAGAAGCTTCATATCCTGACGTGTGGCTTTGAACAAAATTTATGAAAGTCATGAGCCGTTAAATTTAGATGGCACAGACTTCTTATGGATGAAACTTTATAAATTTTCAAGTAATATTATGTTAATTGCATGCTACGAACTATTTTGAGTAAGTGTCAGTTTGTCAGTCCATTAATTACTTTATTCTACCTTTGCAGTTTCTTTGATATTGTATCCTTGCTTTTATTCGAACTCATCCAAGTTTATGTGATCCAAAATTGGTCATCAAGAGGTCGAATATGATGTAAAAATACAATCCACTGAATATGATATGATATATGCTATTCACGTAATATCTAGGTCAACAAACGTAACCTATGCAATCAAACATGATACAGGGGTAAATCGAGGGTTGCTCCATTCATCTGCCGAAAATCTTTAGATGCACACTTCTGTTACACTATTTTTGCACTTGATTACGATAATATATTGTAATGTCATAGAACAATTTTACCCTAGGTTATGATGTTGTTATATTTAATTAGTATGATGCACCGTAATATTGTGCATTACAACAGATGTACCATAGAAGTTTTCCTCATCATCCAACCTTTGCTACAATCTAGTGGCCTTCAACACAGCAATCTTTTCATGCTCCAGGCTGATACTGACAAAGTTTTGATTGAACAATTGCCAACATAAATTAAATGGACAGCTAAGATAAAGCACTTGCATTGAATTGTTGACAAGAGACATGATAAAATTGTTGTGTGTAAAAGCGCGGGATTAGAAATGGCCCTTTCTTGGCCACCGAGAGGTTTATTTCCTTCTTGTTTCATCGATCATACACCCATCAGTTGTGGCAGAGTCGCCAACTGATGATAGCTGATTTAGTCCAGACATGGTTGACAAAGCCAAGTGCACAGGATTGTCATATTTTCAAGCAGGACCAAACTTGCAAATGCCAAAGCGGCTGTAATATGGGCATATATTCTGATCCTGGATATAAACGTTGCAGTCACTTGTCCTTTTTCTGTCTCTTTTACCCATAAACTTGCTAGTTATCAGGTCTTTTCATCTTTCTTCTTTCCCCCCAACTTTTAATTGAAGATTTTTGGGCTTTCAAGGTCCACAACTTGTGCCAATGGAACAGGTATCAGCACAAGACGTACACTCGTTAGGATTGAAATGAGCTCCTTGTTACTAAACTTTGTTTCCCATTACAAATTTTGCCGGTGCTTGTGTTTTTCTAACATCGGGGATAACATTAGCTCTCCATAGTAAAGGCGGATGAATACTATTTTTTATTTCATTTCACATATGAATTTCTTCTTTGGCGGAGAGAGCCTGTTTCTTTTGGACCCAATCTTGGCTATTAGCAGTTCTAAAAGCCTGTTTCTATGGAGCTTTATTTCATTAAGATAACTGCACATTTTATCTCCTCAAGAGATGTAGTTTCTCTCCAAGTTGATGTTGTGATGTCATTTCCATAAGACACTCTGTTGTGATGTCCTTTCTCTCTAAAGTTTCTTGGACAACTCTGTTAAGATTCAGACTAGATGGAAGTTCTCTTTGCATAGTTGCTTTCCATTTTCAATTTATTATTAGTGCTTCCAAGTGGCAACTTCGTAGAACATGTGATTGTGATCCTATAATTGAGACTTCGAGCAACAAGGTTTTACCTGTGTATTGAAACTTTCAACTCCAAATTACTTCTGAATTTGTGTATTACACAACTTGTTAGATTTTCCTTTCCTTCTGTTTTTGGATAGCGATCATACAGGATTCCATTTCAAATCACTAGTTGATCATGTGATATAACGGTCAATTTTAATCTTCTTACTTGTAAGCTTTTGATCATAGAATGGTGAGGTGTGGTTAGTCACTCACACACTAAGCCGTTGAGTTTTTTTTTTTTAATATTATCTAATCATTTCAGGCTTTGAAGAAGCTTAATACTGTGCTAAGAAAAAAATGCACTTTGGTGGTGGCCGAAAATGTTAACGTGAAATAAAAAGCTAAACACCAAATGAAATAAAAAGGAAAATGATACCACTAAATAATTTTTCGATGGTGGGGAACCCGTTAGACAAGAATATCTAAATGTAACACTGAATATATAAACCCGGGATTCCACCCACTCAGGAGGAGCCAGCTATAATGTCTTTGTGAGAGTCCGTGAAAAGTAAAAAGAAGGGTTGACGGAATCACCCGGTGTGTATATAATGAGATGGATTTAACATAACGCCGTAGCTCAATTAGTTGTTGATTGTATAAACAAGATCATCGTAATCGTCTAACTTGCCCAAGCAAGGACAGACAGAACGTTCCGTATATTCTATCAATCGATTGTCAGTTGGCTCAAAAATGCAATATTCATATTCTGTAGATTCTCCGGTCATTATTGATATATCAAATGTCCGAATATGCTTGTTACCTCCATTCACATTCGGATACAGAGTCTCGCCCAATTCCAGTCTTTTGTAAAATGTGTGCATTAATCTTCGGTTGACCTTACTCGGAGCATCAGTATTGCTCGTTGGTTTTCTTTTCAATTTCCTATTTAAAAGCAAGTCAAGTCAAGGAGATCATGCATAGGTAGGTTCAACACACCTTCCGCGTAATGTTGCGGAAATTACACCTGCAATAATTGCCCTTTGCTTTTTATTTTCTAATTGTTTTATTATAGAAAAAGCAAGTCAAATCGAAGTCTAGTCGTGCTTGCTTTTAAACAAAACGCCAGCATTGACTCTTCGCACCTTCCGCGCAATGCTGTGGAAATTACGCATGCAATAGTTGCCCTTTTTGTGCAACATGCATAGCAGCGGTTCGATTTGTTGAAGGGTCTTGGACCGATGGATGGCAAGAACTCAGCATTGTTCAAACATGCACAGCAGAGAGTGTTGTGATGTAATTTCTCTCTAAATCTTTTGTTATTGTAATGTGTTCGATGTCGACTAGTTTTGACATTTTTCTCAAATCTTGGCATGCACATAGGTAATACCATGAGAAGCTTAAATTATTGAAGATAATGCGTTTCTTCGATGACTATCAAAATCCGATTTGATGGAAGTTTTCTTTACATAGTTGCTTCCCATTTTCAATTTACTATTAATGCTTCCAAGTGGCAACTTTGTCTCTTTGTTTAATTTGTTTTCGCTTTTATCTTTTGGACGGCATAGTATAGAAACCATCACATATTTCCTATTGATCTCGACATTTGCTTGATTTCATCACTCCGTTGTTGTATGAAATCCCTTTTCTTTTTAGAAAAAGAAGTGACGGGTTTGAATATCGTGTCATAGAGTTAAATGGTAAAAGAGTAACTCCTATGGGAACCATTGAGTAATTCTTGAGAACATGTTTGAATAGAACAAAAAAAAATGATTCACTCCTTAAGTTTTCTATCACACTTTTATGCAGATCTTCAAGTCTAGTAAGTATCATATGTATGGCAAACTCTCATGGAAGGATGAGAAGCAACTCAAGTGAAAAGTCCTCATCTCTTCCTCACTTTGAAAGCTGATTACTTCATTAGTGCCAGTGTGCAGAGCTTCGGATACTTCATATCCTTCCATGTTTTGTAAGTGTACAAATAGGCTCATGTTGAATACAACAGTCCGAAATTTACATCAACGCAAATAATATAAAAGAAAATATGCACAAATATGTATTAGTTGATTATGAACGTCATGTGGTATGTGTTTTTCAATTTTACACTTGAGTTGATTGAAAAGTTGTCTCCAGAAATAATTTCTAATTAAGTCGAATTTGAGAAATCGTGATCTGGCTTACTAGCAATAAGTGACTAGCTATGTTTTGTTGTTAGGACGGGTAGATCATTGCCATGCCAGAGCACTTGTGGGTTCAACGGCATTGTAGATTGATTTAAAGTCATCAGTTGGAGTTAAAGTGGACTGTAAAATGCATGTGAAGGAATTTGGAAAGTACACTTGTAAGAATGATTTAGGTGGAGACGTTTCAGGGGCATTCATGAAAAAATCTGGGTTGAACGCACCTTAATATTTTAGATATTTATAGCATAAGTTTCGTCATATTAATCTAATTTGTTAATCAGTTATTGGGATCTTGAGGAGAAGCTTCAATTGTGTTCACTTATAGCTCGAGACCTATAGATGGACGTAAGTGATCACTGACACATTTTCTAGGGTTGCCCTTTCCACACCTTTTAAAAATATTTTGGAAAATGAATGAAAAATAGGGGGAAAATTAGGAATTCAAAATATTTGTGTCGGTATTAGGTGTCAAATATTTATTTGATATGACACTACCTGTGTTAAGATGGTATACTAGTAGCTAAGTATTGCACAAACTCAAATCGACAGGATAAAAGTTAAAAACTGTGAAGATGTAAGCGAACCATTTCCAAAGCTGACAATGTTTTATCTAGTGACAGCAAGGCTCGTGTTGAGTTATCTAGCACAACAATGTAAAAACCTATATTAGGATGTTGAGCGTCTGATCGGTGTTGGCTATTTGGTATAATTCTTCTTTTTAGTTGATACTACTAATTATCCATCCAATCATAACCCTAAATTGTGGTTATGCATTTCATGCATTCCGTACATCTTTAATTAAAGGAATCTGTTTGGACCTTGTCATATGACATGTGATTCTGATTGCATAATTGAGACTTAGAGTGTCAAGGGTTTTCTCGTGTATTGAAATTTCCAAATTACTTGATTATGCGATACAATGTTCCATCTTGATCTATTAATGTGTAAGCTTTTGATCCTAGAATAATGAGGTGTGGTTAGTCACTTGCTGACTAAGCCATTGAGCCTTTTTTGTATCCTCTTATCAAGCCAAGAGAAGAGTTTGTAGCTATGAGTAAAGAAGTGAGTATATGCTCTTACCTTAGGAGGTGTTATAGCCTAAGTTGGTATTTAGAATAGTAAAACGAAGGGATAAGCACACTAGAATCTTAAAATTTATTACGAAAGTGTAATTAAGTCCTTAAACTTTCAAAAAGTGCAATAAAGTCCTAAAACTTATCGAATTGATGCGATCAAGTTCTAAAACTTGTTAGCATTTTCCGTTTGTCAAGTTAGATGGAGTTAATGGAAATACTTGATTACATCAACTTGACAAGTTTTACGACTTGATTACTTTTTTTTTTTAAGTTTTATGACTCAACTGCACTTTTGTGACAAGTTTTAGGACTTTTAGTACACTTATCCCAAAAAATAAGCAAACTACATAGCTATAATACAGTAGGTATCAAGGTAAGCTATCTCTCTCTCTCTCTCTCCCAATGTCAAATAAGCTAAAATTTTAATCCTCCTCTATTGTGCTGCAAAAAATTATATTTTGGTGATGAACTCATTGGCCGAGAATGTCTAACATGAAATGAAAAAGTTTGACAAAAGATGACATAAAAAGGAAAAAAGCATCAACGAATAATTATTCGATTACGGAGAACTGTTGGCTGATAATTTATTAATGCGCCGTTGAAAGATAAAATATATAGATAAAATGTTAAAAAATATTAATTTAAGGAGCGAGAGATACAAGTGACTCAGGTGGGGGGTTATGACTAGATAATTCTTAAGCATGATGATGAAGCATAGGAAAATCTAGTTTGAAAAAAATATTTTGGAAAAGATTTATTTTAAAAGTTATTTTTCCGGACATATCTCTTTTGAAAAAGAAAAAGTTCCACGGTGGGTAGAAAAAAGTAATGCGTCCTGTGGACTTTTAATAACAAATTCCGCAGGCCATGCCTAAATTTCCGCTAAAGCTAATCCCACGATTGATGCTTTTGTCATGGACCTTGTCTATTATTTTATTAATAGAAAAAGCAAGTAAAGTCAAGCCACTACTGTAATCAGATTTCAGTGAAAGCACCTGCATGCCCCCTTCCGCGTATAATACAAAACGCAAGTCAAGTCAATTCCGCGTCCATTAATTGTTCTTTCCGTAGCATGCCTCACAGCGGTTCGATCAGCACGAAGAGTCTTGGACCGTTGGATGGCAAGGACAAAGCATTGTTCAAAGCACGCATATTAGAGAATGTTGTGTGTTGGTAATCCAACGTCGAAGGCTGAGAACCGGTGGACATCCCAGGGTTGTGTTGTTTGAGCACTCCTCGGGTAGTCAAGTGACTCCTTGCTGCTCTTATCTGTTCCCTGCTTTTAATTGCTCCATTTTCTTCCGATTAAGCAAGAAAGAGTTGCACACATTCGACCGAGTTTAACATATTGCACAACCTGTCTTTTTTATTAATTTACCACATATAATTAATTCTCAAGAAAGAGTTGCACACCTTCAACCGAGTTTTACATTTATTGAGCTTTTCCTCCACAAACCCAATATGTTATTGAGCTCTAATTCAGAATTTGGATGGCAATATTTTGAAATACAGTTTACGAATGTGGAATCATTAATTTTACATCGATAAATGGCTAATAAATTCATATTGACAGTCATTTTAAATACATTCATTTCATCGCAAGAATTTCTCCTAAAATATCAATCATACTTAATGGATGGATTATAATCATATTAAAGCTCGAACAATGGGAGAAATATATATCCTATTTTTTTGTGAAACTTATCTATAGTTTTTGTAGCTTTTTTCCCACTTCAAAATAAAAATTGAGGCATGGAATGAAAGAATCTCTAAGAAAATTGAAATTATTGTAGCTTATAGAAGTTAAATAAAATTCATTTAATTTGACATTAAAGCAAACTAAGAAATCAATCAAACTATCAACAAAGAAAAGTTACATTTAATCCACTCAATAGACACAAATTCATTTAAAATAAAGCTTTTCCTAAGACATAGCAGTGCTTTTTTTTATGACCTAAGAGCACAATCGTAATTAACTGGCTGCCTCGAGAAAACTAGCACAACAATACACTGTCAAGATCCCCCATTAAAAATATGTGGTGTTAATAGAAAAATATTGTTGACAAAAACTTTTTTGCCTTGATTACATCCTAGATTTCAATTTCTTTTTTCAGTGAGGGATTCATCCATCAAGCATGCCCAATTATTAAAAGCACCATTAAGGAAAAAGAAATACACTTTACAATGTGAAATAATTACATTTCATATTCTTTCCTAAAATATATTTTGCATTCTCAGAACTTCTGTCGCTCCACCCCGCAGGGGGCTGGTAGACTTCCCATTGTCAGGGGATTTTCTCAAAGAAAGGGCAACTTATGGTAAAATGGATAGTTTGAATGAGGGGTTGTTCTTACCTAAGGGATTTGGATAGGAGCATACTTTAAATTGGAATCGTGGGGAGTACTGTTTGATCATTTCTGCTAACTTCAAGTCCTAGCGGTCAGGCCCAAGTGACTATTTACCAAAAACATAGGTCTCCGTATCTAACTGTACCTTTTTGTTCACTTTCTCACTATCCGAACTAATCTCATTATATGCATATGTTTGTTTATTTCTTCCATATTGAAACTTGTAAACAGTAAGTTGTCATCCTCGTGAACTACAATGTCCACCCTATTATCATGTATGATTTTTTTCCATTTGTAGTACGAGGCAGAACATTCAACATGTTAACAAAATAGATTATACTTTGGAACAAAAAAAGAGGAAAAGAAAAGCAATTGGTTGTGATGGAATATTATGTAACAATAAAATTGGTCAAAGTCATGTTCTTGTAATGCAGTTGGTTCATAAAATCCAACCACTCATGACAAACACCTTTAACTAGACAAGTGACAATCTTCACTAAAAAGCTAAGAAAAATAAGAATGTCAACTTGATATAAAAAGTTCGACAAAAAATGAGATAAAAAGGAAAATAGTATCATTGAACAAGTATTCGATCGTGGAGAACCCGTTGGTTGAGAATTTCCAAATGTGACACTAATATAAATATATATATATATATATATATATATATTTATGTAAAAGGTATATGTTAAATGTTGCTAATTATTAATTTAAGGAGAGAGATAAAAGTGGCTCGGGTGACCTTCATTTAAGTTTTAATAAGGCTTGGAATTTCCCTTGCTTTAGGTTTTATGTTGCAAAACTAGAGTTAAACTGCACTTTTATGCTATCATGGGGATTATAGTGATGAGAAAAATGTAAGTTGGGAAGTAGTTCAATGGAAAGGGCATGTAAATAGTAACCTTTCGCATCCAATTGGGCATAGCATGGAGATTATAGTGATGAGAAAAATGAAAGTTGGGATTTAGTTCACTGGAAAGGGCATTTAAATAGTAACTTTTCGCATATAATTCGGCATTTGAAAAAAAGAGTAAAAAGATCAGGAGAAATCCTAAAATCAAGGCTTTAAGCAGGACATGACAATTATTTCATGGGGGTCCACTATTGTCATGAAAAAATTATTTTGGTGGTCCTATATCTTAGAGCATGACATCAAGGACTTCATGATTCAAGCTAGTTTGCTTTCATGTTTATGTATGTAGCGTGTCATAAGTCCATGACAAAAACCCGTGTTCTCCATTTTGGTTGTGTTAGTTATTTTTCCTGGTGGTTTGGGGATTTGTCTGGGGTGTTCGACTACAACTTGACAAAGGCGACAGCTTGATTGATTGTTCCCATCTAAAGTTTTTGAGCGATTATCTAGTGAGACCGGTGCATGTATTAAAATGTGTTTGGACCGTCAAACATGATAGATCTCAATCTCACGCCAATCAACATAATGTGCCGTTGCTAATTTTGTCAAATGAATAAAGGCTGTTGTAATTGCTTCTCTTGGTCAATTAATAAGGCTAGTTTTTAAAAATTGCTGTTGCCCTGGTTACTCCCATTAAAATTTGCCCCTTCGAGAAGGACTCGTATGTAACACTTTTTCCATTGCATACATGAACCGGAGTTGTTATTCAATATCCCTACCGGTACGAGGAATATATTATAATCCGAGTTAGTTAGCATATATTAAGATTTTAATCAACTCGAGGCCTTATTTGGGTAAACAGTGTCTTATGAGAAGAAAACAAGGCCGTTCTATATTTCATCCTTCCATATTTATGCTTCGATTTTCTGAGGTACTACCTTAATGCTTTATTTGGGAAGGAGGGGAATAGGAGGAAAATGAAGTAAATTTTTGTAACTTTTGTGAGAAGACGTAAGAGGGAAATTCAAAATTCTTCTCTCTTCCTTTCCTCCATGTATCCAAGCAAAGCACTTTTCCTTTATCAAGATGGTGCTTGCTTGCTTGCTAACAAGATCTTTTTTGCATGGAACTTCGCTAGACATCCAATTGACGCACATGATGTGTTCGTATATGTGGCAAAACGTGTCATGGAGACGAACATGTGAAGTTGATCCTTGGAAGGCTGAGGTTTCACATGACATAGCAGCTCAGTAATCCAGATACTATTTGTTTCCTTCCTCCTCTAGCATGTGCTGTCTATTTGTTTTAAGAGGAGGAGGATTTGATGGCACGAAGGAGATTATAGACCAACTAATTGACTAGTTTAAAAAAGAAAGGGATTCTACCACACACAGCTTGAAACAAATAATAAGAGGAGTCCAATGTGTAAATATCTAAAGTGCTTGGCATCATGGGCCTGGAATTTTTAATTTTGTCGTGGATTCTCTTTTGCGGGTATGAGCCAACAGCTTTTGTAATCTGTTGAACATCTGAGTATCATAATCACATTCAGGTCCCCACATTCATATAAAAGAACAAGGTGAGCACAAAACCTATTGGTGGATGAGGTGATAAGGGTTTTAAGGAAGTTCAATGGAAAACCCATAAGAAGTTTCTTGTATTTTACGGGAGAAATTCATGGTCACTTCATGACCCTTTCAGGCGCGATTTGCCAAGTGATTTTCGTGGAAAAGGTCTTGAAATTGAAACTGAAACCAGCTCAACGTATAATATTTGAAAAAACGTTGCACCTAAATAGATCTGCTATCATCCAAAATAAACCAAACATTCATTTCATCATTTAAATAGGCAACGCAAGAAAATATTTCACTAGTGGACTTTACACAACGACATACATGCAATTAAAGAACGGATGTTTAGGCAATGACCCATATTCGATTTTTACTTTTATTAAGCATTTCCACTCCATAAATGAATTAGGATTCTATATATTTGCTCAGGTAAACAGTTATCTAGATGTAGTTGTGATTTCTTTACGTAAAAATCCTCTTTTGAAAATATCAAAAGTCCATCCTTATTGATTGATGTGGGACAAGTTGCGAACAATTTTCTAGAATGGATCAACAGACAAATGAATAAAGTTTAGCCTGACATTTATCAAAGTAAATAGATAAAGCTCGGCCCGCCATGAGTGAGAGCTATGAACAGTCTAGTATAAATTATGTAGACATGTATTTTTCATGAGAGCAGGACGGGGCAATTACAAGTACAGGTGAAGAGCAGATGCTGAAAATGCATTTGTCCAAGTCTTTAAGTTAGCTGGGGAACTGTTCATGTTAATCCTCCACAACCTCTAACAAAATTCACTACTAACTTCCGGAGACTCTCTGCTCAGCCACACCAATGTCCCAAACTCCTCGTACAGCTTGTGCTTCACATTTCTTTGCCCTTCCGTTTTGCATTCAGCAACGTGATCGTGGCGTCATGCTCGCTTCAGCTTCCCATTACAATTCCCCGACAATTCCACTTATTAATGGAAAAACAAGTCCAGTCGAGTCGTGCTGGATCTCAAATTTCAATCAGAACACCTGCATAGGTTCCATGCATCTTCGCATGATGCTGATGAAATTACGCGTGCAATAACCCAGCATTCTTAAGCTCATTGTTCAAGCGCACACAGTAGAAAAAGCAAGGACTAAGAGCATCTTATTGCAAGTTGGTTTTCTTTTCTACTTTTTTGTTAAAAGAAAAGGCAAGTCAAGTCAAGAAGCACCAACATAGGTTCCCCGAAACTTCCGCAAAATGCTGTGAATATTATGCGTGCAATAACTAAGCATTCTTTAAGCACTCGGCAATCAGCAGAGTTCAAGCGCGGCCAGTAGAGAAAAGGGGTTCATAGGGAAGGTCACCGGTGAGGCCAATACCAGTGTCAGTGAAAGTATGGAAACCAATGTAGTTGGCATCATAGATAATAAATAGAGGACAACGGGACGACGAGGTTTGTGGAGGAGGAAGGAGGAGGAGGATGAATGGGAGGCGCAAAAAGAAGTGAATGACCTACAAGAAAGAGACGAGTGGGAGGCGTGAAAGGAAAGAATAAGAAGGAAAGTGGGACCCATACGGAGAAAAAGAATAAACAAAATAAAAAGAGTTGACCAAATAAAAAAATAGGATCATATAAAAATTGTACCAGAATTGGTGGGCTTCAAAAGGGATAAGATGGTCAAATAAATTAAAAAAAAGTGACTAATCAATAAGAGTGGAAAAAGCGCGACTCTTAATTAAATGAATAAAGACAGTTGTAATTTCTTCTCCTGGTCAAAATAAAGCCAAATTTTATAACTTGACGTTGCCCGCTTGCTCCTATTGAATTTGCCCCTTCGAGAAGGACTCGTATGTAAGACTTTTGCCATTTTGCACAAACCAACCCGAATTGATATTCAATAAGGGCAATTTTCCTGTTCATATTGTCAATCTATATTTATACAATTTCTTGCAGGTACGAGGAATAATATTGTAATTCGAGTTAGTTAACATATATTAAGAATTTAATCAACTCGGGGCATTATTTGGCTAGACAGTCTTATGAGAAGAAAGCAAGGCCGTTCTATATTTCATCCTTCCATATTTATGCTTCGATTTTCCGAGGTACTGGCTTAGTGCTTTACTTGGGAAGGAGGGGAAGACGAGGAAAATGAAGTAAAAATTTTGTAACTTTTGTGAGAAGACATGCGAGGGAAATTCAAAATCCTTCTCTCTTCCTTTTCTTTATGTATCCAAGCAAAGCAGTTTTCCTTTATCACGACGGTGCTTGCTTGCTAACGAGATCTTTTTTGCATGGAACTTCACTTGACATCCAATTCATGCGCATCGGCCATTACCACAAGATGTGCCGATGAACAATCGATGTGTCCGTTTATGTGGCAAAACATGTCATGGAGAAGAACATGTGAAGTTGATCCTTGAAGGCCGAGGTGTCGCGCAACCTAGCAACTCAGTCATCCAGATACTATTTGTTTCCCTCCTCCTCTAGCTTGTGCTATCTATTTTTTTTAAGAGGAGGAGGATCTGAAGGCACGAAGGAGATTATAGATCAACTAATTGACCTGTTTAAGAAAGAAAGGGACACATTGCTCGCTTCTGAGACTGAAAGGAATAATAAGGGAGAGGGGTACCGATGGCCATGTGAGCTTCAAGTTTCTAATTAGTACATAATTAAAGTGCTTGGCATTTTGGGCTTGGAATTTTCTGTTTTGTCGTGGATTCTCTTTTATCGGTCTGAGCCCACAGCTTTTATATTCTGCTGATCGTCAGAAAATCATAGTCACATTCAGGTCCCCACATCCATATGACAGAATAAGGTGAGCACAGCACCGTTTGGTGGACGACGTCACTACAAAAAAACAAGGATTTAGCCACAAAAAATTATCCACGAAAAATTTTTCGTGGCTAATTTGCCACGGATTTTGCGACGAAAACTAAATTCGTCGCTATAGCCACGAAAAATTTTTCGTGGCTAATTTGCCACGGTATTAGCCACGAAAAAATTTTCGTGGCAAATTAGCAACGAATTTAGCCACGAAACCTTTTCGTGGCTAATTTTCAACGAAATTTGCAACGAAAATTTTGCGTGGCCAATTTTTGCGACCTAATTTGTCACGAAAAATTTTTCATGGCTAATTTTGCGACGGAATTTGCCACGAAAAGTTTTTCCGTGGCTACTTTGCGACGGAATTTTCCACGAAAAATTTTCCGTGGCTAATTTGCGATGGCAAAAAAAAAATCATCACTAATTTTGCAACGGAATTTGCTACGAATACAGAATTCGTCGCTAAATTTGTGACGGTAAATAACTTTCGTTATGTCCCAACCCATCTCCAATTTCTCTCTCTCTTGATTCCTCATATCCCGCTCGCTATTCTCCCTCCCTCTCCCTCTTTCGTTTTTCTCGAGAAATTTCTTTGCACTTGCGTAAATCAGTCTCGGTAAAGCTTTTTCACTAGTAAGTATCGTGACTAATTGGCTTTGTCGCAAAACTATTCATAATTGGATTCAATTTTTTTTTATTTTATTGACTTTTTTTTTCTTTTTCTGTTATTTTCCTAACTGGTTCCCCGGTTGCCGGGCGCCGGACCGGCGACCGGCGAGAACTCGCCGGCCATGGGCGAGATCGAGCAGCCTCGCCATGGCTGCTCATGGGATCCAAAGACAATAGTACGAAGTTGGCCAGCATAATTCATAAACGGGTATAATTTTCACACTCAAGCATATTGAATAGGAAAATCGATAATGAATAGTGGTGTGTGTGTTCGGTCATCCAATGGTGATAGTTCACAAGATAATTTTTATGGCTTGTTGGATGAAATCATAGAGATAGAGTACCATTGACCATTAATGCGGGTTGTTATTTAATTGCATATGGTTTAACCCTGTCAAAGGAATGAAGGTGCATACGAAATTTAATATGATTGAAATAAATCACAAAAAAAAGTATATGAAATATGAACCATTTGTGCTCGTATAACAAGCAATTCAAGTATATTATACATCATATCTTAGTTTGAAACGTGACAAAGCTGATTGGTGGGCTGTATGTAAAACAAGAGCACGAAGAAAAATCGAGGAACACTAGAAGGATACAGCATATCAACAAGAGAAAGTTTGTAACACGGTTGAAACTGAGGAATATAACATTCCAAATTTACGAGATCCATGTGGAGTAATGATAGATGTAGATCCAATTGAAATTCGCGAATCAAATTTAGAAGGTATTGTAGAATCTGATTTTGAGACAGACGATGAAGATGATAATGATGATGCTCATGAAGAAGATGAAGGTGAAGAGGAAGATGAAGGTGAAGATGAAGACGAAGGTGAAGGTGAAGATGAAGACGAAGATTATGGTTTTTGAGACTTTTTAATAATTACGTGTACTTATTATTATTATTACGACAAATGTTTATTGTTGTTGTCATAATTATTGTTGTTGTTGTTGTTGTTATTATTATTATTATTATTATTATTATTATCGTTATTAATAGGGTTAATACGTGGCTAATTAGCCATGTATTTAGCCACGAAATAAAAGTTTCAATGAGTTTTCAGATTTTATTTTATTTTCGTGGCTAAATACGTGGCTAATAAAGTTTTGATGATTTTTCAGACTTTATTTTATTTTCGTGGCTAAATATGTGGCTAATTGGCCACGAATTTAATTTGTGGCAAAATTCGTGGCTAATTAGCCACGTATTTAGCCACGAAAATAAAAGTTCCAATGAGTTTTTGGACTTTATTTTATTTTCGTGGCAAAATTCGTGGCTAATTAGCCACGAATTTAATTCGTGACAAAATTCGTGGCTAATTAGCCACGTATTTAGCCACGAAAATAAAAGTTCCGATGAGTTTTCGGACTTTATTTTATTTCATGGCCAATTAGCCACGTATTTAGCCACGAAAATAAAATAAAGTTTGAAAAATAATCGAAACTTTATTTTCGTGACTAAATACGTGGCTAATTGGCCACGTATTAAATTCGTGGCAAAAGTCGTGGCTAATTAGCCACGTATTTAGCCACGAAAATAAAAGTTTCGATGCGATAGCGGACTTTATTTTATTTTCGTGGCTAAATACGTGGCTAATTGGCCACATATTAAATTCGTGGCACAATTTGTGGCTAATTTAGCCACGAAAATAAAGTTGCGATGAGTTTTCGGACTTTATTTTATTTTCGTGGCTAAATAAGTGGCTAATTGGCCACGAATTTAATTCGTGGCTAATTAGCCACGTATTTAGTCACGACAATAAAAGTTCCGATGAGTTTTCGGACTTTATTTTATTTTCGTGGCTAAATAAGTGGCTAATTAGCCACGTATTAATTTCGTGGCAACGTTCGTGGCTAATTAGCCACGTATTTAGCCACGAAAATAAAGTTTGGATGAGTTTTCGGACTTTATTTTATTTTCGTGGCTAAATACGTGGCGAATTAGCCGCGAATTAAATTCATGGCTAATTAGCCACGAATTTTGTCACGAAAATAAAATAAAGTCCGAAAACTCATCCAAACTTTTTTTTGGTGGCTAATTAGCCACGAATTTTGCCACGTATGTAATCCGTGGCAAATATTTCCGCTCAATGACGCCAAGAAAATTTAGTCGAAAAAATTTTTGCGCGCAAAACATAAAAATGAAAAACCCTTCTTAGAACAAGAAGCCCCCTCTTCAGAAACACCACTCGCTTCCCCTCTTCAAAAATCCTAACAATCATCTTCATCTTCATCATCTTCTCTTGCAGTTGTCTACCCCCAAAAAAACTACCCCAACATCACTCGCTTGGCTCATTCAAGCAATTGCTCTGTTTTTCCGTACTTCCTGTGGCTAGCTGGTGTTCGTTTCGCTACATCACCTCTAGCTTTTGAGGCTTTCGTCACTCCGGCGCGACTGTACTCGGCTCTTGCTTGTCGTTCGATTTTTTTCATCTCCTGTGACTCACCAGCTCTCTCTTAGCTCTCAGTTCACTCTCCCGTCTGCCTGGTGAGTCTCGCACGATCGTATTTTGTCACTCGTCTCCTCGCCAGAGCTCGATTAGGTGGCCCTCGCGCAGATCAACGAGCATCCCTCCCGATCTGTGTGAGGGCCGCTCAGGCGAGCGTTTGTAAGGTAACTGAAGTTGTAATTTTTTATCATCACATAGGGAATCGCTAGTTCCATATGGGTTTTGCTATTTGTAGCTGGGGTTTATTTTTATTGTCATTTGGCAAGAGGAGGTGGTTTTTGCTGGAAATAGCAAGACCTTGCCTGTGAAAGCTTTGGCAGTTTATGATTCCTATGAACGTTGTCCTTAGTACAAGCAAATGGGTCCTTATTTTTATGTCTCTGATCTCTCTCTCTCTCTCTCTCTCTCTCTGGCCCGACATTGGGACTTGCATCCGTGGGTGGAGGAGAAGTATAATTGTTCTTGAATCTGCTCCACTGAAGTTTTGTATTACTAAAGCGTGATCAGATCTTGTTTTTTCTTCTTTCCTATTAAATTTCTTTCTCGGTATCTTTGTTGGTTGATGACATTGCCCGGGTGATAAGCAAGAAGAGCGCTTTAGTTGCATTTCTGACTGTTCATCATTATTATTAAGATATAATAGTTGGGGCCAGTCAATGTGCTTCTCGTGTTGTTTAACTTTGAGCTAAAAGAGTATTTTCCAGATCTCCCTTTCGGCGCTGCTCTCCAGCTGAGTCATGCTCTCCTTTTCCTTGCACCAGTGGGTGTTTAACGTTCGGATTTTTCATTCTGGTATTGCATATACATGCATGGTCATCAAAGGAAGAGCTTGCTGAGAAGCAAGAGGTCTTCTTTTTCTTCTTCTTCCTATGGTGCTTGTGGAGCAGCACTGCAGATCTTGGCACGTGGTGAAAGTAAATCGTTCATGGGCTTATTGTTAGCTTATGAAGTAAATCAATCACGGGTGATTTCACAAAATACTTTCTTGGTCTTATGAACTTAGGATTTCCAAGAAGGCATTGGAGCACCTATATTTCTCTTGACATCTCAAGTTGGTGGTCTAGGCCTCACCCTTACAAAAGCAGACCGTGTGATTGTTGTCGATCCAGCATGGAATCCAAGGTACTATTGCTTATTTGATTGTCGGCCATGAATTCAACTACTTTTGCAAGTACATGAAAGAGGAAAGAAGAAAAGAATTTCTTTTTTATGTTATATTGTAAGGGCATATTCAATGCCATTCCTTTATTATGGGACTATTAACTGTTCCACAACTTTTAAGTACGAATCTGTGTACCGTTTGAGTTCTAACCCATACTTGTCATGGGTAATATCATTATGGTAGATGATACAAGTTCTTACCCAACTTTAAGCTTCATGCTGCTATGCTAAATAACGTTTCATGGTACCAATATCACTGAACTAATGATGCAAAGACACATGTAAGGAACATCATGTCAGCCTTGACTTGATCTATTCATCAATTTTGACGCAAGTTAATTTGATCCCCCCTTAGTTGACTCATAAAACAATATGACGGAGCAAAAATTAAACTACCATTTTAGTGATATAATCTTATGTTGTTTTTAGCATACTTCCTGGAAGGGAAGGTACTTTCTTGACATTAACTTCTACTGTGTACTTGGAGAAACTCATGGCACAATACAAGTTTGTGCTTACATTCGTTGTTATTTATTTTCTGATGTCCTAATAGTGTCAGCATTTACTGCAAATTCTTCTGGTTCTTTGGTAAAAAAAGGTGTATTTATTACTTTAAACCTATGCTTGGTTTTGTTTGGGGGGGGGTGCAATTTTTCCCATCCGTTTTCCCTCCCTTCTTTTCTCAAACATAGCTTAGACAGTTTGTAGCTGTTTTCATATATGAGTAAAGAAGCAGATCTTGAGCATATTTCTGTTAGTTTACGTGTGCATTTCTTATTGACAGTATGGATAACCAAAGTGTTGATCGCGCCTATCGAATTGGACAGATGAAGGATGTCATTGTGTATAGGTTGATGACATGTGGAACTATCGAGGAGAAGATATACAAAAAGCAGTTTTTGTATTGTTCAACTATGCTATGGTCTCAATTGGTGCGATGGAAAGATATTTTCGGGGCTTGTATGCAATTTAAGATAAGAGAAATGACTTAAGAACTGTTATGGTAAACAACGTTATTATCATGGAGCAGATGTTACTATGAAATGCTACAATCAGGAGCTTTAGGTGTTTCACTAGAATTCTTTGGCTTTCGTGTGTTGATGAGCACAAACGACGCATGCCTCAGAAGTACTGGATATATCTGCTACTCCATTCGTCACTGCACGCATTATCAAATGAACAATCAAGACAAGATTTCTTTTCTAGTTTTCTCATAAAAAGATAGTATCTTATATAATGCATTCGCATTTGTTCTTTTATGAGTGAGTGGCTCACTATATTGTATAAGTAGTGTATTGCAAACATGCAATACTTTCTCAAGGGCATGGAAACCACATAGGATGGAATATGCCATGATACCCGTCATTTTATTGTGGGGCGTAAATTCGGAAAATGTGCCGATTCGGAGGGCTATTTATGTTGGAACTCCACTATTGTAGATTCTTTTCGGAGCTACGGTACCTCCATCATCACGCAGCAATTGATTCAAGCATAGGCCTTAATCAATGTTAAATATATATTTTAGCAATTAATTTTGCTGCTAATTAGATTTAAAAACGAAATCGTCCCTAAACAATATTTGTCGCAAACTTACTGACAAAAAAAAAATTCCTGGCAAATTAGCGATGAATTTTGCCACATATAGATTTTGTCGCAATTTAGGGACAAAAAAAAAGTGTCTTCGCAAATTAACGACGACTTTTGCCACAAATACAATTTCGTGGCGAATTAGCGACGAAATTTGCCACGAATAAATAGCGACGAATTTTACTACGAATACAGTTCGTGGCAAAATTAGCGACGAATTTTACTACGAATACAGTTTGTGGCAAAATTAGCGACGAATTTTTCCATAAAGAAAGCTCATGGCAACATTAGCGACGAATTTTGCCACGAGTAATTAGCCACGAATTTTGCCATGAATACAGTTCGTGGCAAAATTAGCGATGAATTTTGCCACAAATAATTAGCGACGAATTTTGCTACGAATTATAGTCGTGGCTAATTTTGCCACGAATAATTAGGGACGAATTTTGACACGAATACAGCTCGTGGCAAATAGCGACAAATTTTGCCACGAATAATTAGCGACGATTTTTGCCACGAATAAAGTTCGTGACAAATAGCGACGAATTTTGCCACGAATTAGCGACGACTTTTGCCACGAAATTTATTCGTGGCAAATTAGCGACGATTTTTCCCACGAATAAATTAGTCACGATTTTTGCCACGAATTATATTTTCGTGGCTAATATAGCGACGAAAATTGCCACGAAGTTTTTTTCGTCGCAAATTAGCGACGAAAATTGAAATTTTTTCGTTGCAAAAATTTGCGACGCCGTATTAGCCACGAATTTTTTTTTGTGGCTAATTTCGTCACAAAATCTTTTAACAACGAATTTTTCTAATTTTTTCGTGGCAAAATTTGTGGCTAAAACCTTGTTTTTTTGTAGTGCGTGACAAGGGTTTCAAGGAAGTACAATGGAAAACCCGTGGGAAGTTTCTTGCATTTTATGGGAGCAAATTCATGGTCACTTCATGACCCTTTGTGGTGTGATTTGCCAAGTGATTTTCGTGGAAAATGTCATGAAGTTGAAGCTAAAACCAACTGGATGTGCACCTGAATAGACTTGTTGTCATCCAAATTAAACCAAACATTCATTTCATCATTTAAATAGGCAACGGAAGAAAGTAATTTCACAAGCAAGGTTTACACACCGACATACATGCAATTTAACAACCGATGTTTAGGCAATGACCCATATTTGATTTTTACTTTTAGCAAGCATTTCTATTCCATAAACAAAGTGATATTTTATTTATTCGTGTAAACAGTTATCTAGATATAGTTGCGATTTCTTTACGTAAAAACCTTCTTTTGAAAATATCAGAAGTTTACTGATTGATGTGGGACAAGTTGCGAACAATTTCCTAAAATTAATGGATCGATCAACAAATGAATAAAGTCTAGCCCGACATTTATCAAAGTGAATAGATAAAAGGTCGGCCCACTACGAGCGAGAGTTACGAACAGTCTAGCATAAATTATGTCAAATCGGATTTTTCATAGCAGTGGAACGGGTTTCAATTACAGGTGCAGGTGATAACAGATGCTCAAAATGCATTTGTCCAAGTCTTTAAGTTAGCTTTGGAAATGTTCATGTTGATCCTCCACAAGCCCTACCGAAATTCACTACTAAATTCCAGAGATTCCCTGCTCAGTCACACCAATTCCCCAAACTCCTTGCCCAGCTTGTGCTTCACATTACATTCCCCTTCCATTTTAGCATGCAGCAATGTTATCCTGGTGTGATGCTCGCTTCACCTTCCCATTACAATTCCCCGAAGATTCCATTTATTAATGGGAAAGCAAGTCAAGTCGTACTGGATCTCAAATTTCAATCAAAGCACCAGCGTAGGTTGCACGCAGTGGCACCTTCCGCTTAATGCTGACGAAATTACGCGTGCAATAACTCAGCATAGTTCAAGCAGTCGGCATCGTTCAAGCGCGCACAGTTGAAAAAGCAAGGACTTTTCTTGTTTTTTTGGTCTGTAGAAAAAGCAAGGACTAGGAGCATCTTTAATTCTTTATTGCAAGTTGATTTTCTTTTCTACTTTTTGTTAAAAGGAAAAGCAAGCCAAGTCAAGAACCACTTGCATAGCTTCCCCGCAACTTCCGCATAATGCTGCGAATATTACTCGTACAATAACTCAGCAGCCTTTAAGCACTCACAAATCAGCATTGTTTAAGCACGCACAGTAGAGTGTTGTGTGTTGGTAATCCAACGTTGAAGGCTGAGGATTGGGGGAGATCATAGCAGTGGGTGGGTTGTTTTGTTTGAACACTCCTCAGGTAGTCGACAACTCCTTGCCCTTCTCTGTGTCCTGCTTTGATTGCTCCATTATCTTCCGATGGGTTTTCTGAGAGTATCTACTTATGTTTAATTGTAGCTCCGAGTTTGAGTCCCGCGAGACATTTCTACTATTTCCAGATCTGGGATTTCCATATTTCTCTCCTCTGTTTCCTGCTCCATCAATCTCTTTTACAATCATCTCGAGATGAAGAGAAAAGAACCTACTCATTCAAAAGATCCGATCTGCAGGGGGTCTTCGTCATCGACCTCTCCACATGTAGGTGATTATGAAGGCGAAACCAAAAGGCCAAAAGGAAATCATTACGAAGTGTTCTTGAGCTTCAGAGGGGAAGACACTCGCAAAGGCTTCACTGATTATCTCTATACTAGCCTTGTCGAGGCAGGAATTTACGTGTTTAGAGACGACAATGAGCTCCGTGTTGGTGAGGAAATTGGTCAAGAGCTTATTTGCAGCATTAAGCAGTCCACGATCTTGATCCCGATTATCTCTGAGAACTATGCTTTCAGCAAATGGTGCCTTCGCGAGCTGGCTCTGATGTTGAAGTGCAAGAGAACCAAAGGGCAAATAGTACTGCCCATATTTTACAAAGTGAAACCCTCACAAGTGCGCCATCTTACAGGGAGATTCGAAGATGCTATCAAGGCACATAAAGAGAATAGGGACAAAATGTTTTTGAAGGAATGGAAAAAAGCGCTCAAAGAAGTGAAGGAATGGGAAGAAGCGCTCAAAGAAGTCGGTTCTTTGAAAGGATGGGAATCGGAGAAAATTGATAACGGGTACAATTTTTCTCCACTAAATTATTGTTTAATTACTCACAAATACATCTTTTTTGAAAAAGAATATTTATATCCCCTCCTATGCTGAAATTCATTATTATTTGATAGGCATGAAGGAGCATTGGTCAAAATTGTTGTCACAAAAGTTATGAGCGAGTTAAAAAGAACTTTTCAGTTAATTATTCCCCAACAGTTGGTTGGAATTGATGATCATATCAAAAACATTATGAGCTTCATTGATGCTAAATTCAACGGTACATGGATTATCGGAATTCATGGAATGGGCGGTATCGGTAAGACGACTCTTGCAAAGGCATTATTCAATGAACTCTCCGGTCATTTTGAGAATTGTAGATTTGTGGCAGATTGTCGGGAAACATATAAGCGCGAGGGTATTAAATGCCTACAAAAGCAACTCATATCTGGCCATGGAAGTTCATGTGATGTGTCTAATGTGGACGAGGGAATCAGTCTCATCAAATCTAGATTTGAACATAAGAAAGCACTCATTTTTCTTGATGACATAGATGATGCTGCTCACTTGAAATATTTGGTCGACCGTGGTTGGTTTAAAGCAGGAAGCATAGTCATCATAACAACTAGAAACAACGATGTTCTTGGCCAAGTTAGTGCAGACCACATGTACCAACTCAATGAGTTGTCTGTGGATCAATCATTGATTTTATTCAGTAGACATGCATTTCGACAGGATTCTCCTCCGAGTGATTATGAAGTTATCTCTCGTGATGTCGTATCTACTACCGACGGGCTTCCCTTAGCTCTTGAAGTTATAGGCTCATTCTTATGTGGAAAGACACAAGGAGTATGGAAAGATACATTAAAGAAATTGAAAAAAGTGCCTCATAAGAAAGTGCAAGAGACATTGAGGATAAGTTACGACGCATTAGATTATGAGGACCAACAGATATTTTTGGATATTGCATGTTTTTTTATCGGATCATCTAAACAATATCCGATTTATATGTGGGAAAGCTGCGATTTTTTCCCGGGGAAAGGGATTGAAGTATTGAGTCTCATGTCCCTAATTAAAATTGATGAGGATGGCTATCTAATGATGCATGATCAATTGAGAGATCTTGGAAGGGAAATTATCCGTCTAGAAAATCCAAAGGAGCCTCAAAAGCGTAGCAGATTATGGATTAATGAGGAAGCCGAAGATGTGCTTGACAGCAACAAGGTAGAGTTTTCTATACTTTATTTAAATTAGTGGATGTGAGTCCATCTTCTCTCTCTTGTTCGAGATAAAAATTATTGTCAATCCTGAGTTCCCAAATGCCGCTTCTATAGGCAAAAGAGCTCTTTCGGTTAATTGTTGTTCTTGCCTGATTATAGGACATAATTAAGGAGCAACTTCTTGGTTATATATATAGTTGACGAGGACACTCTCTTTGGTAATTTCAATGCAACAGCCACGCTATAGAAATGTAATGTTTGATAGAGCATTTTCAGAGAAAACCTAGCATCTATGAATTCTTGCGAGTCTGATGCACAGTTTGATGTTGGTAGCCATGCTTTTCCCACACGTGTGTCTGATGCATAGTTTTTGATCTTTGGATTCTTCTTTTGATTTCTTGTGAGTCTTTTCTTTCTTTTCTTTTACTAAGGTATTGACTTCTTATGAGTCGTTTGCTATGATAAATGGGACCTCCATTCATTTGTGACAATTAGCTATCTCGATTCCTGTATTTTTCAAATTGGATTAAGCACAAATTTAGTCTCCCAAGTATAAATGTTTGTGCGATTTAGTCCCCTATCTATTTTTTTTCGCTCAATATAGTCCTATATGTTTCAAATTTGTGCAATTGAGTTCTTTGTCATCAACTGTTAGTTAACACCGTCAATTTGCTAATGTGGCTTTTATAATTATTCATGACATATGCCCAATCGTGTACTATAATGCTCTAAATAAATAATATTTTTGTTCTATAGACATTTCATAATAGTGGGTAATTTTTTTTCTATGAATTTGCTCACTCTTTTTATTTTTATGTGACAATGGATATTCCTATTAATCCCTTGATAACATTTATTTGCCGAATATAGCTATCGTTGTATAATAATGATTTCAGCATTGCTCAACTTTTAGTGAGCATCTTATTTAGCAAAGATTTAGTTAATAAAATAACATCAATAGTCCCTAAACTTTAACCCAATAAGCAATATCATCGTCGGACTTTTAATTCGTTTAATGTGGTACTTGAACTATTCCTAAATGCTAAATGCAGTCTTTTTGTAAAAGTTAGATTTAATTCAAAATAAATTGTTTTTACAATCAGAGATAGGTCTTATCACTTTGTAATAGTTAGATGTAAGTCAAAATAATTTTTTTTGTCATTCGATCTAAATGTGAAGGTTGTCCATTGTCATGTAAATTTTAAGAAGGTATATTTATTGGCGAAAAAGCGGGAAATCAAATTTTATTGATGAGATTAATATGGGTAGTATAAAAAAAAAGTGGGTGAATTCAAAGCAATGGCTTATTCCAATACTTTTAAGTTTCATTTTTGTTGTCGTCTAAATAATATGATTTTGAATGTTGTGTGATGATTAATATTTATTATTAGCATGAAAATTAAAAGGTACGCAACTAAAAGCAATTATAACATATGGATGATTTGTACAAGCATGTGCAAATGTGATGAGTATCGTTAATTAAAAAAGACTAAATATAAACATCGAGATGCAAAACATAATGAAGTAAGAAAGGAATGTAGAACACGTACGTACTTTTTGCAATGACATTCTCATTTTCATTTTGCTATTGAGAATTGCAAACAAGATGCACCAAAAAAAAAGAGGGGGGGGGGGGGTGGGTTTGTATTGTACAATTGGGATTCTTTAACTTTGATACATGTTCTCGTGGCAAGTTTGATATATGTATTTGGATTGTAAGAGTCGTGTTGTTTTACATATAAATGATATGAGTATGGGTTGTGTTGTTTCCCTTATAAAGGGCATGAATTTCGATAGATATATTCGAAGTAGCGTTTGCAAAAGAGAGGCCATCTATTGTAATTGTGAAAAGGATGCAGCTTCGGGAGTTTTTTTTTTTTTTTGGCCGAACCTTCAGGAATTCAAGAAGTGCAAATTGCGAAGGGCGTAATTAGAAGAGGAAAAGTTCGAAAGCACCCTCTTGAGCTTCGGATTTTTACATTAATTAGATAAATAATACGCAATTGTAACTTTTCATCTCACGAAATTGAAAGTGAGAAGCCTACACCGTAATAGTATGAACAAATTGAAATGAATTCCTATTTTCTTATATATAGTTGCTCTCATTTCATCATTCAAAACTTACGGTCCACACTATTTTCTTATTGCAGGGCCCTAGTAAGATTGAGGCCATTCATCTATACAAGAGAGGAAGTTACACAGCGGAACAATTTAAAGAACTGACCAACTTGAGGTTCCTTAAAATGATCAATGTGGAGTTCACCGGAGATTTCCAGATCGTGCTTCCTCAATTAAGATGGCTTGCGTGCCACAATTGTCCCTTGGATTTAGAAGTGGCCAGCTTTCATATGAAGAAGTTAGTTGTGCTCGATATGTCGTACACTCAGATTTCAGAGGACTGGAGAGGATGGAGTCCACTCAAGGTAAGATCTAGAAAAGGCACATCTCGTGCATTATCACGTATTGTCCACGGGTGGAATCATCCCAAGTTGTCTTTCCTTTCTTTCTGAAAGATTTAATTTCCTTCCTCAGATTAAGGATTTTTTTAATATAAGAGGAATTTATATGCACCTAAATTTAAGCTTCTGCCACTTAATATCTTAAATTGATAACATCTTTACACCCTGTCGTGCTTAGCATTAGATATACTAGAAAAAACTTTTTTTTAACTATACTAATTAACATCTATTAAAATTGTAATTACGATAACGTGCCTATCTTGATTTTTTTAAATCTAAACGGTTTAAGGCTCCTAAGTTAATTCTCCCCATGCAAAAGTAGGTCCTTTTAGAGATTCCTGCTATATGTCTATATCGATCTTCTTTCATGGAGAAATAAAAACTCCATGACGGTGACTTCTGTTGCACATACATACTGAAATTATAAATTCATTTTTATCATATATAGAGTAATGGAATAATTTATGAAATGCTCTGACTTGTTGCACAGAAAATTTTGTTCATTATATTTGTTGATTATTGAAGTCACTGTATAACACTATTATAACTTAGTAATGTTGAAAGAGTGATAAAATTGTCATTCCAGTGGCTTTTCATATTTTTTGATATAACATTTTTTATATTTTGTACGTACAAAATGTAATTTTTTTTCATAATTAAACTAGTCGTTTCTCTTATTTTCATACTATTGAAGGAAAATATGGCGCCCAATGAATTTATGTCTCTTCCATTTGAATTCGTCATCTACTTCTTTGATTATAAATTTTGCTCATGTCTATTCAATAAACATATATTTTCTTTGAAATGTTATCCAAAAATAAATGCAGTCAGCACTTGTATATCCTTAACATTGTTTTTGCAATGGATACGTATAAAAAATGTTTATATGTTGGTGTAGCCAAACACTACTACAAGAAATATATAAAATTAAATAAGACGATTGTGAAGGAGTAGTGGAGCATGGGTAATTTGAGGAAATTTTAAAAAGTCTAAAGAAAACAAGGAGTAGTGGAAATTCACACGCTGTAGAGGTCCAATATCACTTAGTTACTTTTTTTTTCTTTCAGATGTCAACTGAGCTCAAAGTTCTCAAGCTCTCATTTTGTCAATCTTTGAGAAAAACTCCCGACTTATCCGAATTCAAAAGCTTGGAGATTTTGACCCTTACAAGATGTAACAATCTAGAAGAGATTCATCATTCTATCGAGGATATCAAGACCCTCGTCTCATTGGACGTTAGTTGGTGTAAAAAACTGAAGAAGCTATCGGGACAAGTAGGTAGGATGGAAGAATTGAGGGAGCTCTTCTTAAATGATACTGCTATACAAGACATTCCTATTCCGAGAGATTGTTTGATGAAGTCGGAGAATGCCTCCTATGAAGATCTTGCTCAACTTCCAGAATCTATGAACTCGATCGGAAAGTTGGCATCATTGACTGAACTAAACCTATCCGGAACAGGGATTGAAGAATTACCTAAATTCATTGGTTCTCTGAGAATGCTCGAGACTCTTGATGCCTCTTATTGTGAATTGTTAGCCTGCATACCCAGCTCCATAGGCTCCCTCGTGTCATTGACCGAACTGAACCTATCTAAAACATGGATTGAAAAATTACCTGAATCCATTGGTTCTCTAAGAATGCTCAAGACTCTCAATGCCTCTTGTTGTGAACGGTTAGCCTGCATACCTAGCTCCATAGGCTCCCTCGTGTCTCTACGGTGCTTGTCATTAAATGGATCCTACTTGTTGAGGGAGATTCCAGACACGATCGGAAAGTTGGCATCATTGACTGAACTGGACCTATCTGGAACAAGGATTGAAGAATTACCTGAATCCATTGGTTCTCTGAGAATGCTCGAGACACTTAATGTCTTTTATTGTGTATCGTTAGCCCGCATACCCAGTTCCATAGGCTCCCTCGTGTCTCTGGAGCGCTTGTCATTAGGGAGATCCTACTCGTTGAGGGAGATTCCAGACTCGATCGGAAAGTTGGCATCATTGACTGAACTAAACCTATCTAGAACAAGGATTGAAGAATTACCTGAATCCATTGGTTCTCTGAGAATGCTCGAGACTCTTTATGCCTTTTCTTGTGAATCGTTAGCCCGGATACCCAACTCCATAGGCTCTCTCGTGTCTCTGCGGTACTTGTCATTAGCGGAATGCCCCTCGTTGAGGGAGATTCCGAACTCGATCGGAAAGTTGGCATCATTGATTGAACTGGACCTATCTAAAACGGGGATTGAAGAATTACCTGAATCCATTGGTTCTCTGAGAATGCTCAAGACTCTCTATGCCTCTTATTGTGAACGGTTAGCCTGCATACCCAACTCCATAGGCTCCCTCGTGTCTCTGCAGTACTTGTCATTAGTGGGATGCCCCTCGTTGAGGGAGATTCCCAACTCGATCAAAAAACTGGAGGACTCGGGATGCCGGATACGGCGCGATCGCCCGATCTTTCCAGATCTAAACATCTGAAGGCTATTGTGTGTTGAAAAGGGTGCCGTCTGGGGAAATCGCTTGTCATTTGTCATTTCATCCTCGACGCGATACGAGCACCAGAGTTTTAAATTATTTATCTTTCCGCAAGTTCCGCATTTGAAGGTATTTTCTGCTCGCTCGCCAGCCATCTCATAACGTGTTCGTTTTGTTCGCACGGCTGAGTTGAACTTTTCATCTATCTTCTGCTCGCTTCTTCTAATGCTGTGGAAATCACAAGACGTTCGAGAGAAGAAGCAGCTCTTCAAGAAACATCCCTTCGCCTTCGACCCGTAGCCATCTCGGTTTTCTTAGAGGTGGGACGATCGAAATCCCTGCACTCTGGGAATGGCGCGAATTCGCTCGCTTTTCCTCGATTGCTCGAATTGGTTTCTTTCCATTTTCTTTCTTCTTCCTTTTTTTCAATTGTTCCGCGATATCTCATCGACCGCAATTCTCTCTTTTGTGGATGATTCAGGGAACTTCTGGAGGCGGGAGCACAAGAACACGTCAGGCAAAGGAGGGAGAGAGAGAGAGAGAGAGAGAGAGAGAGATCATGCTGCCGGATTTATGGATGGCGCTCACGATCCCCCCGGGGATTCGTCGGTTTCTGTCGAGGATTAACGAGATTCGCGCCGTTCATCCTGTCACCGCGCGGTCTTTTTTACTCTTCTGCTCGTTATTAGTCATCACCAGCAGTTGCTAACGCCGAGAGAGACGAAGCATCGTTACATCCGGGCGGTGGCGGAGATGCGGCTGCGGCGGCGGCGGCGGCGGCGGATCCGCTGAGCTGGGGAGGTCGGGTCGGGCCAGCAGGGGAGTTTCACTTGAAGGTGCTTCGGATCTCCTCCGATTCGCTCTTCCGTCGGTGCGCGTTCAGAGAGGAGAGAGGACAGGAGCGGAGAGTTCCTCGCGAGCGAGGGGTTCGCCCAGTGCTCTTCCTCTCCCCTTCTTTTCCTTCCCCTTTGGGGCGCTCCACAGCGATTTTTTGCCGATTTTCTCGAGCTCATCTTCCGATTTCTGCGTGCGGATCGAGATGGGTTGGTTCTTCTGATTGGATCGTCCTTTGGCCATTGTGGTGCTGATTCGCCTGGTTAGTTCTTCTTCTTCTTCCTCTTCTTCTTCCTTGAATGATGGAAGGTTGGGGTTGATATTCCCCGTGGAAGTTTAATGGTGGCGCCTGTGTTTATGTATGTATACAAAGAAAAATATGTCAAAATAGCAAATACATTAGCCTGATGATATCCTTTCTGGCAGGGTACTTGAATCTACACTTGCTTATGAAGTGAAAATTGATTGATGTCGGGCGAGTCTTCATCGCCTCAGTAGCAACAAATTGAGTTTCCACCATAACCCGCTTAGCTGGTAGAAACTTTTTGGAGCAAAAGGCAAAGGCGGAGAAAATCGCCTTTTATCCCTGAACAAGTACGGGTTTTTTGTATTGCCTTTAGCCGTTTATGCACCATTGCTATGATTGGTTTTCTGATCGATGGATTTCGCTGGTTCGTTCGTGCTTAGATCGCCAGGATCATATCCGTGCACATATCCTTTCCGGGAAGATCATCCCCCGAGTTTTTGATGCAGATCCTTCCATAGAGAAGAAAAGAGCCTAAAGAAGGTGAAGATACTGTGGAAGAAGTGCCAGCTGATATTCCGTCGCTTCTGGAGTTGAAATGGATGTAGTATAACTCGCGACACGGTAAATTGGTGTTCTGCTTTTTCTAATGTTGTGTCCACTGTCTTTTTAACTAGTTTGTTCTTGCCGATCAAGCGCCACCTGGTGTTCAGGTTGTGGTTCAAACCACAAACTTGTATGGCTTTATATATCTGGCACAAACTCTTCTTCCTTTCTAGCTTTATCACAAACTCTCGACGTTCCAGATGTACTTGATGGATTTGAACTCGCATCTCAGTATACCCCGCATTTATGTGGTTAATGATGTAGGTGTAGGTATTACTCGCTTAAGAATGTTTACCTTGCGATTTGTCAATACTAGAAGGCGATATATGAGATTCCATCAGCGAAGGGCAACACGGAGCAGTAGATACCGGTGAAGCTCTTTACTTGTTAAGTCTTCACTGAGTTTTTCAAGGCACAGCTGTTCATTCTGTGATTTAATTAAATGCAGGTTCTAAGGAAAATCTGCTGGTACTTGGTTCTATCACCACCTGATCCTATGCAGTCAAGCCTTCTTAATGCCACTTTAGAGGATAAACATCTCTCAGAAATTCCCCAATTCAGGTACCATCTTTGAATTGTTCTAGGTAATTGGTTGTACATTTTGCAATATCTCGATAATGTGCCATAGAATTTGGTCAACCATGCCTCTGATAGTTTAATGCAGGTTGCTGCTCAAACAATTGGTCACGGTGGAGGTTATCCAACGGACTCCTCTTTAAAGCACTTTCAAAGATGAATTTGAGAATGAGATAACATGCTCGGAGGTGCATTTGTTGAGAAGGCAGCAGAAAATCTTAGACAGAGAATCATTGAACGTGTAATTACAGGTCTTTGCCGTTTTTCTTCTTTTCATTGGATCATCATCAAGATGAGACTCGGTCCATTTTCTGCAGAATATTATTGTCGTTTCAAAGTATTACTCTAGGATTACCTTAGAGAGACTTGCAGAGCTGTTATGTGTCAGTATCCAGGTCTGATTATGTGGAACATTTGTTTATGTTCTTTATCAATGTCACTCTTCCTGAATGATTGCCTGGACCCCTCATTTAACCCTGAGCAGCCTCTCTGCCAGTGATCCCTGGTTGGGGCATGGTTGCTGGACTTGGATATAAGTTCCAAAATATGTGTAAAAGAGGTTTTGGTGCCTTGAATAGCCAAAGGCTTGTCATGGATTTGAGAATGTTTTCTTCATAGTTTTGTTTCGTGAACATTTCTGACCGACATATATGTGGACACTTGGCTTAGCCAACTTCTGCTCATAAATTTGTTGTAGCTGTAAGTGTTATTGTCTGGCATTGTGAAACCATTTCTTGTCCCATGGAGCTTGAAATTCTAACGCACTCTAGAAGGGTGGGAGGAGCTCTGCTATAGTTTGCTAAAGTAACTTTGCAAGCTTTCTTTGCCAGTATTAACACTCACCATTTCCTGTGTTGCAATAGTATATCTCGCCATTAGAGCTTTCTCAATGTGTTCAGAAATCTATGGAGCTTAATCACTCAAGGAAAAGAGCTCTCATTATGGGGTTCTGTTACTGCTGTTTTAGAGTGCTTTAATTATTCAAATGCCTCAGTTTGTTAATCAACACCTATCATCTGATGAAGAGACTGTGCAATATAATTATACAAGCTTGTATGATATTCTGTCAGCATGACCGGTTAGTTCTATATTAACATTTAGGAAGCTGAGAAGCATCTTCCCGAAATGGGTTTTCCAAATCCCTAGTGGCAAAGATAGACCGGCCGATGAGAGTTGTCTGTTTCCAGACGACAAAGGACAGCAATGACATCTTGAACTCGTGGGCAACAAATCTGGAAAGCAGCTCGATCTTGTTAATAAAAGTTGCCACCAAATCCACAAGGAAACCATGGTTCATATGGCTTCTTTGACAGCTTGAAGATGTTCTTAGTTGAATGATGGATCTCTCTCCCCTTGAGTCTCTCTCTCTGTCTCTCTCTCTCTCTCTCTCTCTGTCTCTCTCTCTCTCTCTCTCGAATAGAGAGAAGCTGAAGAATGCTGTTTCAGATTGTGCTCTGAAGTGGGGACTGAAGATATTCATCATAGAACTATCGTGTAGCTGGCTTGTATTTGGTTTCATAATTCGCAGGGGGACCATATCCGGGCACTTGTTTCGGACTGAAATGATATACTGGATAAAATTTCTGCATAGGAATCTATTTTGGTCTTTTCATATTTCCCCTTTCCCCCCTCATTTTAATTGAAGATTTGCGCGCTTGGAAGGTGCAGAACTTGTACCAACGGAACAGGCATCAGCACAGCTGCACAAGATATGCACTCATTAGGACTGAAATGAGCGCCTTTTTTACTAACTTATGTTTTGCATTACAAATTTTGCTGGTTCTTGTGTTTTTATAACATCGGAGATAACAGTATCTCTCCAGAGTAAAGGCTAACGAATGTTATAACTCTCGCCTCTCGGTCTCTTAGTTTCCCTCTCTCTATTTGCTCTTCGGCTGTTCGTGCGGGGCTTGAGCCATGTTCTGTTGGGGCCTAAAAGACCTAGAAAGCCCACACTAGCCCAAATATACTCAAAGAATGAAAAATAGATTTAAAACACTCAAAAAAGGTTTAGATAAAATAAAACATTGATGTAAAAAAGACCAAGTAAAGTCACTAAGAAGCTTCATATCCTGACGTGTGGCTTTGAACAAAATTTATGAAAGTCATGAGCCGTTAAATTTAGATGGCACAGACTTCTTATGGATGGAACTTTATAAATTTTCAAGTAATATTATGTTAATTGCATGCTACGAACTATTTTGAGTAAGTGTCAGTTTGTCAGTCCATTAATTACTTTATGCTACCTTTGCAGTTTCTTTGATATTGTGTCCTTGCTTTTATTCGAACTCATCCAAGTTTATGTGATCCAAAATTGGTCATCAAGAGGTCGAATATGATGTGAATATACAATCCACTGAATATGATATGATATATGCTATTCACGTAATATCTAGGTCAACAAACGTAACTTATGCAATCAAACATGATACAGGGGTAAATTGAGGGTTGCTCCATTCATCTGTCGAAAATCTTTAGATGCACACTTCTGTTACACTATTTTTGCACTTGATTATGATAATATATCATAATGTCATAGAACAATTTTACCCTAGGTTATGATGTTGTTATATTTAATTAGTATGATGCACCGTAATATTGTACATTACAACATATGTACCATAGAAGTTTTCCTCATCATCCAACCTTTGCTACAATCTAGTGGCCTTCAACACAGCAATCTTTTCATGCTCCAGGTTGATACTGGCAAAGTTTTGATTGAACAATTGCCAACATAAATTAAATGGACAGCTAAGATAAAGCACTTGCATTGAATTGTTGACAAGAGACATGATAAAATTGTTGTGTGTAAAAGCGCGGCACTAGAAATGGCCCTTTCTTGGCCACCGACAGGTTTACTTCCTGCTTGTTTCATCGATCATACACCCATCGGTTGTGGCAGAGTCGCCAACTGATGATAGCTGATTTAGTCCAAACATGACGAAGCCAAGTGCATAGGATTGTCATATTTTCAAGCAGGACCAAACTTGCAAATGCCATAGCGGCTGTAATATGGGCAGATATTATGATCCTGGATATAAACGTTGCGGTCACTCGTCCTTTTTCTGTCTCTTTTACCCAGAAACTTGCTAGTTATCAGGTCTTTTCATCTTTCCTCTTTCCCCCCAACTTTTAATTGAAGATTTTTAGGCTTTCAGGGTCCACAACTTGTGCCAATGGAACAAGTTTCAGCACAAGACGTACACTCATTAGGATTTAAATGAGCTCCTTGTTACTAGATTTTGTTTCCCATTACAAATTTTGCCGGTGCTTGTGTTTTTCTAACATCGGGGATAACATTAGCTCTCCATAGTAAAGGCGGATGAATACTATTTTTTATTTCATTTCACATATGAATTTCTTCTTTGGTGGAGAGAGCCTGTTTCTTTTGGACCCAATCTTGGCTATTAGAAGTTCTAAAAGCCTGTTTCTATGGAGCTTTATTTCATTAAGATAACTGCACATTTTATCTCCTCAAGAGATGTAGTTTCTCTCCAAGTTGATGTTGTGATGTCATTTCCATAAGATACTCTGTTGTGATGTCCTTTCTCTCTAAAGTTTCTTCGACAACTCTGTTAAGATTCGGACTAGATGGAAGTTCTCTTTACATAGTTGCTTTCCATTTTCAATTTACTATTAGTGCTTCCAAGTGGCAACTTCGTAGGACATGTGATTGTGATCCTATAATTGAGACTTCGAGCAACAAGGTTTTACCTGTGTATTGAAACTTTCGACTCCAAATTACTTCTGAATTTGTGTATTACACAACTTATTAGATTTTCCTTTTCTTTTGTTTTTAGATAGCGATCATACAAGATTCCATTTCAAATCACTAGTTGATCATGTGATATAACGTTCAATTTTAATCTTCTTCCTTGTAAGCTTTTGATCATAGAATGGTGAGGTGTGGTTAGTCACTCACACACTAAGCTGTTGAGTTTTTTTTTTAATATTATCTAATTATTTCAGGCTCTGAAGAAGCTTAATACTATGCTAAGAAAAAAAATGCACTTTGGTGGTGGTCGAAAATGTTAACATGAAAAAAAAGCTAAACACCAAATGAAATAAAAAGGAAAATGATACCACTAAATAATTATTCGACTGTAGAGAACCCGTTCGCCAAGAATATCTAAATGTAACACTGAATATATAAACCCAGGATTCCACCCACTCAGAAGGAGCCAGCTATAATGTCTTTGTGAGAGTCCGTGAAAAGGAAAAAGAAGGGTTGACGGAATCACCCGGTGTACATAATGAGATAGATTTAACATAATGCCGTAGCTCAATTAGTCGTTGATTGTGCAAACAAGATCATCGTAATCGTCTAACTTGCCCAAGCAAGGACAGACAAAACCTCCCATATATTCTATCAATCGATTGTCAGTTGGCTCAAAAATGCAATATTCATATTCTGCAGATCATTATTGATATATCAAATGTCCGAATATGCTTGTTAGCTCCATTCACATTGGGATGCGGAGTCCCACCCAATTCCAGTCTTTGTAAAATGTGTGCATTAATCTTCGGTTGACCTTACTCCGAGCATTAGTATTGCTCGTCGGTTTTCTTTTCAATTTCCTATTTAAAAGCAAGTCAAGTCAAGGAGCACATACATAGGTAGGTTCAACACACCTTCCACGTAATGCTGCGGAAATTACACCTGCAATAATTGCCCTTTGCTTTTTATTTTCTAATTGTTGTATTATAGAAAAAGCAAGTCAAGTCGAAGTCAAGTCGTGCTTGCTTTTAAACAAAACGCCAGCATTCGCAATGCTGTGGAAATTACGCATGCAATAGTTTCCCTTTTCGTGCAGCATGCATCGCAGCGGTTCAATTAGTTGAAGAGTCTTGGACCGATGGATGGCAAGAACTCAGCATTGTTCAAACATGCACAGGAGAGAGTGTTGTGATGTCATTTCTCTCTAAACCTTTTGTCATTGTAATGTGTTCGATGCCGACTAGTTTTGACATTTCTCTCAAGTCTTGGCATACACATAGGTAATACAGTGAGAAGCTTGAATTATTGAGGATAATGCGTTTCTTTGATGACTATTAAAAACCCGATTTGATGGAAGTTTTCTTTACATAGTGCTTCCCATTTTCAATTTACTATTGGTGCTTCCAAGTGGCAACTTTTGTTTCTTTGTTTAATTTGTTTTCGCTTTTATCTTCTGGTCGGCGAAGTATAGAAACCATCACATATTTCCTATTGATCTCGACATTTGCTCGATTTCATCACTCCGTTGTTATATGAAATCCCTTTTCTCTTTAGAAAAAGAAGTGACGGGTTTGAATATCGTGTTATAAAGTTAAATGGTAAAAGAGTAACTCCTATGGGAACCATTGAGTAGTTCTTGAGAACATGTTTGAATGGAATAAAAAAAATGATTCACTCCTTAAGTTTTCTATCACACTTTTATGCAGATCTTCAAGTCTAGTAAGTATCAGATGTATGGCAAACTCTCATGGAAGAATGAGAAGCAACTCAAGTGAAAAGTCCTCATCTCTTCCTCACTTTGAAAGCTGATTACTTCATTAATGCTAGTGTGCAGAGCTTTGGATATTTCATATCCTTCCATGTTTTGCAAGTGTACAAAAAGGTTCATGTTGAATACAACCGTCCGAAATTTACATCAACGCAAATAATATAAAAGGGAATATCCACAAATATGTATTAGTGGATTATGAATGTCATGTGGTATGTGTTTTTCAATTTTACACTTGAGTTGATTGAAAAGTTGTCTCGAGAAATAATTTCTAATTAAGTTGAATTTGAGAAATCATAATCCGACTTACTAGCGATAAGTGACTAGCTATGTTTTGTTGTTAGGACTGGTAGATCATTGCCATGCCAGAGAACTTGTGGGTTCAACGACATTGTAGATTGATTTAAAGTCATCACTTGGAGTTAAAGTAGACTGTAAAATGCACGTGAAGGAATTTGAAAAGTACACTTGTAAGAATGATCTAGGTGGAGACGTTTCAGGGGCATTCATGAAAAAATCTGGGTTGAGCGCACCTTAATATTTTAGATATTTGTAGCATAAGTTTTGTCATATTAATCCAATTCGTTAATCAGTTATTGGGATCTTGAGGAGTTGTGTTCACTTATAGCTTGAGACCTATAGATGGACATAAGTGATCACCGACACATTTTCTGAGGTTGCCCTTTCCACACCTTTTAAAAATATTTTGGAAAATAAATGAAAAATAGGGGGAAATTAGGAATTCAAAATGTTTGTGTCGGTATTAGGTGTCAAATATTTATCTGATACGACACTGCATGTGTTAAGATGGTATACTAGTAGCTAAGTATTGCACAAACTCAAATCGACAGGATACAAGTTAAAAAATGTGAAGATGTAAGCGAACCATTTCCAAAGCTGACAATGTTTTTATCTAGTGACAGCAAGGCTCGTGTTGAGTTATCTAACACAACAATGTAAAAACCTATATTGGGATGTTGGGCATTTGATCGGTGTTGGCTATTTGGTATAATTCTTCTTTATAGTTGATACTACAAATTATCCATCCAATCATAACCCTAAATTGGGGCTATGCATATGCATCCTGTACATCTCTAATTCAAGGAATCTGTTTGGACCTTGTCATAGGACATGTGATTCTGATCGTACAATTGAGACTTTGAGTGTCAAGGGTTTTCTCGTGTGTTGAAATTTTCAAATTACTTGATTATGCGATACAATGTTCCATCTTGATCTGTTAATGTATAAGCTTTTGATCCTAGAATAATGAGTTGTGGTTAGTCACTTGCCAACTAAGCCATTGAGCCTTGTTTGTATCCTCTTATCAAGCCAAGAGAAGAGTTTGTAGCTATGAGTAAAGAAGTGAGTATCTGCTCTTACTTTAGGAGGTGTTATAGCCTAAGCTAGTATTTAGAATAGTCAAAACTAAGGGATAAGCACACTAAAAAATTCACGAAAGTGTAATTGAGTCCTTAAATTTTTATAAAGTGCAGTAAAATCCTAAAACTTGTCAAATTGGTGTAATCAAATTCTAAAACTTGTTAGCATTTTCCGTTTGTCAAGTTGGACGGAGTTAATGGAAAGACATGATTACATCAACTTGACAAGTTTTAGAACTTGATTATTTTTTTAAAAAGTTTTATAACTCAACTGTACTTTTGTAATAAGTTTTAGGACTTTTAGTACACTTATCCCAAGAAATAAGCAAACTATATATTTATAATACAGTAGGTATCATGGTAAGCCGTCTCTCTCTCTCTCCTAATGTCAAATAAGCTAATATTTTAATCCTCCTCTATTGTGCTGCAAAAAATTATATTTTGGTGATGAACTCATTGGCCGAGAATGTCCAACATGAAATAAAAAAGTTTAACAAAAGATGACATAAAAAGGAAAAAAGCATCAACGAATAATTATTCGATTGCGGAGAACTGTTGGCTGACAATTTATTAATGCGTCACTGAAAGATAAAATATATAGATAAAATGTTAAAAAAATATTAATTTAAGGAGCGAGAGATAAAAGTGACTCAGGTGGGGGGTAATGACTAGATAATTCTTAAGCATGATGTAGCATAGGAAAATCTAGTTTGAAAAAAATATTTTGGAAAAGATTTATTTTAAAAGTTATTTTTCCGGACAATTCTCTTTTGAAAAAGAAAAAGTTCCACGGTGGGTAGAAAAAAATAATGCGTCCTGCGGACTTTTAATAACAAATTCCTATATAATCCCACGATTGATGCTTTTGTAATGGATTCATGTACATTAGTTTTCTTTTCTATTATTTTATTAATAGAAAAAGCAAGTAAAGTCAAGCCAGTACTGTACCTCAGATTTCAATGAAAGCACCTGCATGGCTCCTTCCGCATATAATACAAAACGTAAGTCAAGTCAATTACGCGTCCATTAATTGTTCTCTCCGTAGCATGCCTCACGGCGGTTCGATCAGCATGAAGTGTCTTGGACCGTTGGATGGCAAGGACAAAGCATTGTTCAAAGCACGCATATTAGAGAATGTTGTGTGTGGGTAATCCAACGTCGAAGGCTGAGAATCGGTGGAGATCCCAGGTTGTGTTGTTTGAGCACTCCTCGGGTAGTCAACTGACTCCTTGCTGCTCTTATCTTTTCCCTGCTTTTAATTGCTCCATTTTCTTCTGATTAAGCAAGAAAGAGTTGCACACATTCAACCGAGTTTAACATATTGCACAACCTTCTTTTTTATTAATTTACCACATTCTCAAGAAAGAGTTGCACACATTCAACCGAGTTTTAAATTTATTGAGTTTTTCCTCCACAAACTCAATATGTTATTGAGCTCTAATTCAGAATTTGGATGGCAATAATTTGAAATACAGTTTACGAATGTGGAATCATAAATTTTACATCGATAAATGGCTAATAAATTCATATTGACAGTCATTTTAAATACATTCATGTTATCGCAAGAATTTCTCTTAAAATATCACTCATACTTAATGGATGGACTATAATCATATTAAAACTCGAACAACGGGAGAAATATATATCCTATTTTTCTGTGAAACTTATCTATAGTTTTTGTAGCTTTTTTCCCACTTCAAAATAAAGATTGGGGCATGGAATGAAAGAATCTCTAAGAAAATTGAAATTATTGTAGCTTATAGAAGTTAAATAAAATTCATTTAATTTGATATTAAAGCAAACTAAGAAATCAATCAAACTATCAACAAAGAAAAGTTGCACTTAATCCAGTCAATAGATACAAATTCATTTAAAATAAAGCTTTTCCTAAGACATAGCGGTGCTTTTTTTTCATGACCTAAGAGCACAATCGTAATTAACTGGCTACCTCGAGAAAACTAGCACAACAATACACTACCAAGACCCCCCATTAAAAATATGTGGTGTTAATAGAAAAATATTGTTGACAAAAACTTTTTTGCATTGATTACATCCTAGATTTCAATTTTTTCTTTCAGGGAGGGATTCATCCATCAAGCATGCCCAATTATTAAAAGCACCATTAAGGAAAAAGAAATACACTTTACAATGTGAAATAATTACATTTCATGTTCTTTCCTAAAATATATTTTGCATTCTCAGAACTTCTGTCGCTCCACCCCGCAAGGGGCGGGTAGACCTCCCCTTGTCAGGGGATTATCTCAAAGAAAGGGCAACTTATGGTAAAATGGATGTTCTTACCTGAGGGATTTGGATAGGAGCATACTTTAAATCGGAATCGTGAGGAGTACTGTTTGATCATTTCTGCTAACTTCAAGTCCTAGTGGTCAGGCCCAAGTGACTATTTACCAAAAACATAGGTCTCCGTATCTAACTGTGCCTTGTTGTTCACTTTCTCACTATCCGAGCTAATCTTATTATATGCATATGTTTGTTTATTTCTTCCATATTGAAACTTGTAAACAGTAAGTTGTCATCCTCGTGAACTACAATGTCCACCCTATTATCATGTATGATTTTTTTTTTCTATTTGTAATACGAGGCAGAACATTCAACATGTTAACAAAATAGATTATACTTTGGAACAAAAAAAAGGAAAAGAAAAGCAATTGGTTGTGATGGAATATTATGTAACAAAAAAATTGGTCAAAGTCATGTTCTTGTAATGCAGTTGGTCATAAAATCCAACCACTCATGACAAACACCTTTAACTAGATAAGTGACAATCTTCACTAAAAAGCTAAGAAAAATAAGAATGTCAACTTGATATAAAAAGTTCGACAAAAAATTAAATAAAAAGGAAAATAGTATCATTGAACAAGTATTCGATCGTGGAGAACCCGTTGGTTGAGAATTTCCAAATGTGACACTCATATAAATATATACATGTAAGAGGTATATGTTAAATGTTGCTAATTATTAATTTAAGGAGAGAGATAAAAGTGGCTCGGGTGACCTTCATTTAAGTTTTAATAAGGCTTGGAATTTCCCTTGCTTTAGGTTTTATGTTGCAAAACGAGAGTTAAACTGCACTTTTGTGCTATCATGGGGATTACAGTGATGAGAAAAATGTAAGTTGGGAAGTAGTTCAATGGAAAGGGCATGTAAATAGTAACCTTTCGCATCTAATTGGGCATAGCATGGGGATTATAGTGATGAGAAAAATGTAAGTTGGGATTTAGTTAACTGGAAAGGCAATTAATTAGTAACTTTTTGCAAATAATTGGGCATTTGAAAAAAAGAGTAAAAAGATCAGGAGGAATCCTAAAATCAAGGCTTTAAGCAGGACATGACAATTATTTCATGGGGGTCTACTATTGTCATGAAAAAATTATTTTGGTGGTCCTATATCTTCGAGCACGACATCAAGGATTTCATGATTCAGGCAAGTTTGCTTGCATGTATATGTATGTAGCGTGTCATAAGTCCATGACAAAACCCCGTGTTCTCCATTTTGGTTGTGTTAGTTATTTTTCCTGGTGGTTTGGGGATTTGTATGCGGTATTCGACTACAGCTTGACAAAGGCGACAGCTTGATTGATTGTTCCCATCTAAAGTTTCTGAGAGCGATTATCTAGTGAGAGCGGTGCAAGTATTAAAATGTGTTTGGACCGTCAAACATGATAGATCTCAATCTCACACCAATCAACATAATGTGCCGTTGCTAATTTTATCAAATGAATAAAGGCTGTTGTAATTGCTTCTCTTGGTCAATTAATAAGGCTAGTTTTTAAAAATTGCTGTTGCCCTGGTTGCTCCCATTTGAATTTGCCCCTTCGAGAAGGACTCATATGTAACACTTTGTCCATTGCATACATGAACCGGAGTTATTATTCAATATCCCTACCGGTACGAGGAATATATTATAATCCGAGTTGGTTAGCATATATGAAGATTTTAATCAACTAGAGGCCTTATTTGGGTAAACAGTCTTATGAGAAGAAAGCAAGGCCATTTTACATTTCATCCTTCCATATTTATGCTTCGATTTTCCGAGGTACTGCCTTAATGCTTTATTTGGGAAGGAGGGGAATAGGAGGAAAATGAAGTAAATTTTTGTAACTTTTGTGAGAAGACGTAAGAGGGAAATTCAAAATTCTTCTCTCTTCCTTTCCTCCATGTATCCAAGCAAAGCACTTTTCCTTTATCAAGATGGTGCTTGCTTGCTAACAAGATCTTTTTTGCATGGAACTTCGCTAGACATCCAATTGATGCACATGATGTGTCAGTATATGTGGCAAAACATGTCATGGAGACGAACACGTGAAGTTGATCCTTGGAAGGCTGAGGTTTCACGTGACATAGCAACTCAGTCATCCAGATACTATTTGTTTCCTTCCTCCTCTAGCGTGTGCTGTCTATTTGTTTTAAGAGGAGGAGGATCTGATGGCACAAAGGAGATTATAGACCAACTAATGGACTAGTTTAAAAAAGAAAGGGATTTTACCACACACAGCTTGAAACAAATAATAAGAGGAGTCCAATGTGTACATATCTAAAGTGCTTGGCATCATGGGCCTGGAATTTTTAATTTTGTCGTGGATTCTCTTTTGCGGGTATGAGCCAACAGCTTTTGTAATCTCTTGAACATCGGAGAATCATAATCACATTCAGGTCCCCACATTCATATAAAAGAACAAGGTGAGCACAACACCTATTGGTGGATGAGGTGATAAGGGTTTTAAGGAAGTTCAATGGAAAACCCGTAAGAAGTTTCTTGTACTTTATGGGAGAAATTCATGGTCACTTCATGACCCTTTCAGGCGCGATTTGCCAAGTGATTTTCGTGGAAAAGGTCTTGAAATTGAAACTGAAACCAGCTCAGCGTATAATATTTGAAAAAATGTTGCACCTAAATAGATCTATTGTCATCCAAAATAAACCAAACATTCATTTCATCATTTAAATAGGCAACGCAAGAAAATATTTCACTAGTGGACTTTACACAACCACATACATGCAATTAAAGAACCGATGTTTAGGCAATGACCCATATTCGATTTTTACTTTTATTAAGCATTTCCATTCCATAAATGAATTAGTAATCTATTTGTTCATGTAAACAGTTATCTAGATGTAGTTGTGATTTCTTTACGTAAAAATCCTCTTTTGAAAATATCAAAAGTCCATCCTTATTGATTGATGTGGGACAAGTTGTGAACAATTTTCTAGAATGGATCAACGGACAAATGAATAAAGTTTAGCCTGAAATTTATCAAAGTGAATAGATAAAGCTCGGCCCGCCATGAGTGAGAGCTATGAATAGTCTAGTATAAATTATGTAGACACGTATTTTTCATGAGAGCATATGCTGAAAATGCATTTGTCCAAGTCTTTAAGTTAGCTTGGGAACTGTTCATGTTAATCCTCCACAACCTCTAACAAAATTCACTACTAACTTCCGGAGATTCTCTGCTCAGCCACACCAATGTCCCAAACTCCTCGCACAGCTTGTGCTTCATATTTCTTTGCCCTTCCGTTTTGCATTCAGCAAGGTGATCGTGGGGTCATGCTCGCTTCACCTTCCCATTACAATTCCCCGACAATTCGACTTATTAATGGAAAAACAAATCCAGTCAAGTCGTGCGGGATCTCAAATTTCAATCAGAACACCTGCATAGGTTCCATGCACCTTCGCATGATGCTGACGAAATTACGCGTGCAATAACTCAGCATTCTTAAGCTCATTGTTCAAGCGCACAAAGTAGAAACAGCAAGGACTAAGAGCATCTTCATTGCAAGTTGGTTTTCTTTTCTACTTTTTTGTTAAAAGAAAAAGCAAGTCAAGTCAAGTCAAGAAGCACCTACATAGGTTCCCCGAAACTTCCGCAAAATGCTGCGGATATTATGCGTGCAATAACTAAGCATTCTTTAACGCACTCAGCAATCAGCAGTGTTCAAGCGCCCCCAGTAGAGAAAAGGGGTTCACAGGGAAGGTCACCGGTGAGGCCAATGCCAGTGTCAGTGAAAGTATGGAAACCAACGTAGTTGGCATCATAGATAATAAATAGAGGACAACGGGACGACGAGGTTTGTGGAAGGAGGAGGAGGATGAATGGGAGGCGTAAAAAGAAGTGAATGACCTACAAGAAAGAGACGAGTGGGAGGCGTGAAAGGAAAGAAAAAGAAGGAAAGTGGGACCCATATGGAGAAAAAGAATAAACAAAATAAAAAGAGTTGACCAAATAAAAAAATAGGATCATATAAAAACTGTACCAGAATTGGTGGGCTTCAAAGGGATAAGATGGTCAAATAAATAAAAAAAGAAAAGAGACTAATCAATAGGAGTGGAAAAAGCGCGACTTTTAATTAAATGAATAAAGACAGTTGTAATTTCTTCGCTTGGTCAAAATAAAGCCAAATTTTATAACTTGATGTTGCCTGCTTGCTCCTATTGAATTTGCCCCTTCAAGAAGGACTCGCATGTAAGACTTTTGCCATTTTGCACAAACCAACCCGAATTGATATTCAATAAGGGGAATTTTCCTGTTCATATTGCCAATCTATATTTATACAATTTCTTGCAAGTACGAGGAATAATATTGTAATTCGAGTTAGTTAACATATATTAAGAATTTAATCAACTTGAGGCATTATTTGGCTAAACAGTCTTATGAGAAGAAAGCAAGGCCGTTCTATATTTCATCCTTCCATATTTATGCTTCGATTTTCTGAGGTACTGGCTTAGTGCTTTATTTGGGAAGGAGGGGAAGACAAGGAAAATGAAGTAAATTTTTGTAACTTTTGTGAGAAGACATGCGAGGGAAATTCAAAATCCTTCTCTCTTCCTTTTCTTTATGTATCCAAGCAAAGCACTTTTCCTTTATCACAACGGTGCTTGCTTGCTAACGAGATCTTTTTCGCATGGAACTTTACTTGACATCCAATTCATGCGCATCGGCCTTTACCACAAGATGTGCCGATGAACAATCGATGTGTCCGTTTACGTGGCAAAACATGTCATGGAGAAGAACATGTGAAGTTGATCCTTGAAGGCCGAGGTGTCGCGCAACCTAGCAACTCAGTCATCCAGATACTGTTTGTTTCCCTCCTCCTCTAGCTTGTGCTATCTATTTTTTTTAAGAGGAGGAGGATCTGAAGGCACGAAGGAGATTATAGATCAACTAATTGACCTGTTTAAGAAAGAAAGGGACACATTGCTCGCTTCTGAGACTGAAAGGAATAATAAGGGAGAGGGGTACCGATGGCCATGTGAGCTTCAAGTTTCCAATTAGTACATAATTAAAGTGCTTGGCATTTTGGGCTTGGAATTTTCTGTTTTGTCGTGGATTCTCTTTTATCGGTCTGAGCCCACAGCTTTTATATTCTGCTGATCATCAGAAAATCATAGTCACATTCAGGTCCCCACATCCATATGACAGAATAAGGTGAGCACAGCACCGATTGGTGGATGACGTCACTACAAAAAAATAAGGATTTAGCCACAAAAAATTATCCACAAAAAATTTTTCGTGGCTAATTTGCCACGGATTTTGCGACGAAAACTAAATTCGTCACTATAGCCACGAAAAATTTATCGTGGCTAATTTGCAATGGAATTTGCCACGAAAAATTTATCGTGGCTAATTTGCCACGGTATTAGCCACGAAAAAATTTTCGTGGCAAATTAGCAACGAATTTAGCCACGAAACTTTTTCGTGGCTAATTTTCGACGAAATTTGCAACGAAAATTTTGCGTGGCTAATTTTTGTGACCTAATTTGTAACGAAAAATTTTTCATGGCTAATTTTGCGACGGAATTTGCCAAGAAAAGTTTTTCCGTGGCTACTTTGCGACGGAATTTTCCACGAAAAATTTTCCGTGGCTAATTTGCGATGGCAAAAAAAAAATCATCACTAATTTTGCAACGGAATTTGCTACGAATACGGAATTCGTCGCTAAATTTGTGACGGTAAATAACTTTCGTTATGTCCCAACCCATCTCCAATTTCTCTCTCTCTCTTGATTCCTCATATCCCGCTCGCTATTCTCCCTCCCTCTCCCTCTTTCGTTTTTCTCGAGAAATTTCTTTGCACTTGCGCAAATCAGTCTCGGTAAAGCTTTTTCACTAGTAAGTATCGTGACTAATTGGCTTTGTCGCAAAACTATTCATAACTGGATTCAATTTTTTTTTTATTTTATTGACTTTTTTTTCTTTTTCTATTATTTTCCTAACTGGTTCCCCGGTTGCCGGGCGCCGGACCGGCGACCGGCGAGAACTCGCCGGCCATGGGCGAGATCGAGCAGCCTCGCCATGGCTGCTCATGGGATCCAAAGACAAGAGTACGAAGTTGGCCAGCATAATTCATAAACGGGTATAATTTTCACACTCAAGCATATTGAATAGGAAAATCGATAATGAATAGTGGTGTGTGTGTTCGGTCATCCAATGGTGATAGTTCACAAGATGATTTTTATGGCTTGTTGGATGAAATCATAGAGATAGAGTACCATGGACCATTAATGCGGGTTGTGTTATTGAATTGCATATGGTTTAACCCTGTCAAAGGAATGAAGGTGCATACGAAATTTAATATGATTGAAATAAATCACAAAAAAAAGTATATGAAATATGAACCATTTGTGCTCGTATAACAAGCAATTCAAGTATATTATACATCATATCCTAGTTTGAAACGTGACAAAGCTGATTGGTGGGCTGTATGTAAAACAAGAGCACGAAGAAAAATCGAGGAACACTAGAAGGATACAACATATCAACAAGAGAAAGTTTGTAACACGGTTGAAACTGAGGAATATAACATTCCAAATTTACGAGATCCATGTGGAGTAATGATAGATGTAGATCCAATTGAAATTCGCGAATCAAATTTAGAAGGTATTGCAGAATCTGATTTTGAGACAGACGATGAAGATGATAATGATGATGCTCATGAAGAAGATGAAGGTGAAGAGGAAGATGAAGGTGAAGATGAAGACGAAGGTGAAGGTGAAGGTGAAGATGAAGACGAAGATTATGGTTTTTGAGACTTTTTAATAATTACGTGTACTTGTTATTATTATTACGACAAATGTTTATTGTTGTTGTCATAATCATTGTTGTTGTTGTTGTTGTTGTTGTTGTTGTTATTATTATTATTATTATTATCGTTATTAATAGGGTTAATACGTGGCTAATTAGCCATGTATTTAGCCACGAAATAAAAGTTTCAATGAGTTTTCGGACTTTATTTTATTTTCGTGGCTAAATACGTGGCTAATAAAGTTTTGATGATTTTTCAGACTTTATTTTATTTTCGTGGCTAAATATGTGGCTAATTGGCCACGAATTTAATTTGTGGCAAAATTCGTGGCTAATTAGCCACGTATTTAGCCACGAAAATAAAAGTTCCAATGAGTTTTCGGACTTTATTTTATTTTCGTGGCAAAATTCGTGGCTAATTAGCCATGAATTTAATTCGTGACAACATTCGTGGCTAATTAGCCACGTATTTAGCCACGAAAATAAAAGTTCCGATGAGTTTTCGGACTTTATTTTATTTCATGGCCAATTAGCCACGTATTTAGCCACGAAAATAAAATAAAGTCTGAAAAATAATCGAAACTTTATTTTCGTGACTAAATACGTGGCTAATTGGCCACGTATTAAATTCGTGGCAAAAGTCGTGGCTAATTAGCCACGTATTTAGCCACGAAAATAAAAGTTTCGATGCGATAGCAGACTTTATTTTATTTTCGTGGCTAAATACGTGGCTAATTGGCCACATATTAAATTCGTGGCACAATTTGTGGCTAATTTAGCCACGAATTTTGCCACGAAAATAAAGTTGCGATGAGTTTTCGGACTTTATTTTATTTTCGTGGCTAAATACGTGGCTAATTGGCCACGAATTTAATACGTGGCAAAATTCGTGGCTAATTAGCCACGTATTTAGCCACGAAAATAAAAGTTCCGATGAGTTTTCGGACTTTATTTTATTTTCGTGGCTAAATAAGTGGCTAATTAGCCACGTATTAATTTCGTGGCAACGTTCGTGGCTAATTAGCCACGTATTTAGCCACGAAAATAAAGTTTCGATGAGTTTTCGGACTTTATTTTATTTTCGTGGCTAAATACGTGGCGAATTAGCCGCGAATTAAATTCATGGCTAATTAGCCACGAATTTTGTCACGAAAATAAAATAAAGTCCGAAAACTCATCCAAACTTTTTTTTGGTGGCTAATTAGCCACGAATTTTGCCACGTATGTAATCCGTGGCAAATATTTCCGCTCAATGACGCCAAGAAAATTTAGTCGAAAAAATTTTTGCACGCAAAACATAAAAATGAAAAACCCTTCTTAGAACAAGAAGCCCCCTCTTCAGAAACACCACTCGCTTCCCCTCTTCAAAAATCCTAACAATCATCTTCATCTTCATCATCTTCTCTTGCAATTGTCTACCCCCAAAAAAACTACCCCAACATCACTCGCTTGGCTCATTCAAGCAATTGCTCTGTTTTTCCGTACTTCCTGTGGCTAGCTGGTGTTCGCTTCGCTACATCACCTCTAGCTTTTGAGGCCTTCGTCACTCCGGCGCGACTGCAGTCGGCTCTTGCTTGTCGTTCGATTTTTTTCATCTCTTGTGACTCACCAGCTCTCTCTCGGCTCTCAATTCACTCTCCCGTCCGCCTGGTGAGTCTCGTACGATCGTATTTTGTCACTCGTCTCCTCGCCAGAGCTCGATTAGGTGGCCCTCGCGCAGATCAACGAGCATCCCTCCCGATCTGCGTGAGGGCCGCTCAGGCGAGCGTTTGTAAGGTAACTGAAGTTGTAATTTTTTATCATCACATAGGGAATCGCTAGTTCCATATGGGTTTTGCTATTTGTAGCTGGGGTTTATTTTTATTGTCATTTGGCAAGAGGAGGTGGTTTTTGCTGGAAATAGCAAGACCTTGCCTGTGAAAGCTTTGGCAGTTTATGATTCCTATGAACGTTGTCCTTAGTACAAGCAAATGGGTCCTTATTTTTATGTCTCTGATCTCTCTCTCTCTCTCTGGCCCGACATTGGGACTTGCATCCGTGGGTGGAGGAGAAGTATAATTGTTCTTGAATCTGCTCCACTGAAGTTTTGTATTACTAAAGCGTGATCAGATCTTGTTTTTTCTTCTTTCCTATTAAATTTCTTTCTCGGTATCTTTGTTGGTTGATGACATTGCCCGGGTGATAAGCAAGAAGAGCGCTTTAGTTGCATTTCTGACTGTTCATCATTATTATTAAGATATAATAGTTGGGGCCAGTCAATGTGCTTCTCGTGTTGTTTAACTTTGAGCTAAAAGAGTATTTTCCAGATCTCCCTTTCAGCGCTGCGCTCCAGCTGAGTCATGCTCTCCTTTTCCTTGCACCAGTGGGTGTTTAACGTTCAAATTTTTCATTCTGGTATTGCATATACATGCATGGTCATCAAAGGAAGAGCTTGCTGAGAAGCAAGAGGTCTTCTTTTTCTTCTTCTTCCTATGGTGCTTGTGAAGCAGCACTGCAGATCTTGGCACGTGGTGAAAGTAAATCGTTCATGGGCTTATTGTTAGCTTATGAAGTAAATCGATCACGGGTGATTTCACAAAATACTTTCTTGGTCTTATGAACTTAGGATTTCCAAGAAGGCATTGGAGCACCTATATTTCTCTTGACATCTCAAGTTGGTGGTCTAGGCCTCACCCTTACAAAAGCAGACCGTGTGATTGTTGTCGATCCAGCATGGAATCCAAGGTACTATTGCTTATTTGATTGTCGGCCATGAATTCAACTACTTTTGCAAGTACATGAAAGAGGAAAGAAGAAAAGAATTTCTTTTTTATGTTATATTGTAAGGGCATATTCAATGCCATTCCTTTATTATGGGACTATTAACTGTTCCACAACTTTTAAGTACGAATCTGTGTACCGTTTGAGTTCTAACCCATACTTGTCATGGGTAATATCATTATGGTAGATGATACAAGTTCTTACCCAACTTTAAGCTTCATGCTGCTATGCTAAATAACGTTTCATGGTACCAATATCATTGAACTAATGATGCAAAGACACATGTAAGGAACATCATGTCAGCCTTGACTTGATCTATTCATCAATTTTGACGCAAGTTAATTTGATCCCCCCTTAGTTGACTCATAAAACAATATGACGGAGCAAAAATTAAACTACCATTTTAGTGATATAATCTTATGTTGTTTTTAGCATACTTCCTGGAAGGGAAGGTACTTTCTTGACATTAACTTCTACTGTGTACTTGGAGAAACTCATGGCACAATACAAGTTTGTGCTTACATTCGTTGTTATTTATTTTCTGATGTCCTAATAGTGTCAGCATTTACTGCAAATTCTTCTGGTTCTTTGGTAAAAAAAGGTGTATTTATTACTTTAAACCTATGCTTGGTTTTGTTTGGGGGGGGGTGCAATTTTTCCCATCCATTTTCCCTCCCTTCTTTTCTCAAACATAGCTTAGACAGTTTGTAGCTGTTTTCATATATGAGTAAAGAAGCAGATCTTGAGCATATTTCTGTTAGTTTACGTGTGCATTTCTTATTGACAGTATGGATAACCAAAGTGTTGATCGCGCCTATCGAATTGGACAGATGAAGGATGTCATTGTGTATAGGTTGATGACATGTGGAACTATCGAGGAGAAGATATACAGAAAGCAGTTTTTGTATTGTTCAACTATGCTATGGTCTCAATTGGTGCGATGGAAAGATATTTTCGGGGCTTGTATGCAATTTAAGATAAGAGAAATGACTTAAGAACTGTTATGGTAAACAATGTTATTATCATGGAGCAGATGTTACTATGAAATGCTACAATCAGGAGCTTTAGGTGTTTCACTAGAATTCTTTGGCTTTCGTGTGTTGATGAGCACAAACGACGCATGCCTCAGAAGTACTGGATATATCTGCTACTCCATTCGTCACTGCACGCGTTATCAAATGAACAATCAAGACAAGATTTCTTTTCTAGTTTTCTCATAAAAAGATAGTATCTTATATAATGCATTCACATTTGTTCTTTTATGAGTGAGTGGCTCACTATATTGTATAAGTAGTGTATTGCAAACATGCAATACTTTCTCAAGGGCATGGAAACCACATAGGATGGAATGTGCCATGATACCTGTCATTTTATTGTGGGGCGTAAATTCGGAAAATGTGCCGATTCGGAGGGCTATTTATGTTGGAACTCCACTATTGTAGATTCTTTTCGGAGCTACGGTACCTCCATCATCATGCAGCAATTGATTCAAGCATAGGCCTTAATCAATGTTAAATATATATTTTAGCAATTAATTTTGCTGCTAATTAGATTTAAAATCGAAATCGTCCCTAAACAATATTTGTCGCAAACTTACTGACAAAAAAAAAATTCCTGGCAAATTAGCGACGAATTTTGCCACATAAAGATTTCGTCGCAATTTAGGGACAAAAAAAAAGTGTCTTTGCAAATTAACGACGACTTTTGCCACAAATACAATTTCGTGGCGAATTAGCGACGAAATTTGCCACGAATAAATAGCGACGAATTTTAGTACGAATACAGTTCGTGGCAAAATTAGCGATGAATTTTACTACGAATACAGTTTGTGGCAAAATTAGCGACGAATTTTGCCATGAAGAAAGCTCATGGCAACATTAGCGACGAATTTTGCCACGAGTAATTAGCCACGAATTTTGCCATGAATACAGTTCGTGGCAAAATTAGCGATGAATTTTGCCACAAATAATTAGCGACGAATTTTGCTACGAATTATAGTCGTGGCTAATTTTGCCACGAATAATTAGGGACGAATTTTGACACGAATACAGCTCGTGGCAAATAGCGACAAATTTTGCCACGAATAATTAGCGACGATTTTTGCCACGAATAAAGTTCGTGACAAATAGCGACGAATTTTGCCACGAATTAGCGACGACTTTTGCCACGAAATTTATTCGTGGCAAATTAGCGACGATTTTTGCCACGAATAAATTAGTCACGATTTTTGCCATGAATTATATTTTCGTGGCTAATATAGCGACGAAAATTGCCACGAAGTTTTTTTCGTCGCAAATTAGCGATGAAAATTGAAATTTTTTGGTTGCAAAAATTTGCGACGCCGTATTAGCCACGAATTTTTTTTCGTGGCTAATTTCGTCGCAAAATCTTTTAACCACGAATTTTTCTAATTTTTTCGTGGCAAAATTCGTGGCTAAAACCTTGTTTTTTTGTAGTGCGTGACAAGGGTTTCAAGGAAGTACAATGGAAAACCCGTGGGAAGTTTCTTGCATTTTATGAGAGCAAATTCATGGTCACTTCATGACCCTTTGTGGTGTGATTTGCCAAGTGATTTTCGTGGAAAAGGTCATGAAGTTGAAGCTAAAACCAACTGGATGTGCACCTGAATAGACTTGTTGTCATCCAAATTAAACCAAACATTCATTTCATCATTTAAATAGGCAATGGAAGAAAGTAATTTCACAAGCGAGGTTTACACACCGACATACATGCAATTTAACAACCGATGTTTAGGCAATGACCCATATTTGATTTTTACTTTTAGCAAGCATTTCTATTCCATAAACAAAGTGATATTTTATTTATTCGTGTAAACAGTTATCTAGATATAGTTGCGATTTCTTTACGTAAAAACCTTCTTTTGAAAATATCAGAAGTTTACTGATTGATGTGGGACAAGTTGCGAACAATTTCCTAAAATTAATGGATCGATCAACAAATGAATAAAGTCTAGCCCGACATTTATCAAAGTGAATAGATAAAAGGTCGGCCCACTACGAGTGAGAGTTACGAACAGTCTAGCATAAATTATGTCAAATCGGATTTTTCATAGCAGTGGAACGGGTTTCAATTACAGGTGCAGGTGATAACAGATGCTCAAAATGCATTTGTCCAAGTCTTTAAGTTAGCTTTGGAAATGTTCATGTTGATCCTCCACAAGCCCTACCGAAATTCACTACTAAATTCCAGAGATTCCCTGCTCAGTCACACCAATTCCCCAAACTCCTTGCCCAGCTTGTGCTTCACATTACATTCCCCTTCCATTTTAGCATGCAGCAATGTTATCCTGGTGTGATGCTCGCTTCACCTTCCCATTACAATTCCCCGAAGATTCCATTTATTAATGGGAAAGCAAGTCAAGTCGTACTGGATCTCAAATTTCAATCAAAGCACCAGCGTAGGTTGCACGCAGTGGCACCTTCCGCTTAATGCTGACGAAATTACGCGTGCAATAACTCAGCATAGTTCAAGCAGTCGGCATCGTTCAAGCGCGCACAGTTGAAAAAGCAAGGACTTTTCTTGTTTTTTTGGTCTGTAGAAAAAGCAAGGACTAGGAGCATCTTTAATTCTTTATTGCAAGTTGATTTTCTTTTCTACTTTTTGTTAAAAGGAAAAGCAAGCCAAGTCAAGAACCACTTGCATAGCTTCCCCGCAACTTCCGCATAATGCTGCGAATATTACTCGTACAATAACTCAGCAGCCTTTAAGCACTCACAAATCAGCATTGTTTAAGCACGCACAGTAGAGTGTTGTGTGTTGGTAATCCAACGTTGAAGGCTGAGGATTGGGGGAGATCATAGCAGTGGGTGGGTTGTTTTGTTTGAACACTCCTCAGGTAGTCGACAACTCCTTGCCCTTCTCTGTGTCCTGCTTTGATTGCTCCATTATCTTCCGATGAGTTTTCTGAGAGTATCTACTTATGTTTAATTGTAGCTCCGAGTTTGAGTCCCGCGAGACATTTCTACTATTCCCAGATCTGGGATTTCCATATTTCTCTCCTCTGTTTCCTGCTCCATCAATCTCTTTTACAATCGTCTCGAGATGAAGAGAAAAGAACCTACTCATTCAGAAGATCCGATCTGCAGGGGGTCTTCGTCATCGACCTCTCCACATGTAGGTGATTATGAAGGCGAAACCAAAAGGCCAAAAGGAAATCATTACGAAGTGTTCTTGAGCTTCAGAGGGGAAGACACTCGCAAAGGCTTCACTGATTATCTCTATACTAGCCTTGTCGAGGCAGGAATTTACGTGTTTAGAGACGACAATGAGCTCCGTGTTGGTGAGGAAATTGGTCAAGAGCTTATTTGCAACATTAAGCAGTCCACGATCTTGATCCCGATTATCTCTGAGAACTATGCTTTCAGCAAATGGTGCCTTCGCGAGCTGGCTCTGATGTTGAAGTGCAAGAGAACCAAAGGGCAAATAGTACTGCCCATATTTTACAAAGTGAAACCCTCACAAGTGCGCCATCTTACAGGGAGATTCGAAGATGCTATCAAGGCACATAAAGAGAATAGGGACAAAATGTTTTTGAAGGAATGGAAAAAAGCGCTCAAAGAAGTGAAGGAATGGGAAGAAGCGCTCAAAGAAGTCGGTTCTTTGAAAGGATGGGAATCGGAGAAAATTGATAACGGGTACAATTTTTCTCCACTAAATTATTGTTTAATTTCTCACAAATACATCTTTTTTGAAAAAGAATATTTATATCCCCTCCTATGCTAAAATTCATTATTATTTGATAGGCATGAAGGAGCATTGGTCAAAATTGTTGTCACAAAAGTTATGAGCGAGTTAAAAAGAACTTTTCAGTTAATTATTCCCCAACAGTTGGTTGGAATTGATGATCATATCAAAAACATTATGAGCTTCATTGATGCTAAATTCAACGGTACATGGATTATCGGAATTCATGGAATGGGCGGTATCGGTAAGACGACTCTTGCAAAGGCATTATTCAATGAACTCTCCGGTCATTTTGAGAATTGTAGATTTGTGGCAGATTGTCGGGAAACATATAAGCGCGAGGGTATTAAATGCCTACAAAAGCAACTCATATCTGGCCATGGAAGTTCATGTGATGTGTCTAATGTGGACGAGGGAATCAGTCTCATCAAATCTAGATTTGAACATAAGAAAGCACTCATTTTTCTTGATGACATAGATGATGCTGTTCACTTGAAATATTTGGTCGACCGTGGTTGGTTTAAAGCAGGAAGTATAGTCATCATAACAACTAGAAACAACGATGTTCTTGGCCAAGTTAGTGCAGACCACATGTACCAACTCAATGAGTTGTCTGTGGATCAATCATTGATTTTATTCAGTAGACATGCATTTCGACAGGATTCTCCTCCGAGTGATTATGAAGTTATCTCTCGTGATGTCGTATCTACTACCGACGGGCTTCCCTTAGCTCTTGAAGTTATAGGCTCATTCTTATGTGGAAAGACACAAGGAGTATGGAAAGATACATTAAAGAAATTGAAAAAAGTGCCTCATAAGAAAGTGCAAGAGACATTGAGGATAAGTTACGACGCATTAGATTATGAGGACCAACAGATATTTTTGGATATTGCATGTTTTTTTATCGGATCATCTAAACAATATCCGATTTATATGTGGGAAAGCTGCGATTTTTTCCCGGGGAAAGGGATTGAAGTATTGAGTCTCATGTCCCTAATTAAAATTGATGAAGATGGCTATCTAATGATGCATGATCAATTGAGAGATCTTGGAAGGGAAATTATCCGTCTAGAAAATCCAAAGGAGCCTCAAAAGCGTAGCAGATTATGGATTAATGAGGAAGCCGAAGATGTGCTTGACAGCAACAAGGTAGAGTTTTCTATACTTTATTTAAATTAGTGGATGTGAGTCCATCTTCTCTCTCTTGTTCGAGATAAAAATTATTGTCAATCCTGAGTTCCCAAATGCCGCTTCTATAGGCAAAAGAGCTCTTTCGGTTAATTGTTGTTCTTGCCTGATTATAGGACATAATTAAGGAGCAACTTCTTGGTTATATATATAGTTGACGAGGACACTCTCTTTGGTAATTTCAATGCAACAGCCACGCTATAGAAATGTAATGTTTGATAGAGCATTTTCAGAGAAAACCTAGCATCTATGAATTCTTGCGAGTCTGATGCACAGTTTGATGTTGGTAGCCATGCTTTTCCCACACGTGTGTCTGATGCATAGTTTTTGATCTTTGGATTCTTCTTTTGATTTCTTGCGAGTCTTTTCTTTCTTTTCTTTTACTAAGGTATTGACTTCTTATGAGTCGTTTGCTATGATAAATGGGACCTCCATTCATTTGTGACAATTAGCTATCTCGATTCCTGTATTTTTCAAATTGGATTAAGCACAAATTTAGTCTCCCAAGTATAAATGTTTGTGCGATTTAGTCCCCTATCTATTTTTTTTCGTTCAATATAGTCCTATATGTTTCAAATTTGTGCAATTGAGTTCTTTGTCATCAACTGTTAGTTAACACCGTCAATTTGCTAATGTGGCTTTTATAATTATTCATGACATATGCCCAATCGTGTACTATAATGCTCTAAATAAATAATATTTTCGTTCTATAGACATTTCATAATAGTGGGTAATTTTTTTTCTATGAATTTGCTCACTCTTTTTATTTTTATGTGACAATGGATATTCCTATTAATCCCTTGATAACATTTATTTGCCGAATATAGCTATCGTTGTATAATAATGATTTCAGCATTGCTCAACTTTTAGTGAGCATCTTATTTAGAAAAGATTTAGTTAATAAAATAACATCAATAGTTTCTAAACTTTAGCCCAATGTGCAATATCATCGTCGGACTTTTAATTCGTTTAATGTGGTACTTGAACTATTCCTAAATGCTCAATGCAATCGTTTTGTAATAGTTAGATTTAATTCAAAATAAATTGTTTTTACAATCAGAGATAGGTCTTATCACTTTGTAATAGTTAGATGTAAGTCAAAATAAACTTTTTTATCATTAGATCTAAATGTGAAGGTTGTCCATTGTCACGTCAATTTTAAGAGGGCATATTTATTGGCAAAAAAGCGGGAAATTATATTTTATTGATTAGATTAATATGCGTAGTATCAAAAAAAGTGGGTGAATTCAAAGCAATGGCTTATTCCGATACCTTTAGGTTTAATTTTTGTTGTCGTCTAAATAATATGATTTTGAATGTTGTGTGATGATTAATATCCATTATTAGCATGAAAATCAAAAGGTACGCAACTAAAAGCAATCATAACATATGGATGATTTGTACAAGCATGTGCAAATGTGATGAGTATCTTTAATTAAAACAGACTAAATAGAAACATTGAGATGCAAAATATAACGAAGTAAGAAGGGAATGTAGAACACGTACGTACTTTTTGCGATGACATTTTCATTTTCATTTTGATATTGAGAATTGCGAACAAGGCACCCCAGGAAAAAAAAAAGAGGGGTGGGGGGGGGGGGGTGGGTTTGTATTGTACAATTGGGATTCTTTACCTTTCATACATGTTCTCGTGGCAAGTTTGATATATGTATTTGGATTGTAAGAGTCGTGTTGTTTTACATATAAATGATATGAGTATGGTTTGTGTTGTTTCCCTTATGAAGGGCATGAATTTCGATAGATATATTCGAATTAGCGTGTGCAAAAGAGAGGCCATCTATTGTAATTGTAAAAAGGATGCAGCTTCGGGAGTTTTTTTTTTTTGGTCGAAGCTTCGGGAGTTCAAGAAGTGCAAATTACGAAGGGCATAATTAGAAGAGTAAAAGTTTGAAAGCACCCTCTTGAGCTTCGGATTTTTACATTAATTAGATAAATGATACGCAATCGTAACTTGTCATCTCACGAAATTGAAAGTGAGAAGCCTACACCGTAATAGTATGAACAAACTGAAATGAATTCCTATTTTCTTATATATAGTTGCTCTCATTTCATCATTCAAAACTTACGGTCCACACTATTTCTTTGTTGCAGGGCACTAGTAAGATTGAGGCCATTCATCTATACAAGGGAGGAAGTTACACAGCAGAACAATTTAAAGAACTGACCAACTTGAGGTTCCTTAAAATGATCAATGCGAAGTTCACCGGAGATTTCCATATCGTGCTTCCTCAATTAAGATGGCTTGAGTGCCGAAATTGTCCCTTGGATTTAGAAGTGGCCAGCTTTCATATGAAGAAATTAGTCGTGCTCGATATGTCGGATACTCAGATTTCAGAGGACTGGAGAGGATGGAGTCCACTCAAGGTAAGAGGTAGAAAAGGCACATCTCGTGCATTATCACGTATTGTCCGCGGGTCCAATCATCCCAAGTTCTCTTTCCTTTCTTTCTGAAAGATTTAATAACCTTCCTCAGATTAAGGATTTTTTTAATATAAGAGGAATTTATAGGCACCTAAATTTAAGCTTCTGCCACTTAATATCTTAAATTCATAACATCTTTACACCATGTCATGCTTAGCATTAGATATACTAGAAAAAACTTCTTTTTAACTATATTAATTAACATCTATTAAAATTGTAATTACAATAATGTGCCTATCTTGATTTTTTTTAAATCTAATCGGTTTAAGGCTCCTAAGTTAATTCTCCCCATGCAATAGTAGGTCCTTTTAGAGATTCTTGCTATATGTCTATATCGATCTTCTTTCATGGAGAAACAAAAACTCCATGACAGTGACTTCTGTTGCACATACATACATAAATTATAAATTCATTTTTATCATAGAGTAATGGAATAATTTATGAATTGCTCGGACTTGTTGCACATAAAATTTTGTTAATTATATTTGTTGATTATTGAAGCCACTGTACAACACTATTATAACTTAGTAATGTTGAAAGAGTGATAAAATTATCATTCCAATGGCTTTTCATATTTTTTGATATAACATTTTTTATATTTTGTACATACAAAATGTAATTTTTTTTCATAATTAAACTAGTCGTTTCTCTTATTTTCATACTATTGAAGGAAAATATGGCGCCCAATGAATTTATGTCTCTTCCATTTGAATTCGTCATCTACTTCTTTGATTATAAATTTTGCTCATGTCTATTCAATAAACATATATTTTCTTTGAAATGTTATCCAAAAATAAATGCAGTCAGCACTTGTATATCCTTAACATTGTTTTTGCAATGGATACGTATAAAAAATGTTTATATGTTGGTGTAGCCAAACACTACTACAAGAAATATATAAAATTAAATAAGACGATTGTGAAGGAGTAGTGGAGCATGGGTAATTTGAGGAAATTTTAAAAAGTCTAAAGAAAACGAGGAGTAGTGGAAATTCACACGCTGTAGAGGTCCAATATCACTTAGTTACTTTTTTTTTCTTTCAGATGTCAACTGAGCTCAAAGTTCTCAAGCTCTCATTTTGTCAATCTTTAAGAAAAACTCCTGACTTATCCGATTTCAAAAGCTTGGAGATTTTGATCCTTAAAGGATGTAACAATCTAGAAGAGATTCATCATTCTATCGAGGATATCAAGACCCTCGTCTCATTGGACGTCAGTTGGTGTAAAAAACTGAAGAAGCTATCGGGACGAGTAGGTAGGATGGAAGAATTGAGGGAGCTCTTCTTAAATGATATTGCTATACAAGACATTCCTATTCCGAGAGATTGTTTGATGAAGTTGGAGAATGCCTCCTATGAAGATCTTGCTCAACTTCCGGAATCTATGGACTCGATCGGAAAGTTGGCATCATTGACTGAACTGGACCTATATGAAACAGGGATTGAAGAATTACCTGAATTCATTGGTTCTCTGAGAATGCTCGAGACTCTTAATGCCTCTCGTTGTGTATCGTTAGCCTACATACCCAGCTCCATAGGCTCCCTCGTGTCTCTGCGGTACTTGTCATTAAAGGGATGCTGCTCGTTGAGGGAGATTCCCCACTCGATCGGAAAGTTGGTATCATTGACTAAACTGAACCTATTTGGAACAGGGATTGAAGAATTACCTGAATCCATTGGTTCTCTGAGAATGCTCGAGACTCTTGATGCCTCTTATTGTAAATTGTTAGCCTACATACCCAACTCCATAGGCTCCCTCGTGTCTCTAGAGTGCTTGTCATTAAAGGGATGCTGCTCGTTGAGGGAGATTCCCGACTCGATCGGAAAGTTGGCATCATTAACTGAACTGGACCTATCTGGAACAGGGATTGAAGAATTACCTGAATCCGTTGGTTCTCTGCGAATACTCAAGAGACTTAATGCCTTTTATTGTGAATCGTTAGCCCCCATACCTAGCTCCATAGGCTCCCTCGTGACTCTGTCGTACTTGTCATTACAAGGATGCTGCTTGTTGAGGGAGATTCCCGATTCGATCGGAAAGTTGGCATCATTGACTGAACTGGACCTATCTGGAATAGGGATTGAAGAATTACCTAAATCCATTGGTTTTCTACGAATACTCAAGAGACTTAATGCCTTTTATTGTGAATCGTTAGCCCGCATACCCAGCTCCATAGGCTCCCTCGTGTCTCTGGAGTGCTTGTCATTAGAGGGATGCTGCTCGTTGACTGAACTGGACCTATCTGGAACAGGGATTGAAGAATTACCTGAATCCATTGGTTCTCTAAGAATGCTCAAGACTCTTCATGCCTCTTGTTGTGAATCGTTAGCCAACATACCTAGCTCCATAGGCTCCCTCGTGTCTCTAGAGTGCTTGTCATTAGAGGGATGCTGCTCGTTGAGGGAGATTCCCGACTTGATCGGAAAGTTGGCATCATTGACTAAACTGAACCTATCTGAAACAGGAATTGAAGAATTACCTGAATCCATTGGTTCTCTGAGAATGCTCAAGACTCTTGATGCCTCTTGTTGTGAATCGTTAGCCCGCATACCCAGCTCCATAGGCTCCCTCGTGTCTCTGGAGTGCTTGTCATTAGAGGGATGCTGCTCGTTGAGGGAGATTCCCGACTCGATCGGAAAGTTGGCATCATTGACTGAACTGGACCTATTTGAAACAGAGATTGAAGAATTACCTGAATCCATTGGTTTTCTAAGAATGCTCGAGACTCTTGATGCCTCTTGTTGTGAATCGTTAGCCCGCATACCCAGCTCCATAGGCTCCCTCGCGTCTCTGGAGTGCTTGTCATTAGAGGGATGCTGCTCGTTGAGGGAGATTCCCGACTCGATCGGAAAGTTGACATCATTGACTGAACTGGACCTATCTGAAACAGGAATTGAAGAATTACCTGAATCTATTGGCTCTCTGAGAATGCTCAAGACTATTGATGCCTCTCGTTTTAAATCGTTAGCCCGCATACCCAGCTCCATAGGCTCCCTCGTGTCTCTGCGGTACTTGTCAATAGAGGGATGCTGCTCGTTGAGGGAGATTCCCGACTCGATCAAAAAATTATTTATCTTTCCGCAAGTTCCGCGTTGAAGGTATTTTCTGCTCGTTCGCGGCCATCTTATGGCGTGTTTGTTTTGTTCGCACGGCTGAGTTGAACTTTTTATCTATCTTCTGTTCGCTTCCTCTAATGCCGGGCATCCTGGTCCATATCTACGCTGTGGAAATCACAAGACGTTTGAGAGAAGAAGCAGCTCTTCAAGAAACATCCCTTCGCCTTCGACCCGTAGCCATCTCGGTTTTCTTAGAGGTGGGACGATCGAAATCCCTGCACTCTGGGAATGGCGCGAATTCGCTCGCTTTTCCTCGATTGCTCGAATTGGTTTCTTTCGATTTTCTTTCTTCTTCCCTTTTTTCAATTGTTCCGCGATATCTCATCGACCGCAATTCTCTCTTTTGTGGATGATTCAGGGAACTTCTGCAGGCGGGAGCACAAGAACACGTCAGGCAAAGGAGGGAGAGAGAGAGAGAGAGAGAGATCATGCTGCCGGATTTATGGATGGCGCTCACGATCCCCCCGGGGATTCGTCGGTTTCTGTCGAGGCTTAACGAGATTCGCGCCGTTCATCCTGTCACCAGCAGTTGCTAACGCCGAGAGAGACGAAGCATCGTTACATCCGGGCGGGGGCGGAGATGCGGCTGCGGCGGCGGCGGCGGCGGCGGATCCGCTGAGCTGGGGAGGTCGGGTCGGGCCAGCAGGGGAGTTTCACTTGAAGGTGCTTCGGATCTCCTCCGATTCGCTCTTCCGTCGGTGCGCGTTCAGAGAGGAGAGAGGACAGGAGCGGAGAGTTCCTCGCGAGCGAGGGGTTCGCCCAGTGCTCTTCCTCTCCCCTTCTTTTCCTTCCCCTTTGGGGCGCTCCACAGCGATTTTTTGCCGATTTTCTCGAGCTCATCTTCCGATTTCTGCGTGCGGATCGAGATGGGTTGGTTCTTCTGATTGGATCGTCCTTTGGCCATTGTGGTGCTGATTCGCCTGGTTAGTTCTTCTTCTTCTTCCTCTTCTTCTTCCTTGAATGATGGAAGGTTGGGGTTGATATTCCCCGTGGAAGTTTAATGGTGGCGCCTGTGTTTATGTATGTATACAAAGAAAAATATGTCAAAATAGCAAATACATTAGCCTGATGATATCCTTTCTGGCAGGGTACTTGAATCTACACTTGCTTATGAAGTGAAAATTGATTGATGCCGGGAGAGTCTTCATCGCCTCAGTAGCAACAAATTGAGTTTCCACCATAACCCGCTTAGCTGGTAGAAAATTTTTGGAGCAAAAGGCAAAGGCGGAGAAAATCGCCTTTTATCCCTGAACAAGTACGGGTTTTTTGTATTGCCTTTAGCCGTTTATGCACCATTGCTATGATTGGTTTTCTGATTGCTGGATTTATGGATTTCGCAGGTTCGATTGTGCTTAGATCGCCAAGATCATGTCCGTGCACATATCCTTTCCAGGAAGATCATCCCCCGAGTTTTTGATGCAGATCCTTCCATAGAGAAGAAAAAAGCCTAAAGAAGGTGAAGATACTGTGGAAGAAGTGCCAGCTGATATTCCATCACTTCTGGAGTTGAAATGGATGTAGTATGACTCGCGACACGGTAAATTGGTGTTCTGCTTTTTCTAATGTTGTGTCCACTGTCTTTTTAACTAATTTGTTTTTGCCGATCAAGCGCCACCTGGTGTTCAGGTTGTGGTTCAAACCACGAACTTGTATGGCTTTATATATCTGGCACAAACTCTTCTTCCTTTCTAGCTTTATCACAAACTCTCGACGTTCCAGATGTACTTGATGGATTTGAACTCGCATCTCAGTATACCCCGCATTTATGTGGTTAATGATGTAGGTGTAGGTATTACTCGCTTAAGAATGTTTACCTTGCGATTTGTCGATACTAGAAGGCGATATATGAGATTCCATCAGCGAAGGGCAACACGGAGCAGTAGATACCGGTGAAGCTCTTTACTTGTTAAGTCTTCCCTGAGTTTTTCAAGGCACAGCTGTTCATTCTGTGATTTAATTAAATGCAGGTTCTAAGGAAAATCTGCTGGTACTTGGTTCTATCACCACCTGATCCTATGCAGTCAAGCCTTCTTAATGCCACTTTAGAGGATAAACATCTCTCAGAAATTCCCCAATTCAGGTACCATCTTTGAATTCTTCTAGGTAATTGGTTGTACATTTTGCAATATCTCGATAATGTGCCATAGAATTTGGTCAACCATGCCTCTGATAGTTTAATGCAGGTTGCTGCTGAAACAATGGGTCATGGTGGAGGTTATCCAACGGACTCCTCTTTAAAGCACTTTCAAAGATGAATTTGAGAATGAGATAACATGCTCGGAGGTGCACTTGTTGAGAAGGCAGCAGAAAATCTTAGACAGAGAATCATTGAACGTGTAATTACAGAACTTTGCCGTTTTTCTTCTTTTCATTGGATCATCATCAAGATGTGACTCATTCCATTTTCTGCAGAATATTATTGTCGTTTCAAAGTATTACTTGAGGATTACCTTAGAGAGACTTGCAGAGCTGTTATGTGTCAGTATCCAGGTCTGATTATGTGGAACATTTGTTTAAGTTCTTTATCAATGTCACTCTTCTTGAATGATTGCCTAGACCCCTCATTTAACCCTGAGCAGCGCCTCTGCCTGTGATCCCTGATTGGGGCATGGTTGCTGGACTTGGATACAAGTTCCAAAATACAAGTTCCAAAATATGTGTAAAAGAGGTTTCGGTGCCTTGAATAGCCAAAGGCTTGTCATGGATTTGAGAATGTTTTCTTCATAGTTTTGTTTCGTGAACATTTCTGACCGACATATATGTGGACACTTGGCTTAGCCAACTTCTGCTCATAAATTTGTTGTAGCTGTAAGTGTCATTGTCTGGCATTGTGAAACCATTTCTTGTCCCATGGAGCTTGAAAATCTAACGTGCTCTAGAAGGGTGGGAGGAGCTCTGCTATATTTTGCTAAAGTAACTTTGCAAGCTTTCTTTGCCAGTATTAACACTCACCATTTCCTGTGTTGCAAAAGTATATCTCGCTATTAGAGCTTTCTTAATGTGTTCAGAAGTCTGTGGAGCTTAATCACTCAAGGAAAAGAGCTCTCATTATGGGGTTCTGTTACTGCTGTTTTAGAGTGCTTTAATTATTCAAATGCCTCAGTTTGTTAATCAACACCTATCATCTGATGAAGAGACTGTGCAATATAATTATACAAGCTTGTATGATATTCTATCAGCATGACCCGTTAGTTCTATATTAACATTTAGGAAGCGGAGAAGCATCTTCCCGAAATGGGTTTTCCAAATCCCTAGTGGTAAAGATAGACCAGTCGATGGGAGTTGTTTGTTTCCAGACGACAAAGGATAGCAATGACATCTAGAACTCGTGGGCAACAAATCTGGAAAGCAGCTCGATCTTGTTGACAAAAGTTGCCACCAAATCCACAAGGAAACCATGGTTCATAAGGCTTCTTTGACAGCTTGAACATGTTCTTAGTTGAATGATGGATCTCTCTCCCCTTGAGTCTCTCTCTCTCTCTCTCTCTCTCTCTCTCTCTCTCTCTCTCTCTCTCTCTCTCTCTCTCTCTCTCTCTCTCTCGAATAGAGAGAAGCTGAAGAATGCTGCTTCAGATTGTGCTCTGAAGTGGGGACTGAAGATATTCATCATAGAACTCTCGTGTAGCTGGCTTGTATTTGGTTTCACAATTTGCAGGGGGACCATATCCGGGCACTTGTTTCGGACTGAAATGATATACTGGATAAAATTTCTGCATAGGAATGTCTTTTGGTCTTTTCATATTTCCCCTTTCCCCCCTCATTTTAATTGAAGATTTGCGCGCTTGCAAGGTACAGAACTTGTACCAACGGAACAGGCATCAGCACAGCTGCACAAGATATGCACTCATTAGGACTGAAATGAGCGCCTTTGTTACTAACTTATGTTTTGCATTACAAATTTTGCTGGTTCTTGTGTTTTTATAACATCGGAGATAACAGTATCTCTCCAGAGTAAAGGCTAACGAATGTTATAACTCTCGCCTCTCGGTCTCTTGGTTTCCCTCTCTCTATTTGCTCTTCGGTTGTTCGTGCGGGGCTTGAGCCATGTTCTGTTGGGGCCTAAAAGACCTAGCAAGCCCACACTAGCCCAAATATACTCGAAGAATGAAAAATAGATTTAAAACACTCAAAAAAGGTTTAGATAAAATAAAACATTGATGTAAAAAAGACCAAGTAAAGTCACTAAGAAGCTTCATATCCTGACGTGTGGCTTTGAACAAAATTTATGAAAGTCATGAGCCGTTAAATTTAGATGGCACAGACTTCTTATGGATGAAACTTTATAAATTTTCAAGTAATATTATGTTAATTGCATGCTACGAACTATTTTGAGTAAGTGTCAGTTTGTCAGTCCATTAATTGCTTTATGCTACCTTTGCAGTTTCTTTGATATTGTATCCTTGCTTTTATTCGAACTCATCCAAGTTTATGTGATCCAAAATTGGTCATCAAGAGGTCGAATATGATGTGAATATACAATCCACTGAATATGATATGATATATGCTATTCACGTAATATCTAGGTCAACAAACGTAACTTATGCAATCAAACATGATACAGGGGTAAATCGAGGGTTGCTCCATTCATCTGCTGAAAATCTTTAGATGCACACTTCCGTTACACTATTTTTGCACTTGATTATGATAATATATCATAATGTCATAGAACAATTTTACCCTAGATTATGATGATGTTATATTTAAATAGTATGATGCACCGTAATATTGTACATTACAACATATGTACCATAGAAGTTTTCCTCATCATCCAACCTTTGCTACAATCTAGTGGCCTTCAACACAGCAATCTTTTCATGCTCCAGGTTGATACTGGCAAAGTTTTGATTGAACAATTGCCAACATAAATTAAATGGACAGCTAAGATAAAGCACTTGCATTGAATTGTTGACAAGAGACATGATAAAATTGTTGTGTGTAAAAGCACGGGACTAGAAATGGCCCTTTCTTGGCCACCGACAGGTTTACTTCCTGCTTGTTTCATCGATCATACACCCATCAGTTGTGGCAGAGTCGCCAACTGATGATAGCCGATTTAGTCCAAACATGGTTGACGAAGCCAAGTGCATAGGATTGTCATATTTTCAAGCAGGACCAAACTTGCAAATGTCATAGCGGCTGTAATATGGGCATATATTCTGATCCTGGATATAAACGTTGCAGTCACTTGTCCTTTTTCTGTCTCTTTTACCCATAAACTTGCTAGTTATCAGGTCTTTTCATCTTTCCTCTTTCCCCCCAACTTTTAATTGAAGATTTTTAGGCTTTCAGGGTCCACAACTTGTGCCAATGGAACAGGTATCAGCACAAGACGTACACTCATTAGGATTTAAATGAGCTCCTTGTTACTAAATTTTGTTTCCCATTACAAATTTTGCCGGTGCTTGTGTTTTTCTAACATCGGGGATAACATTAGCTCTCCATAGTAAAGGCGGATGAATACTATTTTTTATTTCATTTCACATATGAATTTCTTCTTTGGTGGAGAGAGCCTGTTTCTTTTGGACCCAATCTTGGCTATTAGAAGTTCTAAAAGCCTGTTTCTATGGAGCTTTATTTCATTAAGATAACTGCACATTTTATCTCCTCAAGAGATGTAGTTTCTCTCCAAGTTGATGTTGTGATGTCATTTCCATAAGACACTCTGTTGTGATGTCCTTTCTCTCTAAAGTTTCTTCGACAACTCTGTTAAGATTCGGACTAGATGGAAGTTCTCTTTACATAGTTGCTTTCCATTTTCAATTTACTATTAGTGCTTCCAAGTGGCAACTTCGTAGGACATGTGATTGTGATCCTATAATTGAGACCTCGAGCAACAAAGTTTTACTTGTGTATTGAAACTTTCGACTCCAAATTACTTCTGAATTTGTGTATTACACAACTTATTAGATTTTCCTTTTCTTTTGTTTTTGGATAGCGATCATACAAGATTCCATTTCAAATCACTAGTTGATCATGTGATATAACGTTCAATTTTAATCTTCTTCCTTGTAAGCTTTTGATCATAGAATGGTGAGGTGTGGTTAGTCACTCACACACTAAGCTGTTGAGTTTTTTTTTAATATTATATAATTATTTCAGGCTTTGAAGAAGCTTAATACTATGCTAAGAAAAAAAATGCACTTTGGTGGTGGTCGAAAATGTTAACATGAAAAAAAAGCTAAACACCAAATGGAATAAAAAGGAAAATGATACCACTAAATAATTATTCGACTATGGAGAACTCGTTAGCCAAGAATATCTAAATGTAACACTGAATATATAAACCCGAGATTCCACCCACTCAGAAGGAGCCAGCTATAATGTCTTTGTGAGAGTCCGTGAAAAGGAAAAAGGAGGATTGACGGAATCACCCGGTGTACATAATGAGATAGATTTAACATAATGCCGTAGCTCAATTAGTCGTTGATTGTGCAAACAAGATCATCGTAATCGTCTAACTTGCCCAAGCAAGGACAGACAAAACCTCCCATATATTCTATCAATCGATTGTCAGTTGGCTCAAAAATGCAATATTCATATTCTGCATATCATTATTGATATATCAAATGTTCGAATATGCTTGTTAGCTCCATTCACATTGGGATGCGGAGTCCCACCCAATTCCAGTCTTTGTAAAATGTGTGCATTAATCTTCGGTTGACCTTACTCCGAGCATTAGTATTGCTCGTCGGTTTTCTTTTCAATTTCCTATTTAAAAGCAAGTCAAGTCAAGGAGCACATACATAGGTAGGTTCAACACACCTTCCGCGTAATGCTGCGGAAATTACACCTGCAATAATTGCCCTTTGCTTTTTATTTTCTAATTGTTGTATTATAGAAAAAGCAAGTCAAGTCGAAGTCAAGTCGTGCTTGCTTTTAAACAAAACGCCAGCATTGACTCTACGCACCTTCCGCGCAATGCTGTGGAAATTACGCATGCAATAGTTTCCCTTTTCGTGCAGCATCCATCGCAGCGGTTCAATTAGTTGAAGAGTCTTGGACCGATGGATGGCAAGAACTCAGCATTGTTCAAACATGCACAGGAGAGAGTGTTGTGATGTCATTTCTCTCTAAACCTTTTGTCATTGTAATGTGTTCGATGCCGACTAGTTTTGACATTTCTCTCAAGTCTTGGCATACACATAGGTAATACAGTGAGAAGCTTGAATTATTGAGGATAATGCGTTTCTTTGATGACTATTAAAAACCCGATTTGATGGAAGTTTTCTTTACATAGTGCTTCCCATTTTCAATTTACTATTGGTGCTTCCAAGTGGCAACTTTTGTTTCTTTGTTTAATTTGTTTTCGCTTTTATCTTCTGGTCGGCGAAGTATAGAAACCATCACATATTTCCTATTGATCTCGACATTTGCTTGATTTCATCACTCCGTTGTTGTATGAAATCCCTTTTCTCTTTAGAAAAAGAAGTGACGGGTTTGAATATCGTGTTATAAAGTTAAATGGTAAAAGAGTAACTCCTGTGGGAACCATTGAGTAGTTCTTGAGAACATGTTTGAATGGAATAAAAAAAATGATTCACTCCTTAAGTTTTCTATCACACTTTTATGCAGATCTTCAAGTCTAGTAAGTATCAGATGTATGGCAAACTCTCATGGAAGAATGAGAAGCAACTCAAGTGAAAAGTCCTCATCTCTTCCTCACTTTGAAAGCTGATTACTTCATTAATGCCAGTGTGCAGAGCTTTGGATATTTCATATCCTTCCATGTTTTGCAAGTGTACAAAAAGGTTCATGTTGAATACAACAGTCCGAAATTTACATCAACGCAAATAATATAAAAGGGAATATCCACAAATATGTATTAGTGGATTATGAATGTCATGTGGTATGTGTTTTTCAATTTTACACTTGAGTTGATTGAAAAGTTGTCTCGAGAAATAATTTCTAATTAAGTTGAATTTGAGAAATCATAATCCGACTTACTAGCGATAAGTGACTAGCTATGTTTTGTTGTTAGGACTGGTAGATCATTGCCATGCCAGAGAACTTGTGGGTTCAACGACATTGTAGATTGATTTAAAGTCATCACTTGGAGTTAAAGTAGACTGTAAAATGCACGTGAAGGAATTTGAAAAGTACACTTGTAAGAATGATCTAGGTGGAGACGTTTCAGGGGCATTCATGAAAAAATCTGGGTTGAGCGCACCTTAATATTTTAGATATTTGTAGCACAAGTTTTGTCATATTAATCCAATTCGTTAATCAGTTATTGGGATCTTGAGGAGTTGTGTTCACTTATAGCTTGAGACCTATAGATGGACATAAGTGATCACCGACACATTTTCTGAGGTTGCCCTTTCCACACCTTTTAAAAATATTTTGGAAAATAAATGAAAAATAGGGGGAAATTAGGAATTCAAAATGTTTGTGTCGGTATTAGGTGTCAAATATTTATATGATACGACACTGCATGTGTTAAGATGGTATACTAGTAGCTAAGTATTGCACAAACTCAAATCGATAGGATACAAGTTAAAAACTGTGAAGATGTAAGCGAACCATTTCCAAAGCTGACAATGATTTTATCTAGTGACAGCAAGGCTCGTGTTGAGTTATCTAACACAACAATGTAAAAACCTATATTGGGATGTTGGGCGTTTGATCGGTGTTGGCTATTTGGTATAATTCTTCTTTATAGTTGATACTACAAATTATCCATCCAATCATAACCCTAAATTGGGGCTATGCATTTCATGCATTCTGTACATCTCTAATTCAAGGAATCTCTTTGGACCTTGCCATAGGACATGTGATTCTGATCGTACAATTGAGACTTTGAGTGTCAAGGGTTTTCTCGTGTGTTGAAATTTTCAAATTACTTGATTATGCGATACAATGTTCCATCTTGATCTGTTAATGTATAAGCTTTTGATCCTAGAATAATGAGTTGTGGTTAGTCACTTGCCAACTAAGCCATTGAGCCTTTTTTGTATCCTCTTATCAAGCCAAGAGAAGAGTTTGTAGCTATGAGTAAAGAAGTGAGTATCTGCTCTTACTTTAGGAGGTGTTATAGCCTAAGCTAGTATTCAGAATAGTCAAAACTAAGGGATAAGCACACTAAAAAATTCACAAAAGTGTAACTGAGTCCTTAAATTTTTATAAAGAGCAGTAAAATCCTAAAACTTGTCAAATTGGTGTAATCAAATTCTAAAACTTGTTAGCATTTTCCGTTTGTCAAGTTGGATGGAGTTAATAGAAAGACATGATTACATCAACTTGACAAGTTTTAGAACTTGATTACTTTTTTTAAAAAGTTTTATAACTCAACTGTACTTTTGTAATAAGTTTTAGAACTTTTAGTATACCTATCCCAAGAAATAAGCAAACTATATATTTATAATACAGTAGGTATCATGGTAAGCCGTCTCTCTCTCTCATTCCTAATGTCAAATAAGCTTATATTTTAATCCTCCTCTATTGTGCTGCAAAAAATTATATTTTGGTGATGAACTCATTGGCCGAGAATGTCCAACATGAAATAAAAAAGTTTAACAAAAGATGACATAAAAAGGAAAAAAGCATCAACGAATAATTATTCGATTGCGGAGAACTGTTGGCTGACAATTTATTAATGCGCCGTTGAAAGATAAAATATATAGATAAAATGTTAAAAAAAATATTAATTTAAGGAGCGAGAGATAAAAGTGACTCAGGTGGGGGGTAATGACTAGATAATTCTTAAGCATGATGATGAAGCATAGGAAAATCTAGTTTGAAAAAAATATTTTGGAAAAGATTTATTTTAAAAGTTATTTTTCCGGACAAATCTCTTTTGAAAAAGAAAAATTCCACGGTGGGTAGAAAAAAGTAATGCGTCCTGTGGACTTTTTAATAACAAATTCCCATATAATCCCACGATTGATGCTTTTGTCATTGTTCATGTCTATTAGTTTTCTTTTCTGTTATTTTATTAATAGAAAAAGCAAGTAAAGCCAAGCCACTACTGTACCTCAAATTTCAATGAAAGCACCTGCGTGCCCCCTTCCGCATAAAATACAAAACGCAAGTCAAGTCAATTCCGCGTCCATTAATTGTTCTTTCCGTAGCGTGCCTCATAGCTGTTCGATCAGCATGAAGAGTCTTGGACCGTTGGATGGCAAGGACAAAGCATTGTTCAAAGCACGCACATTAGAGTATGTTGTGTGTTGGTAATCCAACGTCGAGGGCTGAGAATCGGTGGAGATCCCAGGGTCGTGTTGTTTGAGCATTACTCCTCGGGTAGTCAACTGACTCCTTGCTGCTCTTATCTGTTCCCTGCTTTTAATTGCTCCATTTTCTTCCGATTAAGCAAGAAAGAGTTGCGCACATTCGACCGAGTTTAACATATTGCACAACCTTTCTTTTTTATTAATTTACCACGTATAATTAATTCTCAAGAAAGAGTTGCACACCTTCAACCGAGTTTTAAACTTAATGAGTTTTTCCTCCACACACTCAATATGTTATTGAGCTCTAATTCAGAATTTGGATGGCAATATTTTGAAATACAGTTTACGAATGTGGAATCATTGATTTTACTTCGATAAATGGCTAACAAATTCATATGGGAAAATTACCAAAAAGTTATAAACCTTTTGCAATTGTGTCAATTCAGTCCTAAACTTTTTTTTAGCCAATTTAGTCCTAAACCTTTTGCAATTGTGCCAATTCAGTCCATCCGGCCACTTTTGGCCGGCCGGTGCTGACGTGGATGTCGGCCGGCTGACGTGACAATATTTTAATATATTTTTTTTGAATTTTTTTATTTTTTTCTCTTTCTTTTTTTTCCCTATCTTCTTCCCCGGTCGCCGGTCCGGCAACTGGCGAGAGGCTGAGGCCGGCGAGGTTGGGTGAGGCTGGCGTCAGCCGGTCAGCTGTCCATTATACCTTGCCGTCATCGGCCGAGGTTGACCTCGCCTAGCGACGGTGAGGTCTCGCCAAATCTAGGCAAGGCCTCGCCGTCGCCGGGTGAGGTCGACCTCGCCCGGTGACGGCGAGGCCGCCCCATTTTAGCGAGGGCCAGCCTCACCCGGTGCCAGCAAGGGCTAGCCTCGCCCATGGCTGGTGAGTTGGAACTCGCCAGCCTCAGCCTCTCGCCGGCCTCAGCCTCTCGCCGGTTGCTGGACCGGCGACCTGGGAAGAAGATAGGAAAAAAAAAAGAAAGAGAAAAAAATAAAAAAAATTAAAAAAAATAATGAAAAAAATAATTAAAATATTGCCACGTCAACCTATTGGTGCTGGTCGGCGTCCACATTAGCGCCAGCTGGCCAAAAGTGGCAGGATGGACTGAATTGATATAATTGCAAAAGGTTTAGGACTGAATTGATAAAAAAAAAAGTTTAGGACGGAATTGGCATAATTGTAAAAAGGTTTAGGACTTTTTTGGTAATTTTCCCAAATTGTTCATATTGACAGTCATTTTAAACACATTCATTTTAGTGCAAGAATTTCTCTTAAATATCAATCATACTTAATGGATGGACTATAATAATATTAAAACTCGAACGACGGGAGAAATATATATCCTATTTTTTTGTGAAACTTATCTATAGTTTCTGTAGCCTGTTTCTTTTGGCAATCTTGGCTATGGGCAGTTTTAAACATCAGTTTCTAGAGAGCTTCGTTTCAACAAGATAACTGCACTTTTTATCTCCAAGTTGATGTGATGTCATTATCATAAGACACTGTTAAGATGTCATTTCTCTCTAAAGTCTGTTATTGGAATGTGTTCTATGCCAACTAGTTTTGACATCTCTCTTAACTATCGGTGCTTCCAAGTGGCAACTTAGTATTATTTCTTTGTCTAATTTTTTTCACTAGCAAAATAGAGAAACCATCGTATATTTCCTAATTAGTCCCGACATTTCATTAATTTCATCAATAAGTTATTGTCTGATATCCTTTTTCTTTACGAAAGGTAAAGAGTTTGAATATTGTGTTATAGAGTGAAATGGAAAAAGAGCGACTCTATGGGAACCAAGTTCTTGAAAAAAGTATGACAATCCAAAGTTTACATCAGCGCAAATAATATAGAAGAAATAGCACAACTATGTATAAGTTGATCGTGAATGTTGTGTTGAATGCATTTTCCAATTTACACTAGAGTTGATAGAACAGTCGCCCCAAGTAGTAAATCTCTAACCAAGTCTAATTAGAGAAATATTATTCATTATCCTATATACTAGCAGTAAGTAACTCTCTACGTTTTGTCCTCAGGATTTGTACATCATTGCCATGCAGAGAACATTTGGGTTCAACTGACATTGTAATTCGATTTAAAGGTCTCAAAGTCGTAAGTTTGGGTGAAAGTGGACCAAAAAATGTATGGGAAGGAATTCGAGAAGTACTCTTGAAAGAATGACCAAGGTGGAGCCAATGTCTGGGGCGTTCATAATCATAAACAAAAATTTGGGATGGACGGACCAAAATATTTGAGACATTTGTGGCATAAGTTTTGTCATATTAACGCTTTTCGTTAATCATTTATTAGGATCTTGAGGAGAAGCTTCAATTGTGTTAATTTACAGCTTGAAGCCTATAAATGGACGTAAGTGATTGTTGGCTCATTTTCTATGCTTGGTTTTTCCACGTATTTTCAAATTTCCACACCTTTTAAGAATATTTTGGAAAAAGAATAAAACAATAAGGGAAAATTAGGAATTCAAAATGATTGTCGGTATTAAGTGTCAAATATTTATCTGATTCGACATCGCCTAAATTTGGTTTGTTACACTTGTAAATAAGAATCATACAAACTCAAATGGACATGACGCAATTTAAAGCTGTGTAGGCATGAGGGAACTGCTGTCAAAGTTGAAAATATTTAATGTAGTGATAACAAGGCTTGCGTCAAGTTGCCTAATAGAAGAGAATTAGAATTGGGATTAGGAAGCTGGGGGTCTTACCAGTGTTGGCATGCTGTGCTATTCTTCTATTGCCAATTAATACTGTTCTGCAACAAGATCTTCAACTAATCAAATCAAGTCGTGGCATTTGGTATGTGTCGTTTTATAGCCGATAGTATTAATTATACATCAAATCATAATCCTAAATTAGGTCTATCCTTTTCATGCATTCCGTCCATCTTCAATTAAAGGAATTAGTGCGGACCTTGTCGTAGGACATGGGGGTTGTGATTGTACAATTGAGACTTTAAGCGACGAGGTTTTACCCATGTATTGAAACTTTCGACTCGAAATTATTTTATGAATTTGTGTATTACATAAATTATTGAATTTTCTTTTCTTTCTTTTTTTGGATAGCGAGCACACATGACTTCCTTTTCAAATCACTAGTTGATCATGTGATATCAATTCCAATTTTTAATCTTTTTACTTGCAAGCTTTTAATCCTAGAATGATGAGTTGTGGTTAGTCACTCACATACTAAGTCGTTGAGCTTTTTTTCTATATTATCTAATCATCTCATGTTCTGAAGAAGCTTAATACTGTGCTAAGGAAAAATGTACTTTGGTAGAACCCGTAAGCCGAAAATGTTAACATGAAATAAAAAGCTAAACACCAAATGAAATGAAAAGGAAAATGGTATCACTAAATAATTATTCGACATTGGAGAACCCATTGGCCAAGAGTTTCTAAATGTGACTCTGAATATATAAACCTGCAATTCCACTCACGTGGGAGGAGCCAACTTGTAAGTCTATGAAAATGAAAAAGCATGGTCAACAGAGTCACCTCGTGTATGTAATGAGATGATTTAACAGAATCACCTCATGCAACTCAATTAGTCGTTGATTGTGCAAACAAGAACCTTGTAATCGTCTAACTTGCCCAAGCAAGGACAAACAAAACCTTCCATATTTACCATCAATCGATTGTCAGTTGCCTCGATAATGCAATATCCATATAGTATAGATTCTCTGGTCATTGTTGATATATCAAATGTCGGAATATGCTAGTTAGTTTCATTCAAATCGGGATACAGAGTCTCGCCCAATTCTAGTCTTTCGTAAAACGTGTGCATCTGATCTTCAGCCGACCTTACTCCGAGCATCAGTATTGCTCGTTGGTTTTCTTTTGAACTTCTTTTCAATTTCTTATTTACTTGGAAAAGAAAGTCAAGTCAAGGAGCACATGGATAGGTAGGTTCACCGCACCTTCCGCATAATGCTGTGGAAATTATGCCTGCAATAATTGCCCTTTGCCTTTTATTTTCTAATTATGTTATTAATAGAAAAAGCAAGCCAATTCGAAGTCAAGCCATGCTTGCTTTCAAACTACGCACCTTCCGCGCAATGCTGCGGAAATTACGCGTGCAATAATTGCTCTTTTCGTGCACCATGCGTCGCAATGGTTCGGTTAGTTGAAGTGTCTTGGACCGTTGGATGGCAAGAACTCAGCATCCTTCAAACATGCACGGTAGAGAGTGTTGTGATGTCATTTCTCTCTAAACTTTTTGTCGTTGTAATGTGTTCGATGTCAGCGAGGAGGCCTATGACCTCTACAGGCCGTTGACGAGGCCTGACAATGGCTACCGGCGGGAAAAAGAAAAGAAAAAGAAAAAGAAAGAAGAAAAAAAAGACAAAAGTTCTTAAAATTATAAAAAATTGTCAACTTCAGCAGCTACCTTGCCACGTAAGATGGTCGGTACTAACTAGACCACCACTTCAGCGATTTCCAACCAATTTTAGTTGGAAAGACTAAATTAACAAATCGTTAAAAGATTTAAAACTAAACTAGCAAATTATCACAATTTTTAGGACAAAATTAGGATAGTTGAAATATTTAGGACTAAATTGAATAATTGTCGAAAGATTCATGATTGAAAAATTTAGGGCTGAATTAGTCGCCATATAATATGTTTATACTTTTTCAACAATTTTCCCAAAAAAAGTATCACCGAATATTTATTCAATTGCGGAGAGTCGTCCGTCGAGAATTTATAAATGTAGTACCGAAAATAAAGTTCACATTAAATGTTAATGGTTATAAATTTAAGGAGAGAGATAAAAAGTGACTTACGTGTGGGATAATGACTAGATAATCTATAGGCATGACGTGGCATGGAGAAATCTAGTTTGAGAAAATTGTTTCTGAAGGGATTTATATTTGAGAGTTATTTCACTAGACCAATCTCTTTTGAGAAATAAATAATAGTTAGATTGTGGGTGGAACAAACTTACGCGTCCCCCCAGACATTTCTATTAACAAAATCCACGGGGATAAACGGAATCTCTTGTTAGCACGAGGAGCATGGGTGCATCGCTACTTGGTTTTCTTTTCTATTTTGTTTATTGATAGAAAAGGCCCAGCCAAGTCAAGACGGTCCTGGCTGGATCTCAGATCTCAACGAAAGCACATGGCATGCACCTTCCGCAGATAAAGCTGAGAGTCGGTGGAGATCCCAGCAGGGGCACGTGAGTATTGCTCGCAAGTCAAGTCAAGCCGTGCTGGATTTCGAGTTTCGATCAAAGCACCGGGAGCATGTGAGCGTTGCACGTCATTGCATGTGAGCATGTCAGTCTTTGCTCGTTGGGTTCCGCACCCCTTCCGCATGATGCTGCGGAAATTTCGAGTGCAATGGCTGTTCTTTCTGCGGCATGCCTCTCAGCGGTTCAATTAGCATGAAGAGTCATGGACCAGTGGATGGCAAGAACTCAGCATTGTTCAAGCGCGCATAGTAGTGAATGTTGTGTGCTGGTAAGCCCACATTGAAAGCTGAAAATCAGTGGAGATCCCAGGCTTGTGTTGTTTGAGCACTGCTCAGGTAGTCCGCGACTCCTTGCTCTCATCTGTTTCCTACTTTGATTGCTCCATTTTCTTCTGATAAAGTAAGGGGTGTGAGAGTTATTTTATTTTGTTTGAATTAACTGAGTTCGGAGAGACATTTGTGCAATTCGCAGATCTTGACTGTGAAATCCGGCTTTCTTTTAGGGCTCTGCTCGATCAATCTCCTATTTTAAAACAGAATAAGGATCTCATTGGTCAATCACTTCATGATGTACATCCAATCAAGAAAAAGGAAATTGGGCTCTTCCTTCTCTTCCTTTGTCTCCAATTCCTTTCTTCTCTTTTCTCTTCATTTCCCCCTGAACTTAAATTGCCAATCAAATTGCAAAAGGCAAAAACCCACTCATTCAGAAGATCCGGATTCCGGGGCATCTTCCTCATTGACCTCTCCACATGAAGGAGATAATGAAGGTGGAGACGAACGGCGGAAAGGGTATGATTACGAAGTGTTCTTGAGCTTTAGAGGGATGGATACTCGCAAAGGCTTCACCGATCATCTCTATGCTAGCCTTGTCAATGCAGGAATTCACGTATTCAGAGACGACAATGAGCTTCGTGTTGGTGAGGAGATTGGTCCGGAGCTTATTCATAGTATTACGCAGTCTAAGATCTCAATCCCAATTATCTCAAAAGACTATGCTTCTAGCAAATGGTGCCTTTGCGAGCTGGCTCATATGTTAAAGTGCAAGAGAAACAAAGGGCAAATAGTGTTGCCCATATTTTACAAAGTCGAACCTTCGCAGTTGCGAAAACCTACAGGAAGATTGAGAGATGCTATCAATGCACATAAAAAGAATTTCGACAAAAAAGTTGTGAAGGAATGGGAAGAAGCGCTTAAAGAAGTTAGTTTGTTAAAAGGATGGGAATCAGAGAAAATTGATGACGGGTAGTTAGTATTCTCCACCAAAACATTGTTGAATTTCTTATAAATAGATCTTTATTTTGGAAAAAAAAGTATAAATATTGCCATTTTTATACTGAAATTTGTTGTTTTTGACAGGTACGAAGGAAGATTGGTTAAAATTGTTGCCAGAAAAGTTACGAGCGAGTTAAGAAGAACTTCTCAACTAATTGTTCCTGAACAGTTTGTTGGAATTGATGATCGGGCGGAAGAGATTATGAGCTTGATAGATCATAAATTTAATGATACAAGGATTATTGGAATTTATGGAATGGGCGGCATCGGTAAGACAACTCTTGCAAAGGTCTTGTACAACAATCTCTCTAGTCATTTTGAACATCTTAGCTTCGTGGCAAATGTTCGAGAAACATCTATACACAAGGGTATTGAATACCTACAAAAGCAGCTCATTAACGATATACTGAAAAGTCCATATGATGTGTCTAATTTCCACGAGGGAATTGATGTCATCAGATCTCGATTTACAAGTAAGAAAGTACTCATTCTTCTTGATGATATGGATGACGATACTCATTTGAATTCTTTGGTTGGAGATAGTAGTTGGTTTAAAGCTGGAAGTATAGTTATCATAACAACTAGAAACAAGACTATTCTTGACAAGGCTAGGGCAAGCCCCATGTATCAACTCAACGAGTTGCCTTCGGATCAATCATTGATTTTATTTAGTAGACATGCATTTCGAAAGGATTCTCCTCCAAATGAGTATAGGGATATCTCTCGTGATGTCGTCTCTACTACGGGGGGGCTTCCCTTAGCTCTAGAAGTTATTGGTTCATTATTACATGAAAAGACAATAATAGTATGGAAGAAAACATTGGATAAATTACATAAAGTTCCCCACAAGAGAGTGCAAGAGACGTTGAAAATAAGCTACCAAACATTAGATTATGGGGAGAAACAGATATTTTTGGATATTGCATGTTTTTTCATTGGAGAATTTCGACAAAGTCCAACTTATATGTGGGATGCTTGTGGCTTTTTCCCGGGAGACGGGATTGAAGTATTGAGTCGTATGTCCCTAATTAAAATTGACGAAGATGGCAAGCTAATAATGCATGATCAACTCAGAGATCTTGGAAGGGAAATTATTCGTCTAGAAAATCCAAATGCGCCTGAAGAGCGTAGCAGATTGTGGATCTATGAGGAAGCCTTAGATGTGCTTGACAACAACAAGGTAAGAGTTTTCTCCACTTGTCGTAGTTTGTGAATGTGGGTCCATCTTCCCTTTCTTGTTTGAGATAAAAATAATTCAGTCTTGAGTCCCCAAAACTTGTTGCATTACTAGCAAAAGAGCTGTGTGTGTGTCTGCATATATATATATATATATAATTTTTTTTTTTACCTAGTGACTTTGTGATGAGGATACTTCGCTTTTGGTAACTTCAATGCAACAACAAACCAGCAAAAGCATAATGTTAGACAGAGTACTTCTAGAGAAAACCTGACAATTATAAATTGTTGCGGCCGTGCTTTTCCCGCATATTTTTTTGATGCAAGGGTTTGATGTTTGGATTTGTCTTTTGGTTTCTTGTGAGGTTTTTCTTTTCTTTTACTAAGTATTGACTGCTTATGAGTTGTTTGGTATGATAAATGAAACCTCCATTCATTTGTGACGAGTTAGCTATCTTGGTTCCTATATTATTAAAGTTGGGTTAAGCGTATCCCTTAAGTATTATTGGTTGTGCAATTTAGTCCCCCATCTATTTTTGTTTTTACTCAATATAGTCCTCTGACTTTCACTTTTTTGTGCATTCAAGTCCTTTGTGGTCAATTGTTAGTTGACACCGTCAATTTGTTGATGTGGCATTTGTATTTATTTATGATATATGAGTAACCATGTAATATAACCCTTTAAACATATATTATTTTCGTTGTCTAGACTTTTCATAATAGGGGATAGTCTCTTTCTATGAATCTGCTAATACATTTTCTTTTTGTGACGATGTATGATTTTTCTATTAATTTCCAATAATATGTATTTGTTGAATATAGGCTATCATGTTATAATAATTATTTGTCTATTGTTCAACTCTTAGTGAGCATCTTATTTAGCAAAGATTTAGTCAACATTTATATAATCTTATTTTTGTGAAGCGAAAATTAGTTTTGGGTAAACGTGACACGGATTTACCAAGTTGAGATTTTTTGTGACATGAAAATTAGTGTTAGGTAAATGTGAAACAAGTTTGCCAGTTTGGAACTTTTGGTATTATTAACCGAAGTAAATATTGATTTGAATTTTGTGTGATGATATATTTTCATTATTAGCATGAAAGTTAAAAGGCAATCCACTAAAAGCAATTATAACATATGAATGATTTGTACAAGCGTCAAACAAGCATGTGCAAATGTCACGAGTATAGTTAAGAAAAAAAAATATAAACATTGGGATGCAAAACATAATGAAATAACAAGACTATTGAAAAAACGCTACCAATGCTTTTCAGCGAGCATATTTTTGCACAAAGGAAAATGTAATCAACCAAATATAACTTTGCTTAGAAGTGAAAAAAAAAAAGGTATCTATGAAGTTGTTGACAAAAATACAATAAATATGCAAGAAATTTTTAATGTAAAAACAAGTAGCGACTCATATGAAAGAATAAAAGTTTGAAGGAAAAGTTGAAACCACCAAAGAAATCCATATTATTGCTTCTCATGATTTGCGCTCAATGTGCAATTCATCACCAAACACAAAAAACGAATTTGAGTTCCTAAAATATCAGGTTACAACAAAAGAAAAATGTAAAAGACTAGAGTTCCTTAATTATGCAATTTTAGCAATCTTCATGTCCAATCTGTTCATACGGAAGATCTCATTAATCTATGGGAAAATTAATCAAAATTTAGATGACTACTACTATACTGTAACAAAATCAACATGACAATGAAAAGATAGCATCTAACATATGTAGTAATAAAAAGAAAAGTAGGAATCATATACAGAACATTCGATATTATCAATTTTCCTTCCACGTACAATGCAAAACCCTCAACGAAGAAACACATGATAAGAAAGGAACATAATTAAAACACATGCGTACCTTTTGCGATGACATTCTTGTTTTCATTTTGATATTTAGAATTGCAAACGAAGTATACCAGAAAGAGTGGAGGGATTCTACAATTGGGATTCTTTAATTTTGACACATGTTTTGATGGAAAGTTTGATGGATGTATTTGGATTGTCAGTCTTATTGGTTCACATATACAGGATAGGAGTAAATGTAGTGTTATTTCACATATAAATAGCATGAATTTTGATAGATATATTTGAATTAGTGTATGTATGAAGAGAGGCCTTCTATTGTAGTTGCAAATGGATGCAAATTTTGGGAATTCAGAAGGTGCAAATTGCAAAGGGCATAATTGGAAGAGGAAAATTTCGGGAACAACCACTTGAGCTTCTCATCTTTACATAGATTAGATAAATAGTATGCAACCACAGCATGTCATTTCACAAAATTTAAAGGGAGAAGCCTACGCCATGATAGTATGATAGCAAATTAAAATCAGTGCATTTTATTTATCATCAGTTGATCTCATCTCATCATTTAAAACTTATGGTCCACAATGTTTCCAAGTTGCAGGGCACTAGAAAGATTGAGGCACTTTCTCTTGGCAACTATGGTGCGGGAAGAATATACACAGCTGAAAAATTTAAAGAAATGACCAACTTGAGGTTCCTTCTTGCGGATCGTGCGAATTTCACCGGAGATTTCCAAAGCTTACTTCCTAAATTAAGATGGCTTCGGTGGGCGGGTTGTCCCTCGGATTTTACTATGGCCAACTTTCATCCGAAGAAATTAGTTGTACTCGATTTGTCACGTAGTGCAATTTCGGAGGACTGGGGAGGATGGGTTCCACTCAAGGTAAGATATAAAGAAGGCATTGAAGTATTTTCAATATTTTTTTCCCTGTACTTATAACACTTGAAAATTGATTTTCATAATTAAACTAGCCCATTTCTCTTTAATTTCATACTATCGAATGAAAGTTGCTTTTGTCAAATCAATAAATATTTCCTTTGAAATATTATACAAAAATAAATGCAGTTAGCACTTGTACATCCCCAACATTCTTTGGCAATTGATGTGCTTAAAAAACATTTATCTATTGGAGTGGTCAAACCCTACTCAAAGTGACACTTAAAATTAAATAAGACAAACGTGAAGAAATAACGGAGCACGGGCATTTTTTGAGGAATTCTGAAAAGTCAAAAACATAAGGAGTAGTGAAAAATCAGACGCTGCAAGAGTCCATTCACACTAAGATATCCCTTCTTTATTCTAGATGGCAACCGGGCTCAAAGTTCTCAACCTCACGAATTGTCTATATTTGAAAAGAACTCCTGATTGGTCTGCTTTCGAAAGCTTGGAGATTTTGATTCTTGCATACTGTTGGAATCTGGAAGAGATTTATCCTTCTATTGGGGACATCAAGACCCTCGTTTCCTTGGATGTCTCTGGTTGTAGAAGACTCAAAAAGCTACCGGCAGGAATAGATAAAATGGTAAAATTGAGGGAGCTTCACATAAATAACACGGATATACAAGAGATTCCTATTTTGAGAGGTTGTTTGACAAAGCTGGAGACTCTGTGTGTCTCGAGTTGTCAACGACTTTCTCAACTTCCTGAACTCATGGGCTCCCTTGTTTCGTTAACTCTATTGGACTTATCTAGTTCAGCAATTAAAGAATTACCTGAATCCATTGGTTCCATGAAGGAGCTCGAGACTCTAAATGCCCATCGATGTAGACTGTTAGCTTGCATACCCAGCTCCATAGGCGAGCTGGCATCTCTGCAAAGCTTGTCCTTACGTCGCTGCTTCTCATTGACAGAGATTCCCGACTCGATTGGAAAATTGGCATCATTGACTAAGCTGGACTTATCATACACATCGATTACGAAATTACCTGAAAGCATTGGGAATATGCCAAATTTGAGGATCTTGGAAATTAGTGGAATTGACATAACGGAATTGCCTGATGCCATCGGGATGTTGGCAAAACTCCAAAGTTTGGGAGCTAACGAATGCAAAAAACTAGAACGACTACCTAGTAGTATATGCGAATTGGTTTCGCTAGAGGAGCTTTCTTTAGAACATTCGGGCATTTTGGGCTTGCCAGAAAGCATTTCTAAGCTCTCTTCTCTCCAAGTGCTCAGGGTTGGATTTTGCGAAAAGCCCCGTGAATTACTAGAACTGCCCTCTGGCTTAACAGCTCTAAAAATCAGCTGCCAGAGGCCGTCGTTGCCCAATCTTTCCCAGCTATCCCGTCTCAAGACACTCTCTCTTTCTAATTGCCCTTGGCTTGAATGTGTCCCGGATCTTCCCATTGGACTATCGTGGCTTACTATTGAAGGTTGCGGAAAATTGAAAGCGTTCACGAATTTGTCAAGCTTGAAGCACTTATCATATTTGGGTCTCAAACGTTGCTTTGATCTCACAGAAGCCATCGGTGTGGAAGGTTTACATTGCCTATCCAACTTACGTGCAGGGCAATGCCCAGAGATATCTAGGGTTGATGGGATTGAAGATTCTTCCAAGTTGATGAGCCCAAATGCATCTCAGCTTGATAGATTGCTAGATCTTCCCAATTCAAAGATTCTGCGAGGAACAGACGCCGCAATAAGCTGCGTGAATTCGGTTGAAATCCAAGGCCTTGATGGATCAAAATCCTCACGAGCGTCGGACGTCATTAAGCACACGTCGGCTGGACGATTGCTAGACTTTTCAGGTTTCAAATGTCTGAGAACCCTCCATATTTGGGATTGCAAGAATGTAACTGAAATTCAAGGCCTTGATGGATCAGAATCCTTGAGATATTTGAAAATCATAGATTGCCGGTCCCTTAGATCGGTGGACCTTTCGAACTTAAAGAATCTGCAGGGTTTTTATTCTGCGGGATGCGAGAATTTAGTTGATATTATTGGGCTCGAGGGATTAGGACCACCCTTGCTATCTTTCGATACTTATAAATGCCCGTCTCTTAGACAATCGCCGAGCCTGTTGCGTTTGAAGGCGTTGGCGATGGAGGAGCAGATTAGACGGGCGTCCCGCTGGAAGTGAGGGAGGTCGGAGGTCGGAGGTCGTCGGTGGTCTGGGCCAGTGGGGGAGTTATCACAGACAGAAGAAGGTGTTTCGGATCTCCTCCCATTTTCTCTCCCCATTCCCTCGTTCATTATTCATTCTTTCTTTTCTCTCTTTTTTATTCCCCTCAACTTTTTTTGTTTACTTAACCGTTTCGTTTTCTCTCTCATCATCAGTTTCCTCCTCCTTCTTCCTGAATGGTGGAAGGTTGGGGTTGATGATGTTCCTGTGGAAGTTTAATGGTGGCGCCTGTGTTGTGTATGTATACAAAGAAAATTATGTAAAGAAGCAAAGGGATTAGCATTAGCCTGGCGGATATCCTTTTCTGGCAGGGTGCTTGTATTTACTGATGAAGTGAAAATTGATCGATGTCGGCGAGTCTTCTTGAATGAGGATTGCTTCATAATACTAATTCAGGGATTGATGTTTGTCTACTCACAGACAAACTAATATACAATCAATCAAATATGAACTATGAGTATGGGTTGTACCTTTCCATTCTGAGGAGTTTCTCCCTTGCATGAACACAGCATGTGTGACGTTTGCTGGTGGCGAAAGGAATATTAAAAAAGCGGGAGGCAAGATTATTGTGTGCGGTTGTCTGCCTAGTTCTTGGGGTATGAACTTTTGTCTTCCCAGCTCAAAGCACTCTTTGCCTTCCTCTTCAAATGATGTAAAGGAGTCAAAGTTATTTGATGACACTGTTACTTGGATACTCATATATGTTAAATTGTTTTTCCTGTATTTAGTTGCTCCCAAACATTCATGTGATAAAAGAAGTATCTTACACTCCTTTGCTAGGAGTGAATGGGGTCAACGAGGTTAACCTATGTCCAGGTATTTGCCTTTTCATCTCTGCTTTTGGGTGATAAGCTGGTGGAATTTTCGCTTTTCATTGATGGTGTGTCATTGTTATGCTATGCTGAATGCTGATAAGTTCCTCTGGAATCATCTGGCTTTGCGTTTGTTTTATTCTCTTCTTTACTTTTGCCCCAGAGGCCTCTCTAGTTGACTTCCTTTAAGAGGTCTGAGAGCATCTTTCACTGATGTGCTTCTGCTGTGGTGATGCTCTTGCTTTTGTCTTCTACTTTTGAGCTTCATTCCCTCTTTTCAAAGATAACATACAGGTGTTAGTACAGAAAAATGATTAATAATCTATCGCTTTAGACCTTAATATTTTGTAGAGCCTTATGATCATTGATCTAAAGTATGGTCCAATTTCAATCATTTAGGTCCATCTTGACAACTTTTACCTTAAGGGTTATATTTTATACTGCAGGGATTACCTCCCATATGTGTACTGATTAGATCATGAACTGTCGTTTTGTGTTGCTGTGACATTCCATCTATGTATAACTATCTAAAAAACGAATGTGCTTGGCATATCTACGTGGGAATTGGCTCTAGGCAATCTGTCGGGATGCAAGACCTCAGGCCAGGTGCTTGTGCTCTAGAATCTAGCATTGTGGAATCCTCTTCAGTTTCTCACCTTGTGTGTCTGGATTTTATCCCATGATTGTCGCAAATTTTTACTTTTTGTTCTCCTACTCATGTACGAATCGCATTGCTTTTTTTTTTTTTCATGTCTAGTTCAGGATCCAAATCATGATATATCCTTTATGGGGATTTTATAGTGCTTGTGCTGTTTGCAAGTTTTCAATTGGCTGGGATCCTCTTCATAGAGATACCTGTATCTGTATTGTACCTTGCTATTGTCCCTTTTGGTTCCTTTTTTTACCATATTTTCATTCTAGAGTGACTTATTCCGTGCTGTTAATCAAATAGTTCAAGTAATTGTGATCTAGACATAATCAAGTCATTGATTTGATTGGATAGTGACCTGCATGTCACTGTTTTCTTATCAAAAGGCTATAACAGCAATGGTGCAGCAGGCTATGCAACATGTTGACCAGATGCCTGATCTCAAGACCAAGATAGAGCTTATTAAGATACTTAACTCTGTCGCCGCAGGAAGGTGAATATGTATTTTCAAACTCTATTGCAGCTTATGTTCATCAGCAATCTGTTTTAGTTTCGTGGTTTCTGTAGCTAGTTTCGTAATGCAGATATATGTCGAAATCTTGAGAGCACGGTTGATCAAGAAACTTGCAAAATAAAGGAAGAACAGGGTCTTACCGAAGAAGCTACTAATTTGATGCAAGACGTTGGGGTAACTAGAAGTTGACTTCTGTTGTTACTGATCTTGTGATTGGTTTTTCCTTGTCCAACATTCCTATGATGGGTTTGAAGTGCAGGTAGAAAGTTTTGGAGCAACGGCAAAGACAGAGAAAATTGCCTTGATTTTTTAACAAGTACGGGTTTTTGTATTGCTTTTAGCCATTTATGCACCATTACTATGATTGGTTTTCTGATCGATGGATTTTGCAGGTTCGTCTGTGCATAGATTGCCAGGATTACGTCTGTGCACATATCCTTTCCAGGAAGATCAGCCCCCGAGTGTTTGATGCAGATCCTTCTAAAGGGAAGAAAAAGCCTAAAGAAGGTGAAAACATTGTGGAACAAGCGCCAGCTGATATTCCGTCTTTTCTGGAGTTGAAACGGATATACTATGACTCATGATACGGTAAATTGGTGTTTTGCTTTTTCTGATGTTGTGTCTACTATCTTTTAGCTAATTTGTTTTTGCCGATCAAGTACAATGACACTTTATGGCTCTATATATCTGGCACATACTCTTCTTCCTTTCTAGCTTTATCGCAAACTCTGACGTTCCAGATGTACTTGATGGATTTGAACTCGCATCTTAGTATACCTCGCGTTTATGTGGTTAACGATGTAGGTATTACTCACGTAACAATGACTACCTTGAGATTTGTCGATACTATAAGGCGATATATGAGATTCCATCAGTGAAGGGCAACCCAGAGCAGTGGATACCGGTGAAGCTCTTTCCTTGTCAAGTATTCACTGAGTTTTTCAAGGCACAGCTGTTCAGCCTGTGATTTAATTGAATGCAGGTTCTAAGGCACATGAACCTATGCAGCCAAGCCTTCTTAATGCCACTTCAGAGGATAAACATCTCTAAAAAATTCCCCAATTCAGGTACCATCTTTGAATTCTTCTTGGTAATTGGTTGTACATCTTGCAATATCTCAATAATGTGCCATAGAATTTGGTCAACGATGCCTTTGATATTTTAACACAGGTTGCTGCTGAAACAATTGGTCGGGGTGGAGGTCATCCAACGGATTCCTCTTGAAAGTACTTTCAAAGATGAATTTGAGAATGAGAAAACATGTTAGGAGGTGCACATGTTGAGAAGGCAGCAGAAAATCTTAAACAGGGCCCAATCATAGTCAACAGAAGAATTTTGGCTTCTCCTGGGCGATACAAGCTACCTTTAGCTAGGAGCCTCTTCAGAGAATCATCAAACATGTAATTACAGAACTTGTCGTTTTTCTTCTTTTCATTGGATCGTCATTCAGATGTGACTCACTCTATTTTCTGCGGAATATTAGTGCCGTTTTGAAGTATTGCTTGAGGATTACCTTAAAGAGACTTGCAGAGCTGTTATGTCTCAGTATCCAGGTCTGATTATATGGAACATTTGTTTATGCTCTTTATCAATGTCACTCTTTATGAATGATTGCCTAGACCTCTCATTTAACCCTGAGCAGCGTCTCTGCCTGTGATCCCTGATTGGGGCATGGTTGCTGGACTTGGATATAAGTTCCAACATATGTGTAAAAGAGCTTTTGGTGCGTTGAAAGACAAAGGCTTGTCATGGGTTTGAGAATGTTGTCTTCATATTTTTGTTTCGTACACTTGGCCTAGTCAACTTCTGCTCATAAACTTATTGTAGCTGTAAGTGTCATTGTCTGGCATTGTGAAACCATTTCTTGTGCCATGGAGCCTGCAATTCTAATGCGCTTTAGAAGGGGCGGAGGAGCTCTGCTATATTGGTAGATATAGCTGAGCAAGCTTTTCTGCTTGTATTAACACTCACCATTTCCTGTGTTACAAAAGTATATCTCGCTAGAGATCTTGATTAATGTGTTCAAAAAATCTTTGTAGCTGAATCACTCAAGGAAAAGAGCTTTGTTTTTGGGTTCTCTTACTGCTGTTGTTAAGAGCTTTAATCAATCACATGCCTCAATTTATTAAATCAATACTATCATCTGATAGACAGTCCATTTAATGATAATTATACGAGCTTGTATGATATTCTATCAGCATGACCTCTCACTTCTATATTACCATTCTAGGAAGCTGAGAAGCATCTCTCCTTAATGGTTGTTTCCAAGTCCCTGGTGGCAAAGATAGACTGACCAATGGGAATTGTCGGTTTCCAAGTGACAAAGGACCGCAATGAGAATTTGAACTCAGGGGCGACAAATTTGGAAAAGCTGCTTGACCTTGTCGAGAAAAGTTGCCACCAAATCCCCAAGGAAACCACGGTTCATAAAGCTGCTTTGAGAGCTTGAAGATGTTTTTAGTTGAATGAATGATCTCTCTCCCCTTGAGCCTCTCTCTCTCTCTCTCTCACCGAAGAATGCTGTTTCACATTGTGGTCTGAAGTGGGGACTGGAGATATTCACCATAGAACTCTCGCGTAGCTGTGTTGAATTTGATTGCATATTTTGCAGGTGGAACAGATCCGGGCCTTGTTTCGGACTGAAATGATATACTGAATACACTTTCTGGATTGGAATGTAGTTTGGTCTTTTCAGCTTTCTTCTTTCCTCTTTACCCCCTCCTTTTAATTGAAGATTTGTGGGCTTTAAGGGTCCAGAACTTGTACCAATGGGAAACGTATCAGCACATGCACTCATTTGGATTGAAATAAGCGCCTTGTTACAGAATTGTGTTTCGCATTACAAATATTGTCAATGGTTGTGTTTTTCTAACAGCGGGGATAACATTAGCTCTCTAAAGAGTAAAGGTTTAATGAATGCTACTTTTCCATTTCATTTCACATCCGAAATGGGCACCTGTTTCTAGGGAGCTTCATTTCAATAAGAAAACTGTACTTTTTATTTCCTCAAATGACATTATTTTTCTCCAAGTTGATACTTGATACGGCACGGACTTTGTCCTATAGATTTCCAGTTCCATCTTTTTCTTTATGGAAACCGAAAAGAATGGGAAAAGCTGTGGTCACGACAACTTTTGACTGTGGAAATAGTTATGCCCATTAAGTACAAAGCACAATTTCTATGGTGAAAAGCACAACTTTCTTCACAAAGTAAATGTATTTATCATTTTATTAAAGAACGCGATCGTCAACTTACTTAGCATAAGTCAGACAAAGAAAATTAGTAATTTTGAATGTCCTAACCCTTCTTGTTATATGTGCCGTCAATACTTTGGAAATTACATCAATCATCATAAAGATACACTTGAAAGTCATTCTTGAGGTCCTCATTAGCACGATCAATTATTTATGAGAAGTAAATTATTTTTTCTTAAAAATTTAGTTTTTAGTTTAAAGGAACTAGAAACATGTTTTAGTGTAATTGTCAACGCCTTATTTGTAGTGTCACGCCCCGAACCCCCATCGAGCTCGCGACATCCCCTGCTCCGATCGAATAGTTGCAACGTCCCAGGAACGTCGCCGACCCAACCCAAACATCAGAGCCACATGCGGAAGCGTATAACAAAACCCCGGACAAATAATGACGACAACGGGGTAGAACAATAGAACAATCCAGCAACCACAAATCCATACAACACCAAATATACAAACATTATATTACAGACATAATTAACAAACTAACATCCGAAATCACCGTTAACAAAATATCAAAGTCTGGTTAACTTAACTTCCCTATGGGTCAACCCGATTTACACAATCCCTAAAATACCCTAGGGAAAAACCTAAGGATCGCCCTCTTCCCGTCTGCTCCTGAATCTCTGGCTTGAACCTCCGGAACTCACCTGCAGTTCCACCGGGCACCAAAAGCGATTCCTCGAACTTCCAAAAAGAAAAGGCGCACTTCCCGGGTTTACGACTGGGGGTCTGAAAGTGGTGGTTATACAACCGTGAGACGAATCTCAATAAGTGTACAACCCCAAACCCCACGTAGGCACTCACGTACCGCCAGACGAAAACACGCATAACACACAATTTATCAACCAAACTAACAATCACACGCGACCCTACCTGGAATTTCTCATACACGTCCCTGCACGTTAGTCAACCACACAGCCAGTATGCCACAGAAATACATCACAGCCGCGCGCGTACCCCGATTATAGAGCAAAACCCACTTGGGCACGTCCCATACCATGCCTAGCAGTTTTTATCCCATAATCGAGCATCACACCACGCGATACAAATACACTCGCACACCAACTCCCACCACACGTCACTTTCTCAAACCTCGCACCTCAAGCCAATTCCCGCTCATTCTCAACTTTTTCACCGCTACCGCGCCCGCGTAAAACGCATCAGGCCAACGGTCTTCTGACCTCGTCAGGCATCATCACCCCGTCGAGCCGGGCATCGTCACCTCGTCAGGGACGGCATCGTCCCGCGTAAACGTACACGCCTCAGGACGGAATCCTACACACACTTTCCTTCTACCGCGCCCGCGTAAAACGCATCAGGCCAACGGTCTTCTGACCACGTCAGGCATCGACACCTCGTCAGGCCGGGCATCGTCACCTCGTCAGGGACGGCATCGTCCCGCGTAAACGTACACGCCTCAGGACGGACCTTTCCAATCAATCCACATTTCCATATCCTCGTTCCACTCAAACCACACTTACACACGGTCAACGACCACACGACCCAACACAATTCCACATTACACGCACAATTCACAAGTCACATATACTTTGCAAATATACATTCTCACCACGCAAGCACACCACACAATCATACACATTCTCAGCATGCGAACATATTGCGCAATCGCACTGCCACACCATCACACCTCACAACCACACACGTGACATATACAACCACACGTACACAACCCGAAGCACAATCCCAAATCAGCCAACTATCACAAATCGCACAATCACGCACAAATTTCCATTCAAGGCACAATCCCAATAATTAATCGCACAAATTAATTCCAATCAAACCCTAACATCACAGTCCTAATCCAAGTTCTCTAAACCTCAAAATTCTTCGCCTAATCAGTCCGCAACCACTAAATAATTAGCTCTACTCTCAGCCACAAAACAGCCCCAAAACAGTCACGAAACAGTCACAAAATTGCCTAAACCGGGTCCTAAACGAGCCTAGAAATACCCGAGGTCCTAAATGACATTTGGGGAAAACACTTACCCTAAAAGGCGAGACAAACCGGGCTGAACAGAGGCTGGAACGGACCCGAACAGAAGCAGCAGTGGCAGCGGCGTCACCAGCGACGTACGGACGGCGGTGAACAGTACTTTCCGTACGGACGTGAACAGTACTTTCCGTACGGACACGTATGGACAGGCTGGAAACGGTGGCCGGCGTGGCGCCGGTCACGGCAGCGACGTGCCGTACGGTCGGGATGAACAGTGATCGTACGGACGGTGAACAGTGACGGTACGGTCATTGTACGGACAGGGTGGAACGGCGACGTATGGAGGTGCTGGACGGCCGGGTGTTGACGGAACGGCGATCGGAGCTCCGGCGAAGCTCCGACGTTACTGTTTGCAGACCGGGAAAGAGAAAAAGAGAGAAACAAGGCTGTTTTGGACAAAAACCGGGGCTGTGATGGCTACACAGAGGTGGAAATGGTTGATGGTGGTGCTGGCTTGGTGGGGGTAGCTCCGGCTGGTACTGTTCCGGCGTGAACAGTACCAAAAACGGCAGAAAAGGGACTGCAGAACCAGAAACGTGAAGAAGAAGAGGAAAATTCTGGGGAAAAATGGCTGAATGCTTCTACACATGAGAGAGAGAGATATATATCTGGTCAAACATTGTAGACTAGAGTGCCAAGTGTCAAAATCCAAAGCCTTGGACACTTTTGCCCCTAATCCAAAGGCCCATATTTGTTCTAATCCATAAAAGCAAGGGTAGAATGGTCATTTGCTCTTAACCATGGTTGACCAGACCTGAGTTAAGCCTAACTCACCTTGGTTAATCCCAAAATTAAATCCAAATTTCGGAATTAATTAAAAATGGCCTAGGGGCAAAATGGTAATTTTCCGGTCCCGAGGCAAAATTTCAATTTTCGCACATACGCGTTCCATATGTGCGTGGCCAATATAATATGGCGTCGGATTCGCAAAATTCACTTTCTAAGCCCTCGAAAATTGACTGCGAAGTTCCGGGAATAAAATAATATTATTTTTCCAATTTTTGTTGAAATTCCAATTTTTGGCCAAAACCACTCTAAAATGTCCGTGGCCACCCCAAAATGACCTTGGCCGCGAAAAATAACCTCAAACGGCCTCCGAATCCAATCTCGGTGCCCACAGGGGCAAAACCGTAATTTTCTGGGTCCCGAACTGAAATTCATTTTTTTGCAGAAATGGATGGCCCCAAGGTTGGCCAAGCCAAAAACGTCATCGGCCACTCAAAATTATCACTTTCAAAATTCTCGATTCCCGAGCCCGAATTTCAAGAAATGACTAAAATTGAACAATCACGACTTTAGTTTATCTCTTGCTAACGGGTGGCTCATTGGGATTATGCGCTTTCGACCCGTGACCGACATCAAGTCAAGTCACGTTTAAGTTTACTCTACCCGGGACGACCTCGGTTGTCATATAATTGCGAGGGTCTGTCACTAGTGCCCTTCGGACACGATCAATCAAATAGACCGGTCTCGGTTGGCTCAAAACATTCCCTCATCAATCCATATGGTCGAAGATCGAACCCAGATCGAGTTCTTTAGTCGTGCGAACTCAATCCCGTAATAGCCTTACCCCTAAGGTTAGCATCCCGAGAATGCGCGGGTCCCGGGTGAGATCTCACTATAGTGCATTGACCAAAATATTCATTTCATGAATCTCGGGAAAATGATCGAAAATTCAGACTGTTACATGTAGTGTAGGTAAAATTCGACGCAACGCAAAAAATCAATTTTTCGGCCATTATTTGACGATCTCTTTTCGCCACTTACTAAAACCAATTAAAATTCTGAAAAAGAAAAAAAAACAACTGCTATAAAGCATTCAAAACATTTTGTCGGACAAAAATTAACGTAAGAAAAGGTTTGTTATGTTCGTTACAGTAAGGGTGGATCGTATGCTTCATGAAGAAGCCGCCATTAATTTTAGTCCACAATTTTCACCCAATTGGAGCGGTACCAACTTGAAAACCCTAATTTGTTTTACCTTTTCTTGTCTTTTTTTTACAGAACATTTAATCCCATCTTCCTTTTTTCTTTTTATACAATTCTTCCGTTTTCAATTACTTTTTCTTTTTTTTACTTTTCCATCCTATGTATGGTCATTTTAAAGGGGCCGACATTACAAGTTAGCATTTCGACAATTCACATCAATAACCTGATAAATTTTAAAAAGTAGAGATAGCCTTTGAAGAAAAAAAAAGGACAAGAAAGTCGAGGGACTAAAGGCGATATTAACCCTTCTTTTAATTGAAAATTTATGTTCTTATTTTTTGGTATTTACGCGAATCGTTCCCCTATAAAGTATAGAGGACTCTTCCCCTTTTCCCACTTTCCCAGGATGTCAGTTGGAGTTGTTGTTGGGCTGAAATCAATCCAGACAAAAAAATGGCCCAAATGGCGAAATCGGATGCTTACGCTTTTTTCATCCAAAGCTCAAGGTATTCGTGCCATTTCTTGGAGACCGTTGCCTCTTGTTCAAACCGGGGTAGCGTTGTCTTCAACTCATAACCATCACCGTCTTCTTCGGCCACTTAAGATGGTCGAGCCATGTCCCCAAGATCCCGAAAAAACGTGACTGTAAATTTTACTTTCCTTAGAGTCTCAAATTCGGTCCTTGTTGAGAAGTTGCGATGGTTTCTGAAGGTGGGTTTCTTTGTTTGTGGATTAAAAACATTGCGGCTGCGACCAAAGTGCCGGGGAGAGGATAAGCGCTCGTCCCTACCGATATGAGCATCACAATCCCCTAAGGCACATTTGCTCAAATAGGTAATGCGCAACTTCTTACCTCAAACGATTCTTTCAATACCTTGTTTTGGATAATCGATGAGGTGTGAATCAAATCGCTTGTACATTTGTTGCTTCAGCACCAGGATCAGGTTTGGCATGCAAGCATTCGATCAACGTCGGTGCGGGTGTAATCGATGCGGACTACAGAGGCCCGATTGGGGTAATCCTGTTCAAACCACTCGGCCGTCGACTTTGAAGTGAAGGTGGGCGACAGGATTGCGCAGCTGATCATTGAGAAGATCATGACTCCCGATGTTGCGGAGGTCAAGGACCTGGACTTGACTCTGAGAGGCGCGGGCGGGATTGGGTCTCGACAGGGGTGTGAGGCTCGTGTGCTAGGTTTCGGTCATCGACGTTGTTCTCTATAAGTTTATTTTCATTGGGTTTTAGGTTGTGCCTGGGATACATGCATGTCTGGCAGGCGGATTATCTTGGTGAGAAATCTCGTCGAACTCTTGGTTCGTAAGTATTTGCTAATTGCTATGTGCTCAGCCACGCTATTGAAGTATCTCCTTGTGCTCAGTCTCTCTCCGTTTAATTGTGTAATTTGGGTCCCACTTTTCGAGTTGCCAGTTTGTGTCATGAAGCCTTACGATTTATTCTTTGTTGTGCACTCATTTTCCTCCATCAAATCTCTGTATCAGTTAAACTTTTTTTGCTTTGTTTCAGTAGGTCTGCACAAGGTATATTACAGAAGCTGCATGATTTGATATTTATCCGTATTGTCCTTTTAGTATAACTAAGGCCAAATGTTTTGGCATTTTCCCAGGCATTTCATTTTGGGAAAATGAGAAAGAAGCTGAAATCTTGCGCCTTGGTTATGTAACTAGAGAGTTAATTCGATATTGATTTTATCATATACAACTAGTGGAGAATGCTCGCTTGTTATATTCTGCATACAGACCCGTTCCATTATGGGGTACCTCCCTTTTCAGGGATCGAATGCACACATTAGCCTCTGCAATTGGGTGGACAAACAGAGTTTTACCCTTTCCTAAATTACTGGCCTAGAGTCTTCAAAGTGATGGCATGAGTTCTAATACATCCCTTGACTTTTCATGTCAGCTGCAGAGTCACTCTTGTCCTTCTCATTTTTGCAATTAACACTTCAACCTTTTAAGTGGTTGAAAATCATCTCCAAGACTGCTGTCCATCCAAAACGGCTCATTTTAATAATCTTCACCTTTTGTGTGACATGAGCCTTGCGGCAAGTAATTAGCAGTGTAGCACAGTGCCATTACCTTGTGTACTTCTTTCATCCTTCTGTCTTCCTTCTTTTTACTGCTGTCATCTGGTTTTGCATTCGCGTTGTTCTCTTCTTTACTTTTGCCCCAGATTCTTCTCTAGTTAACTTTCTCAAGAGGTACGAGAGCTTCTTCAGTGATGTGGTTCTGTTGTGGGGATGCTCGTGCTTTTGTTTTCTACTTTTGAACTCATTCTCCATTTTCAAGATAACATACAGGTGTCAGTACCGAAATAAAGATTAAGAATCTATCATTTTAGACCTTAGTTTTCTGTAGAGTCTTATGATCATCGGTCCAAATTATGGTCCAATATCAATAATTTGAGATCGATCTTAACAACCTTTACCTTGAGGGTTAGATTTATATGTACTTATACTGCATGGGTTGCCTCCCATATGTGTACCGATTAGATCTTGAACTGTCATTTTGTGTAGCTGTGACATACCATCGACATATAACTATCTGGAAAACGAATCTCCTTGGAATATCTATATGGGAATTGGCTCTAGGCAATCTGTAGAGATGCAAGATCTCAGGCCTGGTGCTTGTGCTCTAGCTCTAGAATCTAGTATGGTGGAATCCTCTTCTATTTCTCACCTTGTGTCCTTGGATTTTTCCCCATGATTGCCCCAAATTTGTAGTTCTTGTCTACTGACGTATAAATCACATTACTTTTTTTACATGTCTAGTTCAGGATACGTTTCATGATTTGTCCTTTGTGGGGATATTTATGTGCTTGTGCTATTTGCAAGTTTTCAATTGGCTGGGATCCTCTTGATGGAGATACTGTATTTGTATTGCACCTTGCTATTATCCTTTGTGGTTCTTTTTTTACTATATTTTCATTCTATAGTGAAAAATTTTCAGCGCTGTTAATCAAATAGTTTAACTCAGTTTTAATTGTGCTTTCGACATTTATTGGATGGTGACATACATGTTGCTATTTTCTTATCAACAGGCTTTGACAGCAATGGTGCAGCAAACTATGCAATATATTGACCCGACACCTGATCTTGAGACCAAGATAGAGCTTATTAAGACACTTAACTCTGTTGCCGCTGGGAAGGTGAACACGTGAAATCAGACTTCATTGCAGCTTATGTTCATGAGCAATCTGTTTTTATTTCGTGGTTTCTACAGCTCGTTTCATTATGCAGCTATATGTCGAAATTGAGAGAGCCCAGTTGAGCAAGACACTTGCAAAAAAGAAGAAAAGAGGAAGAACAGGGTCTTATAGCAGAAGCCGCTGATTTGATGCAATGAATTGCAGTACCTAGAAGTTGACTTTTGTTGTCACTGATCTTGTAATTGATTTTTCCTTGTCCAACATTCCTATGATGGGTTTGAATTGCAGGAAGAAACTTTTTGAGCAATTGCAAAGACGGAGAAAATTGCCTTCATCCTCGAACAAGTAGAGGTTTTTGGTATTGCTTTTAGCCGTTTATGCACTATTACTATGATTGGTATCCTGATCGATGGGTTTTGCAGGTTCATTCGTGCTTAGATTGCCAGGATTATGTCCATGCACAGATTTTATTCAATGAATAAAGGCTATTTTAATTTCTTCTCTTGGTCAATTACAGACAGCCAGATTTTAAAAATCGTTGTTGCCTGCTTGCTCCTATTGGAATTGATTCCCCTTCGAGAAGGACTCATATGTAACACTTTTGCCTTTTTGCACGAACCAACCCGAATTAATATTCAATAAGGGCAATTTTCCTTGTTCATATCGCCAATCTACATTTATACAATGTTCCTGCAGATACGAGGAATATATTATAATCCGAGTTAGTTAGCATATATTAAGAATTTAATCAACTCGAGGCCTTATTTGGGTAAACGGTCTTACGGGAAAAAAGCAAGGCCGCCCCTATATTCCATCTTCCATACTAATGCTTCGATTTTCCAGCGGTACTGCCTTAATGCTTTATTTGGGAAGGAGGGGAAGAGGAGGAAAATGAAGTAAATTTTTGTAACTTTGGTGAGAAGAAGTGGGAGGAAAATTCAAAATTTCTCTCCTCCTTTCCTTCATGTATCCAAGCAAAGCAGCTTTTCCTTTATCACGACGGTGCATGCTTGCTAAATAGACCACAAGCGTAGGGCAATTTATGCGTCGTTGCTGGCATTCATCATCAATCGGAATCGCTAAACATTAATTTCATTCATCAAATATATGGAACTTCACTTGACATCCAATTGATGCGCATCCCGCCATTATCCACAAGATGCTCCAATGAACAATCGATGTGTGCATTTATGTGGCAAAACATGCCATGGAGACAAACATGTGAAGTTGGTCCTTGGAAGGCTGAGGTGTTGCACGACCTAGCAAATCCAGATACTATCCGTTTCCCTCGTCCTCCAGCTTGTGCCGTCTATTTTTTTATTTTCAAGAGAAGGAGGATATGATGGCACAAAGGAGATTATAGACCAACCAATGGACTAGTTTAAGAAAGAAAGGGATTCTACCGCGCACAGAGCTTGCTTCGAAACTGAAAGTAAAAATGAGGGAGAGGGGTACCGATGGCCATGTGAGCTTCAAATTTCCACTTAGTACATATTTAAAGTGCTTGGCATTTTGGGCCTGGAATTTTCTATTTTTTCGTGGATTATCTTTTTGCAGGCTAGCCTACAGCTTTTGTATTCTCTTGAGAATCATCACATTCAGTCTCCACATTTATAAAGCGTGGTAATGGCAGCACTGCAATTATTGGTGGATGAGGTGATCAGAGTTTCGAGGAAGCTCCATCGAAAACCCGTGGGAAGTTTCTTGCATCTTATGGGAGCAAATTCATGGTCACTTCATGACCCTTTGTGGTATGATTTGCCAAGTTATTTTCGTGGACAATGTCATGAAATTGAAACTGAAACCAACTGAATGTGTCACATTTGAAAAATCGTAGCACCTAAATAAATTTGCCGTCATCCAAAAGAAACCAAACATTCATTTCGTCATTTAAATGGGCAACGCAAGAAAATAATTTCGTAGCGGGGTTTACACACAACGACATACATGCAATTTAACATCCAATGTTTAGGCAATGACCCATATTCGATTTTTACTTTTAGCAAGCATTTCCATTCCATATATAAAGTGATATTCTATTTGTTCGTGTACACATCTATCTAGATATAATTTCGATTTCTTTACGTAAAAATCCTCTTATGAAAATCTCAAAAGTCCATCCTTAATGATTGAGTGGGACAAGTTGCAAACAATTTCCTAGAAGGATCGACCAACAAATGAATAAAGTTTAGACCAACATTTATCAAGGGAATAAATAAAGGTCGGCCCACTATGAGCGAGAGATATGAACGGTCTAGCATAAATTATGTTGACACGGATTTTTCATACGAGCGGGTTTCAATTATAAGTACAGGTCAAGAGCATATGCTGAAAATGCATTTGTCCAAGTCTTTAAGTTAGCTTTGGAACTGTTCATGTTAATCCTCCAGTCTCTAACGAAACCCGCTACTAAATTCCAGAGATTCTCTGCCCAGTCACACCAATTTCCCAACTCCTCGCACAGCTTGTGCTTCCCATTTCTTTGCCCTTCCGTTTTGGCATGCAGCAACGTCACCTAGTGTTTTACTCCCTTCACCTTCCCATTACATTTCCCCGACGATTCCATTTACCAATAATAAAGCAAGTCAAGTCAAGCCGCGCTGGATCTCAAATTTCAACCATAGTACGTGCGCGCACCTTCCGCATAATGCTGGCGAAATTATGCGTGCAATAACTCAGCATCGTTCAAGTACGCACGGCAGGAAAAGCAAGGAGTTGGAGCATCTTTATTGCAAGTTGGTTTTTTTTTTCTACTTTTTTGTTAAAAGAAAAGGCAAGTCAAGTCAAGAAGTACCTGCATACTTTCCCGGCAACTTCCGCATAATGCCGAGAATATTACGCGTGCAATAACCAGCATTCTTGAAGCAATCAGCATCGTTCAAGCACGCACAGTAGATAGTGATGTGTCTAGGTCATAAAATGGGTAAGTCGGGTTGGATTTGGATCGGGTCGAATATGATTCGACCCATATTTGATCTATAAACCCATTTTGACTCATTTTTACGCAATGCAATTTTTATGACTAACCCGACCCGTACTCGACTTATACTCGACCTAACCCGTATTACCAAAATACATTAATATTCTAGGAAAACTCATACCCACCAATTTAACTTATTTTAAGCTTTTCACATGTATACGTTTTATGGATAAAAACTTCACATCATATTAAGCAATAAAAAATTAGTAAATAAAATATGTAAAAAACCTATAAATTGAAACATGTTTTAATTTTTTGATAATGCGATCAATCATGCATCCAATGAAACATATGTTTTATTTTTGAATAAATGCGACGTGAAAATTATAATTATGCATAAAAACCGATAAAGAGAACCAAAGTCAAAAATGAAAAGTTACAATGACACTCCCTTTTTTTCCTTAAAAAAAAAAGGAAAAACCGAATAAATACAAAAATGTTGTCGGTATGCCTCCCTCTCTCTCTCATCTCTCTCTCCTCTGTATGCCTCTTGCTCTCTCTCCTTCCATGTAAATCTCCATCTTCAATCTTCTTCAGCTACTCTCTCTCTCTCTCTCTCTCTCTCCCCTTGTTCAAGGCAACAGTCAATGGCTCTCTCGGCGACGTCATTCCAGTTCTAGATCCTGAAGCTCCTCTCTTCCTCACTCGAGTTCGGATCTTTCGCGTTGCTCTGGTCACCCCCGATCCCGAATCACGTCCTCACCCGGGTTGGGATCTTCGGCGGCCACTTCTACTCGCGGAAGTGTTGGAGCCCCACCGCGTCCTCAAGGAGGTTTCCACCGGGTCGAGCGGTCGTCGGCTCAGTCCGAGTTGACTCAGTCGTTGTCGTCATCCTCGAATAGCGACATCGTTCGATTGGGGACAGAGCCTCGCGGCGGCGGCGAGTGCAACCAGGAGACGACCGGAGGCGGAGGGACGGAAGAAGCGAAGAGGGGGCGGCGAGATTCAAGGGCGAGAGAGAGGTGAGGAGCGGTGGTGCTGCTGCTTCGTCTGCAGAGGGGGAAAGAGAAGAGAGTAGTTTGGGTTGAAAGTGGGTTTATTACTTAACCCACCGAAACCCATATATTTCGGCCTTTCTCTTTCTTTTGAACCCATTTTGAACCATATTATAAGTTTAAGCTGATCCATTTATGACCCATTTTTATCAATATGAGTTAAAATATGGGTTTATGACCCATTTTGACATCCCCTATTTGTGCTGTTTGATCCCTACTCAGGTAGTCCACGAGGCCTTGCTCTTATCTGTTTCCTGCTTTGATTGCTCCATTTTCTTCTGATTTAAGTAAGGGTAATGAGAGTTCTGTTATTTTCGTTTGAATTAACTGAGTTCTGAGAGACATTTGTTCAATTCGCAGATCCGGACTGTGAAATCTGGCTTTCTTTTAACGCTCAGCACGATCAATCTCCTATTTTAAAACAGAGTAAGGATCTCTTTGGTCAAATCACTACATGATGTATATCCGATCAAGAAGAAGGAAATTGATCTCTCCCTTCTCTTTCTTTCTCTCCAATTCCTTTCTTCTCTTTTCCCTTCATTTCCCTCTCAACTTAAATTGCCAATCGAATTGCAAAAGAAAAGGACCCGCTCGTTCAGAAGATCCGAATTCTAGAGTGTCTTCCTCATCGACCCCTCCGCATGGAGGAGGTGATTATGAAGGCGGAGAGGAACAGCGGAAGGGAAATAACTATGAAGTGTTCTTGAGCTTTAGAGGCAAAGACACTCGTAAAGGCTTTACCGACTATCTCTACACTAGCCTTGTCGATGCAGGAATTCATGTGTTTAGAGACGACAATGAGCTCCGTGTTGGTGAGGAGATTGGTCCGGAGCTTATCCATAGTATTACGCATTCCACGATCTCGATCGTGATTATCTCTGAGAACTACATTTCCAGCAAATGGTGCCTCCGCGAACTGGCCGAGATGTTGAAGTGCAAGAGAAGTAAAGGGCAGATAGTGTTGCCTATATTTTACAAAGTGGAACCCTCACAGGTGCGTCATCTTACAGGGAGATTGGGAGATGCTTTAAATGCACATAAAAAGAATGTGGATGAAATGGTTGTGAAGGAATGGGAAGTAGCACTCGAAGAAGTCGGCTCCTTGAAAGGATGGGAATCGGAGAAAATTGATAGCGGGTACCTTATTCTCCAACAAAACATTGTTTAATTTTTCATAAATAGATCTTTCTTAAAAAAGAATATACATATTGCTATACTATGCTAATCTTCATTATTATTTGACAGGCATGAAGGAACATTGGTTAAAATTGTTGTCAGAAAAGTTATGGGCGAGTTAAAAAGACTTTTTCAGCTAAATGTTCCCGAACAGTTGGTGGGAATCGATGATCATGTGCAACAAATTATGAGCAAGATAGATGCTGAATTCAATGGTACAAGGATTATTGGAATTTATGGAATGGGCGGCATCGGTAAGACAACTCTTGCAAAGGTGTTATACAACAAGCTCTCTAGTCATTTTGACTATCGTAGCTTTGTGGCAAATATCCGAGAAACATCTCAGCGTAAGGGTATTGAATGCATACAAAAGCAACTCATTTCTGCCATAATAGGAAGTTCGTGTGATGTGTCTAATGTCGATGAAGGAGTCAGTGTCATCAAATCTCGATTTATGAGTAAGAAAATCCTAGTTCTTCTGGATGATATGGATGATAGTACTCATTCAAATGCTTTAGTTGGGGACGGAAGTTGGTTTGAAGCGGGAAGTATAGTCATCATCACAACTAGAAACAAAAACATTCTCGATGAAGTTAGGGCAGGCTACATGTACAAGCTCAACGAGTTGTTTTTAGATCAATCATTGATTTTATTTACTAGACATGCATTTCGAAAGGATTCTCCTCCGAGTGATTATGAGGTTATCTCTCGTGATGTCGTATCTACTACCGGGGGGCTTCCATTAGCTCTTGAAGTTATAGGTTCATTTTTACGTGGAAAGAGAGAAGAAGTATGGAGAGATACATTAAAGAAATTAAAGAAAGTGCCCGATAAGAAAGTGCAAGAGAAGTTGAAAATAAGTTATGAAACATTAGATGACGAGGAGCAACAAATATTTTTGGATATTGCATGCTTTTTCAATGGATCACATAAACAAAATCCAACTTACATGTGGGACGCTAGCAATTTTCTCCCGGGGAGGGGGATTGAAGTATTGAGTCTTATGTCCCTAATTAAAATTGACAAATACGGCGAGCTAACGATAGATGATCAATTGAGAGATCTTGGAAGGGAAATTGTTCGTCTAGAAAATCCAAAGGAGCCTCAAGAGCGTAGCAGACTGTGGATCAACGAGGAAGCCGTAGATGTGATTAACGGAAATAAGGTAAGACTTTTCTCTACTTGTGTTGGTCAGTGAATATGGTTCCATCTTCCCATTCTTGTTTGAAATAAAAATAGTTGTTAGTCTTGACTCCCTAAAACTAGCTGCTGCTACTAGCAAAAGAGCTCTTTTGATTAATATTTTGTTCTTACCTTATTCTAGAACATAATTGAGGATCAATTTCTTGGTTATGGGCAATTGATCTATATCTTTACCTAGTAATATGGTGATAAGGATACTGTCCTTTTGGTAATTTCAATGCTACAACAAACCTACAAAAGCAGAATGTTTAGCAGAATGTTTGACAGATTACTTTTAGAGAAAACCTGACATTTACAAATTGTTGCAACCATGCCTTCCCCACATATTTGCTTGATGCAAGTGTTTGATGTTTGGATTCATCTTGCCTTTTTTTATTTTTTATTTTTACTACTTATGAATTATTTGGTGTGATAAATGAGACCTCCAATCATTTGTGACGATTTAGCTATCTTGGTTCCTGTATTCTTTAAGTTGGGTTAAGTGTAACCCCTAAGTATTATTGGTTGTGCAATTTAGTCGCCCATCTATTTTTGCTTTTGCTCAATATAGTCTTCTAACTTTCACTTTTTTGTGCAATCAAGGCCTTTGTGGCCAATCATTAGTTGACACCGTCAATTTGTTGATGTGGCATTTGTATTTATTTATGATATATGAGCAACCATGTAATATAACCCTTTAAACATATATTATTTTCGTTGTCTAGACTTTTCATAATAGGGGATAGTCTCTTTCTATGAATATGCTAATACATTTTCTTTTTGTGACGATGTATGATTTTTCTATTAATTTCCGATAATATGTATTTGTTAAACATAGGCTATCATGTTATAATAATTATTTGTCTATTGTTCAACTCTTAGTGAGCATCTTATTTTGCAAAGATTTAGTTAACATTTGTATCATCATTTTATTTTTGTGAAACGAAAACTAGTTTGTGTTAAATGTAACACGGGTCTATCAATTTGTAATTTTTTGTGACATGAAAATTAGTGTGGTGTAAATGTGGAAAAAGTCTACTAGTTTCGGATTTTTGATATTGTTAACCGAAGTAAATATGGTCTTGAATTTTGTGTGATGATAAATTTTCATTATTAGCATGAAAGTTAAAAGGTGATCCATTAAAAGCAATTATAACTAATGGAAGATTTGTACAAGCATCAAACAAGCATGTGCAAATGTCATCAGTATCGTTAATCAAGAAAAACTAACTATTAACATTGGGATGCAAAACATATTGAAAAAACAAGAGTATTGAAAAAAAATGCTACCGATGCTTTTCGGCGAGCATATTATCGCACAAAGGAAATTGTAATCAACTTAATAGAACATTGCTTAGAAGTGAAAAAAAAAGTATCTATAAAGTTGTTGACAAAAATACAATAAATATACAAGAAACTTTTAATGTAAAAACAAGTGGCGTCTCATCTGAAAGAATAAAAGTTTGAAGGAAAAGTTGAAACCACCAAATAGATCCGTAATATTGACTCTCATGATTTAAGCTCGATGTGAAATTTGTCACCTAAAACAAAAAATGAATTTGAGTTCCTAAAATATTAGGTTACAACAAAAGAAAAATGTAAAAGACTAGAGTTTCTTGAGAATGCAATTGTATCAATCTTCATGTCCAATCTGTTCATACGGAAGATCTTATTAATCTATGGGACAATTGATCAAAATTTAGATGACTACTACTACATTGTAACAAAATCAACGCGGCAATGAAAAGATAGTGTCAAACATTTATAGTAATAAAAAGAAAGTAAGAATCATGTATAGAACATTCTATATTATCAATTTTCCTTCCACGTACAATGCAAAACCCTCAATGATGAAACACATGATAAGAAAGGAACGTAAAACACATGCGTACCTTTTGCGATGACATTCTCGTTTTCATTTTGATATTTAGAATCGCAAACGAAATATACCAGAAAGAGTGGGGGAATTCTACAATTGGGATTCTTTAATTTTGATACATGTTTTGATGGCAGGTTTAATGGATGTATTTTGACTGTTAGGGTCGTATTGGTTCACATATACAGGATAGGAGTAAACGTAGTGTTATTACATATATAAATGGCATGAATTTTCATAGATATATTTGATTTAGTGTATGTATGAAGAGAGGCCTTCTATTGTGATTGCAAATGGATGCAAATTTTGGGCATTCAGAAGGTGCAAATTGCGAAGGGCATAATTGCAAGAGGAAAAAGTTCAAGAACAACCGCTTGAGCTTCACATCTTTACATAGATTAGATAAATAGTATGCAACTGCAACCTTTCATTTGACAAAATTTAAAGGAGAAGCCTACGCCATAGTAGCATGATAGCAAATTGAAATTAGTGCATTTTATTTTACATAAGTTGATCTCATCTCATTAATTAAAACTTATGGTCGACAATGTTTCCAAGTTGCAGGGCACTAGAAAGATTGAGGCACTTTCTCTTGGCAAATGTGGTATAGGAAGAAGATACACAGCTAAACAATTTAAAGAAATGACCAACTTGAGGTTCCTTATAGCGGATGGTGTGAATTTCACCGGAGATTTCCAAAGTTTACTTCCTAAATTAAGATGGCTTCAGTGGGCGGGTTGTCCCTCGGATTTCGTTGCAACCAACTTTCATCCGAAGAAATTAGTTATACTCGATTTGTCAAACAGTGAAATTTCGGAGGACTGGGGAGGATGGGCTCCACTCAAGGTAAGATGTAAAGAAGGCATTGAAGTATTTTCAATATAATTTTTTTCCTTGTACATATAACATTTGAAAATTGATTTTCATAATTAAACTAGTCGTTTTTCTTTAATCTCATACTATTGAAGGAATACATGGTGCCCAAGGAATGCATCTCTCTTCCATGTGAATTAGTCATCTGCTACTTGATAATAAAAGTTGCTTCTATTTAATCAGTAAGCATTTCCTTTGAAATATTATTCAGAAATATATGCAGTCGGCACTTGTATATCCCCAACATGCTTTTGTAATTGATATGCTTAAAAAATATTTATATGTTGGCATAGCCAAACACTACTAACAAAGACATTTAAAATTAAATAAGATAACCGTGAAGGAGTCGGTGAGCATGGGTATTTTTTGAGGAATTCTAAAAAGTCAAAAACTTAAGGAGTAGTGAAAAATCACAGGTTGCCAGAGTCCAATGACATTGAGGTACCATTTCTTTTTTTCAGATGGCAACCAAGCTCAAAGTTCTCGACCTCGAGAATTGTCTATCTTTGAGAAGAACTCCAGACTTGTCCGTTTTCGAAAGCTTGGAGATTTTGATTCTTGCAAATTGTAAGAATTTGAAAACGATTCATCCTTCTATTGGGGACATCAAGACCCTCATTTCCTTGGATGTCTCTTATTGTAGAAGACTTCAGAAGCTACCGGCAGGATCAGGTAGAATGGTAAAATTGAGGGATCTTCGCATTAATGGCACTCATATACAAAAGATTTCTATTTCGAGAGGTTGTTTGATAAAGCTAGAGACTCTATGTGCCAGAAGTTGTGAACGACTTTCTCAACTTCCTAAATCTATGGGGTCCCTTGTCTCGTTAACTCTATTGGACTTATCTTGTTCAAAAATTGAAGAATTACCTGAATCCATTGGTTCCATGAAGAAGCTCGAGACTTTGAATGCCTCTAACTGTAGACTGTTAGCTCGCATATCCAGCTCCATAGGCGATCTGGCATTTCTACAAAGCTTGTTCTTAAATTGCTGCTCCTCATTGACAGAGATCCCCGACTCAATTGGAAAATTGGCATCATTGACCGAGCTGTACTTAGGATACACATCAATTACAAAATTACCCGAAAGCATTGGGAATATGCCAAATTTGAGGATCTTGGACATTAGTGGTACTAACATAACGGAACTACCTAATGCCATCGGGAAGTTGGCAAAACTGCAAAGGTTGGACGCCTCCCGATGCAAAAAACTAGAGCAACTACCTAGTAATATATGCGAATTGATTTTGCTGGAGGAGCTTTGCTTAGTAAAATCCGGCGTTTCGAGCTTGCCAGAAAGCATTTCTAAGCTCTCTTCTCTCCAAGAGCTAGATGTTGGATATTGTGAAAAGCTCCGTGAATTACCAGAACTGCCCTCTGGCTTAACAGATCTAAGGATTGCCTGCCAGATTCCGCCGTTGCCCCATCTTTCCCAGCTAACCTGTCTCAAGACACTCACTCTTTGTGATTGCCCTTGGCTTGAACGTGTCCCAGAGCTTCCCATTGGACTATCGCAGCTTAACATTTATAGTTGCAGAAAATTGAAAGCATTCACGAATGTGTCAAACTTGAAGCACTTATCAAAATTGAGTCTCGGCAATTGCTTTGATCTCGCAGAAGTCATCGGTGAGGAAGGTGTACATTTCCTATCCAACTTACCTGCAGGGCAATGCCCTAAGATATCTGGAGTTGATGGGATTGAAAATTCTTCGACGTTGATGAGCCCAAAGGTGTCTCTGCTCGATGGAACGCTAGATCTTTCCGATTCAAAAATTCCGCAGAGAATGGACGCCGCAGCAAGTTGCGCGAATTCAATTGAAATCCAAGACCCTGGTGGATCAAAATCCTCTCAAGTGTCGGATATCCTTAAGTGCACGTCCGCCGGACGATTGCTAGACTTTTCCAGTTTTAAATACCTGAGAAGCCTTGGTGTTGGGAGTTGCAATAGTGTAACTGAAATTCAAGGCCTCCTCCATGTATCAGAATCATTGACATCTTTGGTTTTTAACGGGTGCTCTTCCCTTAGATCGGTGGACCTCTCGAACATAAAGAATCTGCAGCGTTTTTTTCTTCACGATTGCGAAAATTTAGTTGAAATTCGAGGGCTCGAGGGATTAGGACCCATGCGAGAATTCAATATTTATGGATGTCTGTCTTTTAGACAATCACCGGACCTGTTGCGTTTAGAGGCGTTGGTGACATAGGAGTGATCCGCTTGGAAGTGGAGTCCCGGAGGGAGGTCGGAGGGAGAGAGGTCGTGTGGGCCAGTGGGGGGGAGTTATCACAGACAGAAGAAGGTGTTTCGGATCTCCTCCCATTTTCTCTCCCCATTCCCTCGTTCATTATTATTATTATTATTTTTTTGGTAAGGACCCTCGTTCATTATTCATTCATTCTTTTCTCTCTTTTTTTATTCCCCTCAACTTTTTTTGTTTACTTAACCGTTTCGTTTTCTCTCTCATCAGTGCGCTCGAAGAGGAGAAACAAACGGAACAGGAGGACAAGTTTTCGCGAGGGCGGTTCCACCGAGTGCAAGCTGTCTCTCTCCTGTTTTCCCTTCCCCCAAGGGGGGCTTCCAAATCGATGGTGCTCGCAGACCATCTTGCCAAATTTCTGAAGGCTGGCCTTCCGATTTCTAGGAGCGGATCCAGATGGTTAGTCCTTTTCCTTTTGATCGAATCGTCCTTTACTAGCAATTGTCCAATTTCTGATGCTTGATTCGCCTGCCTGGTTACTTCTTCTTCTTCTTCTTTTTCCTCTAATGAAGGAAAGGTTGGGGTTGATGATGTTCCTTTGGAAGTCTGATGGTTGCGCCTGTGTTATGTATGTACACAAAATAAATTATGTCAAAAAAGCAAAGGGACAGCCCGGCGATATCCTTTTCTGGCAGGGTTCTTGTATTTACTTATGAAGTGAAAATTGATTGATGTCGGCGAGTCTTCATCACCTCAGTAGCAACAAACTGAGTTTCCGCCATAACCATTTGGCGTTGGAGGAGACAGCAAACTCAATCGGTAGAAGTTGTCGAGAGGTTACCTGGTGAAGAATATACCTTTGGAATTGAAGTAAAACGTGCATGATGAACAAAGAGAAAAGGCGCGATTTTTAAGTTAAGTAGTTTTATTTTTTGTTTCATCGTCTTTTTCAGGGTTTAGTGAAGTCAGTAGTATAGGGATAGATTCTCTTTGTTTTAGATGGATAGGTATTTCCTTGGTGCCTCGCTTAATATACCTTTTATGTAACAAAGAAACCGGGGAGAAAAGAAATTGAGATTGGGTGCTAGAGGAGTAATTCATAATAATACTTATTCAGGTATTGGTGTTCGTTCACCCACAGACAAACTAATGTACAATCGATTAAAGATGAATTATGAGTATGGGTTGCACCTCTCCATTCCAATAACTGTTCTCCCTAGCATGAACATAGCATGTGTTATGTTTGCTGGTGGTGAAAGGAATATTAAAAAAGCAGGAGGCAAGATTATTATGTTCAGTCGTCTACCTAGTTCTTGGGGCATGAACTTTTGTCTTCCCAGCTCAAAACACTCTTTGCCTTCCTCTTCAAACGATTTAAAGGAGTCAAAGTTATTTGATGACACTGATACTTGGATATTCGTACATGTTAAGTTGTTTTTCCTGTATTTAGTTGCTCCCAAACATTCATGTAATAAAAGAAGTGTCGTACACTCCCTTGTTAGGAGCGAATGGGGTCGTCGAGGTTAACCTATGTCCAAGTATTTGCCTTTTCATCTCTGATTTTTGGGTGATAAGCTGGTGGAATTTTCACTCTTTATTGATGGTACATCATCATTGTTATGCTACGCCGAATGCTGATAAGTTCCTCTGGATTAGTCAGAGCATTATGAATAGTGGCTGTTAGTTATATCTATACAAGATTATTACATTGAAAATCGTTTTTAGGATTGCCATCTGTATAGGATGCAATCAAAAAGATGGAAGTTGGTCACGTCAAAAATCATTCCCAGTTGGGACCAGGAGAAGGATCATTGGATATGTAGAATGGGATTCCTAATCCCAGTCCCAAATATCCTACTTTGCCTATTTAATTAGGACTCAACCTCATAGTAAATGAAATTAGGCCCCAGTTCTCATTGTCCATGACCCATTGTGCGTCTAAAACAATATCTAAAGGCCAAACCTGCTAATTAGGGCTAACTTTGGGGATTGAACTATGAGGGGATTATAAATGAGAATGAGGTGCTGCCCTCATCCCGAATTAGATTGGATGGAAGATTTAATTGGTGGTTGTGGCAAGGCTGGAGATACTTTCTATACAGACTTGGGTGAATCCATAAGCTTTTCGCTGGAGTAAGAATAACTTTTTATTGCTGGAGTTGGAAGTGGGCTCTATCTTCATGAGATCTTGGGTTGGGGTAATGGAAGGTCTGCTGTGCCTCCACAAACAGCAGTGCAGCACAATGCGAACACCTTTGTACAGCAACCATCTCTTCTGGCTGGGGACGGAATTCTTTTTTACGTCATAGCATATAGCTCTTTACCCTGTTTATTTCTTTCATCCTCCTGTCTTCTTCTTTTCAGTGCCATCATCTGGTTTTGCGATTGTTTTATTCTCTTCTTTACTTTTGGCCCAGATGCTTCTCTAGTTAACTTCCATTAAGAGGTAGGAGAGCTTCTTCAGTGATGTGCTTCTGCTGTGATGATGCTTCTGCTTTTATCTTTTACTTTTGAGCTTCATTCCCTCTTTTCAAAGATAACATACAGGTGTTAGTACAGAAAAAAGATTAAGAATCTATCACTTTATGCCTTAATTTTCTGTAGTCTTATGATCATTGATTGAAAGTATGGTCCAATTTCAATCATTTAGGATCAATCTTAACAACTTTTACCTGAAGGGTTAGATTTTATACTGCAGGGATTGCCTCCCGTATGTGTACTGATTAGATCATGAACAGTCGTTTTGTGTAGCTGTGACATGCCATCTATGTATAACTATCTAAAAATGAATGTGCTTGCCATATCGACGTGGGAATTGGCTCTAGGCAATCTGTTGGGATGCAAGATCTCAGGCCTGGTGCTTGTGCTCTAGAATCTGGTATGGTGAATCCTCTAGAATCTAGTATTGTGGAATCCTCTTCAGTTTCTCACCTTGTGTTTCTGGATTCTCTCCCATGATTGACCCAAATTTTTACTTCCTGTTCTCCTACCTATGTATGATACACATTACATTTTTTTCATGTCTAGTTCATGTTATGTTTCATGATATGTCCTTTATGGGGATATTATAGTGCTTGTGCTGTTTGCAAGTTTTCAATTGGCTGGGATCCTCTTCATAGAGATACCTGTATTTGTATTGCACCTTCCTATTGTCCCTTTTGGTTCCTTTATTGACCATATTTTTATTCTAGAGTGACAAATTTTCCTTGCTGTTAATCAAATAGTTCAAATCAAAGTTTTAATTGTGATCTCGATGTAATAAAGTCATTGACTTGATTGGATAGTGACCAACATGTCACTGTTTTCTTATCAACAGGCTGTGATAGCAATGGTGCAACAGGCTATGCAATATGTTGACCAGACAACTAATCTTGAGACCAAGATAGAGCTTATCAAGACACTTAACTCTGTCGTCGCTGGGAAGGTGAATATGTGTAATGAAACTCTATTACAGCTCATATTCAGCAGCAATCTGTTTTTGTTTGGTGGTTTCTATAGCTAGTTTTGTCATGCCAGATATATGTCGAAATTGAGAGAGCACGGTTGATCAAGAAACTTGCAAAAATAAAGGAAGAACAGGGTCTTATAGCAGAAGCTACTGATTTGATGCAAGAAATCGGGGTAACTTGAATTTGACTTCTGTTGTCATGTAATTGGTTTTTCCTTGTCCAACATTCCTATGATGGGTTTGAAATGCAGGTAGAAACTTTTTGGAGCAATGGCAAGGACGGAGAAAATTGCCTTTATTTTTTAACAAGTAGGGGTTTTTTGTATTGCTTTTAGCTGTTTATGCACTGTTACTACGATTGGTTTTCTGATCGATGGATTTTACAGGTTCGTTTGTGCTTAGATCACCAGGATTATGTCTGTGCACATATCCTTTCCAGGAAGATCAGCTACCTGAGTGTTTGATGCAGATCCTTCCAAAGAGAAGAAAAGGCCTAAAGAAGGTGAAAACATTGTCGAACTAGCGCCAGCTGATATTCCGTCACTTCTGGAGTTGAAATGGATATACTATGACCCGTGATACGGTAAATTTGTGTTTTTCTTTTTCTAATGTTGTGTCCACTATCTTTTAACTAATTTGTTTTTGCCGATCAAGCGCCACCCGGTGTTCAGGTTGTGGTTCAAACCACGAACTTGTATGGCTTTATATATCTGGCACATACTCTTCTTCCTTTCTGGCTTTATCACAAACTTTGACATTCCAGATGTGCTGGTAGATTTTAACTCACATCTTAGTTTACCCCACATTTTATGTGTTTCATGATGTAGGCATAGGTAATACTCACATAACAATGATTACCTTGAGATTTGTTGATACTATAAGGCGATATACGAGATTCCATCAGTGAAGTGCAACCCAGAGCAGTGGATACCGATGAAGCTCTTTCCTTGTTAAGTCTTCACTGAGTTTTTCAAGGTTCAGCTGTTCATTCTGTGATTTAATTAAATGCAGGTTCTAAGGAAAATCTGCTGGTACTTAGTTCTATAACCATATGATCCTATGCAGTCAAGCCTTCTTAATTCCACTTTAGAAGATAAACATCTATCAGAAATTCCCCAATTCAGGTACCATCTTTGAATTGTTCTAGGTAATTGGTTGTACATTTTTCAATATCTCAATAATGTGCCATAGAATTTGATTGACCATGCCTTTGATAATTTAACGCAGGTTGCTGCTGAAACAATTGGTCACAGTGGAGGTTATCTGACGGAGTCCTCTTGAAAGTACTTTCAAAGATGAATTTGAGAATGAGAAAACATGCTAGGAGATGCACTTGTTGAGAAGGCAGCAGAAAATCTTAGACAGGGTCCTGTCATAGTCAAAAGAAGAATTTTGGCTTCTCTTTGGCGAGACAAGCTACCTTTAGCTAGGAGCCTCTTCAGAGAATCATCGAACATGTAATTACAGAACTTGTCGTTTTTCTTCTTTTCATTGGATCACCCATTCAGATGTGACTTACTCTATTTTCTGCAGAATATAATCGTTGTTTTGAAGTATTGCTTGAGGATTACCGTAAAGAGACTTGCTGAGCTGTTATGCCCGAGTATCCAGGTCTGATTATGTGGAACATTTGTTTTTGTTCTTTATCAATGTCACTCTTTATTAATGATTGCCTAGACCCCTCATTTAACCCTGAGAAGCCTCTCTGCCCGTGATCCCTGATTGGGGCATGGTTGCTGGACTTGGATACAAGTTCCAAAACATGTGTGAAAGAGTTTTGGTGCGCCAAAGGCTTGTCATGGATTTGAGAATGTTGTCTTCATAGTTTTGTTTCGTACACTTGGCTTAGTCAACTTCTGCTCATAAATTTGTTGTAGCTGTGTCATTGTCTGGCATTGTGAAACCATTTCTTGTGCCATGGAGCCTGAAATTCTAATGTGCTTTAGAAGTGTGGGAGGAGCTCTGTTATATTGATAGAAAGAGCGGAGACACTCACCATTTCCTGTGTTACAAAAGTACATCTTGCTAGAGATCTTGATTAATGTGTTCAGAAAATCTTTGTAGTTGAATCACTCAAGGAAATGAGCATTGTTTTTGGGTTCTCTTACTGCTGTTGTTAAGAGCTTTAATCAATCACATGCCTCAATTTATTAAATCAATACTACCATCTGATAGACAGTCCATATAATGATAATTATACAAGCTTGTATGATATTCCATCAGCAAGACCTCTTACTTCTATATTAACGTTTTAGGAAGCTGAGAAGCATCTCTCCTTAATGGTTGTTTCCAAGTCCCTGGTGGCAAAGATAGACCGACCAATGGGAATTGTCAGTTTCCAAACGACAGAGGACAGCAATGAGAATTTGAACTCAGGGGCGACAAATTTGGAAATGCTGCTTGACCTTGTCGAGAAAAGTTGCCACCAAATCCCCAAGGAAACCACGGTTCGTAAGGCTGCTTTGAGAGCTTGAAGATTTTTTAGTTGAATAAATGATCTCTCTCCCCTCGAGCCTTCCTCTCTCTCTCTTTTCTCTCACCGAAGAATGCTGTTTCACATTCTGGTCTGAAGTGGGGACTGGAGATATTCATCATAGAACTCTTGCGTAGCTGTCTTAAATTTGATTGCATAGTTTGCAGGGGGACCAGATCCGGGCCTTGTTTCGGACTGAAATGATATACTGAATACACTTTCTGTATAGGAATGTAGTTTGTTCTTTTCATCTTTCCTCTTTCCTTTTTACCCCCTCCTTTTAATTGAAGATTTGCGGGCTTTTCAGGTCCAGAACTTGTACCAATGGAAAAGGTAGCGGCACGAGATGTGCACTCATTTGGACTGAATTAAGCGCCTTGTTACAGAATTGTGTTTCACACTACAAATATTGCCGGCGCTTGTGTTTTTCCAACATCATGGATAACATTAGCTCTCCAGATTAAAGGCTTAAGGAATGCTACTTTTTCATTTCATTTCACATTCAAAATGAGCACTTGTTTCTAGGGAGCTTCATTTCAATAAGATAACTGTACTTTTTATTTCCTCAAATGACATTATTTTTCTCCAAGTTGACACTTGATATGGCGTGGACCTTGTCCTATAGATTTCCAGCTCCATCATTTTCTTTATGGAAACTAAAAGGGTTGGGAAACTAATTGGGTTGGGAAAAGCTCTGGTTACGACAACCTTCTTCACAAAGTAAATGTATTTATCATTTTATTAAAGAAGGCGGTCAGCATAAGTTAGATAAAGAAGATTAGTAATTTTCAATGTACTAACCTTTCTTGTTATATGTGTTGTTCAATGCTTTGAAAATTACATCAATCATCATAAGATACACTTGAAAGTCATTCTTGAGGTCCTCATTAACATGATCAATTATTTATGAGAAGTAAATTATTTTTTCTAAAAAATTTAGTTTTCAGTTTAAAGCGATCAAAAACATGTTTTAGTGTAACTGTCAATGCCTTATTTCAAGTGTAGGGAATTTTCGAGATAACGCAAAAAATCAATTTTTCGACCATTATTTGAAGATCTCTTTTCGCCATGTACTTGAAAACCAATTAAAATTATGAAAAAAGAAAAACAGCTACTATAAAGCATTCAAAACATTTGGTTGGACAAAAATTAACATAAGAAAAGATTTGTCATGTTCATTACAACAAGGGTGGATCGTATGCTTCATGAAGAAGATGCCATTAATTTTAGTCCACGATTTTCGCCCAATTGGAGTGTTACCAATTTGCAAACCCTAATTCGTTTTCCTTTTTTTTTTTTTACGGAACCTTAAATCCCATCTTCCCTTCTTTTTATACAATTATTTCATTTTCAATTACTTTTTTTTTAAAACTTTTCCATCCTACCTATGGTCATTTTAAAGTGGTCGACATTACACTGTCAGTATTTCGACAATCCACATCAATAACGTGGTAAATTTAAAAAGTAAAGATAGCTTTTGAAAAAAAAAAAGGGAAAGAGAAAGTCGAGGACTCTTGCTCTTTTCCCACTTTCCCAGGATCTCAGTTGGAGTTGTTGTTGGGCCGAAATCAATCCAGACAAAGAACGGCCCAAATGGCGAAATCGGATGCTTCCGCTTTCTTCATCCAAAGCTCAAGGTCTTCGCGCCATTTCTTGGAGACCGTTGCCTCTTGTTCAAACCGGAGTAGTGTTGTCTTCAACTCGTACCCATCACCGTCTTTGTCAGCCACTGAAGACGGTCGAGCCAAGTCTCCAAGATCCCGAAGCTCCACAACAATGGCGTCGTGGGAGCTGCCAGGGAGCCGCTCTCTTTCTCTGCTTAGAGGGAAGAAGCTGTCCCTGAAGGCCGTCTTGCCTTTGCGAGCATCCCCTCTCTCTGCGCAGGCTGCCATCTTTCGAGGTGAAAAACGTGATCCCAAATGTTACTTTCCTTATAATCTCGAGTTTGGTCCTTGTTGAGAGATCGCGATGGTTTCTAAATGTGGGTTTCTTCGTTTGTGGATTGAAAACGAGGGGAAAAGCCCTCGTCCCTACCGATCTGAGCATCACAATGCCCTAAGGCACATATGCTCAAATAGGTAATGTGCAACTTCTTACCTCAAAAGATTCTTTCAATACCTTGTTTCGGATAATTGATGAGGGCTGAATCAAATCGCTTGTACATTTGTTGCTTCAGCGCCAGGATCAGGTTTGGCATGCAAGCATTTGATCAATGTCGGTGCGGGTGTGATCGATGTGAACTACAGAGGCCCAATTGGGGTAATCCTGTTCAAACCACTCGGCCGTCTACTTTGAAGTGAAGGTGGGCGACAGGATTGCCCAGCTGATCATTGAGAAGATCATGACTCCCGATGTTGAGGAGGTCAAGGACCTGGACTTGACTCTGAGAGGCGCGGGCGGGATTGGGTCGACAGGGGTGCGAGGCTCGTGTGCTAGGTTTCGGCCATCGACTTTGTTCTCTATAAGTTTATTTTCATTGGGTTTTAGGTTGTGCCTGGGATACATGCAGGTCTGGCAGGCGGATTATCTTGGTTCGAAATCTGGTCGAACTCTTGGTTCGTAAGTATTTGCTAATTGCTATGTGCTCAGCCACGCTTTTGAAGTATCTCCTTGTGCTCAGTCTCTCTCTGTTTAATTGTGTAATTTGGGTCCCACTTTTCGAGTTGCCAGTTTGTGTCATGAAGCCTTACGATTTATTCTTTGTTGTGCACTCATTGTCCTCCATCAAATCTCTGTATCAGTTAAACTTTTTTGCTTTGTTTCAGTAGGTCTGCACAAGGTATATTACAGAAGCTGCATGATTTGATATTTATCCGTATTGTCCTTTTAGTATAACTAAGGCCAAATGTTTTGGCATTTTCCCAGGCATTTCATTTTGGGAAAATGATAAAAAAGCTGAAATCTTGCGCCTTGGTTATGTAAGTAGAGAGTTAATTCGATATTGTTTTTATCATGTACAACTAGTGGAGAATGCTCACTTGTTATATTCTGCATACAAACCCGTTCCATTATGGGGTACCTCCCATTTCAGGGATCGAATGCACACATTAGCCTCTGCAATTTGGTGGACAAACAGAGTTTTTACCCTTTCCTAAATTACTGGCCTAGAGTCTTCAAAGTGGTGGCACGAGTTCTAACATTATTGTCTTTACTTAACTGCAAATACATCCCTTGACTTTTTCATGTCAGCTGCAGAGTCACTCCTATCCTTCTCATTTTTGCAATTAACACTTCAACCTTTTAAGTGGTTGAAAATCATCTCCAAGACTGCTGTCCATCCAAAACGGCTCATTTTAATAATCTTCTCCTTTTGTGTGACATGAGCCTTGCGGCAAGTAATTAGCAGTGTAGCACAGTGCCATTACCTTGTGTACTTCTTTCATCCTTCTGTCTTCCTTCTTTTTACTGCCGTCATCTGGTTTTGCATTCGCTTTGTTCTCTTCTTTACTTTTGCCCCAGATTCTTCTCTAGTTAACGTTCTCAAGAGGTACGAGAGCTTCTTCAGTGATGTGGTTCAGTTGTGGGGATGCTCGTGCTTTTGTTTTCTACTTTTGAGCTCATTCTCCCTTTTCAAGATAACATACAGGTGTCAGTACTGAAATAAAGATTAAGAATCTATCATTTTAGACCTTAGTTTTCTGTAGAGTCTTATGATCATCGGTCCAAATTATGGTCCAATATCAATAATTTGAGATCGATCTTAAAAACCTTTACCCCGAGGGTTAGATTTATATGTACTTATACTGCGTGGGTTGCCTCCCATATGTATACCGATTAGATCTTGAACTGTCATTTTGTGTAGCTGTGACATACCATCGACATATAACTATCTGGAAAACGAATGTCCTTGTAATATCTATATGGGAATTGGCTCTAGGCAATCTGTAGAGATGCAAGATCTCTGGCCTGGTGCTTGTGCTTTAGAATCTAGTATGGTGGAATCCTCTTCTATTTCTCACCTTCTGTCCTTGGATTTTTCCCCATGATTGCCCCAAATTTTTAGTTCTTGTCTACTCACGTATAAATCACATAACTTTTTTTACATGTCTAGTTCAGGATACGTTTCATGATTTGTCCTTTGTGGGGATATTTATGTGCTTGTGCTATTTGCAAGTTTTCAATTGGCTGGGATCCTCTTGATAGAGATACTGTATTTGTATTGCACCTTGCTATTATCCTTTGTGGTTCTTTTTTGACTATATTTTCATTCTATAGTGAAAAATTTTCAGTGCTGTTAATCAAATAGTTTAACTCAGTTTTAATTGTGCTCTCGACATTTATCGGATGATGACATACGTGTTGCTATTTTCTTATCAACAGGCTTTGACAGCGATGGTGCAGCAAACTATGCAATATATTGACCTGACACCTGATCTTGCAACCAAGATAGAGCTTATTAAGACACTTAACTCTGTTGCCACTGGGAAGGTGAATATGTGAAATCAAACTTCATTGCAGCTTATGTTCATGAGCAATCTGTTTTTATTTCGTGGTTTCTATAGCTCGTTTCATTATGCAGATATATGTCGAAATTGAGAGAGCCCGGTTGAGCAAGAAACTTGCAAAAAAAAAAAAAAGAGAGGAAGAACAGGGTCTAATAGCAGAAGCCTCTGATTTCATGCAATGAATTGCAGTACCTAGACGTTGACTTTTGTTGTCACTGATCTTGTAATTGATTTTTCCTTGTCCAACATTCCTATGATGGGTTTGAATTGCAGGAAGAAATTTTTTGAGCAATTGCAAAGACGGAGAAAATTGCCTTCATCCTCGAACAAGTACAGGTTTTTGGTATTGCTTTTAGCCGTTTATGCACTATTACCATGATTGGTTTTCTGGTCGATGGATTTTGCAGGTTCGTTTGTCCTTAAATTGCCAGGATTATGTCTCTGCACAGATCCTTTCCAGGATTAGCCGTTTATGCACTATTACTATGATTGGTATCCTGATCGATGGGATTTGCAGGTTCATTTGTGCTTAGATTGCCAGGATCATGTCCATGCACAGATTTTATTCAATGAATAAAGGCTATTTTAATTTCTTCTCTTGGTCAATTAAATACAGCCAGATTTTAAAAATCGTTGTTGCCTGCTTGCTCCTATTGGAATTTGATTCCCCTTCGAGAAGGACTCGTATGTAACACTTTTGCCATTTTGCACGAACCAACCCGAATTAATATTCAATAAGGGCAATTTTCCTTGTTCAGATCGCCAATCTACATTTATACAATGTTCCTGCAAATACAAGGAATATATTATAATCCGAGTTAGTTAGCATATTTTAAGAATTTAATCAACTCGAGGCCTTTGTTTGGGTAAACGGTCTTATGCGAAAAAAGCAAGGCCGCCCCATATTCCATCCTTCCATACTTGTGCTTCGATTTTCCAGCGGTACTGCCTTAATGCTTTATTTGGGAAGGAGGGGAAGAGGAGGAAAATGAAGTAAATTTTTGTAACTTTTGTGAGAAGAAGTGGGAGGAAAATTCAAAATTTTTCTCTCCTCCTTTCCTTCATGTATCCAAGCAAAGCAGCTTTTCCTTTATCACGACGGTGCATGCTTGCTAAATCGACCACAAGCGTAGGGCAATTTATGCGTCGTTGCTAGCATAGGGGTCATCATCAATTGGAATCAACTAAACATTAATTTCATTCATCAAATGTGTGGAACTTCACTTGACATCCAATCAATGCGCATCAGCCATTATCCACAAGATGCTCCGATGAACAATCGATGTGTCCATTTATGTGGCAAAACATGCCATGGAGACAAACATGTGAAGTTGGTCCTTCGAAGTTTGAGGTGTTGCGAGACCTAGCAAATCCAGATACTATCTGTTTCCCTTGTCCTTCAGCTTGTGATGTCTACTTTTTTTTTTTTCAAGAGGAGGATCCGATGGCACAAAGGAGATTATAGACCAACAAATAGACTAGTTTAAGAAAGAAAGGGATTCTACCATACCCACAGAGCTTGCTTCGAAACTGAAAGGAATAATAAGGGAGAGGGGTACCGATGGCCATGTGAGCTTCAAGTTTCCAATTAGTACATTTTTAAAGTGCTTGGCATTTTGGTTCTGGAATTTTCTATTTTTTCGTGGATTATCTTTTTGCAAGTCTGAGCCGACAGCTTTTGTATTCTCTTGAGAATCATCACATTCAGTCCCCACATTCATAAAGTGTGGTAATGGGAGCACAGCAATTATTGATGGATGAGGTGATGAGAGTTTCAAGGAAGCTCCATGGAAAACCCATGGGAAGTTTCTTGCATCTTATGGGAGCAAATTCATGGTCACTTCATGACCCTTTCTGGTATGATTTGCCAAGTGATTTTCGTGGACAATGTCATGAAATTGAAATTGAAACCAGCTGAATGTGTTACATTTGAAAAATCGTAGCACCTAGATCTGCCTGTCATCCAAAAGAAACCAAACATTCATTTCGTCATTTAAATGGGCAACGCAAGAAAATAATTTCGCTAGCGGGGTTTACACACAACGACATACATACAATTTAACCACCGATGTTTAGGCAATGACCCATATTCGATTTTTACTTTTAGCAAGCATTTCCATTCCATATATAAAGTGATATTCTACATGTTTGTGTAAACATCTATCTAGATATAGTTGCGATTTCTTTACGTAAAAATCCTCTTATGAAAATCTCAAAAGTCCATCCTAATCGTCTGATATGGGACCAGTTGCAAACAAATTCCCAAAATGGATCGACCGACAAATGAATAAAGTTTAGCCTGACATTTATCAAAGTGAATAGATGAAAGGTCGGCCAGCTACGAGCAAGAGCTACAAACAGTCTAGCATCAATTATGTTTGGCACGGATTTTTCATAGGAGCAGAACGGGTTTCAATTATAGGTACAGGTAAGAACAGATGCTCCAAATGCGTTTGTCCAAGTCTTTAATTTATTTGACCCAAAAAAAAAGTCTTTAATTTAGCTTTGGAAATGTTCATGTTGATCCTCCACGACCTCTACCGAAATTCACTACTAAATTCCATAGATTCGCTGCTCAGTCTCACCAATTCCCCAAACTCCTTGCCCAGCTTGTGCTTCACCTTACATTCCCCTTCCGTTTTAGCATGCAGCAACGTTATCTTCACCTTCCCATTACAATTCCCCGAAGATTCCATACATTTATTAATGGAAAAGCAAGTCAAGTCGTACTGGAACTCCAATTTCAATCAATGCACCAGCGTAGGTTGCACGCAGTGGCACCTTCCGCTTAATGCTGAGGAAATTACGCGTGCAATAACTCGGCATATTTCAAGCAGTCGGCATCGTTCAAGCGCGCACAGTTGAAAAACCAAGGACTTTTTTTTTTTTGGTCCGTAGAAAAAGCAAGGACTAGGAGCATCTTTATAGCAAGTTGGTTTTCTTTTCTACTTTTTTGTTAAAAGGAAAAGCAAGTCAAGTCAAGAAGCCCTTGCATAGCTTCCCCGCAACTTCCGCATAATGCTGCGAATATTACGCGTGCAATAACTCAGCATTCTTTAAGCAGTCGGCAAACATCATTGTTCAAGCACGCTCAGTAGAGAGTGTTGTGTGTTGGTAATCCAACGTCCAAGGCTGAGGATCGGGAGAGATCCCAGCAGTGGGTGGGTTGTGTTGTTTGAACACTCCTCAGGTAGTTGACGACTCCTTGCCTTTGTCCGTTTCCTACTTTGATTGCTCCTTTTTTTCTGATGACTTGTCTGAGAGTTTCTATTGTTGTTTGAATGTAGATCTGAGTTTCAGTCCTGCGAGACATTTCTGCTATTCCCAGATCTGGGAATCCATATATCTCCCCTCTGTTTCCTTCTCCATCAATCTCTTTTACAATCCTCTCAGATATGACAAGAAAAGAACCCACTCATTCAGAATATCCAACCCCCGAGCCCTCTTCGTCATCGACCTCTCCACATGTAGGTGATTATGAAGGCAGAACCAAAAGGCTGAAGGGAAATGATTACGAAGTGTTCTTGAACTTCAGAGGGGAAGACACTCGCAAAGGCTTCACCGATCATCTCTATCATAACCTTGACCATGCAGGAATTCGCGTGTTCAGAGACGACAATGAGCTCCGTATTGGTGAGGAGATTGGTCCAGAGCTTCTCTGCAGTATTACAAATTCTAAGATCTCGATTCCGATTATTTCGGAGAACTACGCTTCAAGCAAATGGTGCCTTCGCGAGCTGGCTGAGATGTTAAAGTGCAAGAGAAGTAAAGGGCAGATAGTGTTGCCCATATTTTACAAAGTGGAACCCTCACAGGTGCGACATCTTATTGGGAGATCAAGAGATGCTATCAATGCACATAAAAAGAATACGGACGAAATGATTGTGAAGAAATGGGAAGAAGCACTCAAAGAAGTCAGCTCCTTGAAAGGATGGGTATCGGAGAAAATTGATAACGGGTATCTTATACTCCAACAAAAAAATTGTTTAATTTTTCATAAATAGATCTTTCTTGAAAAGAATGTACATATTGCTATCCTATATTGATCTTAATTGTAATTTGACAGGTATGAAGGAACATTGGTTGAAATTGTTGTCAAAAAAGTTATGGGCGAGCTAAAAAGACTTTTTCAGCTAAATGTCCCTGAACAGTTGGTGGGAATTGATGATCATGTGCAAGTGATTATGAGCAAGATAGATATTGAATTCAAGGGTACAATGATTATTGGAATTTATGGAATGGGCGGCATCGGTAAGACAACTCTTGCAAAAGTGTTATACAACAGACTCTCTAGTTATTTTCGTTGTCGTAGCTTCGTGGCAAATATCCGAGAAACATCTCGGCGTAAGGGTATTGAATGCATACAAAAGCAGCTTATTTCTGACATAATAAGAATTTCGTATGATGTGTCTAATATCGATGAAGGGGTCAGTGTCATCAAATCTCATTTTACGAGTAAGAAAGTCCTAATTCTTTTGGATGATATGGATGATACTACTCAGTCGAATGCTTTGGTCGGGGATGGTAGTTGGTTTGAAGCGGGAAGTATAGTCATCATCACAACTAGAAACCAAAGCATTCTTGATGAAGGTTGGGCGGGCTACATGTACCAACTCAACGAGTTGTCGTTGGATCAATCATTGATTTTATTCAGTAGACATGCATTTCGAAAGGATTCTCCTCCGAGTGATTATGAGGATAACTCTTGTGATATCGTATCTACTACTGGGGGGCTTCCATTAGCTGTTGAAGTTATTGGTTCATTCTTGTATGGAAAGAAAAAAGGAGCATGGGAAGATACATCAAAGAAATTAAGGAAAGTGCCTAATAAGAAAGTGCAAGAGATGTTGAAGATAAGTTACGATGCATTAGATCTTGAGGACCAACGGATATTTTTGGATATTGCATGTTTTTTTATTGGATCATCTCAACAAAGTCCAACTTATATGTGGGATGCTTGTGATTTCTTCCCTGGGACGGGGATCGAAGTATTGAGTCTTATGTCCCTAATTAAAATTGATGAAGAAGGCAAGCTAATGATGCATGATCAACTGAGAGATTTTGGAAGGGAAATTATTCGTCTAGAAAATCCAAATGAGCCTCAAGAGCGTAGCAGATTGTGGATTTATAAGGAAGCCCTAGATGTACTTGACAACAACAAGGTAAGAGTTCTGTACTTATTTCGGTCAATGATGTAGGTCCATCTTCCCTTTCTTGTTTGAAATAAAAATAATTATTAGTCTTATATCCCCTAAACTTGCTGCTTCTACTAGCAAAAGAGTTCTTTTGATTAATTGTTGTTTTTGCCTAATTCTAGAACATAATTGAGGAGCAATTTCTTGTTTATGGATGATTAATATATCTTTACCTGGTAGTATTGTGATGAGGATGCTCTTCTTTTGATAACTTCAATGCAACGATAAAAACTACAAAAACAGAATGTTTGACAGAGTACTTTCAGAGAAAAATTGACATTTATAAAGTGTAGCGGGCATGCATTTCCCGCATATTTGCTTGCTGCTCGCGTTTGATATTTGGATTCGTCTTCTGATTTCTTGTGAGGTCTTTTATTTCTTTCTTCTTTTACTACATGTTGACTTCTTTTAAGTTGTTTGATATGATAAATGAGACATCCACTCATTTGTGATGATATAGCTATCTTGGTTCCTATATTTGTTAAGTTGGGTTGAGTGTATCCCCTTAGTATTATTGGTTGTGCAATTTAGTCCCCCGTCTATTTTTGTTTTTGCTCAATATAGTCATTTAACTTTTACTTTTTTTGCAATCGAGCCTTTGTGGTCAATCGTTAGTTGACGTCGTCAATTTGTTGATGTGGCGTTGGTATTAATTTATGATATATGAGCAACCATGTAATATAACCCTTTAGATATATATTATTTTCATTGCATGGACTTTTCATGATAGTGGTAGTTTCTTTCTATTAATATGCTAATACTTTTTTATTTTTGTGATGATGGATGATTTTTCTATTAATCCCCCGATATTATTTATTGTTAAATATAAGCTATCGTGAAATTATACTTATTTGTTTATTGCTCAACTCTTAGTGAGCATCTTATTTAGCAAAGATTTAGTTAACATGTATACCATTATCTTATTTTTGTGAAACGATAATTAATTTGGGGTATATGTGACTGGGGTATACTAGTTTGGGATTTTTATGGCATGAAAATTAGTATGTGGTAAATGTGGAAGAAGTCTACCAGTTTAGGATTTTGGGTATTATTAAACAAGTAAATATGATTTTGAATTTTGTGAGATGATAAATTTTCATGCTTAGCATGAAAGTTAAAAGGTGATCCACTAAAAGCAATTATAACATATGGATGATTTGTACAATCATCAAACAAGCATGTGCAAATGTCATGAGTACCACTAGTTATAAATGTTGGGATGCAAAACATAATGAAATGACAGCAACATAGAAAAAGATGCTACCAATGCTTTCCTGCGAGCATATTTTTGCATGAAGGAAAATGTAATCAACTAAATAGAACACTGGTTATAAGTAAAAAAAAAGAAGGTATCTATGAAGTTGTTGACAGAAATACAATAAATATACATGAAACTTTTAATGTGAAAACAAGTAGCGTCTCATTTGAAAGAATAAAAGTTTGAAGGAAAAGTTTAAACCGCCAAACAAGTCCGTATTATTGACTCTCATTATTTGTGCTCAATGTGAAATTTGTCACCTAAAACAAAAAACAAATTTGAGTTCCTAAAATATTAGGTTACAACAAAAGAAAAATGTAAAAGACTAGAGTTCCTTAAGAATACAATTGTATCAATCTTAATGTCCAATCTGTTCATACGGAAGATCTCATTAATCTATGGGACAATTGATCAAAATTTAGATGACTACTACTACATTGTAACAAAATCAACACGACAATGAAAAGATAGCGTCAAACATCTATAGTAATAAAAAGAAAGTAAGAATCATGTATAGAACAATCAATATTATCAATTTTCCTTCCACGTACAATGCAAAACCCTCAATGATCAAACACATGATAAGAAAGGAATGTAAAACACATGCACACCTTTTGCAATGACATTCTCGTTTTCATTTTGATATTTAGAATTACAAAGAAATATACCAGAAATAGTGGGGGCATTCTACAATTGGGATTCTTTAATTTTGATACATGTTTTGATGGCAGGTTTAATGGATGTATTTTGACTGTTAGAGTCGTATTGGTTCACATATACAGGATAGGAGTAAACGTAGTGTTATTACATATATAAATGGCATGAATTTTCATAGATATATTTGATTTAGTGTATGTATGAAGAGAGGCCTTCTATTATAATTGCAAATGGATGCAAATTTTGGGCATTCAGAAGGTGCAAATTGCGAAGGGCATAATTGGAAGAGGAAAAAGTTCATGAACAACCGCTGGAGCTTCACATCTTTACATAGATTAGATAAATAGTATGCAACCGCAACCTTTCATTTCACAAAATTTAAAGGAGAAGCCTACGCCATAGTAGTATGATAGCAAATTGAAATCAGTGCATTTTATTTTACGTCAGTTGATCTCATCTCATCATTTAAAACTTATGGTCCACAATGTTTCCAAGTTGCAGGGCACTAGAAAGATTGAGGCACTTTCTCTTGGCAAATGTGGTATAGGAAGAAGATACACAGCTAAACAATTTAAAGAAATGACCAACTTGAGGTTCCTTATAGCGGATGGTGTGAATTTCACCGGAGATTTCCAAAGCTTACTTCCTAAATTAAGATGGCTTCAGTGGGTGGGTTGTCCCTCGGATTTCGTTGCGACCAACTTTCATCCGACGAAATTAGTTGTACTCGATTTGTCAAACAGTGCAATTTCGGAGGACTGGGGAGGATGGGCTCCACTCAAGGTAAGATGTAAAGAAGGCATTGAAGTATTTTCAATGTAATTTTTTTTCCTTGTACACATAACATTTGAAAATTGATTTTCATAATTAAACTAGTCGTTTCTCTTTAATCTCATACTATTGAAGGAATACATGGTGCCCAATGAATGCATCTCTCTTCCATGTGAATTAGTCATCTGCTACTTGATAATAAAAGTTGCTTCTATTTAATCAGTAAACAATTTCCTTTGAAATGTTATTCAGAAATATATGCAGTCGGCACTAGTATATCCCCAACATTCTTTTGCAATTGATATGCTTAAAAAATATTTATATGTTGGCATAGCCAAACACTACTAAAAAAGACATTTAAAATTATATAAGACAACCGTGAAGGATTTGGAGAGCATGGGTATTTTTTGAGGAATTCTAAAAAGTCAAAGCATAAGGAGTAGTCGAAAATCACAAGCTGCAACAGTCCAATGACATTGAGGTAACATTTCTTTTTTTCAGATGGTAACCAAGCTCAAAGTTCTCAACCTCGAGAATTGTTTATCTTTGAAAAGAACTCCCGACTTGTCTGCTTTTGAAGGCTTGGAGATTTTGATTCTTAGATTTTGTCAAAATCTAGAAGAGATTCATCCTTCTGTTGGGGACATTAAGACCCTCGTTTCCTTGGATGTCTCTTATTGTGGAAGACTCAAGAACCTACCCGCAGGAATAGGTAGAATGGTAAAATTGAGGGAGCTTCGCATAAATAACACTGATATACAAGAGATTCCTATTTTGAGAGGTTGTTTGATGGAGCTGGAAACTCTATGTGTCGGATGTTGTAAACGACTTTCTCAACTTCCTAAATCTATGGACTCCCTTGTCTCATTAACTCTATTGGACTTATCTGATTCAGCAATTAAAGAATTACCTGAATCCATTGGTTCCATGAAGAAGCTCGAGATTCTGAATGCCTCTGAATGTAGACTGTTAGCTCGCATACCCAGCTCCATAGGCAATCTAGCATCCCTACAAAGCTTGTTCTTACATGCCTGCTCCTCATTGACAGAGATTCCCGAATTGATTGGAAAGTTGGCATCATTGACCGAGCTGAACTTAGGAGACACATCGATTACGAAATTACCCGAAAGCATTGGGAATATGCCAAATTTGAGGATCTTAGACATAAATGGAGCTAACATAAAGGAATTGCCTGATGGCATCGGGAAGTTGACAAAACTCCAAAGGTTGGAAGCTAATGGATGCAAAAAGCTAGAACGACTGCCTAGTAATATATGCGAATTGGTTTCGCTGGAGAAGCTTTCTTTATATTGTTTAGGCATTTCGGGCTTGCCAGAAAGCATTTCTAAACTCTCTTCTCTCCAAGAGCTCCATGTTGCGGGCTGTGAAAAGCTCCAAGAATTACCAGAATTGCCCTCTGGCTTAACATATCTATCTATCACCTGCCAGAGGCCGCCGTTGCCCAATCTTTCCCAACTAACCCATCTCAAGGAACTCGATCTTTGTAATTGCCCTTGGCTTGAATGTGTCCCAGAGCTTCCCATTGGACTATCGGAGCTTGCTATTTTAAATTGCGGAAAATTGAAAGCGTTCACGAATGTGTCAAACTTGAAGCACTTATCAAATTTGAGTCTCTACAATTGCTTTGATCTCGCAGAAGTTGCCGGCTTGGAAGGTTCACATTGCCTATTCAACTTACCTATAGGGCAATGCCCTAAGATATCTAGGGTTGATGGGATTGAAGATTCTTCGACGATGATGAGCCCAAAGGTGTCTCCGCTTGATGGATCGCTAGATCTTTCCGATTCAAAGATTCTGCAGAGAATGGACACCATAGCAAGTTGTGCGAATTCGGTTGAAATCCAAGGCCTTGGTGGATCAAAATCCTCACAAGTGTCGGACGTCTTTAAGTGCACGTCCGCCGGACGGTTGCTAGACTTTTCCAGTTTTAAATACCTGAGAAGTCTTATTGTTTGGGAATGCAATAGTGTAACTGAAATTCAAGGCGTCGATGAATCAGAATCCTTGATAGATTTAAGTATTGACCGGTGCTCTTCCCTTAGATCAGTGGACCTTTCGAACGTAAAGAATCTGCAGGATTTTTATATTTACAATTGCGAAAATTTAGTTGAAATTCGAGGGCTCGAGGGATTAGGACCATTGCGGTCATTCCGTATTTCTGGATGCCCGTCTCTTAGACAATCACCGGACCTGTCGCGTTTAAATGCGGTGGTGACGAAGGGGTGGAGGTGGTGATGGGGGGATCCGCTTGGAAGTGGAGTCCCGGAGGGAGGTCGGAGGGAGAGAGGTCGTGTGGGCCAGTGGGGGGGAGGATCACAGACAGACAGAAGGTGTTTCGGATCTCCTCCCCATTTTCTCTTCCCATTCCCTCTTTTATTATTCATTCTTTTCTCTTCCTCTTTTCTCTTTTTTTTTATTCCCCTCAACTTTTTTGTTTACTTAACCGTTTCGTTTTCTCTCTCGTCAGTGTGCTCGAAGAGGAGAAACAAACAGAAGAGGACAAGTTTTCGCGAGGGCGGTTCCACCGAGTGCAAGCTGTCTCTCTCCTGTTTTTCCTTCCCCCAAGGGGCTTCCAAATCGATGGTGCTGGCAGACCATTTTGCCAAATTTCTGAAGGCTCACCTTCCGATTTCTAGGAGCGGATCCAGATGGTTAGTCCTTTTCCTTTTGATCGAATCGTCCTTTTACTGTCAATTGTCCAATTTCTGATGCTTGATTCGCCTGCCTGGTTACTTCTTCTTCTTCTTTTTCCTCTAATGAAGGAAAGGTTGGGGTTGATGATGTTCCCTGTGGAAGTCTGATGGTTGCGCCTGTGTTATGTATGTACACAAAGTAAATTATGTCAAAAAAGCAAAGGGACAGCCCGGCGATATCCTTTTCTGGCAGGGTTCTTGTATTTACTGATGAAGTGAAAATTGATTGATATCGGGCGAGCCTTCATCACCTCAGTAGCAACAAACTGAGTTTCCGCCATAACCATTTGGCGTTGGAGGAGACAGCAAACTCAATAGGTAGAAGTTGTCCAAAGGTTACCTGGTGAAGAATATACCTTTGGAATTGAAGTAAAACGTGTATGATGAACAAAGGGAAAAGGTGCGATTTTTAGGTTAAGTAGTTTTATTTTTTGTTTCATCGTCTTTTTCAGGGTTTAGTGAAGTCAGTAGTATAGGGATAGATTCTCTTTGTTTTAGATGGATAGGTATTTCCTTGGTGCCTTGCTTAATATGCCTTTTATGTAACAAAGAAACCGGGGAGAAAAGAAATTGAGATTGGGTGCCAGAGGAGTAATTCATAATAATACTAATTCAGGGATTGGTTTTTGTCCACCCACAGACAAACTAATATACAATCGATTAAAGATGAACTATGAGTTTGGGTTGCACCTCTCCATTGCATTAAGGGTTTGGAGTTTCTCCCTTGCATGAACACAGAAGCATGTGTTAGGTTTGCTGGTGGCGAAAGGAATATTAAAAAAACAGGAGCCAAGATTGTCGTGTTCGGTCGTCTGCCTAGTTCTTGGGGCATGAACTTTTGTCTTCCCAGCTCAAAACACTCTTTGCCTTCCTCTTCAAACGATGTAAAGGAGTCAAAGTTATTTGATGACACGGATACTAGGATATTCATACATGTTAAGTTGTTTTTCCTGTATTTAGTTGCTTCCAAACATGCATGTAATAAAAGAAGTGTCGTACACTCCCTTGTTAGGAGCGAATGGGGTCGTCAAGGTTAACCTATGTCCAAGTATTTGCCTTTTCATCTCTGATTTTTGGATGATAAGCTGGTGGAATTTTCACTCTTTATTGATGGTACATCATCATTGTTATGCTATGCTGAATGCTGATAAGTTCCTCTAGATTAGTCAGAGCATTATGACTAGTGGCTAATAATTATACCTATAGAAGATTTTTACCTTGAAAATCGTTTTTAGGAAAGCTATCTGTGTAGGATGCAATTAAAAAGATGGAAGCTGGTTCCATTGAAATCATTCCCAGTTGGGAACAGGAGTAGGATCATTGGAGATGTAGAATGGAATTCCTAATCCCAGTCCCAAATATCATACTTTGCCTATTTAATTAGGACTCAACCTCATAGTAAATGAAATTAGGCCCCAATTCTCATTGTCCATGACCCATTGTGAGTCTAAAACAATATCTAAAGGCCAAACCTGCTAATTAGGGCCAACTTTGGGGATTGAACTTTGAGGGGGTTATAAATGAGAAAGAGGTGCTGCCTTCTTCCTGAATTAGATTGAATGGAAGATTTAATTGGTGGTTGTGGCAACGCTGAAGATACTTTCTACACAGACTTGGGTGAATCCATAAGCCTTTCGCTGGAGTAAGAATAACTTTTTATTGCTGGAGTTGGAAGTGGGTTCTATCTTCATAGCTTGGGTTGGGGTAATGGAAGGTCTTCTGTGCCTCCACAAACAGCAGTGCAGCACAATGCCAACAACTTTGTGCGGCAACCATCTCTTCTGGCTGGGGATGGAATTTTTTTTTACGTCATAGCATATAGCTCTTTACCCTGTTTATTTCTTTCATCCTCCTGTCTTCTTCTTTTCACTGCCGTCATCTGGTTTTGCGATTGTTTCATTCTCTTCTTTACTTTTGCCCCAGATGCTTCTCTAGTTGACTTTCTTTAAGAGGTAGGAGAGCTTCTTCAGTGATGTGCTTCTGCTGTGGTGATGCTTGTGCTTTTGTCTTCTACTTTTGTCTTATTGTAGCTGTAAGTGTCATTGTCTGGCATTGTGAAACCATTTCTTGTGCCATGGAGCCTGAAATTCTAATGTGCTTTAGAAGGGTGGGAGGAGCTCTGCCATATTGCTAGATATAGCTAAGCAAGCTTTTCTGCTAGTATTAACACTCACCATTTCCTGTGTTACAATTGATTGAATCACTCACGGAAACTAGCTCTGTTTTTGGATTCTCTTACTGCTGTTGTTGAGAGCTTTAATCAATCACATGCCTCAATTTGTTAAATCAACACTATCATCTGATAGATAGACCATATAATGATAATTATGCAAGCTCGTTTGATATTCTATCAGCATGACGTCTTCTATATTACCATTTTAGGAAGCTGAGAAGCATCTCTCCTTAATGGTTTTTTCCAAGTCCCTGGTGGCAAAGATAGACTGGCCAATAGGAATTGTCAGTTTCCAGACGACAAAGGACAGCAATGAGATTTTTAACTCAGGAGCAACAAATTTGGAAAAGCTGCTTGACCTTGTCGAGAAAAGTTGTCACCAAATCCCCAAGGAAACCACAGTTCATGAGGCTGCTTTGAGAGGTTGAAGATGTTTTTAGTTGAATAAATGATCTGTCTCCCCTCGAGCATCTCTCTCTCTCTCTCTCTCTCTCTCTCTCTCTCTCTCTCTCTCTCTCTCTCCGAAGAATGCTGTTTCACATTGTGGTCTGAAGTGGGGACTGGAGATATTCATGATAGAACTCTGGCGTAGCTGTCTTAGATTTGATTGCATATTTTGTAGGGGGACCAGATCCGGGCTTGTTTCGGACTGATGATATACTGAATACACTTTGTATAGGAATTTAGTTTGGTCTTTTCATCTTTCTTCTTTCCTCTTTCCCCCCCTCCTTTTAATTGAAGATTTGTGGGCTTTTGGGGTCCCGAACTTGTACCATTGAACTGGTATCAGCACGAGATGTGCACTCATTTGGACGGAAATAAGCACCTTGTTACAGAATTGTGTTTCGCATTACAAATATTGCTGATGCTTGTGTTTTTCGAACAGTGGGGATAACATTAGCTCTCTAAAGAGTAAAGGTTTAATGAATGCTACTTTTCCATGTCATTTCACATCTGAAATGGGCACCTATTTCTAGGGAGCTTCATTTCAATTAGATAATTGCATTTTTTATTTTCTCAAAGGACGTTATTTTTCTCCAAGTTGATACCTGATACGGGATGGACGTTGTCCTATAGATTTCCAGCTCCTTCATTTTCTTTATGGAAACCGAAAAGATTGGGAAAAGTTGTGATCACGACAACTTTTGACTGTGGAAGAAGCCGTCCCGGAAGGCCGTCTTGCCTTCGCAAGCGTCCCCTCTCTCCACGTGGGCTACGATCTTTCCAGGCAAAAAACGTGACCACAAATTTTACTTTCCGTAGAATCTCGAGTTCGGTCCTTGTTGAGAACTTGCGATGGTTTCTGAAGGTGGGTTTCTTTGTTTGTGGGTAAAAAACATTGCGGCTGAGACGGAAGCGTTGGGGAGAGGATAAGCGCTCGTCCCTACTGATCTGAGCATCACAACGCCCTAAGGAACATACGCTCAAATTGGTAAATTGCAACTTCTTACCGCAAAACATTCTTTCAATCCTTGTTCTGGATAATCAATGGGGGCTGAATCAAATCGCTTTACATTTGTTGCTTCAGCGCCGGGATCAGGTTTGGCATGGAAGCATTCGATCGACATCGGTGCAGGCGTGATCAATGCGTACTACAGAGGCCCGGTTGGGGTAATCCTGTTCAACCTCTCGGACGTCAACTTTGAAGTGAAGGTCGGCAACAGGGTTGTGCAGCTGATCATGGAGAAGATCGTGACTCCCGATGTTGCGGAAGTTGGGCACCTCGACTAGACTCTGAGGGGCGAGGGCGGGTTTGGGTTGATGGGGGTGTGAGGCCCGTGTGTTAGGTTTTGGCAATCAAATTTATTGTCTATAGGTTTATTTTAATTGGGTTTTAGGTTGTGCCTAGGATGCACGCAGTCTGGCCTGAGCATTCTGTTGGTGAGAAATCTTGTCGAACACTTGATGTGTAATCTGCTAATCGCTATGTGCTCAGCCTCTCTCTTTTATTGTGAAATTTGGATCCCGCTTTTCGAGTTGCTAGTTTGCTGGGTTGAGCCTTGCGGCAAGTAATTAGCTAGTCAACTGCTGGCTTACGTATTAGTCCTAGGTGATGGTATTGGGCAACTATATAAGGATTCTCAGTGCTTTTACCTAAACTTCCTTGGTTTAGTGCCATGATTATGGAATATGTGTGACATTGTTGACTTAGCGGATGCACTATCTTGCAAATGATTTTTTTTAGGGTCTACCACCTCCTTTTGCATTAATTATTGAAGTTAACTTTCCCCGGGTAATAAATTATTCAAGTCGGCAAGATTTGGAAGAATTGCTTAAAAGATGTGCTTTTGGAACTCTTTATTGAATGAAGATTGGGGTTTATATTTCTGTGGAAGTCCAGTGGTGCTCCTGCGTAAACAAAGAATGGGTAAAAAGCAAAAGGTTAGCCTGGGATATCCTTTCTAGCAGGGTACTTGTATTTACTTTATGAAGTGAAATTGATCAGCATCAATGAGTCTTCGTCACCAAAGGAGTACAAAGTGACTATCCACCATAACCCCTAGTGTTGTCGCTTGCTCTCAAAAGCAAAAAAAAAAGGAGGAAACAACATACTCAATAGGTAGAAATTGTTGAAAGATTACTTGGTAACTTAAAGGAAACATTCAACTAAGATTAGTTATCGGTAAATATCTCCCTAATCTATCAAGTCAACGTAAGATCTTCCGATGTTGCATCCTATCAAGAACACTAATTGGAAGTTCTCATTAACAAAGCAGAGAAATAACTCTTTCAAATGAGTAGGAAAATAATGCACAAAGCTATGAGGATAAGCTGGACATTGTGGTACTATCTGCCAGTATCTAGTAGGCAGTTACTAACAAAATACTTTGAACTTGTACTTTTACAAGATGGACCCTCCCTTTGGAATGGAAGTAAACATATGTGAGTGAAGGATTTGAAGATAGATATCCTTAGTCTATGATGACAAAGGGAAAAGGCACATTGTTTAAGTTAAGTAGTTTTATTTTGTTTCATCATCTCTTCAGGGTTTAGTGAAGTCAGTAGTTGGTGCTCCTCTTTGATTTTATTTCTGGTTAGTAGATTTGGTTTACGATTTGAATTATCTTGTATAGGGATGGATTCTTTTTGTTTTAGATGGACAGGTATTTCCTTGATGCCTTACTTATTATACCTTTTACATAAAAAAGAAACCGGGGAGGAAAAAAATTGAGATTGGGTGCTAGAGGGGTGATTCAAAATGCTAATCCTTGTTAGTAGATTTGGTTTAGGATTTCAATTATCTTGAACTGTTGTTGTGTGTAGTTGTAACATGCCATCTAACGAGTGTATGTTGGCATATCTATATGGGTATTGGCTCCATGCAATCTCTAGAGATGCAAGAATCCAGGCCTGGTGCTTGTGCTCTAGAATCTAGTATTGGGGAATCCTCTTCAGTTTCTTGCCTTGTGTTTCTGGATTCTTCCCCATGTATGCCCAAATTTTCACATCTTCTCGTTCTCCTACAAATGTATGAATCACAAGACTCTTTTCTCAAGTCAAGTTCAGGATACATTTCATGATATGGTTTATATGGGGATAATATAGTGCTCATGCTGGTTGCAAGCATTTTCAATTGGCTTGGATACTCTTGATAGAGATAGCTGTAGTTGTATTGCACCTTGCTATTACCCCTTTCGGTTCCTTTTTGACCTGTATTTTCTTTCTAGAATGAATAATTTTCTAATCAAATGTTCAACTCAAAGTTTTAATCGTGCGCTAGACACAATCAAGTCATGACTTGATTGGATGGTGACATATGCATTGCTATTGCTATTTTCTTATCAACAGGCTATGACAGCAATGTTGCAGCAGGCTATGCAATATATTGACTGGAGTCCTGATCTTGAGACCAAGATAGATGTTATTAGGACACTTAACTCTGTCGCTGCTGGAGGTGAATATGTGAAATCAAATTCTATTGCAGCTCATGTTCATGAGCAATCCGTTTTGGTTTCTTGGTTGCTATAGATAGTTTCATTCTGCAATATATGTCGAAATTGAGAGAGCATGGTTCATCAAGAAACTTAAAAGAATAAAGGAAGAACCGGATCTCATAGCAGAAGCTACTGATTTGATGCAAGAGATTGCAGGAACAAGAAGTTGACTTCTGTGGTCGCTGATCTTGTGATTGGTTTTTTCCTGTCCAACATTGGGTTGAATTGCAGTGGAAACTTTTGGAGCAGTGGCAAAGACGGAGAAAATTGCCTTTATCCTTGAACAAGTACATGATTTTTGTATTGCTTTTAGCTGTTTATGCACTATTACTACGATTGGTTCTCTGATCGATGGATTTTGTAGGTTCTTTTGTGCTTTGATCACCAGGATTCTGTCTGTGCACAAATCCTTTCCAGGAAGATCATCCCTCGAGTGTTTGATGCAGATCCTTCCAAAGAGAAGAAAAACTTAAAGAAGGTGAAAATATTGTGGAAGAAGCGCCAGCTGATATTCCGTCACTTACTGGAGTTGAAACAGATATAATATGAACTCATGGTACAGTGAATTTGTGTTTTACTTATTCAATGTTGTGTCTACTATCTGTTTTAACTAAAATATTTTGTCAATCAAGCCCTACCTTGTATTCAGTTTGCGGTTCATGCCATAGCTTTATTCATCTAACAAGTACTCTTTTTCCTTTCTAGCTTTTTTGCAACCTCTGACGTTTGAGATGTACTTAATGGATTTGAACACACATCTACCTCACATTCATGTGGTTGACAATTTAGGTACTATACACATTGCAATGATTTTCTTGAGATTTGTCAATGCTATAGGGCGATATATGAGATTCCATCAGTGAAGGGAAAATTCAGAGCAGTTGATACCAGTGAAGCTCTTTCATATGAGGCTTTGTTAAGTCTTCACTAAGGATTTTGAGGCACAGCTGTTCATTCTTTGATTTAATTAATTGCAGGTTCAAAGGAAAATCTGTGTTTAGTCACCACATGATCGTATGCAATCAAGCCTCTATGCCACTTTAGAAGATAAAAATCTTTCAAAAATCCAATTCAGGTACATCTTTGAATTGTTTCTAGGTAATTGGTTGTACATCTTGCAATATCTCAATAATGTGCCAGAGAATTTGGTTGACTGTGGCTTCGTTATTTTACTGCAGGTTGCTGCTCAAAAAACAAATTGGTCACCATGATGGTTATCCAATGAATGATCTTTGGAGTATTTTCAAAGATGAATTTAAGCATGAGAAAAACATGCTCGGAGACGCACTTGTTGTGAAGGCAGCAGAAGATCTTAGACAGATCATCGAACATGTAATTACAGAACTTTGTCATTTTTGTTCTTTTCATTGGATCATCATTCAGACGTGACTCACTCTATTTTCTGCGGAATGTTATTGTTGTTTCCAAGTATTACTCGTGGATTGCCTTGAAGAGACTTGCAGAGCTGTTATGCCTCAGCATACAGGTTGATTATGCTGAACATTTGTTTACATTCTTTATCAATGTCAATCTTTATGAATGATTGCCTAGACCCCTCATTTTACCCTGACCAGCCTCTCTGCCCATGATCCCTGTGGGACATGGTTGCTGGACTTAAAAGAAGTTTTGGTGCCTTGTAAGCCAAAGGTTTGTCGTGAGGTTGAGAATGTTGCCTTCGTAGTTTTGCTCCGTAAACATTTCTGACCGACACATATGTGTAGACTTCACTTAGTCAACTTCTGCTCATAGAATTTGTTGTAGCTATAAGTGTCATTGTCTGGCACTATGAAACCATTTCTTGTCCCATGGAGCCTCAAATTCTGATGCTCTTTAGAAGGGTGGGAGGAGCTCTGCCATTGCTCACCATTTACTGGGTTGCCAAAGTATATCTCGCAATTAGAGCTTTCTTATTGTGTTCAGAAAATCTATGTAGCTGAATCACTCAAGGAAAAGAGCTCTGTTTTTGGGGTTCTGTTACCGCAGTTGTAGAGAGCTTTAATCATTATGTATTACCGTTTTAGGAAGCTGAGAAGCATCTCTCCGAAATGGTTGTTTCCAAATCCCTGGTGGCAAAGATAGACTGGCCGATGGGAGTTGTCTCTTTCCAGACGACAAAGGACAGCAATATCATCTTGAACTTGTGGGCTACAAATTTGGAAAATCTCCTAGACCTTGTTGAGAAAAGCCGCCACCAAATCCACAAGTAAACCATGGTTCATAAGGCTGCTTTGAGAGATTGAAGATGTTCTTAGTTGAATGAATGATCTCTCTCCTCTTGAGCCTCCCTCTCTCTCACCAAAAGAGAGAAGCTGAAGAATGCAGCTTCACATTGTGCTTTGAAGTGGGGACTAAAGATGTTCATCATAGAACTCTCGTGTAGTTGTCTTAAATTTGATTGGATATTTTGCTGGTGGACCAGATCTGGGCCTTGTTTTGGACTGAAATCATACATTGAGTACACTTTCTCCATTGGAAATTTTGGTCTTTTCATGTTTCCTCTTCCCTCCTCCTTTTAATTGGAGATTTTTGGGCTCTCAAGGTCCAAAACTTGTGCCAATGGAATTGGTATCAGTACAAGATGTGCACTCATTGCAACAGAAATGAGCACGTTGTTACTAAATTCTGTTTCGCATTACAAATTTTGCTGGTGCTTATGTTTTTCTAACATTGGGGATAACATTAGCTCTCCATAGTAAAGGTAGATGAATGTTATTTTTTATGTCATTTCGCATTTGAATTTCGTCTTCAGCGGAGAGAGCCTGTTTCTTTTGGCAATCTTGGCTATTGGCAGTTTTAAAAATCTGTTTCTAGGGAGCTTCATTTCAATAAGATAGCCGCACTTATTATCTCCTCAAGAGACGTAATTTCTCTCCAAGTCTAGTTGGCATTAGATGTATGGCAAACCTATGGAACAGGTATCAGCACAAGACATGCACTCATTAGGACTAAAATGAGTTCCCTGTTACTAAAGTGTGTTTGACATTACAAATTTTGCCGATGCTCGTGTTTTTCAAACGTCGGGGATAACATTAGCTCTCCAGAGTAAAGGCAAATGAATGTTATTTTTTATTCCATTTCACATTTGAATTTTGTCTTCAATGAAGAGAGCCTGTTTCCTTTGGACCCAATCTTGACTGTTGGCAGTTCACTCCAAATTGATGTTGTGATGTCATTTCTCTCAAAGTTTGTCACTGGAATGTGTTTCATGTTGACAAGTTTTGACATCTCTCTCAACTCTTGGCATGTATGTGGGTAATACAATGAGAAGCTTGAAATATTGAGGATAATGTGTTTATTGGACAACTCTGTTATGATTCGGACTGGATGGACATTCTCTTCACATAGTCACTTCCCATTTTCAATTTACTATTGGCGCTTCCAAGTGGCAACTTAGGATTATTTCTTTGTCTAAATTGTCTTCGCTTTTATCTTCTAGCCGGCGAAGTATAGAAACCATCACATATTTCCTATTAATCTCGACATTTGATTGATTTCATCAATCAGTTGTTGTTTGAAATCCCTTTTCTTTATGGAAGAAGATGTGAAGGGTTTTAATATCGTGTCATAGAGTGAAATGAGAAAAGGGTGACTCCTATGGGAACCATTGATTAGTTCTTGAACTTTAATTTGTTTCATTGAACATGTTCGAATGGCATAATCAAAAAATATCATTCACTCCTTAAGTTTTCTATTACACTTTTATGTGTTGAGGATGATGTCTTGTATTCTGTTATATGGAAAAGCTAAATATTTTAGGCTATGTGGGCAATTTTGTAATTTGTGCCATGTAGGGTTTCGCTATATATGTTTAGGGCGAAACAGGTCTCTATATAGAGAGGGAGGGAGTGAAAAAGAGCGGTAGTACACTTTTCTACGTTATCAGTGAAACAGATCTCATCTCCCCGTGGACGTAGGTAGGCGGAATATCTCCCCTGCTGAACCACGTAAATTCTTGTGTTGTGCAAATTTCCATTATTTTCTTGCATCGTTGATAGGATCGAATTTATATATTCGACAATTGGTATCAGAGCTTGGTTCAGCAAGCTATCAAGATGGCAGGAAAGGGTTCGAGTGTCAAGTACGACATCGAGAGGTTTAATGGAAAGAACAACTTCACTCTCTGGCGACGAAGAATGATGGATCTTCTGATTCAGCAGGGCCTGTCAAAAGTGCTGCTGGGGAAAGGGAAGAAACCAGAAACGAGTGATGAAGATTGGGCGGAGATGGAGGAAAGGGCAGTAAGCGCCATTCGATTGAACCTATCTGATGAGGTTTGCAGTATGTGGTGGATCTCAAGTCGGCTCCGCAGGTGTGGTCGAAACTTGAGAGCATCTATATGACCAAGTCCCTAACGAACAAACTGTTTTTGAAAAAATAGTTATACTCTCTACAGATGGAGGAAGGCTTAAATCTGTTAGAACACATCAACACGTTCAATCAGATTCTGAGTAAACTTGCAAGTCTGGAGGTTTCAATGGAAGATGAAGACAAAGCCCTATTACTGCTATCGTCGCTACCAGCATCTTATGATCATCTGGTGACGACTCTCTTGTATGGAAAGGAGACGCTTGAAACAGATGAGGTCACTGCTGCCCTATTATCTAATGATACGAGAAAGAGGGTTAACAGTGCTACGGCACAGGGTGAGGGTCTCATCGGAAAAGTCAAGGAGCAGGAACGGGAAAGAACAATTCAACGGGGATCCGGGAGTAAGGGTCGATCGAAATCAAGAGGGGCTAAAACAAAACTCTCTTGTTATTATTGCAAGAAAGAAGGCCATCTGAAAAGAGACTGTTATAAGAGAAATGAAAACTTGAAGAAGCGCGAGAAAACTTCTAATCAAGCAAGTGTGGCTGATAGCTCAGACGGTGATGATGGAGATCTTCTCTCTATATCATCAGGTAAGAATCAATTCGCTGATTCATGGATTTTAGACTCTGGATGCTCTTATCACATGTGCCCAAATAGGGATTGGTTTGATTCATACCGGTCATACAGTGGCGGATCTGTTCTAATGGGGAATGATGCGGTTTGCAAAACCATTGGACTAGGGACTATTAAAATCAGAATGTTTGATGGTATAGTCAGAACTTTAGTGGATGTAAGGCACGTTCCAGATCTAAAGAAAAATTTGATATCTTTGGGTGCGCTTGATGTGAATGGCTACAAGTACGTAGCAGCAGGTGGAATTCTCAAAGTCATCAAGGGAGCTATGGTTGTCATGAAAGAAGAGTTGACTGGAAGTTTATACAGGCTCATAGGGAGTACAGTAACAGGTGGAGCATCTGTGACTACAGCTGCAGAGTCCGATACAGATGACACTCATCTGTGGCATATGCGGTTGGGGCATATGGGTGAAAGGGGTATGATGAAGCTTCATAAAAGGAAGCTGTTAAAAGGTGTCAAAAGCAGCAAATTGAACTTCTGCAAATACTGCGTTTTCGGGAAACAGAGCAGGGTTAGTTTCAGAACTGCGAAGCATACGAGCAAGGATGTACTTGATTATGTACACAGTGATGTATGGGGTCCTGCACCGATCAAATCAAAAGGTGGAGCCGAATATTTTGTGACCTTCATTGATGATTACTCAAGGAAAGTCTCGGTCTACTTCATGAAACAGAAAAACGAAGTCTTCTCCAAATTCAAAGAGTGGAAGGCTGAAGTAGAAAGGCAGACAGAAAAGAAGCTAAAGTGCTTGAGAACAGATAATGGAGGGGAATACAGGTACACACCATTCCTGGAACTATGTAAAGCTGAAGGGATCACACGTCACTTCACAACATCAGATACACCACAGCAAAACGGTGTAGTTGAGAGGATGAACAGGACACTTTTGGAAAGGGCTCGGAGCATGAGCCTGAATGCAGGGCTGAGTAAAAGTTTCTGGGCAGAAGCAGTTAATATGGCATGCTATCTCATTAACAGGTCTCCATCTACAGCCATTGAATGCAGAGTTCCTGAGGAGGTATGGACAGGTAATCCGATTGACTATTCTGGTTTGAGAGTATTTGGTTGTCCAGCCTATGTTCATGTACAAAGTGGACATCGTTCCAAGTTAGACTCAAAGTCTAAGCAGTGCATCTTTCTTGGCTATGAGAAAGGTGTGAAAGGATTCAAGTTATGGGATCCAAATGCACGGAAGACCGTGGTTAGCAGGGACGTTGTCTTTAATGAATTTGACATGGTAAAGGCAAATAACAATTCACATGCAGATGGCAGAAGTGAAGAAGGATCTACTATACAGGTGGAGTCAGATAAACCAGAAATAACGAAAGGAAGGGAATCATCCAGTAACTCACCAGAATCACAGGAGACAGTGGAAGATACCTACACCATTGCAGAAGGTAGAGGAAAACGTACTCACAAAGCACCTGTGAGATACGGGTTTAAGGATATGGTTGCTTATGCCCTCACAGTAGGTATAGGCGGTCCATCTTCCTATCATGATGCAATATCTGATGCTGATAGTGATAAATAGATGTCGGCTATGATGGAAGAGATGGAATCCTTACAGAAAAACAGGACTTGGAAGATTGTGGAGAAACCTAAAGGGCGAAAGATCATTGGGTGTAAATGGATCTTTCGCAAGAAAGAGGCAGTGTTTGAGAATGAGCAGGTAAGGTACAAGGCTAAACTTGTAGCTAAAGGGTATGCACAGAAGGAAGGGGTGGATTATAATGAAATATTCTCTCCAGTAGTAAAGCACACTTCCATTCAGGTTCTACTTGCTTTTGTAGCCATGTTTGATTTTGAGTTGGAGCAACTTGATGTGAAGACGGCGTTTCTTCATGGAGACTTAGAGGAACAGATTTTCATGGAGCAACCTGACGGGTTTAAAGTGCCAGGAAAGGAAGATCATGTTTGTCTGCTTAAGAAATCACTTTATGGCCTTAAGCAATCTCCAAGACAGTGGTACAAGCGTTTTGACTCTTTTATGGTGCAAATTGGCTATTCGAGAAGTGAGTATGATTGCTGTGTTTATTTTAAAGTGTCAGATGATAATTCGATTATTCTTTTGATGCTTTATGTTGATGACATGCTCATTGCTGCTAAGGATATGCATGATATTATCTCTTTAAAGTCCTTGTTGAATAATGAGTTTGAGATGAAGGATCTTGGTGCTGCTAAGAGGATCCTTGGTATGAAAATTCATAGAGATAAAAGTGCAGGTAAACTCTGGGTATCTCAAAAGAGGTATGTTGAAAAGGTACTTGAGCGTTTCAACATGAATAAATCTAAACCAGTGAGGATACCATTAGCTAGCCACTTCAGATTATCTGAACAGCAATGCCCCATAAAACATGAGGAAATTGAGGAGATGACTCGAGTTCCCTATGCTAGCGCAGTTGGGAGCCTCATGTATGCTATGGTGTGTAGCAGGCCAGATTTATCTCATGCAATCAGTGTTGTTAGCAGATACATGAGTAATCCGGTGAAGGAGCATTGGAATGCAGTCAAGTGGATCTTTAGATATCTGAGCGGGACTGCAGACTTGGGTATTATGTTCAGTCGCGACGGAGCTTTGAAGGAGCTAGCAGGATATGTTGATTCAGACTTTGCTGGTGACCTAGATAAGAGGAGGTCTACTACAGGATATGTCTTCACATTAGCTAGTGGACCTCTCTCATGGAGGGCAATGCTCCAGTCCACAATTGCATTGTCTACTACAGAGGCAGAGTACATGGCAGTTATAGAAGCTACTAAGGAAGGGCTCTGGTTGACTGGGTTGGTTCGTGAGTTGGGTTTAGAGCAAGGAGGTGCGGTGTTACATTGTGACAGTCAGAGTGCCATACATCTCGCCAAGAATCAAGTGTTTCATGCAAGAACAAAAGCGTATATATGTGAAGTTTCACAAAATCAGGGAGCTTGTGTCAGATGGCAGCATTCACTCGAGGAAGATTCACACGAATAGTAATCCTGCAGATTGTTTTACCAAGCCAGTCACTATTGAGAAGTTTGGGTCCTGTTTGGGCTCAATTAATATAACTCGCTGTTGAAGGTGAGGGATGCACTCAATGAGTGCGGGAGTGTAACTCTTATGGAGGTACGGGGATGAAGACATCTATATTTCATATTCTTTCACAAGTGGCTTTACAGAATCCAAGCTAAGGTGGAGATTGTTGAGGATGATGTCTTGTATTCTGTTATATGGAAAAGCTAAATATTTTAGGCTATGTGGGCAATTTTGTAATTTTTGCCATGTAGGGTTTCGCTATATATGTTTAGGGCGAAACAGGTCTCTATATAGAGAGGGAGGGAGTGAGAAAGAGCGGCAATGCATTTTTCTACGTTATCAGTAAAACAGATCTCATCTCCCCGTGGACGTAGGTAGGCGGAATATCTCCCCTGCTGAACCACGTAAATTCTTGTGTTGTGCAAATTTCCATTATTTTCTTGCATCGTTGATAGGATCGAATTTATATATTCGACATTATGTAGATCTCCAACTCTAGTTGGCATTAGATGTATGGCAAACCATCATGGAAAAGCAACTCAAGTGACAAGTCATCATCTCTTCTTCACTCTAAAAGCTGATTACTTCATTAATGTCGATGTGCAAAGCTTTAGATACTTCATCTCCTTTCATGTTTTGTAAGTGCACATAAAGGCTCATGTTGAATACGACAGTCCGAAATTTACATCAACGAAAATAATATAAAGAGAATACTCACAAATACATATTAGTTGATTATGAACTTTATGTGGAATGCGTTTTCCAATTTCACTTGAGATGATAGAAGAGTCATCTCAAGAAATAAATTTCTAATTAAGTGAATTCGAGAATCATAATTTGGCTTACTAGCAATAAGTGACACTCTATGTTTTGTTGTTAGATTGGGTATATCATTGCCAATTTGCCATGCCAGAGAACATTGTGGGTCAACGACATTGTAGATTGATTCATATGTCTCAAAGTCCCCAGTTGGAATCAAAGTGGATTGTAAAATGCATGTGAAGGAATTCGAAAAGTACACTTGTAAGAATGAACTGGGTGGAGACGATATCAGGGTGATTCATGAATAAATTTGGGTTGAATTGTAACACCCCGGGTCTACACTGTGTAATATTATCCGCTTTGAATCCACTGACCCTTACGGCTGTAAAAACGCGTTACACAGTATATGCCACCTAAGCCTTATCAACTAGCCCGGAACTTCCTCTCTAGGTGATGTGGGACAAGAGAGGTACCCCATTTCCCTGCACACGTCCGGGATAGTGGCGCGGACGCACCGCCATCCTTCCTCCCTGCGCTCCGCCGCTTGGCTTGGGCCGTCACATGAACGGACCAAAATATTTTATATATTTGTAGCATAAGTTTTGTCATATTAATGCATTTCGTTAATCTGTTATTTGGATCTTGAGGAGAAGCTTCAATTGCATGCACTTACAGCTCAAGACCTATGGATGGACGTAAGTGATCGCCGACACATTTTCTAGGGTTGCTTTTTCCACATTTTTTCAAATTTCATACCTCTTAAAAATATTTCGGAAAATGAATGAAAAACGGGAGGGGATATTTGGAATTCAAAATGTTGTGTCAGTATTAGGTGTCAAATATTTATCTGATTCGACATTGCCTGTGTCTAGACGGTACATTGGTAAATTAGTATTGCACAAACTCAAATCGGCATGACACGAGTTGAAGCCGCGAAGATGTAAGCGAACCATTACCAAAGCTGACAATATTTTAAATAGCGACAGCAATGCTCGTGTGGAGTTGCCTAGCACAACAATGTAGGAACCAGGATTGGAATGTTGGACGTCCAATCGGTGCTGGCATTTGGTTTAACTCTTGTTTATAATCAATACTACTATTTATCCATCCAATCATAACCTTAAATTGGGGCTGCGCATTTCATGCATTCCGTGCATCTCCAATTACAGGAACCTATTTGGACCTTATCATGGGACATGTGATTGTGATCGTACAATCGGGACTTCGAGCATCAAGGATTTTTTCCGTGTGTTGAAACTTTCAACTCCATATTACTTCTGATTTCGTGTATTGTATGATTTATTGAATTATCTTTTCTTTTTTTTCTCTTTTTTTTCTTCTTCTTCCCTTTTTTTTTTTTGGGTTGGGGGGTTGTGTGGGGTGTGGGATAGAGAGCATACTGGGATTCCTTCTCAAATCACTTGATCATGTGATACAATGTTCCACTTTAGTCTTTCTGTGTAAGCTTTTGATCCTAGAGTAATGAGGTGAGGTTAGTCACTTACGCACTAAGTTGTTGGGCTTTTCCCATCGCCGCTTACCATTTCGGATTCTTAAGAAGCTTGCAAGGCAAGAGAATAATGTCTGTAGCTATGAGTAAAGAAGTGATTGTCTGCTCGGTCGCGGAAATAAGCAAACTACGAAGATATAATATAACAGGTGTCGAAGTAATCACACGTTGGGCTCTTGTAAATTGCAGTCTCTTTCTACTTAATTGCTTCATTTTTCAAATCATATATCCTAATGTTAATATTTGACTCCTCCAATATTGTGCTGCGAAAAATTATATTTTGGTTAAGAATCGGTTGGCCTAGAATGTCAGCATGAAATAAATAGTTTGACAAAATGTAATCATGACATGCTTGTTTCAAATGTAATGTCTCGTTTGTAATGCAATGACATGCAATCACCAAATTTCATATCGCAAATCAACATTCAGAAAAATCAATCCATGACATTCAATGAATGGATGTCAAATTTTTCGAAAAATGGAGCCGGTTCTACCGATGTCTTTTTTTCTATATTTGAGAATAATTATTTGAAAATTATCACATACACTGAGTTTCGGTATGTCCGTGGACTGACCACTTTCGAGGACTCCACTCATCCGGTTCGTTGGACCATTTCTCTATGTTGTTTTCATATTACTCTATGTTCACACACACATTAAACCTCTGTTTCCTCTGTTTTGCCCCCTATTTAGTGCGAATCTGAATTGGTTATTTAACTTATGAAGGAAGGCCGTGGGTGACTTCCAGGCAAGTGGAACACAATAACAAAGTAATGGCAAGTGGAACATATATTGAGCTGTCCAATACATCCAACATCTAACGAACACGCAATCATATAATATATTTCCGAGACGACCTACTCGCCTTCGAGGACTTTCACCAAATATTTCCTCAAACTTAGCCCTGTTTTTGGTGCTTAGTTTGAATGGCATTTTTTTTACTGATGAAGGAAGGCTCCAGGTAACTTCCAGGCAAGTGGAACATGATTATGGCAAGTGGAGAATATATTAAGTTGTAAAATACGTCCAACATCCAACTAACATGCAATAATATAATATATTTTCAGGACGACCTCCTCCTCTTCTCTCATTTTTCTTATTCTTTTCTTTTCTTTTTTCTTTTTACCTTTTCCCCTCCATCGGTCATCACCAGACCTCGTCGATGGCCGTTGGAGGTCGCCAGCCGCAGGCCTCAGGTGAGGGACACCCATGCTTGGGCTAGCAAGGGTCGCTCTCGCTGAGGCTAATGACCTATGCTGGCCTTTGACAAGGCCTGACAATAGCTGCCGGTGGTAAAAATGGAAAAAGATAAAAGAAAAAGAAAAAGAAGAAACGAAAAGGAAAGGAAAGAAAAAAAAAGACAAAAATTCAGAAAATTAATAAAAATTTGTAAAAACTATCCACTTCAACACTTACCGTGTCACGTAAGACGGTTGACGCTGACTAGACCGTAACGTCAGCGAATTTTGGCCAATTTTAGCTGGAAGGACTAAATTAACAAATCATCAAAAAAATTGAAACTAAATTGATAAATTATCAAAATATTTAGGACTAAATTAAGACAGTTGAAAGGTTTAGAACTAAATTGACAAGTTGTCAAAAGATTCATAATTTAATTGACGCAATTGAAATATTTAGGACTGAATTGGCCGCCATACAATATGTTTAGGACTTTTTAGACAATTTTCCCAAAAAAAGCATCACCGAATATTTATTCAATTGTGGAGAATCGTCCCCGAGAATTTATAGACGCAGTATCGAAAATAAAGTTCTCATAAAATGTTAAAAGTTATAAATTTAAGGAGAGAGATAAAAAGTGACTTACGTGTGGGATAATGACTAGACAATCTGTAGGCATGACGTGGCACGGAGAAATGTAGTTTGAGAAAATTGTTTCTGAAGGGATTTATTTGGAGAGTTATTTTCCTAGACCAATCTCTTTTGAGAAATAAATAATAGTTTGATCGTGGATGGAACAAACTCACGTGTCCCCCAGACATTTCTATTAACAATATCCACGGGGATAAACGGAATCTCTTGTTAGCACGAGGAGCATGGGTGCATTGCTAGTTGGTTTTCTTTTCTATTTTGTTTCTCAAATCTCAATGAAAGCACATGGCATGCGCCTTCCGCAGATAATGCTGAGCGTCGGCGGAGATCTCAGCAGGAGCACGTGAGTATTGCTCGCAAGGCAAGTCAAGTCAAGTCGTGCTGAATTTCGAGTTTCGATCAAAGCACCGGGAGCACGTGAGCGTTGCACGTGATTGCATGTGAGCGTGTCAGTCTTTGCTTGTTGGGTTCCGCACACCTTCCGCATGATGCTGCAGAAATTTCGCGTGTAATGACTGTTCTTTCCGTAGCATGCATTCGCAGCGGTTCGATTAGCACGAAGAGTCTTGGACCGTTGGATGATAAGAACTTAGCATTGTTCAAGCACGCATATTAGTGAATGTTGTGTGCTGGTAATCCCACATTGAAAGCTGAAAATCAGTGGAGATCCCAGGGTTGTGTTGTTTGAGCCCTACTCAGGTAATCCACGACGCCTTGCTCTTATCTGTTTCCTGCTTTGATTGCTCCATTTTCTTCTGATTTAAGTAAGGGGTACGAGAGTTCTTTTATTTTCGTTTGAATTAACTGAGTTCTGAGAGACATTTGTTCAATTCGCAGATCCGGACTGTGAAATCTGGCTTTCTTTTAACGCTCAGCTCGATCAATCTCCTATTTTAAAACAGAATAAGGATCTCTTTGGTCAAATCACTACATGATGTATTTCCAATCAAGAAGAAAGAAATTGATCTCTCCCTTCTCTTTCTCTCTCTCCAATTCCTTTCTTCTCTTTTCCCTTCATTTCCCTCTCAACTTAAATTGCCAATCGAATTGCAAAAGAAAAGAACACACTCATGCAAAAGATCCGAATTCTAGAGTGTCTTCCTCATCAACCCCTCCGCATGGAGGAGGTGATTATGAAGGGGGAGAGGAACAGCGGAAGGGAAATAACTATGAAGTGTTCTTGAGCTTTAGAGGCAAAGACACTCGTAAAGGCTTTACCGACTATCTCTACACTAGCCTTGTCGATGCAGGAATTCACGTGTTTAGAGACGACAATGAGCTCCGTGTTGGTGAGGAGATTGGTCCGGAGCTTATCTATAGTATTACGCATTCCACGATCTCGGTTGCGATTATCTCTGAGAACTACATTTCCAGCAAATGGTGCCTCCGCGAATTGGCTGAGATGTTGAAGTGCAAGAGAAGTAAAGGGCAGATAGTGTTGCCTATATTTTACAAAGTGGAACCCTCACAGGTGCGTCATCTTACAGGGAGATTGGGAGATGCTATAAATGCACATAAAAAGAATGTGGACGAAATGGTTGTGAAGGAATGGGAAGTAGCACTCAAAGAAGTCGGCTCCTTGAAAGGATGGGAATCGGAGAAAATTGATAGCGGGTACCTTATTCTCCAACAAAACATTGTTTAATTTTTCATAAATAGATCTTTCTTGAAAAAGAATATACATATTGCTATCATGTACTAATCTTCATTATTATTTAACAGGTATGAAGGAACATTGGTTAAAATTGTTGTCAGAAAAGTTATGAGCGAGTTAAAAAGACTTTTTCAGCTAAATGTTCCCAAACAGTTGGTGGGAATCGATGATCATGTGCAACAGATTATGAGCAAGATAGATGCTAAATTCAATGGTACAAGGATTATTGGAATTTATGGAATGGGCGGCATCGGTAAGACAACTCTTGCAAAGGTGTTATACAACAAGCTCTCTAGTCATTTTGACTATTGTAGCTTCGTGGCAAATATCCGAGAAACATCTCAGCGTAAGGGTATTGAATGCATACAAAAGCAACTCATTTCTGCCATAATAGGAAGTTCGTGTGATGTGTCTAATGTCGACGAAGGAGTCAGTGTCATCAAATCTCGATTTATGAGTAAGAAAATCCTAGTTCTTCTGGATGATATGGATGATAGTACTCATTCAAATGCTTTAGTTGGGGACGGAAGTTGGTTTGAAGTGGGAAGTATAGTCATCATCACAACTAGAAACAAAAGCATTCTCGATGAAGTTAGGGCAGGCTACATGTACAAACTCAACGAGTTGTCCTTAGATCAATCATTGATTTTATTTACTAGACATGCATTTCGAAAGGATTCTCCTCCGAGTGATTATGAGGTTATCTCTCGTGATGTCGTCTCTACTACCGGGGGGCTTCCATTAGCTCTTGAAGTTATAGGTTCATTCTTATGTGGAAAGAGAGAAGAAGTATGGGGAGATACATTAAAGAAATTAAAGAAAGTGCCCGATAAGAAAGTGCAAGAGAAGTTGAAAATAAGTTATGAAGCATTAGATGACGAGGGGCAACAAATATTTTTGGATATTGCATGCTTTTTCAATGGATCACATAAACAAAATCCAACTTACATGTGGGACGCCAGCAGTTTTCTCCCGGGGAGGGGGATTGAAGTATTGAGTCTAATGTCCCTAATTAAAATTGACAAATACAACAAGCTAATAATACACGATCAATTGAGAGATCTTGGAAGGGAAATTGTTCGTCTAGAAAATCCAAAGGAGCCTCAAGAGCGTAGCAGATTGTGGATCAATGAGGAAGCCGTAGATGTGATTAACAGAAACAAGGTAAGACTTTTCTCTACTTGTCTTGGTCAGTGAATATGGTTCCATCTTCCCATTCTTGTTTGAAATAAAAATAGTTGTGAGTCTTGACTCCCCAAAACTAACTGCTGCTACTAGCAAAAGAGCTCTTTTGATTAATATTTTGTTCTTACCTTATTCTAGAACATAATTGAGGATCAATTTCTTGGTTATGGGCAGTTGATCTATATCTTTACCTAGTAATATGGTGATAAGGATACTTTCCTTTTGGTAATTTCAATGCTACAACAAAACTACAAAAGCAGAATGTTTAACAGATTACTTTTAGAGAAGACCTGATTTACAAATTGTTGCAGCCATGCCTTCCCCACATATTTGTTTGATGCAAGTGTTTGATGTTTGGATTCATCTTTTGGTTTCTTGTGAGGCCTTTTTTTATTTTTTATTTTTACTACTTATGAATTGTTTGGTGTGATAAATGAGACCTCCAATCATTTGTGACGATTTAGCTATCTTGGTTCCTGTATTCTTTAAGTTGGGTTAAGTGTAACCCCTAAGTATTATTGGTTGTGCAATTTAGTCGCCCATCTATTTTCGCTCTTGCTCAATATAGTCTTCTAACTTTCACTTTTTTGTGCAATCGAGGCCTTTGTGGCCAATCATTAGTTGACACCATCAATTTGTTGACGTGGCATTTGTATTTATTTATGATATATGAGCAACCATGTAATATAACCCTTTAAACATATATTATTTTCCTTGTCTAGACTTTTCATAATAGGGGGATAGTCTCTTTCTATGAATCTGCTAATACATTTTCTTTTTGTGACGATGTATGATTTTTCTATTAATTTCTGATAATATGAATTTGTTAAACATAGGCTACCATGTTATAATAATTATTTGTCTATTGTTCAACTCTTAGTGAGCATCTTATTTTGCAAAGATTTAGTTAACATTTGTATCATCATTTTATTTTTGTGAAACAAAACTAGTTTGGGGTAAATGTAACATGGGTCTACCAATTTGTGATTTTTTGTGACATGAAAATTAGTGTGGTGTAAATGTGGAAAAAGTCTACTAGTTTGGGATTTTTTATATTGTTAACCGAAGTAAATATGGTCTTGAATTTTGTGTGATGATAAATTTTCATTATTAGCATGAAAGTTAAAAGGTGATCCATTAAAAGCAATTATAACTAATGGAAGATTTGTACAAGCATCAAACAAGCATGAGCAAATGTCGTAAGTATCGTTAGTTAAGAAAAACTAAATAGTTAATTGGGATGCAAAACATATTGAAATAACAAGACTATTGAAAAAAAATGCTACTGATGCTTTTCGGTGAGCATATTATCGTACAAAGGAAAATATAATCAACTGAATAGAACATTGCTTAGAAGTGAAAAAAAAAGGTATCTATGAAGTTGTTGACAAAAATACAATAAATATACAAGAAACTTTTAATGTAAAAACAAGTGGCGTCTCATATGAAAGAATAAAAGTTTGAAGGAAAAGTTGAAACCACCAAATAGATCCGTAATATTAACTCTTATGATTTGCGCTCAACGTGCAATTCATCATCTAAAACAAAAAACGAATTTGAGTTCCTGAAATATTAGGTTATGACAAAAGATAAATGCAGAAGACTCAAGTTCTTTATGAATACAATTTTGTCAATCTTCATGTCCAATCTGTTCATACGGAAGGTCTCATTAATATATGGGAAAATTGATCAAAATTTAGATGACTACTACTTCACGGTAACAAAATCAATATGACAACGAAAAGATAGCATCAAACATCTATAGTAATAAAAAGAAAGTAAGAATCATCTATAGAACATTCGATATTATCAATTTTCCTTCCACGTACAATGCAAAACCCTCAGCGAAGAAACACATGATAAGAAAGGAACGTAAAACACATGCGTACCTTTTGCGATGACATTCTCGTTTTCATTTTGATGTTTAGAATTGCAAATGTAGTATACTAGAAAGAGTGGGGGGATTCTACAATTCGGATACCTTAATTTTGATACATGTTTTGATGGCAAGTTTGATGGATGTATTTGGACTGTTAGAGTCGCATTGGTTCACATACACATGATAGGAGTATACGTAGTGTTATTTCACATATAAATGGCATGAATTTTGATAGATATATTTGAATTAGTGTATGCATGAAGAGAGGCCTTCTATTGTAGTCACAAATGGATGCAAATTTTGGAAATTCAGAAGGTGCAAATTGCGAAGGGCATATTTGGAAGAGGAAAACTTCGGGAACAACCGCTTGAGCTTCTCATCTTTACATAGATTAGATAAAAATATGCAACCACAACCTGTCATTTCACAAAATTTTAAAGGGAGAAGCCTACGCCATGATAGTATGACAACAAATTGAAATCAATGCATTTCATCTTATATCAGTTGGTTCCATCTCATCATTCAATACTTAAGGTGCACAATGTTTCCAAGTTGCAGGGCACTACAAAGATCGAGGCCCTTTCTCTTGGCAAATGGAGCACGGAAAAAAGATACACAGCTGAACAATTTAAAGAAATGACGAACTTGAGGTTCCTTCGAGTAAATGATGTGAAATTTACCGGAGATTTCCAAAGCTTACTTCCTAAATTAAGTTGGCTTCAATGGACGGGATGTCCCTCGGATTTCGTTGCGACCAACTTTCATCCGAAGAAATTAGTTGTACTTGATTTGTCAAACAGTGCAATTTCGGAGGACTGGGGAGGATGGGCTCCACTCAAGGTAAGATGTAAAGAAGGCATTGAAGTATTTTCAATATAATTTTTTTTCCTTGTACATATAACATTTGAAAATTGATTTTCATAATGAAACTAGTCGGTTCTCTTTAATCTCATACTATCGAAGGAATACATGGCGCCCAATGAATGCATCTCTCTTCCATGTGAATTAGTCATTTGCTACTTGATAATAAAAGTTGCTTCTATTTAATCAGTAAACATTTCCTTAGAAATGTTATTCATAAATATATGTAGTCGGCACTTGTATATCCCCAACATTCTTTTGCAATTGATATGCTTAAAAAATATTTATATGTTGGCATAGCCAAACACTACTAAAAAAGACATTTAAAATTAAATAAGACAACCGTGAAGGAGTCGGGGAGCATGGGTATTTTTTGAGGAATTCTAAAAAGTCAAAAACATAAGGAGTAGTGAAAAATCACAGGCTGCCAGAGTCCAATGACATTGAGGTACCATTTCTTTTTTTCAGATGGCAACCAAGCTCAAAGTTCTCAACCTCAAGAATTGTCAATCTTTGAGAAGAACTCCCGACTTGTCCGTTTTCGAAAGCTTGGAGATTTTGATTCTTGCAGATTGTCAGAATTTGAAAACGATTCATCCTTCTATTGGGGACATCAAGACCCTCATTTCCTTGGATGTCTCTAATTGTAGAAGACTTCAGAAGCTACCGGCAGGATTAGGTAGAATGGTAAAATTGAGGGATCTTTGCATTAATGGCACTCATATACAAAAGATTTCTATTTCGAGAGGTTGTTTGATGAAGCTGGAGACTCTATGTGCCAGAAGTTGTGAACGACTTTCTCAACTTCCTAAATCTATGGGCTCCCTTGTCTCCTTAACTCTATTGGACTTATCTAATTCAGCAATTAAAGAATTACCTGAATCCATTGGTTCCATGAAGAAGCTCGAGACTTTGGATGCCTCTGAATGTAGACTGTTAGCTCGCATACCCAGCTCCATAGGCGATCTAGAATCCCTACAAAGCTTGTTCTTAAATCGCTGCTCCTCATTGACAGAGATCCCCGACTCAATTGGAAAATTGGCATCATTGACCGAGCTGGACTTAGGATACACATCAATTACAAAATTACCCGAAAGCATTGGGAATATGTCAAATCTGAGGATCTTGGACATTAGTGATACTGACATAACGGAACTGCCTGATGCCATCGGGAAGTTGGCAAAACTGCAAAGGTTGGATGCCTCCCTATGCAAAAAACTAGAGCAACTACCTAGTAATATATGCGAATTGGTTTTGCTGGAGGAGCTTTGTTTAATACAATCCGGCGTTTCGAGCTTGCCAGAAAGCATTTCTAAGCTCTCTTCTCTCCAAAAGCTCTATGTTAGCTATTGTAAAAAGCTCCGAGAATTACCGGAACTGCCCTCTAGCTTAATAGATCTGAGGATCACTTGCCAGAGGCCGCCGTTGCCCCATCTTTCCCAGCTAACCCGTCTTGAGGCACTCACTCTTTCTAATTGCCCCTGGCTTGAACGTGTCCCAGAGCTTCCCATTGGACTATCGCAGCTTAATATTAATGATTGCGGGAAATTGAAAGCGTTCACGAATTTGTCATACTTGAAGCACTTATCAAAGTTGAATCTCACCGATTGCTTTGATCTCGCGGAAGTCACCGGCTTGGAAGGTTCACATTGCCTATCCAACTTACCTGCAAGGCAATGCCCTAAGATATCTAGGGTTGATGGGATTGAAGATTCTTCTACGTTGATGAGCCCAAATGCATCTCAGCTCGATGGATCGCTAGATCTTTCCGATTCAAAGATTCTGCAGAGAGTGGACGCCGCAGCAAGTTGCGCGAATTCAGTTGAAATCCAAGATCCTAGTGGATCAAAATCCTCTCAAGTGTCGGATATCCTTAAGTGCACGTTGCTAGACTTTTCCAGTTTTAAATACTTGAGAACCCTTTGGGTTTGGAGTTGCAATAGCATAACTGAAATTCAAGGCCTCGATGGATTAGAATCCTTGACAGATTTGATTATTGACCGGTGCTCTTCCCTTAGATCAGTGGACCTTTCGAACATAAAGAATCTGCAGGATTTTTATATTTACGATTGCGAAAATTTAGTTGAAATTCGAGGGCTCGAGGGATTAGGACCACCCTTGCGAGTTTTCCTTATTTGTGGATGTCCGTCTCTTAGACAATCACCGGACCTGTTGCGTTTAAATGCGGTGATGTAGTGGTGGAGGTGGTGATGGGGGGATCCGCTTGGAAGTGGAGGCCCGGAGGGAGGTCGGAGGGAGGGAGGTGGTCTGGGTCAGTGGGGGGGGAGGATCTCACAGACAGAAGAAGGTGTTTCGGATCTCCTCCCCATTTTCTCTTCCCATTCCCTCACTTATTTTCTCTCTCATCATCAGTTGTGTTCAGAGAAAGAGAGAGAGAGAGAGAGAGGGAGAGAACGGAAGAAGAGCGGAAGTTTTCGCGACTGAGGGAGGGGGTTCACCGAGTCCTCTCTCATATGTAAAAGAGCGATCGTGCTCGCAGACTACTTGCCGATTCCTCGAGCTGGCCTTGCGATTCCTAGGAGCAGATCGAGATGGTTAGTTCTTTTTCTTTTTGATCGAATCGTCCTTTACTAGCAATTGTCCAATTTCTGATGCTTGATTCGCCTGCCTGGTTACTTCTTCTTCTTCTTCTTCTTTTTCCTCTAATGAAGGAAAGATTGGGGTTGATGATGTTCCTGTGGAAGTCTGATGGTTGCGCCTGTGTATTTATACATAGAAAAATATGCAAAAAAGCAAAGAGATAGCCCTCGTGATATCCTTTCTGGCAGGCCTCTTGAATTTGCGCTTACTTGTGAAGTGAAAATTGATTGATACCGGACGAGTCTTCATCACCTCAGTAGTAAACAACTTGAGGTTCCGCCATAACCATTTGGCGTTGGAGGAGACAGCAAACTCAATAGGTAGGAGTTATCCAAAGGTTACCTGGTAACTTAACCAAAACATTTAACCAAGATTAGTTATCGGGAAACATCTCCCCGATACATCAAGTCAACGTAAGATTGTGTGATGTTGAATCCTACCAAGAACACGAACTGGAAGTTCTCATCAACGAAGGACAGAAATAATTCTTTCAGCTGAGTAAAAAAATAATGCACAAAGCTGTGTGGATGAGCTGGACATCGTGGGACTATCTAGTAGGCAGCTACTAGCAAAATACTTTGAACTTGTACTTTTACAAGGTGGACCCTCCCTTTGGAGTTGAAGTAACATATGTGATTGAAGGATTGGAAAATAGATGATATCCTTGGTCTATGATGACAAAGAGAGAAGGCACATTGTTTAAGTTAAGTAGTTTTATTTGTTTTATCGTCTTTTCAGGGTTTAGTGAAGATAGTAGTAGTAGGTTCTCCTCTTTGTTTTTTATTCTGGTTACTAGATTTGTTTTAGGATTTGAATTATGTTGTATAGAGACGGATAGGTATTTCGTTGGTGCCTCACTTATTATACCTTTTACATGACAAAGAAATCAGGGAGAAAAGAAATTGAGATTGGGTTGCCAGAGGAGTGATTCATAATACTAATTCAAGGATTGATGTTCGTCTACCCACAGACAAACTAATAAACAATTGATTAAAGATGAACTATGAGTATGGGTTGTACCTCTCCATTCTGTGGAGTTTCTCCCTTGCATGAACACAGCATGTGTTACGTTTGCTGGTGGCAAAAGGAATATTAAAAAACCAGGAGCCAAGATTATTGTGTTCAGTCATCTGCCTTGTTCTTGGGGCATGAACTTTTGTCTTCCCAGCTCAAACCACTCTTTGCCTTCCTCTTCAAATGATATAAAGGAGTCAAAATTATTTGATGACACTGATACTTGGATAATCATACATGTTAAATTGTTTTTCCTGTATTTGGTTGCTCCCAAACTTTCGTGTAATAAAAAGAAGTATCTTGCACTCCTTGTTTAGGAGGAAATGGGATCGTTGAGGTTAACCTATGTCCAGGTATTTACCTTTTCATCTCTGCTTTTGCATGATAAGTTGACGGAATTTTTGCTCTTCATTGATGGTGTTTCATTGTTATGCTACGCCGAATGCTGATAAGTTCCTCTGGATTAGTCAGAGCATTATGAATAGTGGCTGTTAGTTATATCTATACAAGATTATTACATTGAAAATCGTTTTTAGGATTGCCATCTGTATAGGATGCAATCAAAAAGATGGAAGTTGGTCACCTCAAAAATCATTCCCAGCTGGGATCAGGAGTAGGATCATTGGATATGTAGAATGGGATTCCTAATCCCAGTCCCAAATATCCTACTTTGCCTATTTAATTAGGACTCAACATCATAGTAAATGAAATTAGGCCCCTGTTCTCATTGTCCATGACCCATTGTGCGTCTAAAACAATATCTAAAGGCCAAACCTGCTAATTAGGGCTAACTTTGGGGATTGAACTATGAGGGGATTATAAATGAGATTGAGGTGTTGCTCTCATCCTGAATTAGATTAGATGGAAAATTTAATTGGTGGTTGTGGCAAGGCTGAAGATACTTTCTATACAGACTTGGGTGAATCCATAAGCTTTTCACTGGAGTAAGAATAACTTTTTATTGCTGGAGTTGGAAGTGGGCTCTATCTTCATGAGAGCTTGGGCTGGGGTAATGGAAGGTCTGCTGTGCCTCCACAAACAGCAGTGCAGCACAATGCAAAAACCTTTGTACAGCAACCATCTCTTCTGGCTGGGGACGGAATTCTTTTTTACGTCATAGCATATAGCTCTTTACCCTGTTTATTTCTTTCATCCTCCTGTCTTCTTCTTTTCAGTGCCATCATCTGGTTTTGCCATTGTTTTATTCTCTTCTATACTTTTGGCCCAGATGCTTCTCTAGTTAACTTTCTTTAAGAGGTAGGAGAGCTTCCTCAGTGATGTGCTTCTGCTGTGGTGATGCTCCTGCTTTGTCTTCTACTTTTGAGCTTCATTCCCTCTTTTCAAAGATAACATACAGGTGTTAGTACAGAAAAAAGATTAAGAATCTATAACTTTAGACCTTAATTTTCTGTAGTCTTATGATCATTGATTCAAAGTATTGTCCAATTTCAATCATTTCGGATCAATCTTAACAACCTTTACCTTAAGGGTTAGATTTTATGCTGCAGGGATTGCCTCCCATGTGTGTACTGATTAGATCATGAACAGTCGTTTTGTGTAGCTGTGACATACCATCTATGTATAACTATTTAAAAAACGAATGTGCTTGCCATATCTATGTGGGAATTGGCTCTAGGCAATCTGTTGGGATGCAAGATCTCAGGCCTGGTGCTTGTGCTCTAGAATCTAGTATGGTGGAATCCTCTAGAATCTAGTGTTGTGGAATCCTCGTCAGTTTCTCACCTTGTGTTTCTGGATTCTCTCCCATGATTGACCCAAATTTTTACTTCCTGTTCTCCTACTCATGTATGATACACATTACATTTTTTTCATGTCTAGTTCATGTTATGTTTCATGATATGTCCTTTATGGGGATATCATAGTGCTTGTGCTGTTTGCAAGTTTTCAATTGGCTGGGATCCTCTTCATAGAGATACCCGTATTTGTATTGCACCTTGCTATTGTCCCTTTTGGTTCCTTTATTGACCATATTTTCATTCTAGAGTGACAAGTTTTCCATGCTGTTAATCAAATAGTTCAAATCGAAGTTTTAATTGTGATCTAGATGTAATAAAGTCATTGACTTGATTGGATAGCGACCAACATATCGCTGTTTTCTTTTCAACAGGCTGTGATAGCAATGGTGCAGCAGGCTATGCAATATGTTGACCAGACAACTAATCTTGAGACCAAGATAGAGCTTATGAAGACACTTAACTCTGTCGCCGTTGGTAAGGTGAATATGTGTAATCAAACTCTATTACAGCTTATATTCATCAGCAATCTGTTTTTGTTTCGTAGTTTCTATAGCTAGATTTGTCATGCCAAATATATGTCGAAATTGAGGTTGATCAAGAAACTTGCAAAAATAAAGGAAGAACAGGGTCTTATAGCAGAAGCTACTGATTTGATGCAAGAAATCATGGTAACTTGAATTTGACTTCTGTTGTCATGTAATTGGTTTTTCCTTGTCCAACATTCCTGTGATGGGTTTGAAATGCAGGTAGAAACTTTTGGAGCGATGGCAAAGACAGAGAAAATTGCCTTTATTTTTTAACAAGTACGGGTTTTTTGTATTGCTTTTAGCTGTTTATGCACTGTTACTATGATTGGTTTTCTGATCAATGGATTTTTCAGGTTCATTTGTGCTTAGATCGCCAGGATTATGTCCGTTCACATATCCTTTCCAGGAAGATCAGGTCCCTGAGTGTTTGATGCAGATCCTTCCAAAGAGAAGAAAAGGCCTAAAGAAGGTGAAAACATGGTCGAACAAGCGCCAGCTGATATTCTGTCACTTCTGGAGTTGAAATGGATATACTGTGACCCATGATACGGAAAATTTGCGTTTTGCTTTTTCTAATGTTGTGTCCACTATATTTTAACTAATTTGTTTTTGCCGATCAAGCGCCACCTGGTGTTCAGTTTGTGGTTCAAACCACGAACTCGTATGGCTTTATATATCTGGCACATACTCCTCTTCCTTTCTAGCTTTATCGCAACTTTGACGTTCCAGATGTACTTGGTAGATTTGAACTCCCATCTTAGTTTACCCCACATTTTATGTGGTTCATGATGTAGGCATAGGTAATACTCACATAACAATGATTACCTTGAGATTTGTTGATACTATAAGGCGACATATGAGATTCCATCAGTGAAGTGCAACCCAGAGCAGGGAATCCGATGAAGCTCTTTCCTTGTTAAGTCTTCACTGAGATTTTCAAGGCTGAGCTGTTCATTCTGTGATTTAATTAAATGCAGGTTCTAAGGAAAATCTGCTGGTACTTAGTTCTATAACCACATGGTCCTATGCAGTCAAGCCTTCTTAATGCCACTTTAGAGGATAAACATCTATCAGAAATTCCCCAATTCAGGTACCATCTTTGAATTGTTCTAGGCAATTGGTTGTACATTTTGCAATATCTCAATAATGTGCCATAGAATTTGGTCGACCGTGCCTTTGATATTTTAACGCAGGTTGCTGCTGAAACAATTGGTCACAGTGGAGGTTATCCGACGGACTCCTTTTTAAAGTACTTTCAAAGATGAATTTGAGAATGAGAAAACATGCTAGGAGATGCACTTGTTGAGAAGGCAGCAGAAAATCTTAGACAGGGCCCGATCATAGTCAAAAGAAGAATTTTGGCTTCTCTTGGGTGAGACAAGCTAACCTTTAGCTAGGAGCCTCTTCAGAGAATCATCAAACATGTAATTACAGAACTTGTCGTTTTTCTTCTTTTCATTGGATCACCATTCAGATGTGACTCACTCTACTTTCTGCAGAATAGTATCGTTGTTTTGAAGTATTGCTCGAGGATTACCCTAAAGAGACTTGCAGAGCTGTTATGCCTCAGTATCCAGGTCTGATTATGTGGAACATTTGTTTATTTTCTTTATCAATGTCACTCTTTATGAATGATTGCCTAGACCCCTCATTTAACCCTGAGAAGCCTCTTGGCCTGTGATCCCTGATTGGGGCATGGTTGCTGGACTTGGATACAAGTTCCAAAATGTGTAAAAGAGTTCTGGTGCACCAAAGGCTTGTCATGGATTTGAGAATGTTGTCTTCATAGTTTTGTTTTGTACACTTGGCTTAGTCAACTTCTGCTCTTAAATTTGTTGTAGCTGTGTCATAGTCTGGCATTGTGAAACCATTTCTTGTGCCGCGGAGCGTGAAATTCTAATGTACTTTAGAATTGTGGGAGGAGCTCTGCTATATTGCTAGAAATGGCTGAGACACTCACCATTTCCTGTGTTACAAAAGTATATCTCGCTAGAGATCTTGATTAATGTGTTCAGAAAATCTTTGTAGCTGAATCACTCAAGGAAAAGGGCTTTGTTTTTGGGGTTCTCTTACTGCTGTTGTTAAGAGCTTTAATCAATCACATGCCTCAATTTATTAAATCAATACTATCATCTAATAGACAGTCCATTTAATGATAATTATACGAGCTTGTATGATATTCTATCAGCATGACCTCTTACTTCTATATTACCATTTTAGGAAGCTGAGACGCATCTCTCCTTAATGGTTGTTTCCAAATCCCTGATGGCTAAGATAGACCGACCAATGGGAATTGTCAGTTTCCAAACGACTAAGGACAGCAATGAGATTTTGAACTCAGGGGCGACAAATTTGGGAAAGCTGCTTGACCTTGTCGAGAAAAGTTGCCACCAAATCCCCGAGGAAACCGTGGTTCATAAGGCTGCTTTGAGGGCTCGAAGATGTTTAGTTGAATGAATTATCTCTCTCCCCTTGAGCCTCTCTCTCTCTCTCTCACCGAAGAATGCTGTTTCACATTGTGGTCTGAAGTGGGGACTGGCGATATTCATCATAGAACTCTCGCGTAGCTGTCTTAAATTTGATTGCATATTTTGCAGGGGGACCAGGTTTGGGCCTTGTTTCGGACTGAAATGATATACTGAATACACTTTCTGGATAGGAATGTAGTTTGGTCTTTTCATCTTTCTTCTTTCCTCTTTACCCCCTCCTTTTAATTGAAGATTTGTGGGCTTTAAGGGTCCAGAACTTGTACCAATGGGAAACGTATCAGCACATGCACTCATTTGGATTGAAATAAGCGCCTTGTTACAGAATTGTGTTTCGCATTACAAATATTGTCGATGCTTGTGTTTTTCTAACAGCGGGAATAACATCAGCTCTCTGAAGAGTAAAGGTTTACCGAATGCTACTTTTCCATTTCATTTCACATCCAAAATGGGCACCTGTTTCTAGGGAGCTTCATTTCTGTAAGAAAACTATACTTTTTATTTCCTCAAATGACGTTACTTTTCTCCAAGTTGATAATTGATACGGCATGGACCTTGTCCTATAGATTTCCAGTTCCATATTTTTCTTTATGGAAACTGAAAAGATTGGGAAAAGCTGTCGTCACCTCAACTTTTGACTGTGGAAATAGTTATGCCCACTTAAGTACAAAGCACAATTTCTATGGTGAAAGGCGCAACTTTCTTCACAAAGTAAATGTATTTATCATTTTATTAAAGAACGCGAACGTCAACTTACTTAGCATAAGTTAGACAAAGAAAATTAGTAATTTTCAATGTACTAACCTTTCTTGTTATATGTGCCGTCAATACTTTGGAAATTACATCAATCATCATAAGATACACTTGAAAGTCATTCTTGAGGTCCTCATTAGCATGATCAATTATTTATGAGAAGTAAATTGTTTTTTTCTTAAAAATTTAGTTTTTAGTTTAAAGGGACCGGAAACATGTTTTAGTGTAATTGTTAACGCCTTATTTGTAGTGTAGGAAAAATTCACCGTAACGCAAAAAATCAATTTTTCGGCCATTATTTGACGGTCTCTTTTCGCCACTTACTAAAACCAATTAAAATTCTGAAAAAGAAAAAAAAACTACTACTATAAAGCATTCAAAACATTTTGTTGGACAAAAATTAATATAAGAAAAGGTTTGTCATGTTCATTACAGTAAGGGTGGATCGTATGCTTCATGAAGAAGCCGCCATTAATTTTAGTCCACAATTTTAGCCCAATTGGAGTGGTACCAACTTGAAAACCCTAATTCGTTTTCCCTTTTCTTGTTTTTTTTACAGAACATTAAATACCATCTTCCTTTTTTCTTTTTATACAATTCCTCCGATTCCAATTACTTTTTCTTTATTTTACTTTTCCATCCTATGTATAGTCATTTTAAAGGGGCCGACATTACAATTCAGCTTTTCGACAATTCACATCAATAACGTGATAAATTTTAAAAAGTAGAGATAGCCTTTGAAGAAAAAAAAAAGGACAAGAAAGTCGAGGGACTAAAGGCGATATTAACCCTTCTTTTAATTGAAAATTTATGTTCTTATTTTTTGGTATTTACGCGAATCGTTCCCCTATAAAGTATACAGGACTCTTCCCCTTTTCCCACTTTCCCAGGATCTCAGTTGGAGTTGTTGTTGGACTGAAATCAATCCAGACAAAGAACGGCCCAAATGGCGAAATCGGATGCTTACGCTTTCTTCATTCAAAGCTCAAGGAATCCGTGCCATTTCTTGGAGACCGTTGCCTCTTGTTCAAACCGGAGTAGTGTTGTCTTCAACTCATAACCATCACCGTCTTCTTCGGCCACTTAAGATGGTCGAGCCATGTCCCCAAGATCCCGAAAAAACGTGACCGTAAATTTTACTTTCCTTAGTCTCTCAAATTCGGTCCTTGTTGAGAAGTTGCGATGGTTTCTGACGGTGGGTTTCTTCGTTTGTGGATTAAAAACATTGCGGCTGCGACGAAAGTGCCGAGGAGAGGATAAGCGCTCGTCCCTACCGATCTGAGCATCACAATGCCCAAAGGAACATATGCTCAAATAGGTAATGTGCAACTTCTTACCTCAAACGATTCTTTCAATACCTTGTTTTGGATAATCGATGAGGGCTGAATCAAATCGCTTGTACATTTGTTGCTTCAGCACCAGGATCAGGTTTGGCATGCAAGCATTCGATCAACGTCGGTGCGGGTGTGATCGATGCGGACTACGGAGGCCCGATTGGGGTAATCCTGTTCAAACCACTCGGCCGTCGACTTTGAAGTGAAGGTGGGCGACAGGATTGCGCAGCTGATCATCGAGAAGATTATGACTCCCGATGTTGCGGAGGTCAAGGACCCGGACTTGACTCTGGGAGGCGCGGGCGGGATTGGGTCGACAGGGGTGCGAGGCTCGTGTGCTAGGTTTCGGCCATCGACTTTGTTCTCTATAAGTTTATTTTCATTGGGTTTTAGGTTGCCCCTGGGATACATGCAGGTCTAGCAGGCGGATTATCTTGGTTCGAAATCTCGTCGAACTCTTGCTTCGTAAGTATTTGCTAATTGCTATGTGCTCAGGCACGCTTTTGAAGTATCTCCTTGTGCTCAGTCTCTCTCTGTTTAATTGTGTAATTTGGGTCCCACTTTTCGAGTTGCCAGTTTGTGTCATGAAGCCTTACGATTTATTCTTTGTTGTGCACTCATTGTCCTCCATCAAATCTCTGTATCAGTTACACTTTTTCGCTTTGTTTCAGTAGGTCTGCACAAGGTATATTACAGAAGCTGCATGATTTGATATTAATCCGTATTGTCCTTTTAGTATAACTAAGGCCAAATGTTTTGGCATTTTCCCAGGCATTTCATTTTGGGAAAATGATAAAGAAGCTGAAATCTTGCGCCTTGGTTATGTAAGTAGAGAGTTAATTCGATGTTGTTTTTATCATGTACAACTAGTGGAGAATGCTCGCTTGTTATATTCTGCATACAAACCCGTTCCTTTATGGGGTACCTCCCATTTCAGGGATCGAATGCACACATTAGCCTCTGCAATTGGGTGGACAAACAGAGTTTTTACCCGTTCCTAAATTTCTGGCATAGAGTCTTCAAAGTGATGGCATGAGTTCTAACGTTATTGTCTTTACATAACTGCAAATACATCCCTCGACTTTTCATGTCAGTTGCAGAGTCACTCTTGTCCTTCTCATTTTTGCAATTGACACTTCAACCTTTTAAGTGGTTTAAAATCATCTCCAAGTCTGCTGTCCATCCAAAACGGCTCATTTTAATAATCTCCTCCTTTTGTGTGACATGAGCCTTGCGGCAAGTAATTAGCAGTGTGGCACAGTGCCATTACCTTGTGTACTTCTTTCATCCTTCTGTCTTCCTTCTTTTTACTGCCGTCATCTGGTTTTGCATTCGCTTTGTTCTCTTCTTTACTTTTGTCCCAGATTCTTCTCTAGTTAACTTTCTCAAAAGGTACGAGAGCTTCTTCAGTGATGTGGTTCTGTTGTGGGGATGCTCGTGCTTTTGTTTTCTACTTTTGAGCTCCTTCTCCCTTTACAAGATAACATACAGGTGTCAGTACTGAAATAAAGATTAAGAATCTATCATTTTAGACCTTAGTTTTCTGTAGAGTCTTATGATCATCGGTCCAAATTATGGTCCAATATCAATAATTTGAGATCGATCTTAACAACCTTTACCTTGAGGGTTAGATTTATATGTACTTATACTGCACGGGTTGCCTCCCATATGTGTACCGATTAGATCTTGAACTGTCATTTTGTGTAGCTGTGACATACCATTGACATATAACTATCTGGAAAACGAATCTCCTTGGAATATCTATATGGGAATTGGCTCTAGGCAATCTGTAGAGATGCAAGATCTCAGGCCTGGTGCTTGTGCTCTAGAATCTAGTATGGTGGAATCCTCTTCTATTTCTCACCTTGTGTCCTTGGATTTTTCCCCATGATTGCCCCAAATTTTTAGTTCTTGTCTACTCATGTATAAATCACATTACTTTTTTTACATGTATAGTTCAGGATATGTTTCATGATTTGTCCTTTGTGGGGATATTTATGTGCTTGTGCTATTTGCAAGTTTTCAATTGGCTGGGATCCTCTTGATAGAGATACTGTATTTGTATTGCACCTTGCTATTATCCTTTGTGGTTCTTTTTTTACTATATTTTCATTCTATAGTGAAAAATTTTCAGTTCTGTTAATCAAATAGTTTAACTCAGTTTTAATTGTGCTCTTGACATTTATCGGATGGTGACATACATGTTGCTATTTTCTTATCAACAGGCTTTGACAGCGATGGTGCAGCAAACTATGCAATATATTGACCCAACACCTGATCTTGAGACCAAGATAGAGCTTATTAAGACACTGAACTCTGTTGCCGCTGGGAAGGTGAATATGTGAAATCAAACTTCATTGCAGCTTATGTTCATGAGCAATCTGTTTTTATTTCGTGGTTTCTACAGCCCGTTTCATTATGCAGATATATGTCGAAATTGAGAGAGCCCGGTTGAGCAAGACACTTGCAAAAAAAAAAAGAGAGGAAGAACAGGGTCTTATAGCAGAAGCCGCTGATTTGATGTAATGAATTGCAGTACCTAGAAGTTGACTTTTGTTGTCACTGATCTTGTAATTGATTTTTCCTTGTCCAACATTCCTATGATGGGTTTGAATTGCAGCAAGAAACTTTTTGAGCAATTGCAAAGACGGAGAAAATTGCCTTTATCCTCGAACAAGTACAGGTTTTTGGTATTGCTTTTGGCCGTTTATGCACTATTACCATGATTGGTTTTCTGGTCGATGGATTTTGCAGGTTCGTTTGTCCTTAAATTGCCAGGATTATGTCTCTCCACAGATCCTTTCCAGGATTAGCCGTTTATGCACTATTACTATGATTGGTATCCTGATCGATGGGATTTGCAGGTTCATTTGTGCTTAGATTGCCAGGATCATGTCCATGCACAGATTTTATTCAATGAATAAAGGCTATTTTAATTTCTTCTCTTGGTCAATTAAATACAGCCAGATTTTAAAAATCGTTGTTGCCTGCTTGCTCCTATTGGAATTTGATTCCCCTTCGAGAAGGACTCGTATGTAACACTTTTGCCATTTTGCACGAACCAACCCGAATTAATATTCAATAAGGGCAATTTTCCTTGTTCATATCGCCAATCTACATTTATACAATGTTCCTGCAGATACGAGGAATATATTATAATCCGAGTTAGTTAGCATATATTAAGAATTTAATCAACTCGAGGCCTTATTTGGGTAAACGGTCTTATGGGAAAAAAGCAAGGCCGCCCTATATTCCATCCTTCCATACTAATGCTTCGATTTTCCAGCGGTACTGCCTTAATGCTTTATTTGGGAAGGAGGGGAAGAGGAGGAAAATGAAGTAAATTTTTGTAACTTTTGTGAAAAGAAGTGGGAGGAAAATTCAAATTTTTTCTCTCCTCCTTTCCTTCATGTATCCAAGCAAAGCAGCTTTTCCTTTGATCACGACGGTGCATGCTTGCTAATAGACCACAAGCGTAGGGCAATTTATGCGTCGTTGCTAGCATAGGATTCATCATCAATCGGAATCACTAAACATTAATTTCATTCATCAAATGTATGGAACTTCACTTGACATCCAATTGATGCGCATCAGCCATTATCCACACGATGCTCCGATGAACAATCGATGTGTCCATTTATGTGGCAAAACATGCCATGGAGACAAACATGTGAAGTTGGTCCTTGGAAGGCTGAGGCGTTGCACGACCTAGCAAATCCAGATACTATCCGTTTCCCTCGTCCTCCAGCTTGTGCTGTCTATTTTTTTATTTTCAAGAGGAGGAGGATCTGATGGCACAAAGGAGATTATAGACCAACAAATACACTAGTTCAAGAAAGAAAGGGATTCTACCACACCCACAGCGCTTGCTTCCAAACTGAAAGGAATTATGAGGGAGAGGGGTACCGATGGCCATGTGAGCTTCAAGTTTCCAATTAGTACATATTTAAAGTGCTTGGCATTTTGGGCCTGGAATTTTCTATTTTTTCGTGGATTATCTTTTTGCAGGTCTGAGCCTACAGCTTTTGTATTCTCTTGAGAATCATCACGTTCAGTCCCCACATTCATAAAGCGTGGTAATGGGAGCATAGCAATTATTGGTGGATGAGGTGACGAGAGTTTCGAGGAAGCTCCATCGAAAACCCGTGGGAAATTTCTTGCATCTTATGGGAGCAAATTCATGGTCACTTCATTGCCCTTTCTGGCATGATTTGCCAAGTGATTTTTGTGGACAATGTCATGAAATTGAAACTGAAACCAGCTGAATGTATAACATTTGAAAAAACGTAGCACCTAAATAGATCTGCCATCATCCAAAAGAAACCAAACATTCATTTCGTCATTTAAATGGACAATGTCACGCCCCGAACCCTATTGAGCCCGCGATATCCGTATCTGGTCGATTTGCGCGACAACCCAGGAATTATCGCCAACCTCAGTTCTAAACATCAGAGATTTAATCGCGCAAACGAAAACCATAAAACACCCGGACAAACTTAAACTGGGGAGAATTGGGAGAATTTACAACTTTCATTTCTCAATACCAAACTTATGCCATAATATTTACAATTTACAACCACTATTCACATAAGCACACTTTACTAACACCTTACTAACAACCACCGAGACAAAAAGGGTACGATGGTATCCAAAAATGGTACTCTGTCAAAACCTCCTCTGAGCCCCTAAACTAGCCCTTGCACTCCTTGCTAGGCGTCCATTCTGAGTTTGACTCATCATCGCTGGAGTCGGAGCTTCCCTGATCCGATTGCTCCTCCGAAGACTCCGGCTCTGCCTCAATCACAATCGGATGATCAATGTCACCCGACTTGGCTAGAACAGCGTTCTGGTACTCCTCGACTAGGAAATCAAAGAAATTATACTCCGGTACGTAGTTAGGGTCCATATACTGCTCAAAAGGGAGTATATACTCCGGATCTCCTGCCGGCTCATCCGACTCCTCAGACTCATCATCAGGCTCTACCTCGGGCTCCACCTCATCTGGTTCCTCATCCTCTGGTTCTTCTTCCTCTGGTATTAGTTCTAAATCTATGTCCATCGGGTCATCCTCAGCTTGCGATGCTTCGGGCTCGGGCTCATACTCAGCCTCTAATGATCCTTGGGCTGCCGGCGCTGGGTGCAGTCCTGACTGCGCCTGACTAACCTCCGTACTTGTTAACTCTCCGTCTATAGGAGGTATGGCGGCTGGGTCCCAATCTCCGACTAAATCAAAGGGAACGTCAAAACCTCTAACGTGCCCGAACTCAGCCCCGTCTCCATCCCGAAAGAACCAAGCACAGTATTTTTGCTCTTCAAAAAGAGGTAAACCTGAGTCTACGAAAACAGTAGAAGTGTGCTTAATCCAAGTAAAATTATCGTCCATCGGGAACTCTGCAACCTCAAGCTCTGTATGCATAGATACTCCAAAACGTTCTGGTGGCTGGGGCGGATTATTCATGGCTCGGGTCGGGGTTCTGAAAATTGTTGGTTTACACAACCATGAGAATAAATCTCAGCAAGTACACCCCTAAACCCAACCTAAGCTATCACGTACCTCCAGACAATCTAGCAAGCACACACACCTTCACATACGTCAAGTAATCACAAAACATGCACATCAATTAATATAGCCGGGCTCAATTTCAATCACACCGTATGAAAACACGCGCATGGAACATTTCCCTTTCTCTGATCCTTTCACCTTCATTTCCTCTTTCACATTCCTCGCCAGTGACCCGCGTAAACGTACACGCCTCAAGTGTACTGCGATTAATAATCACTTCCCACAACACTCGCCAGTGACCCTCGTTGATGTACACGCCTCAGGCACACTGCGATTACTAATCACTTTCCACAACACTCGCCAGTGACCCGCGTTGAAGTACACGCCTCAGGCACACTGCGATCATTCCTTTTCCACAATACTTTCGGGCACGCGTAAACGTACACGTCTCAGGCCATGTTTCTTGCCCGCGTAAACGTACACGCCTCAGGCTCAACATCTACCACCTACTGCACAACCCGCGTAGAAGTTCACGCCTCAGGCTGACAGTCCTCCGGTAATACCGGGCATCGTCCCGCGTTACAGTACACGCCTCAGGACGGCACGATTTTCTACAATTTCTCATGCCATACTACACACCATTTCTTTCTTACTCATGCACACGCTCAACACGCATTTACCATGATCAACTGGCACATTACACGCGGCCCGCACACTCATTAATTTACACAGCTCATGCTCACTCAGCATTAGACATGGCAATATCAATAATTAATTTAATTTAACTCACGTGTGCACTCAACAAGCATGTACAATCACTCAATTGCACAGCAGCATACTCAATTTAATCACCACCATTTATTAATAATTCAAATATACATCCAACAAGATAATTCCCATTTTTCTCCAACCAAATGGCGTCGGATTAATTCCGATCCTTCGCGGGACTTTCTCGCCATTAAATACTGGTTCTAAAAATACAACTTGCGTCCTGAACAAGTCATCACAGCCCCGTGAATAGCAATTCGCAGCTTGTGAACAGTAACTCGCAGCTTATAATTCACCTCAAATTGTTCTCCAAAAATTCCAAAAATAATTCTCAAGGCCCGCCAAACAATTCCAATCATAAACCCAATTTTTCGCACCCACATATTGTAAATTTCACCATCCCAACTCAATTATAATTAAAACACACGTAAAACACATAAATTTCTATTTTTCTCCCGCCAAACGATGTCAAATTGATTCCGGTCCTTCACGGAACTTTCTCACCATTAAATCTCGGTTCTAGAAATCCAACTTGCATCCCAATCGGACCATCACAGCCCCATGAACAGTAAATCACAGCTCGTGAACAGTAATTCGCAGCCCCTGTTTTTCTGAATTTCCAATAATTAATGCCTAAATTAAATCCCAAGGCCCGCCATAAAATTTTCACTACCAATTCATACAATTCCGCACGTAACTTTATACAGATTTCGCCCAAAATCGCCCGTCGATACCCGAAGTCCTAAATTGGGTTTAGAGCGCGACTTACCCGCGTTCTAGACTATCGCTGCTAGAACGGAGAGCGGCGGCACTAAATTGGGGACGGCGGCGACTCACGGTGGCGTCCGGCTTGAGCGGCGACAGTCCGGCGGCGGCGTGGGTCTTGCACGGCCGGGGGTGGTTCACGGTGAGAGAGAGAGGAAAAGAGAGAGATGGTGAGGTTTGAGGATGGTGGTGGCTTGAGGGCGGCGTGGACGACGGCTTGAGGGCGGCCCGGCGTGCGGCGGCAAGCGGCGGTGCCGGTGGGGGAAGGAAGAACGGCCAAGGGAAGCTCACGGTGGGGGAAAGAAGGAAAAAAAACAAATGGGGGGGGCTGCTGATCGTGAAGAAGAGGGGAGAATGGAGAGAGAGAAATGAGTTTGGACCAAATAGTGTCCACTTTGACCAATGGCGGAAATGACCAAAATGCCCTTTACTCACATTTTTAATCCGACGGTCCCGATTCGATCTTATTTTGATCCGATGGCCGAGATCGATTCTTGCACAAAAATATCCAAGGGTATACTTGTAATTTCTCAAAAATCCAGGGGCAAAATTGTCCAATCAAAATTTTGGGGCAAAATTACCAAAATGCCCTTTGCCCTTAAAACATGCCCTTTATTAAATCTTAGGGGTATTTTGGTCACTTTCTCCATTTCTTGTCCAAATCGAGTTTTTCCGAAGGATTTGAGCGCACCAAAAATTCACACGTGTCACGTGCAACGTCGTCCTAACGTTCCGTCGTGACTTCCCAATTTTCCGGTGTCCAATTTGGGCAAAATTCCATAATTAAATTCTATTAAACGCAACTCGAGCGTTTCTCGAGCTAACGGGCAGCTTGCTGGGGAAATTCGCTGAATCGACTCATGACTCATACTAAATCGAGTCACGTGCAAGTCCGTTCGGTGCGTGACGACCTCGGTTGTCATTAAAATCGCGAAAATCAATCACTTGATCCGAGGGATACGATCGTTCGGTATAATTTCGGAATCATTCGTCACGTCGTTTCGTGGTCCTACGGAATCACCCGTGATCCACTACTAGGACAGTGGCGAAATGACCCCTAACTATCCTTGGATCGACCAACAGTGGCTCAAAATATCACTTACGCGATTTAATGATCGAAATCCATTCACGATCGAATTTCCTTTAGCCGCGCGAATTTAATTCCCCCTAATAGCCTTTCCCTAATGGTTAGCATTCCCAGGAATGATCAATTCAGGGCGAGAATTTACTGCGAGCACATTTCATAAAACTCAGTTATTTCATAATTTCCAATTGGCGGAAAGTTCGGAATGTCACAATCTTCCCCTCTTATAAAATTTCGTCCTCGAAATTTACAAACTTACCACTACTAAGAATTTACAATTCCTTACTACTGCTCAAACAATTGGGGGCACTGACGTTGCATCATTTTTTCGCTTTCCTAAGTTGCGCCTTCAGTCCCGTGCTGCTCCCAGATGACCTTTACCATCGGAATGGTCTTGTTCCTCAGAACCCGTTCCTTCCGATCTTCAATCCTGACCGGTCTCTCGACATATGATACCTTATCATCCACCTCTATCTCTTCATAATTCAACACATGTGTCGGATCCGGTTCGTACTTCCTCAACATCGATACGTGGAACACATTATGCACATGCGACAAATTTGGCGGTAACGCAAGACGATATGCCAAATCTCCAATTCTTTCTAGCACTTCAAAGGGTCCCACATATCTCGGACTCAACTTCCCCTTCTTACCAAACCGGGACAATCCTCGCATGGGCGACACTTTTAGAAATACGTGATCCCCTACTTGGAATTCCAGAGGTCTTCGCCTTCGGTCTGCATAACTTTTCTGACGGCTCTACGCTGTCCTCAACCTTTCACGAATGATCTTAACTGCCTTAATCGACTGTTCCACTAGTTCTGGCCCCGTTATAGCTTGTTCTCCCACTTCATCCCAACACACGGGCGTTCTACAAACACGGCTATATAGCGCTTCAAAGGGCGCCATTCCAATACTTTGCTGGAAACTATTATTGTAAGCAAACTCCACTAAGGGTAGTTGCTCTTCCCATTTACCTTGAAAATCTAATACACATGCCCTGAGCATATCCTCTAAGGTCTGAATCGTCCTTTCAGACTGGCCATCTGTCTGAAGATGGTAAGCTGTACTGAACTGTAACTTGGATCCTAACGCCGTCTGTAGACTTTTTCAAAAATTGGCGATAAACCTAGGATCACGATCCGATGTTATAGACACTGGTACCCCATGCAGGCAAACTATTTGCTGCACGTACAACTCTGCATACCTTTCTAACACGAAATCCTTTCGCACTGCCAAAAAGTGTGCCGACTTAGTTAATCTGTCGACAATCACCCAGATGGTGTCATGACCTCTTTGACTTCTCGGTAATCCCGACACAAAATCCATGGTTATATGCTCCCATTTCCACTCTGGGATTTCCAACGGTTGCAACAATCCTCCAGGCTTACGATGTTGCGCTTTCACCTGCTGACACGTCAGGCACTTAGCCACGTGCTTTAGCTATATCCGATTTCATACCATTCCACCAATAAAATTGTCTCAAATTCCTGTACATTTTGGTACTGCCTGGGTGAATACTGTACTGACTACGATGCGCTTCGGACAAAATTTCTTCCTTAAATCCCGCATCGTCTGGCACACATAACCTCCCACGAAATTTCAATACACCGTCCCCGGATATTTGAAAATCCGACTTTCTCTTAGCAACGTCCATCCCAATAATCTTCTGTATCTCTGGGTCTGTAGACTGCAAAGCTTTAACTTTAGCCTGGATCCCCGGCTCAATCCTTAACGTAGCTAACAGACTCGAGACTTGACTTACTACGAACTTGAACTCCGAGTCTCGCACTTTCTCCAATAGAGTCCACTCCTTGACCATCAAATGCGCGATGCTTGATTTCCGGCTCAACGCATCTGCGACTCGGTTTGCCTTTCCAGGGTGATATAGAATATCACAATCATAATCTTTTAACAATTCCATCCAACGTCGTTGCCTCATATTCAACTCTTTCTGCGAAAATAAATACTTGAGGCTCTGATGATCAGTACAAATCTGAAATCTTTCTCCACATAAATAATGTCGCCAAATCTTTAGGGCGAACACTATTGCTGCTAACTCCAAGTCATGCGTCGGATAATTCAAATCATGTGGCCTCAACTGTCTGGATGCATAGGCTACCACTCGCCCATGTTGCATCAACACACACCCTAATCCCTTCAACGACGCATCACTATATATCTCATATCCTCCAGGTCCTGATGGAATCATTAATACCGGTGCCGTTGTCAACCTCTACTTCAACTCCTGAAAACTTCCTTCACACTGATCTGTCCATTCAAATCTCATTTCCTTTTTCAATAATTGCGTCAATGACATTGCTATCGACGAAAATCCTTCCACAAAGCGACTGTAATATCCAGCCAATCCCAAAAAACTCCGAACTTCTGTTACCGTGGTTGGTCTAGGCCACTTCATCACAGCTTCTATTTTCGATGGATCCACAGAAATTCCTTCTCCGGAAATTACATGACCAAGAAATGCCACTCGACTAAGCTAAAATTCACACTTGCTAAACTTAGCGTACAATGCGTTTTCCCTCAAAGTTCGTAATACTTTATGCAAATGAAATTCATGCTCCTCCAGACTTTTCGAGTACACCAGTATATCGTCGATAAACACAATTATAAACTGATCTAAGAATTCCTTAAACACCCTATTCATCAGACCCATAAAGGCAGCAGGGGCGTTTGTCAAACCAAACGGCATCACCGTAAATTCATAATATCCGTATCTCGTCCTAAATGCCATATGCAGTACATTCTCTTTCTTAATTCTCAACCGATGATACCCTGTTCTCAAATCAATTTTTGAGAATACCGAAGCCCCTTGTAACTGATCAAATAAATCATCAATCCTTGGCAAAGGGTATTTATTCTTAACCATCACCTGGTTCAGCTGCCTGTAATCTATACACAACCTCAACGATCCATCTTTCTTCCTTACGAATAAAACCGGTGCTCCCCACGGAGACGCACTGGGACGAATAAACCCCTTATCTAACAACCCTTACATCTACACCTTTAATTCCTTTCTATCACCTCATAATCATTTGCCTTGGCTCGCTCATAATTCTCCTTATAGTCCTTCAGACTCAGTGATATCGTCTGACTACAGAGGTTCGGCTTCAATCCATCACGGAACCTCCGGGCCCTATCTAATGAGTTCTTCATTATTTTTGAGGCAACCTAGATAATCGAGTGAACTCAGCCTCATACTGGCCTACTGTTCTTTGCCCCTGATGAAGCCTCATGAACTCCGCCAACTTCTGTTCCTGGGCACTTCAAAGGAATACTTACCATTAACGGTTTCCACAAACATCGCCCAAGTCTGGGCGGTACCAATCGGGAACACTCTTCGTCCGGTGGCTTTCCACCACTCACTTACATTTCCTTACAACTGATACACTGCTAACGTTACTTTCTCCTCATCCGTACACCCCAATACCTCGAAGACTTTTTCTAATTCTTCTATCCAAAGTGATACAGCCTCAAGGTTGTTTCTACCATCAAACTTATGGGGCTTTAACTTCCGAAACTGCTCGACTAGTTGATGTATTAGTCGATTCGCATCTACCTGTCCCCGTCCTTGATTTCCATTATTGCCACTAATGACAACAGCTACAGCGGCCTCGACCGCTTGGGCAATAGTGGCATATCGCTACTGAGTCTGCCTGCCCATCAAAATCCCAACTTCTTCAAGGGTCCTTAAAATTCCATCCACTCTGGGGTCTACTGTAACTCTAGCGTTATCTCCGAGATCCTCTACAGCTCTAGCTTAAGTACCACCTCGACCCCGTACTTCTCTTCTTACGCCCCTTCGTGGGACTCTTCCTACGCCTCTTCCTTCACTGCTCATGTCACAATTCTACTACTCTCCTACCTGCTATAATTCCACTCAGGAATTAGCGGTCTAAACCGACTAGCTCAATCCGATTCTAAGTAGCAAATTAACAAAAAAACTCATTCAATAATCAATTCCCCACTACCAATCACAAAATCACAATCGCAAAAGCCTGAACACTTACCTCAGGTCCAGACGCACCTGCAAATCAATTACCACACAACAATTAACTCACTCAAATAATCGCAACAAACAATTTGGAGGCACGTGTAGCTCATTCTACCTTACAACTCGCTAAGTCTCCCTAAATTCTACCCTAGGGTTTCTGCTCCTTATCACTCCAAACTTCAACCAGTCTAGATCGAGCTAACCTTGCTCTGATACCAATTCATACAAGGATGTCACGCCCCGAACCCTATCGAGCTCGCGACATCCGTATCTGGTCGATTTGCGCGACAACCTAGGAATTATCGCCGACCTCAGTTCTAAACATCAGAGATTTAATCGCGGAAACGAAAACCATAAAACACCCAGACAAACTTAAACTGGGGAGAATTGAGAGAATTTACAACTTTCATTTCTCAATACCAAACTTATGCCGTAATATTTACAATTTACAACCACTTTTCACATAAGCACACTTTACTAACACCTTACTAACAACCACCGAGACAAAAAGGGTACGATGGTCTCCAAAAATGGTACTCTGTCAAAAACCTCCTCTGAGCCCCTAAACTAGCCCTTGCACCCCTTGCTAGGCGTCCATTCTGAGTTTGACTCATCATCGCCGGAGTCGGAGCTTCCCTGATCCGATTGCTCCTCCGAAGACTCCGGCTCTGCCTCAATCACAATCGGATGATCAATGTCACCCGACTCGGCTGGAACAGCGTTCTGGTACTCCTCGACTAGGAAATCAAAGAAATTATACTCCGGTACATAGTTAGGGTCCATATACTGCTCAAAAGGGAGTATATACTCCGGATATCCTGCCGGCTCATCCAACTCCTCAGACTCATCATCAGGCTCTACCTCGGGCTCCACCTCATCTGGTTCCTCATCCTCTGGCTCTTCTTCCTCTGGTATTAGTTCTAAATCTATGTCCATAGGGTCATCCTCAGCTTGCGATGCTTCGGGCTCGGGCTCATACTCAGCCTCTGACGATCCTTAGGCTGTCGGCGCTGGGTGCAGTCCTGACTGCGCCTGACTAACCTCCGTACTTGTTAACTCTCCGTCTATAGGAGGTATGGCGGCTGGGTCCCAATCTCCGACTAAATCAAAGGGAACGTCAAAACCTCTAACGTGCCCGAACTCAGCCCCGTCTCCATCCCGAAAGAACCAAGCACAATATTTCTGCTCTTCAAAAAGAGGTAAACCTGAGTCTACGAAAACAGTAGAAGTGTGCTTAATCCAAGTAAAATTATCGTCCATCGGGAACTCTGCAACCTCAAGCTCTGTATGCATAGGTACTCCAAAACGTTCTGGTGGCTGGGGCGGATTATTCATGGCTCGGGTCGGGGTTCTGAAAATTGTTGGTTTACACAACCATGAGAATAAATCTCAACAAGTACACCCCTAAACCCAACCTAAGCTATCACGTACCTCCAGACAATCTAGCAAGCACACACACCTTCACATACGTCAAGTAATCACAAAACAGGCACATCAATTAATATAGCCGGGCTCAATCTCAATCACACCATATGAAAACACGCGCATGGAACATTTCCCTTTCTCTGATCCTTTCACCTTCATTTCCTCTTTCACATTCCTCGCCAGTGACCCGCGTAAACGTACACGCCTCAAGTGTACTGCGATTAATAATCACTTCCCACAACACTCGCCAGTGACCCGCGTTGAAGTACACGCCTCAGGCACACTGCGATTACTAATCACTTTCCACAACACTCGCCAGTGACCCGCGTTGAAGTACACGCCTCAGGCACACTGCGATCATTCCTTTTCCACAATACTTTCGGGCACGCGTAAACGTACACGTCTCAGGCCATGTTTCTTGCCCGCGTAAACGTACACGTCTCAGGTTCAACATCTACCACCTACTGCACAACCCGCGTAGAAGTTCACGCCTTAGGCTGACAGTCCTCCGGTAATACCGGGCATCGTCCCGCGTTACAGTACACGCCTCAGGACGGCACAATTTTCTACAATTTCTCATGCCATACTACACACCATTTCTTTCTTACTCATGCACACGCTCAACACGCATTTACCATGATCAACTGGCACATTACACGCGGCCCGCACACTCATTAATTTACACAGCTCATGCTCACTCAGCATTAGACATGACAATATCAATAATTAATTTAATTTAACTCACGTGTGCACTCAACAAGCATGTACAATCACTCAATTGCACAGCATCATACTCAATTTAATCACCACCATTTATTAATTATTCAAATATACATCCAACAAGATAATTCCCATTTTTCTCCAACCAAATGGCGTCGGATTAATTCCGATCCTTCGCGGGACTTTCTCGCCATTAAATACTGGTTCTAAAAATACAACTTGCGTCCCGAACAAGTCATCACAGCCCCGTGAACAGTAATTCGCAGCTTGTGAACAGTAACTCGCAGCTTATAATTCACCTCAAATTGTTCTCCAAAAATTCCAAAAATAATTCTCAAGGCCCGCCAAACAATTCCAATCATAAACCCCAAATTTTCGCACCCGCATATTGTAAATTTCACCATCCCAACTCAATTATAATTAAAACACACGTAAAACACATAAATTTCTATTTTTCTCCCGCCAAACGACGCCAAATTGATTTCGGTCATGCACGCAACTTTCTCACCATTAAATCTCGGTTCTAGAAATCCAACTTGCGTCCCAATCGGACCATCACAGCCTCATGAACAGTAAATCACAGCTCGTGAACAGTAATTCGCAGCCCCTGTTTTTCTGAATTTCCAATAATTAATGCCGAAATTAAATCCCAAGGCCCGCCATAAAATTTTCACTACCAATTTATACAATTCCGCACGTAACTTTATACAGATTTTGCCCAAAATCGCCCGTCGATACCCGAAGTCCTAAATTGGGTTTAGAGCGCGACTTACCCGTGTTCTAGACTATCGCGGCTAGAACGGAGAGCGGCGGCACTAAATCGGGGACGGCGGCAACTCACGGCGGCGTCCGGCTTGAGCGGCGACGGTCCGGCGGCGGCGTGGGTGGTTCACGGTGAGAGAGAGAGGAAAAGAGAGAGATGGTGAGGTTTGAGGATGGTGGTGGCTTGAGGACGGCGTGGACGACGGCTTGAGGGCGGCCCGGCGTGCGGCGGCAAGCGGCGGTGCCGGCGGGGGAAGGAAGAACGGCCAAGGGAAGCTCACGGTGGGGGAAAGAAGGAAAAAAAAAACAAATGGGGGGGCTGCTGATCGTGAAGAAGAGGGGAGAATGGAGAGAGAGAAATGAGTTTGGACCAAATAGTGTCCACTTTGACCAATGGCGGAAATGACCAAAACGCCCTTTACTCACATTTTCAATCCGACGGTCCCGATTCGATCTTATCGTGATCCGACGGCCGAGATCGATTCTTGCACAAAAATATCCAAGGGTATACTTGTAATTTCTCAAAAATCCAGGGGCAAAATTGTCCAATCAAAATTTTGGGGCAAAATTACCAAAATACCCTTTGCCCTTAAAACATGCCCTTCATTAAATCTTAGGGGTATTTTGGTCACTTTCTCCATTTTTTGTCCAAATCGAGTTTTTCCGAAGGATTTGAGCACACCAAAAATTCACACGTGTCACGTGCAACGTTGTCCTAGCGTTCCGTCGTGACTTCCTAATTTTCCGGTGTCCAATTTGGGCAAAATTCCATAATTAAATTCTATTAAACGCAACTCAAGCGTTTCTCGAGCTAACAGGCAGCTTGCTGGGTAAATTCGCTAAATCGACTCATGACTCATACTAAATCGAGTCACGTGCAAGTCCGTTTAGTGCGTGACGACCTCGGTTGTCATTAAAATCGCGAAGATCAATCACTTGATCCGAGGGGTATGATCGTTCGGTATAATTTCGGAATCATTCGTCACGTCGTTTCGTGGTCCTACGGAATCACCCGTGATCCACTACTAGGACAGTGGCGAAATGACCCCTAACTATCATTGGATCGGCCAACAGTGGGTCAAAATATCACTTACGCAATTTAATGATCGAAATCCATTCACGATCGAATTTCCTTTAGCCGCGCGAATTTAATTCCCTCTAATAGCCTTTCCCTAATGGTTAGCATTCCCAGGAATGATCAGTTCCGGGCGAGAATTTACTGCGAGCACATTTCATAAAACTCAGTTATTTCATAATTTCCAATTGGCGGAAAGTTCGGAATGTCACAGGCAATGCAAGAAAATAATTTCGCTAGCGGGGTTTACACACAACGACATACATGCAATTTAACAACCGATGTTTAGGCAATGACCCATATTCGATTTTTACTTTTAGCAAGCATTTCCATTCCATATATAAAGTGATATTCTACTTGTTCATGTAAACATCTATCTAGATATAGTTGCGATTTCTTTACGTAAAAATCCTCTTATGAAAATCTCAAAAGTCCATCCTAACCGTCTGATATGGGACCAATTGCGAACAAAATTCCCAGAATGGATTGATCGACAAATGAATAAAGTTTAACCTGACATTTATCAAAGTGAATAGATGAAAGGTCGGCCAGCTACGAGCGAGAGCTACAAACAGTCTAGCATAAATTATGTCTGGCATGGATTTTTCATAGGAGCGGAACGGGTTTCAATTATAGGTACAGGTAAGAGCAGATGCTCCAAATGCATTTGTCCAAGTCTTTAATTTATTTGACCCAAAAAAAAAAGTCTTTAATTTAGCTTTGGAAATGTTCATGTTGATCCTCCACAACCTCTACCGAAATTCACTACTAAATTCCATAGATTCGCTGCTCAGTCTCACCAATTCCCCAAACTCCTTGCCCAGCTTGTGCTTCACCTCACATTCCCCTTCCGTTTTAGCATGCAGCAACGTTATCGTGGTTTCATGCTCGCTTCACCTTCCCTTTACAATTCCCCGAAGATTCCATTTATTAATGGAAAAGCAAGTCAAACCGTACTGGAACTCCAATTTCAATCAAAGCACCAGCGTAGGTTGCACGCAGTGGCACCTTCCGCTTAATGCTGACGAAATTACGCGTGCAATAACTCAGCATATTTCAAGCAGTCGGCATCGTTCAAGGGCGCACAGTTGAAAAAGCAAAGACTTTTCTTTTTTTTTGGTTCGTAGAAAAAGCAAGGACTCGGAGCATCTTTATTGCAAGTTGGTTTTCTCTTCTACTCTTTTGTTAAAAGGAAAAGCAAGTCAAGTCAAGAAGCCCTTGCATAGCTTCCCCGCAACTTCCGCATAATGCTGCGAATATTACGCGTGCAATAACTCAGCATTCTTTAAGCAATCGGCAAACATCATTGTTCAAGCACGCACAGTAGAGAGTGTTGTGTGTTGGTAATCCAACGTCCAAGGCTGAGGATCGGGAGAGATCCCAGCAGTGGGCGGGTTGTGTTGTTTGAACACTCCTCAGGTAGTTGACGACTCCTTGCCCTTGTCCGTTTCCTACTTTGATTGCTCCTTTTTATCTGATGACTTGTCTGAGAGTTTCTATTGTTGTTTGAATGTAGATCTGAGTTTCAGTCCTGCGAGACATTTCTGCTATTCCCAGATCTGGGAATCCATATATCTCCCCTCTGTTTCCTTCTCCATCAATCTCTTTTACAATCCTCTTAGAGATGACAAGAAAAGAACCCACTCATTCAGAATATCCAACCCACGAGCCCTCTTCCTCATCGACCTCTCCACATGTAGGTGATTATGAAGGCAAAACCAAAAGGCTGAAGGGAAATGATTACGAAGTGTTCTTGAGCTTTAGAGGGGAAGACACTCGCAAAGGCTTCACCGATCATCTCTATCATAACCTTGACCATGCAGGAATTCGTGTGTTCAGAGACGACAATGAACTCCGTGTTGGTGAGGAGATTAGTTCAGAGCTTCTCTGCAGTATTACGAATTCTAAGATCTCGATTCCGATTATTTCGGAGAACTACGCTTCAAGCAAATGGTGCCTTTGCGAGCTGGCTGAGATGTTAAAGTGTAAGAGAAGTAAAGGGCAGATAGTGTTGCCCATATTTTACAAAGTGGAACCCTCACAGGTGCGATATCTTATTGGGAGATCAAGAGATGCTATCAATGCACATAAAAAGAATACGGACGAAATGATTGTGAAGAAATGGAAAGAAGCACTCAAAGAAGTCAGCTCCTTGAAAGGATGGGTATCGGAGAAAATTGATAATGGGTATCTTATACTCCAACAAAAAAATTGTTTAATTTTTTATAAATAGATCTTTCTCGAAAAGAATGTACATATTGCTATCCTATACTGATCTTAATTGTAATTTGACAGGCATGAAGGAACATTGGTTGAAATTGTTGTCAAAAAAGTTATGGGCGAGCTAAAAGGACTTTTTCAGCTAAATGTCCCTGAACAGTTGGTGGGAATTGATGATCATGTGCAAGAGATTATGAGCAAGATAGATGTTGAATTCAAGGGCACAATGATTATTGGAATTTATGGAATGGGCGGCATCGGTAAGACAACTCTTGCAAAAGTGTTATACAACAGACTCTCTAGTTATTTTCGTTGTCGTAGCTTCGTGGCAAATATCCGAGAAACATCTCGGCGAAAGGGTATTGAATGCATACAAAAGCAGCTTATTTCTGACATAATAAGAATTTCGTATGATGTGTCTAATATCGATGAAGGAGTCAGTGTCATCAAATCTCATTTTACGAGTAAGAAAGTCCTAATTCTTTTGGATGATATGGATGATACTACTCACTCGAATGCTTTGGTCGGGGATGGTAGTTGGTTTAAAGCGGGAAGTATAGTCATCATCACAACTAGAAACCAAAGCATTCTCGATGAAGGTTGGGCGGGCTACATGTACCAACTCAACGAGTTGTCGCTGGATCAATCATTGATTTTATTTAGTAGACATGCATTTCGAAAGGATTCTCCTCCGAGTGATTATGAGGATAACTCTCGTGATATCGTATCTACTACTGGGGGGCTTCCATTAGCTATTGAAGTTATAGGTTCATTCTTGTACGGAAAGAAAAAAGGAGCATGGGAAGATACATCAAAGAAATTAAGGAAAGTGCCTAATAAGAAAGTGCAAGAGACGTTGAAGATAAGTTACGACGCATTAGATCTTGAGGACCAACAGATATTTTTGGATATTGCATGTTTTTTTATTGGATCATCTCAACAAAGTCCAACTTATATGTGGGATGCTTGTGATTTCTTCCCTGGGATGGGGATCGAAGTATTGAGTCTTATGTCTCTAATTAAAATTGATGAAGAAGGCAAGCTAATGATGCATGATCAACTGAGAGATCTTGGAAGGGAAATTATTCGTCTAGAAAATCCAAATGAGCCTCAAGAGCGTAGCAGATTGTGGATTTATAAGGAAGCCCTAGACGTGCTTGACAACAATAAGGTAAGAGTTTTCTGTACTTGTTTCGGTCAATGATGTAGGTCCATCTTCCCTTTCTTGTTTGAAATAAAAATAATTATTAGTCTTATATCCCCTGAACTTGCTGCTTCTACTAGCAAAAGAGTTCTTTTGATTAATTGTTGTTTTTGCCTAATTCTAGAACATAATTGAGGAGCAATTTCTTGTTTATGGATGATTAATATATCTTTACCTGGTAGTATTGTGATGAGGATGCTCTTCTTTTGATAACTTCAATGCAACGATAGAAACTACAAAAACAGAATGTTTGACATAGTACTTTCAGAGAAAAACTGACATTTATAAAATGTAGCGGGCATGCCTTTCCCACATATTTGCTTGCTGTCCGCGTTTGATATTTGGATTCGTCTTCTGATTTCTTGTGAGGTCTTTTATTTCTTTCTTCTTTTACTACGTATTGACTTCTTTTAAGTTGTTTGATATGATAAATGAGACATCCATTCATTTGTGATGATTTAGCTATCTTGGTTCCTATATTTGTTAAGTTGGGTTGAGTGTATCCCCTGAGTATTATTGGTTGTGCAATTTAGTCCCCCATCTATTTTTGTTTTTGCTCAATATAGTCCTTTAACTTTTACTTCTTTTGCAATCGAGCCTTTGTGGTCAATCGTTAGTTGACATCGTCAATTTGTTGATGTGGCGTTCGTATTAATTTATGATATATGATATAACCCTTTAGATATATATTATTTTCATTGCATGGACTTTTCATGATAGTGGATAGTTTCTTTCTATTAATATGCTAATACTTTTTATTTTTGTGATGATGGATGATTTTTCTATTAATCCCCCGATATTATTTGTTGTTAAATATAAGCTATCATGAAATTATACTTATTTGTTTATTGTTCAACTCTTAGTGAGCATCTTATTTAGCAAAGATTTAGTTAACATGTATACCGTTATCTTATTTTTGTGAAATGATAATTAATTTGGGGTATATGTGACTGGGGTATACTAGTTTGGGATTTTTATGACATGAAAATTAGTATGTGGTAAATGTGGAAGAAGTCTACCAGTTTAGGATTTTGGGTATTATTAAACAAGTAAATATGATTTTGAATTTTGTGTGATGATAAATTTTCATTCTCAGCATGAAAGTTAAAAGGTGATCCACTAAAAGCAATTATAACATATGGATGATTTGTACAATCATCAAACAAGCATGTGCAAATGTCATGAGTATCACTAGTTATAAATGTTGGGATGCAAAACATAATGAAATGACAGGACCATAGAAAAAAATGCTAGCAATGCTTTCCTGCGAGCATATTTTTGCATGAAGGAAAATGTAATCAACTAAATAGAACACTGGTTATAAGTGAAAAAAAAAAGAAGGTATCTATGAAGTTGTTGACAGAAATACAATAAATATACAAGAAACTTTTAATGTGAAAATAAGTAGCGTCTCATTTGAAAGAATAAAAGTTCGAAGGAAAAGTTGAAACCGCCAAACAAGTCCGTATTATTGACTCTCATTATTTGCGCTCAATGTGAAATTCGTCACCTAAAACAAAAAACGAATTTGAGTTCCTAAAATATTAGGTTACAACAAAAGAAAAATGTAAAAGACTAGAGTTCCTTAAGAATACAATTGTATCAATCTTTATGTCCAATCTGTTCACACGGAAGATCTCATTAATCTATGGGACAATTGATCAAAATTTAGATGACTACTACTACACTGTAACAAAATCAACACCACAACGAAAAGATAGCGTCAAACATCTATAGTAATAAAAAGAAAGTAAGAATCATGTATAGAACAATCAATATTATCAATTTTCCTTCCACGTACAATGCAAAACCCTCAATGATGAAACACATGATAAGAAAGGAACGTAAAACACATGCATACCTTTTGTGATGACATTCTCGTTTTCATTTTGATATTTAGAATTACAAACGAAATATACCAGAAAGAGTGGGGGCATTCTACAATTGGGATTGTTTAATTTTGATACATGTTTTGATGGCAGGTTTAATGGATGTATTTTGACTGTTATAGTGGTATTGGTTCACATATACAGGATAGGAGTCTATTATAATTGCAAATGGATGCAAATTTTGGGCAGTCAGAAGGTGCAAATTGCGAAGGGCATAATTGGAAGAGGAAAAAGTTCAGGAACAACCGCTTGAGCTTCACATCTTTACATAGATTAGATAAATAGTATGCAACCGCAACCTTTCATTTCACAAAATTTAAAGGAGAAGCCTACGCCATAGTAGTATGATAGCAAATTGAAATCAGTGCATTTTATTTTACATCAATTGATCTCATCTCATTATTTAAAACTTATGGTCCACAATGTTTCCAAGTTGCAGGGCACTAGAAAGATTGAGGCACTTTCTCTTGGCAAATGTGGTATAGGAAGAAGATACACAGCTAAACAATTTAAGGAAATGACCAACTTGAGGTTCCTTATAGCGGATGGTGTGAATTTCACTGGAGATTTCCAAAGCTTACTTCCTAAATTAAGATGGCTTCAGTGGGTGGGTTGTCCCTCGGATTTCGTTGCGACCAACTTTCATCCGAAAAAATTAGTTGTACTTGATTTGTCAAACAGTGCAATTTTGGAGGACTGGGGAGGATGGGCTCCACTCAAGGTAAGATGTAAAGAAGGCATTGAAGTATTTTCAATATAATTTTTTTCCTTGTACATATAACATTTGAAAATTGATTTTCATAATTAAACTAGTCGTTTCTCTTTAATCTCATACTATTGAAGGAATACATGGTGCCCAATGAACGCATCTCTCTTCCATGTGAAATAGTCATCTGCTACTTGATAATAAAAGTTGCTTCTATTTAATTAGTAAACATTTCCTTTGAAATGTTATTCAGAAATATATGCAGTCGGCACTTGTATATCCCCAACATTCTTTTGCAATTGATATGCTTAAAAAATATTTATATGTTGGCATAGCCAAACACTACTAAAAAAGACATTTAAAATTAAATAAGACAACCATGAAGGAGTCGGGGAGCACTAAAAAGTCAAAAACATAAGGAGTAGTGAAAAATCACAGGCTACCAAAGTCCAATGACATTGAGGTACCATTTCTTTTTTTCAGATGGCAACCAAGCTCAAAGTTCTCAATCTCAAGAATTGTTTATCTTTGAAAAGAACTCCCAACTTGTCCGTTTTCGAAAGCTTGGAGATTTTGATTCTTGCAGATTGTCAGAATTTGAAAACGATTCATCCTTCTATTAGGGACATCAAGACCCTCATTTCGTTGGATGTCTCTAATTGTAGAAGACTTCAGAAGCTACCGGCAGGAATAGGTAGAATGGTAAAATTGAGGGATCTTCGCATTAATGGCACTCATATACAAAAGATTTCTATTTCGAGAGGTTGTTTGATGAAGCTGGAGACTCTATGTGCCAGAAGTTGTGAACGACTTTCTCAACTTCCTAAATCTATGGGGTCCCTTGTCTCGTTAACTCTATTGGACTTATCTTGTTCAGAAATTGAAGAATTACCTGAATCTATTGGTTCCATGAAAGAGCTCAAGACTCTGAATGCCAAAGGATGTAGACTGTTAGCCCTCATACCCAACTCCATAGGCGAGCTAGCATCTCTGCAAAGCTTGTCCTTACGTCGCTGCTCCTCATTGACAGAGATCCCAGACTCGATTGGAAAATTGGCATCATTGACTGAACTGAACTTAGGATACACATCAATTACGAAATTACCTAAAAGCATTGGGAATATGCCAAATTTGAGGATCTTGAAAATTATTGGAACTCACGTAACGGAATTGCCTAATGCCATCGGGAAGTTGGCAAAACTCCAAAGGTTGGGAGCTGGAGAATGCCAAAAACTAGAACGACTACCTAATAATATAAGCGAATTGGTTTCGCTGGAGGAGCTTTCTTTAAGAGAATCCGGCGTTTCGAGCTTGCCAGAAAGCATTTCTAAGCTCTCTTCTCTCCAAAAGCTCAGTGTTGCATGTTGTGAAAAGCTTCGAGAAATACTAGAATTGCCCTCTGGCTTAAAAGATCTAGCTATCACCTGTCAGAGGCCGCTGTTGCCCCATCTTTCCCAACTAACCCGTCTCAAGACACTCCGCTTTCGTAATTGCCCTTGGCTTGAATGTGTCCCAGAGCTTCCCATTGGACTATCGAAGCTTACTATCGAGGGTTGCAGAAAATTGAAAGCGTTCACGAATTTATCAAACTCGAAGCACTTATCAAAGTTGAGTCTCACCAATTGCTTTGATCTCGCAGAAGTCACCGGTGTGGAAGGTTCACATTGCCTATCCAACTTACATGCAGGGCAATGCCCTAAGATATCTAGGGTCGATGGGATTGAAGATTCATCGACGTTGATGAGCCCAAATGCATCTCAGCTCGATGGATCGCTAGATCTTTTCGATTCAAAGATTCTGCAGAGAATGGACGCCGCGGCAAGTTGCACGAATTCAGTTGAAATCCAAGATCCTGGTGGATCAAAATCCTCTCAAGTGTCGGATATCCTTAAGTGCACCTCCGCCGGACGATTGCTAGACTTTTCCAGTTTTAAATACCTGAGAAGCCTTTTTGTTTGGAGTTGCCATAGTGTAACTGAAATTCAAGGCCCCGATGGATCAGATTCCTTGACATATTTGGATATTGGTGGGTGCTCTTCCCTTAGATCAGTGAACCTCTCGAACATAAAGAATCTGCAACATTTTTTTTCTGGGAGTTGCGAAAATTTAGTTGAAATTCGAGGGCTCGAGGGATTAGGACCCGTGGGAGTTTTCGAGATTTATGGAAGCCCGTCTCTTAGACAATCACCGGACCTGTTGCGTTTAAATGCGGTGGTGATGTAGGGGTGGAGGTGGTGATGGGGGGATCCGCTTGGAAGTGGAGGCCCGGAGGGAGGTCGGAGGTCGGAGGGAGAGGTCGTCTGGGCCAGTGGGGGGGAGGATCACACAGACAGAAGGTGTTTCGGATCTCCTCCCATTTTCTCTTCCCATTCCCTCTTTTATTCATTCTTTCTTTTCTCTTCCTCTTTTCTCTTTTTTTTTATTCCCCTCGACTTTTTTTTTTACTTAACCGTTTCATTTTCTCTATCATCAGTGCGCTCGAAGAGGAGAAACAAACAGAAGAGGAGGACAAGTTTTCGCGAGGGAGGGGGTTCACCGAGTGCGCTTTCTCTCTCCTGTTTTTCCTTCCCCCAAGGGGGGCTTCCAAATCGATGGTGCTCGCAGACAATTTTGCCAAATTTCTGAAGGCTCGCCTTGCGATTTCTAGGAGCGGATCCAGATGGTTAGTCCTTTTCCTTTTGATCGAATCGTCCTTTACTAGCAATTGTCCAATTTCTGATGCTTGATTCGCCTGCCTGGTTACTTCTTCTTCTTCTTCTTTTTCCTCTAATGAAGGAAAGGTTGGGGTTGATGATGTTCCTGTGGAAGTCTGATGGTTGCGCCTGTGTTTATGTATGTATACAAAGTTAAATATGTCAAAAAAGCAAAGGGACAGCCCGGCGATATCCTTTTCTGGCAGGGTTCTTGTATTTACTGATGAAGTGAAAATTGATTGATATCGGGCGAGTCTTCATCACCTCAGTAATACTAGTAACCAACCGAGTTTCCGCCATAACCATTTGGCGTTGGAGGAGACAGCAAACTCAACAGGTAGAAGTTGTCGAGAGGTTACCTGGTGAAGAATATACCTTTGGAATTGAAGTAAAACGTGCATGATGAACAAAGAGAAAAGGCACAATTTTTAGGGAAAATTCCAAAAAATGACCCAAAGTGGACCTATTTTCTCAAATAAGGAACCGAAGTGGACTTTGTTTCAAATAAGGACCTAAAGTGGACCCATTGTCTCAAATAAGGACCCAAAGTGGCTAAATCAATCTCAAATAAGGACCTGAGCTCTCCGGTTAACCAAATATTCGCCGGCCGGCGAGCGGGTGACATTTTTGACTACCGAAGTTTGGGCAATTTTGTCCAAAAAAAGTATGGGAAAAGATTAACAAATCCTAAAACAAACAAAAAAAACCCTAGTTCTTCTACGTTCTTCCCTGTTCCTTGGTACCCATTCACTACGATGTTTGAGATCCAAATTTTCTGTTCGTGGAGGCGCCAATTGAAAAACACCAAGAAACCCCAAGCGCTTCTTCCTTTGTTTGTGGAGACCCAAATTCTCTATTCGTTTTTTCTCTGTTCGTGAAAGGTCGAGGCCCACCTTACATTCAATCGAGGTCAGTTTTCCCATCTTCTTAGAATTTACTCACGTTAAACCAACAAAATGTAGACAAAGCTCGTGCACAAATCCCGATTCTCCATCATCTTTTCCTAGTTTTGCCATTTATTTCGTTATGCACTCACGTTTAACCGAGGTCAATTTTCAAATTGGTGCAGCCGATCCTTCGTTCATCCAATAGAAAGCGATTGTGGCTCGTTGACGCAACATGGCAACAAGGAGTAGGCATGTGGTGGAATATCATACGGATGGCAGCGATGACAGCGATGGTAGGAGAGAGTTTGTTTTATGTGTTGTTTTTGTTTGTTTTGACGGATTTATGAGTGAATGTCTCCTTTTGTTCGAATGAATGCATATGAGATGCATTTACTGTGTATTTTTAATTGGATATGCTGCCGTCACGGTCTTATGTGCGGGTGGTGGTGGTCCCTTTTTTGCAATTTTTTAATGCTTTTTTGTTTGTTTTTTTATAGTGTATGTTTTGTCATTTACGGCCAGAGCACGCAGCATTCCTGAAATCTAAATGTTGGTTTTTGATGGTTTTTGAGCTATAGTACATTGATCATACCAATGATAAAATCAATCAGCATAGCAATAAAAGATGTTTTTTGATGATGCTCTTACATTGGAGGCCTAATAAACATAACCATTGAGGTAATTGACCGTACTTGGGATACAATCCATCACCATAGCAGTAGCACTTTTGTGCCCACATGAGTCCGAATGTATGTTGCCACTTAACTAGCATTGAAAACATTTCAAGTCCATGATGCACAATTTTTTTTTCTGACAAACGGTATCCAATAAAAGTATGGTACGGAGTCACTAGTGTCACTAGTTTTCTTTCATTAGTCATAGTGTGGTAAGATGTCTTGCAATTTTTTATTGTTTTTGTTTTGTTTTTTCCTGGTGTGTGTTTTGCATGGAAGTATATTGACTTTATTTTTTTGATTTCACTGTGCACCAGTCGAGGGATGTGAAGAAGTGAACTATTCCATATATGATAGTAGGCGTGGTAAGGTCGTTGAGGGTACTGAAGAAGATGGGTTTGCTTTTGTTGATCTTGATGAGTTATACATGAGAAATGTAAGATGTGCTGACGGTGATGGTTCAATGGAGAGGGATATGGAGGTTGGAGACATCAGTATGTACGTAGATGTTTTAGTTGATAATGTAGATTTTTTGAACAAGAATAGCGAAAATGATTATATGCATCCTGAATTCAATGCTGAGGTTGATATGGAAAATCCTATCTTCAAGTTGGGGATGTGCTTTAGTAATGTGGAGGAGTTTAAAGAGGCCGTTAGGAACCATGCTATAAAAAATGGGAGAAAGGTGAGGTTTGTCAAGAATACACCTAATAAGTTGAGGGCAGTGTGTTCGGAGGGCTGTGATTGGCTAATATATGCTTCTAAATTGCAAAGGGAGCATACCTTACAAGTCAAAACCTTCAACTCGGTACATACATGTAATAGAGCATTACATGTTCCTCAAATAAGCACTAAATGGCTAGCAAACAAGTACTGTGATAGGTTGAGAAATAATCCGACATGGCCGGGTGCTTCAATGAAAAAAACAATGGAGTCTGAGAATGTTTTGAAGTTGTCAAGGACAATGGTTTATAGAGCTAAGGCAACAGCAACGAATATGATCACAGGGAATGAGGAGGAGCAATTTTGGATGCTTAGGAGTTATAGCCAAGCACTTCTTGATGCCAATCCAGAATCCGCATGTATAATCAAGACCGAACAATGTCAAGACCAATTCAAGTTTAGGGGAGTCTATATTTGCCTAGATGCATTAAGGAGGGGCTTTTTAGAAGGATGTAGGCGCTTTGTGGGGTTTGATGGTTGCCATTTGTCATCAGGCTACAAAGGTATACTTCTAGCAGCGGTTGGCGTGGATGGCAACAATCAGATGTATCCATTTGCATGGGCAGTTATCGGACAAGAAACATACAAGACATGGCACTGGTTTATTAGTTTGATTGCAGAAGATTTGGGGATTACGGACCCTGAAAATTCAAAGTACTGGACTTTCATGTGTGATAAACAAAAGGGATTGGTGCAAGCACTAGCACATCTAATGCCCGAAGCAGAACATAGATTTTGCTTAAGGCATCTTTATGAAAACTTCAAATTGCATCACAAAGGAGTAGAACTTAAAAAGCTTCTTTGGAAGGCTGCCATGGCAACTAGGGTATGTGATTTTGACTTGGCAATGGCACAACTAAAGGCAGTTGATGAGAAAGCTTATGATTGGTTATCCCAGAGGCCTCCAGTGCAATGGAGCAAGTCCCACTTTAGGACAAGCTCAAAATGTGACATTTCCTTGAACAACTGGTGTGAAAGTTTCAACAAAAGCATCATTAACGCTAGGGACTAGCCTATCATCATAGTGCTTGAAACTATAAGAGTGCAGCTCATGGAAAGGATTCATAAGCAAAGGGATGGGATGACCAAGTACACTGGTGTGATCTGTCCTAATATCCAGAAGACATTAGATCTTCAAAAACAGTTTTCAGCATCATGGATTCCCACTTGGAATGGAGAGGATGAATTTGAATTGAGTGGGCCATATGGAGACAAGAGAGTTGTTAATATTAGACATAGATCTTGTAGCTGTAGAAGATGGGACATCAGCAGAATTCCTTGTTGTCATACTGTGGCGGCTCTTATATACATGAGGGAAGAGCCTGAAAAATGGATTCACACAAGTTTCAGTAAGGAAACATTCAAGCAGCTTTATAGTCATGTTGTGCATGTTGTAGATTCTAAGGACACGTGGCCTATTAGAGAGCCATTACTCCCACCAGATGTGCCCAAGCAAGTTGGCAGAAAGAAGAAACAAAGAACAAAATCAGTGAATGAAACAACCGATAAAAAATTGAAGACAAGAAAGAAAAAAGTTGTGCAAGAGCCTGTGGGAACAAAGTTGAAGAGACAAAATACCACAATCACTTGTGGAAAATGTGGCGGGTTAGGCCATAACAGGTATCATTGTAAGAACCCACCAGCAACATCAGCAATAGCAGCATCAGCCCCATCAGCTTTTATAGTTGCCTCATGCTCACAGGATGTGGTAGAAAACACTCCCTCAGGCCCAACATCCTAACCTAAGATGATTGAATTTCTTGTGTCAATTTTCGGCAACATTTCAAGCTTAATATCATCTATGGGAAGTGAGAAGATGTAAGTATTCATTTGTGCTTGACTTTGTCATGAAACTATTTTTACTTGTAATTGACTTTGATTTGACTAATGATTTATTTTGTGATTTAACTGTAGGTAAAGAGAAGGATATTAGGACCTCAATACGAAAGTGGTCGAAGACGAGTAACTTTTTTGAGATATGCAAAGCAACAAGATGAACAACTCAAACTCCTTTTGTTTCACTGTTAGTTGATATGAATGAATTTGTTTTGGAAGCATCTTAAAGTTAAATTATGTAGAGGTAAACTATGTTGGGATGTTACTCTTTGCCATCATATAATGTGAATCAATTCAGGTTTATCTAATGCTATTTAGTTTGCTATGCAATGTCCCAGCACTTCATTGTAGTATATGAGTACTAACAACAAGTTTAAATGAGCTCATCAGTCCAACAAGAAAATATAGAACAGCAACATCAAAAAAATGGCTTGCAAAAAGCAATGAGGACAACAGTCCAGCAACACACCAAGTTAAAATGCCTTGTATTATAGGCCAAAGAAAAAAATATAGAACATCAATGGGCTTTGTCAAAGCTTGAGCTATGTACACGACAGAATACAGAATAGCCGATATAAATGAAACCAAAGATAGCTTGCAGTACCAAAAAGCATCATCATTGAACACTTGAATTGAACTACATTATTTCCATTACAAAAAGAGACACCAACATACGAGTTCACAACTTTAATATGTGCGCACAACGCTACAAGAAAGAGAGGACAACAAATGAGTTTACAAAACAACCTCCCACTGATCATATGCAGTGTTCACAGCCCATCCTACTACAGCCAATCTAAGGCACCCACTATTTTCTCGGATACTGGTATGGAGTCTGGCAATTGTGTCCATGGTATGGAGTCTCTCACAGTTAGCGTTGTTATCAATACATCATCTTGCATCACATAAGCCTGAATTCATAAAAATAGAGAACCCTGATGAGTGATGAGAAGTAAAATATTGTGCAACATGCTAACGGAACCATGTGGTAGACAAGCTAAGTCTAGTCATTTACCAAAAAATACAAGGCAATTAACCCTCAAGAGTCAAGCACTTTAGAGTTAACAGGGACGAAATTTTGGAAAAAAAGCCGCATCAGGGAACTATCTCAGAATAGGACAATGCATTATCACAGAACAAACTTGAAACAAATGGAAACCTATAAAAGGAATACCTGAATTGGTTGTGCACAAGAGTTATTCCTCCAGCAGTCTGCTTCAGACTTGGATGAACGTGAATCTCCACCCAACCCTCTGAAGATGGAGCAGGTCTCACCATATTAACAAGAAATCGGCCAATACTTGTTGAATTCTCAGCTGATCACCACATACGGCTAGAGTTTTGATTTCAACTAGAATATCACGAATCAATTGCAAACCTCGTTCTCTAAGCAATATCATTACTTGGTAACAACAAGCATTCATAACACTTCCAAAAAAGAATTCACCCTTCTCAAGCTCCAAGAACTAGCAATCTATGTATTGCTAACGGAAGCCAAATTTACCAGAAATACGAGGTAGAAAATCCCTCCCAACCATGCTCTCAAGCATTGAAGATTTTCAACAACAAAAAAGCACACCGTTTGATTAAAGCAAGCATCCGCAACAGAAATCGACAAGCCAAATGTGACTAAAATGCAGTCACCGTTACCTGGCCGCCGACAATAGCGATCGACGGAAGCGCCTCCTAAAGAGACAACCCCTCGCCGCCGTGGTCGCCCAAGCGGTGCACTCGAACGGCGACGAACTTGAAGCTTGTGGACAACGAAACCTTGGAAAGAAGAGACGACGGCGAACAATAGACTAATGCTCGCGAGAAGCGATGAGAATCGATCGAGTATTGGCGAGGACCAGGCAGCGATTTGGTTGAGGAGCAGCGTGGGAGAAAAAGAAAACGTAAACATTTAGAGGAATAACCTAAACTTAATCCATTCGGGAATTTTCCTATTTTTTCAGCTAATTACAAATTTCGGACAAAATTGCCCCTTGCCGGAAAATGTCTGCCGGCAAACATTTCACCTGCCAGGAATTGAGGTCCTTATTTGAGATTGATTTAGCCACTTCAGGTACCTATTTGAAACAAAGTCCACTTTGGGTCCTTATTTGAGACAATGGGTCCACTTCATGTCCTTATTTGAAACAAAATTCACTTCGGGTCCTTATTTGAGAAAATAGGTCCACTTTGGGTCTTTTTTTGGAATTTTCCCCAATTTTTAGGTTAAGTAGTTTTATCTTTTGTTTCATCGTCTTTTTCAGGGTTTAGTGAAGTCAGTAGTATAGGGATAGATTCTCTTTGTTTTAGATGGATAGGTATTTCCTTGGTGCCTTGCTTAATATGCCTTTTATGTAACAAAGAAACCGGGGAGAAAAGAAAATGAGATTGGGTGCCAGAGGAGTAATTCATAATAATACTAATTCAGGGATTGGTGTTTGTCCACCCACAGACAAACAAATATACAATCGATTAAAGATGAACTATGAGTTTGGGTTGCACCTCTCCATTGCATTAAGGGTTTGGAGTTTCTCCCTTGCATGAACACAGAAGCATGTGTTAGGTTTGCTGGTGGCGAAAGGAATTTTAAAAAAACAGGAGCCAAGATTGTCGTGTTCGGTCGTCTGCCTAGTTCTGAGGGCATGAACTTTTGTCTTCCCAGCTCAAAACACTCTTTGCCTTCCTCTTCAAACGATGTAAAGGAGTCAAAGTTATTTGATGACACGGATACTAGGATATTCATACATGTTAAGTTGTTTTTCCTGTATTTAGTGGCTCCGAAACATTCATGTAATAAAAGAAGCGTCGTACACTCCCTTGCTAGGAGCGAATGGGGTCGTCGAGGTTAACCTATGTCCAAGTATTTGCCTTTTCATCTCTGATTTTTGGGTGATAAGCCGGTGGAATTTTCACTCTTTATTGATGGTACATCATCATTGTTATGCTATGCTGAATGCTGATAAGTTCCTCTAGATTAGTCAGAGCATTATGACTAGTGGCTAATAATTATACCTATAGAAGATTTTTACCTTGAAAATCGTTTTTAGGAAAGCTATCCGTGTAGGATGCAATTAAAAAGATGGAAGCTGGTTCCATTGAAATCATTCCCAGTTGGGATCAGGAGTAGGATCATTGGAGATGTAGAATGGAATTCCTAATCCCAGTCCCAAATATCATACTTTGCCTATTTAATTAGGACTCGACCTCATAGTAAATGAAATGAGGCCCCAATTCTCATTGTCCATGACCCATTGTGAGTCTAAAACAATATCTAAAGGCCAAACCTGCTAATTAGGGCCAACTTTGGGGATTGAACATTGAGGGGGTTATAAATGAGAAAGAGGTGCTGCCTTCTTCCTGAATTAGATTGAATGGAAGATTTAATTGGTGGTTGTGGCAACGCTGAAGATACTTTCTACACAGACTTGGGTGAATCCATAAGCCTTTCGCTGGAGTAAGAATAACTTTTTATTGCTGGAGTTGGAAGTGGGCTCTATCTTCATGAGAGCTTGGGTTGGGGTAAATGGAAGGTCTGCTGCGCCTCCACAAACAGCAGTGCAGCACAATGCCGATACCTTTGTACGGCAACCATCTTTTCTGGCTGGGGCGGAATTCTTTTTTACGTCATAGCATATAGCTCTTTACCCTGTTTATTTCTTTCATCCTCCTGTCTTCTTCTTTTCACTGCCGTCATCTGGTTTTGCGATTGTTTCATTCTCTTCTTTACTTTTGCCCCAGATGCTTCTCTAGTTAACTTTCTTTAAGAGGTAGGAGAGCTTCTTCAGTGATGTGCTTCTGCTGTGGTGATGCTCCTGCTTTTGTCTTCTACTTTTGAGATTCATTCCCTCTTTTCAAAGATAACACACAGGTGTTAGTACAGAAAAAAGATCAAGAATCTATCATTTTAGACCTTAATTTTCTGTAGTCTTATGATCATTGATTCAAAGTATGGTCCAATTTCAATCATTTAGGATCAATCTTAACAACCTTTAGGTTAGATTTTATACTGCAGGGATTGCCTCCCATATGTGTACTGATTAGATAATGAACAGTCGTTTTATGTAGCTGTGACATGCCATCTATGTATAACTATCGAGGTGGGAATGTGCTTGCCATATCGACGTGGGAATTGGCTCTAGGCAATCTGTTGGGATGCAAGATCTCAGGCCTGGTGCTTGTGCTCTAGAATCTAGTATGGTGGAATCCTCTAGAATCTAGTATTGTGGAATCCTCTTCAGTTTCTCACCTTGTGTTTCTGGATTCTCTCCCATGATTGCCCCAAATTTTCACTTTTTATTCTCCTACTCATGTTTGATACACATTACATTTTTTTCATGTCTAGTTCATGTTACGTTTCATGATATGTCCTTTATGGGGATATTATAGTGCTTGTGCAGTTTTCAAGTTTTCAATTGGCAGGGATCCTCTTCATAGAGATACATTTAATTGTATTGCACCTTGCTATTGTCCCTTTTTGTTCCTTTATTGACCATATTTTCATTCTAGAGTGACAAATTTTCCATGCTATTAATCGAATAGTTCAAATCAAAGTTTTAGTTGTGATCTAGATGTAATAAAGTCATTCACTCGATTGGATGGTGACCAACATGTCGCTATTTTCTTATCAACAAGCTGCGATAGCAATGGTGCAGCAGGCTATGCAATATGTTGACCAGACAACTGATCTTGAGACCAAGATAGGGCTTATTAAGACACTTAACTCTGTCGCCGGTGGTAAGGTGAATATGTGTAATCAAACTCTATTACAGCTTATATTCATCAGCAATCTGTTTTTGTTTCGTAGTTTCTATAGCTAGATTTGTCATGCCAAATATATGTCGAAATTGAGGTTGATCAAGAAACTTGCAAAAATAAAGGAAGAACAGGGTCTTATAGCAGAAGCTACTGATTTGATGCAAGAAATCATGGTAACTTGAATTTGACTTCTGTTGTCATGTAATTGGTTTTTCCTTGTCCAACATTCATGTGATGGGTTTGAAGTGCAGGTAGAAAGTTTTGGAGCAACGGCAAAGACAGAGAAGATTGCCTTGATTTTTTTAACAAGTACGGGTTTTTGTATTGCTTTTAGCCGTTTATGCACTATTACTATGATTGGTTTTCTGATCGATGGATTTTGCAGGTTCGTCTGTGCATAGATTGCCAGGATTATGTCTGTGCACATATCTTTTCCAGGAAGATCAGCCCGAGTGTTCGATGCAGATCCTTCTAAAGGGAAGAAAAAGCCTAAAGAAGGTGAAAACGTTGTGGAACAAGCGCCAGCCGATATTCCGTCTCTTCTGGAGTTGAAACGGATATACTATGACTCATGATACGGTAAATTGGTGTTTTGCTTTTTCTGATGTTGTGTCTACTATCTTTTAGCTAATTTGTTTTTGCCGATCAAGTACAATGACACTTTATGGCTCTATATATATGGCACATACTCTTCTTCCTTTCTAGCTTTATCGCAAACTCTGACGTTCCAGATGTACTTGATGGATTTGAACTCACATCTTAGTATACCTCGCATTTATGTGGTTAACGATATAGGTATTACTCACATAACAATGACTACCTTGAGATTTGTCGATACTATGAGGCAATATATGAGATTCCATCAGTGAAGGGCAACCCAGGGCAGTGGATACCATTGAAGCTCTTTCCTTGTCAAGTCTTCACTGAGTTTTTCAAGGCATAGCTGTTCATTCTGTGATTTAATTGAATGCAAGTTCTAAGGCACATGAACCTATGCGGTCAAGCCTTCTTAATGCCACTTTAGAGGATAAACATCTCTCAGAAATTCCCCAATTCAGGTGCCATCTTTGAATTGTTCTTGGTAATTGGTTGTACATCTTGCAATATCTCAATAATGTGCCATAGAATTCGATCAACCATGCCTTTGATATTTTAACACAGGTTGCTGCTGAAACAATTGGTCGCGGTGGAGGTCATCCAATGGACTCCTCTTTAAAGTACTTTCAAAGATGAAATTTGAGAATGAGAAAACATGCTAGGAGGTGGACATGTTGAGAAGGCGGCAGAAAATCTTAGACAGGGCCCAATCATAGTCAACAGAAGAATTTTGGCTTCTCCTGGGCAATACAAGCTACCTTTAGCTAGGAGCCTCTTCGGAGAATCATCGAACATGTAATTACAGAACTTGTCATTTTTCTTCTTTTCATTGGATCATCATTCAGATGTGACTCACTCTATTTTCTGCAGAATATTAGTGCCGTTTGAAGTATTGCTTAAGGATTACCTTAAAGAGACTTGCAGAGCTGTTATGCCTCAGTATCCAGTTCTGATTATATGGAACATTTGTTTATGTTTTTTATCAATGTCACTCTTTATGAATGATTGCATAGACCCCTCATTTTACCCTGAGCAGCCTCTCTGCCTGTGATCCCTGATTGGGGCATGGTTGCTGGACTTGGATACAAGTTCCAAAATGTGTAAAAGAGCTTTCGGTGCATTGAAAGCCAAAGGCTTGTCATGGATTTGAGAATGTTGTCTTCATAGTTTTGTTTCATACTCTTGGCTTAGTCAACTTCTGCTCATAAACTTATTGTAGCTGTAAGTGTCATTGTCCGGCATTGTGAAACCATTTCTTGTGCCATGGAGCCTGAAATTCTAATGCGCTTTAGAAGGGTGGGAGGAGCTCTGCTATATTGCTAGATATAGCTGAGCAAGCTTTTCTGCTAGTATTAACACTCACCATTTCCTGTGTTACAATTGATTGAATCACTCATGGAAAATAGGTCTGTTTTTGGATTCGCTTACTGCTGTTGTTGAGAGCTTTAATCAATCACATGCCTCAATTTGTTAAATCAACACTATCATCTGATAGATAGACCATATAATGATAATTATGCAAGCTCGTTTGATATTCTATCAGCATGACCTCTTCTATATTACCATTTTAGGAAGCTGAGAAGCATCTCTCCTTAATGGTTTTTTCCCAGTCCGTGGTGGCAAAGATAGACTGGCCAATAGGAATTGTCAGTTTCCAGACGACAAAGGACAGCAATGAGATTTTTAACTCAGGAGCAACAAATTTGGAAAAGCTGCTTGACCTTGTCGAGAAAAGTTGCCACCAAATCCCCAAGGAAATCACGGTTCATGAGGCTGCTTTGAGAGGTTGAAGATGTTTTTAGTTGAATAAATGATCTCTCTCCCCTCGAGCATCTCTCTCTCTCTCTCTCTCTCTCTCTCTCTCTCTCCCCGAAGAATGCTGTTTCACATTGTGGTCTGAAGTGGGGACTGGAGATATTCATGATAGAACTCTGGCGTTGCTGTCTTAGATTTGATTGCATATTTTGTAGGGGGACCAGATCCGGGCCTTGTTTCGGACTGAAATGATATACTGAATACACTTTCTGTATAGGAATTTAGTTTGGTCTTTTCATCTTTCTTCTTTCCTCCCCCACCCACGCCCCCCCCCCCCCCCCCACTCCTTTTAATTGAAGATTTGTGGGCTTTCGGGTCCCGAACTTGTACCAATGGAACTGGTATCAGCACGAGATGTGCACTCATTTGGACGGAAATAAGTGCCTTGTTACAGGATTGTGTTTCGCATTACAAATATTGCTGATGCTTGTGTTTTTGAACAGCGGGGATAACATTAGCTCTCTAAAGAGCAAAGGTTTAATGAATGCCACTTGTCCATGTCATTTCACATCTGAAATGGGCACCTATTTCTAGGGAGCTTCATTTCAATAAGATAATTGCATTTTTTATTTTCTTAAAGGACGTTATTTTTCTCCAAGTTGATACCTGATACGGGATGGATTTTGTCCTATAGATTTTCAACTCCTTCATTTTCTTTATGGAAACCGAAAAGATTGGGAAAAGTTGTGGTCACGACAATTTTTTACTATGGAAGAAGCCGTCCCGGAAGGCCGTCTTGCCTTCGCGAGCGTCCCCTCTCTCCACGTGGGCTACGATCTTTCAAGGCGAAAAACGTGACCACAAACTTTACTTTCCGTAGAATCTCGAGTTCGGTCCTTGTTGAGAACTTGCGATGGTTTCTGAAGGTGGGTTTCCTTGTTTGTGGATAAAAAACACTGCGGCTGAGACGGAAGTGCCGGGGAGAGGATAAGCGCTCGTCCCTACCGATCTGAGCATCACAACGCCCTAAGGAACATACGCTAAAATTGGTAAATTGCAACTTCTTACCACAAAACATTCTTTCAATCCTTGTTCTGGATAATCAATGAGGGCTGAATCAAATCGCTTTACATTTGTTGCTTCAGCGCCGGGATCAGGTTTGGCATGGAAGCATTCGATCGACATCGGTGCGGGCGTGATCAATGCGTACTACAGAGGCCCGGTTGGGGTAATCCTGTTCAACCTCTCGGACGTCAACTTTGAAGTGAAGGTCGGCGACAGGGTTGCGCAGCTGATCATGAAGAAGATCGTGACTCCCGATGTTGCGGAGGTTGAGCACCTCGACTAGACTCTGAGGGGCGAGGGCGGGTTTGGGTTGATGGGGGTGTGAGGCCCGTGTGTTAGGTTTTGGCAATCAAATTTATTGTCTATAGGTTTATTTTAATTGGGTTTTAGGTTGTGCCTAGGATGCACGCAGGCTGGCATGAGCATTCTGTTGGTGAGAAATCTTGTCGAACACTTGATGTGTAATCTGCTAATCGCTATGTGCTCAGCCTCTCTCTTTTATTGTGAAATTTGGATCCCGCTTTTCGAGTTGCTAGTTTGCTGGGTTGAGCCTTGCGGCAAGTAATTAGCTAGTCAACTGCTGGCTTACGTATTAGTCCTAGGTGATGGTATTGGGCAACTATGTAAGGGGATTCTCAGTGCTTTTACCTAAACTTCTTGGTTTAGTGCCATGATTATGGAATATGTGTGACATTGTTGACTTAGCGGATGCACTATCTTGCAAATGATTTTTTTTAGGGTCTACCACCTCCTTTTGCATTAATTATTGAAGTTAACTTTCCCCGGGTAATAAATTATTCAAGTCGGCAAGATTTGGAAGAATTGCTTAAAAGATGTGCTTTTGGAACTCTTTATTGAATGAAGATTGGGGTTTATATTTCTGTGGAAGTCCAATGGTGCTCCTGCGTAAACAAAGAATGGGTAAAAAGCAAAAGGTTAGCCTGGGATATCCTTTCTAGCAGGGTACTTGTATTTACTTTATGAAGCGAAATTGATCAACATCAATGAGTCTTCGTCACCAAAGGAGTACAAAGTGAGTATCCACCATAACCCCTAGTGTTGTCGCTTGCTCTCAAAAGCAAAAAAAGAGGAAACAACATACTCAATAGGTACAAAATTGTTGAAAGATTACTTGGTAACTTAAAGGAAACATTCAACTAAGATTAGTTATCGGTAAATATCTCCCTAATCTATCAAGTCAACGTAAGATCTTCTGATGTTGCATCCTATCAAGAACACTAATTGGAAGTTCTCATTAACAAAGCAGAGAAATAACTCTTTCAACTGAGTAGAAAAATAATGCACAAAGCTATGAGGATAAGCTGGACATTGTGGTACTATCTACTAGTATCTAGTAGGCAGTTACTAACAAACTACTTTGAACTTTTACTTTTACAAGATGGACCCTCCCTTTGGAATTGAAGTAAACATATGTGAGTGAAGGATTGAAAGATAGATATCCTTAGTCTATGATGACAAAGGGAAAAGGCACATTGTTTAAGTTAAGTAGTTTTATTTTGTTTCATCATCTCTTCAGGGTTTAGTGAAGTCAGTAGTTGGTGCTCCTCTTTGATTTTATTTCTGGTTAGTAGATTTGGTTTACGATTTGAATTTTCTTGTATAGGGATGGATTCTTTTTGTTTTAGATGGACAGGTATTTCCTTGATGCCTTACTTATTATACCTTTTACATAAAAAAGAAACCGGGGAGAAAAAAAATTGAGATTGGGTGCTAGAGGGGTGATTCAAAATGCTAATGCTTGTTAGTAGATTTGGTTTAGGATTTCAATTATCTTGAACTGTTGTTGTGTGTAGTTTTAACATGCCATCTAACGAGTGTATGTTGGCATATCTATATGGGTATTGGCTCTGTGCAATCTCTAGAGATGCAAGAATCCAGGCCTGGTGCTTGTGCTCTAGAATCTAGTATTGGGGAATCCTCTTCAGTTTCTCGCCTTGTGTTTCTGGATTCTTCCCCATGTATGCCCAAATTTTCACATCTTCTCGTTCTCCTACAAATGTATGAATCACAAGACTCTTTTCTCAAGTCAAGTTTAGGATACATTTCATGATATGCTTTATATGGGGATAATATAGTGCTCATGCTGGTTGCAATTATTTTCAATTGGCTTGGATACTCTTGATAGAGATAGCTGTAGTTGTATTGCACCTTGCTATTACCCCTTTCGGCTCCTTTTTGAACTGTATTTTCTTTCTAGAATGAATAATTTTCTAATCAAATGTTCAACTCAAAGTTTTAATCGTGCGCTAGACACAATCAAGTCATGACTTGATTGGATGGTGACATATGCATTGCTATTGCTATTTTCTTATCAACAGGCTATGACAGCAATGTTGCAGCAGGCTATGCAATATATTGACCGGAGTCCTGATCTTGAGACCAAGATAGAGGTTATTAGGACACTTAACTCTGTCGCTGCTGGAGGTGAATATGTGAAATCAAATTCTATTGCAGCTCATGTTCACGAGCAATCCGTTTTGGTTTCTTGGTTCCAATAGCTAGTTTCATTCTGCAAATATATGTCGAAATTGAGAGAGCATGGTTCATCAAGAAACTTAAAAGAATAAAGGAAGAACCGGATCTCATAGCAGAAGCTACTGATTTGATGCGAGAGATTGCAGGAACAAGAAGTTGACTTCTGTGGTCGCTGATCTTGTGATTGGTTTTTTCTTGTCCAACATTGGGTTGAATTGCAGTGGAAACTTTTGGAGCAGTGGCAAAGACGGAGAAAATTGCCTTTATCCTTGAACAAGTACATGATTTTTGTATTGCTTTTAGCTGTTTATGCACTATTACTAAGATTGGTTCTCTGATCGATGGATTTTGCAGGTTCTTTTGTGCTTTGATCGCCAGGATTCTGTCTGTACACAAATCCTTTCCAAGAAGATCATCCCTCGAGTGTTTGATGCAGATCCTTCCAAAGAGAAGAAAAACTTAAAGAAGGTGAAAATATCGTGGAAGAAGCGCCAGCTGATATTCCGTCACTTACTGGAGTTGAAACAGATATAATATGAACTCATGGTACAGTGAATTTGTGTTTTACTTATTCAATGTTGTGTCTACTATCTGTTTTAACTAAAATATTTTGTCAATCAAGGCCTACCTTGTATTCAGTTTGCGGTTCATGCCATAGCTTTATTCATCTAACGCGTACTCTTTTTCCTTTCTAGCTTTTTTGCAACCTCTGACGTTTGAGATGTACTTAATGGATTTGAACACACATCTACCTCACATTCATGTGGTTGACAATTTAGGTACTATACACATTGCAATGATTTTCTTGAGATTTGTCAATGCTATAAGGCGATATATGAGATTCCATCAGTGAAGGGAAATTTCAGAGCAGTTGATACCAGTGAAGCTCTTTCATATGAGGCTTTGTTAAGTCTTCACTAAGGATTTTGAGGCACAGCTGTTCATTCTTTGATTTAATTAATTGCAGGTTCAAAGGAAAATCTGCGTTTAGTCACCACATGATCGTATGCAATCAAGCCTCTATGCCACTTTAGAAGATAAAAATCTTTCAAAAATCCAATTCAGGTACATCTTTGAATTGTTTCTAGGTAATTGGTTGTACATCTTGCAATATCTCAATAATGTGCTAGAGAATTTGGTTGACTGTGGCTTCGTTATTTTAATGCAGGTTGCTGCTCAAAAAACAAATTGGTCACCATGATGGTTATCCAATGAATGATCTTTGGAGTATTTTCTGATGTGGCTAGCAAGGATCACCTAGAGGGGGGTGAATAGGTGATCTAAATAAATTCTTTACCAATTTAAAGCGGAAGTAAAAGATCAAGAATAAAGTCTGAACAACAAGCAGATTTTGATCAGACTTTGTGATAAATGTTCTTGTGAACAGTATAAACAATATAATAAGATATTAGAGATGGAGAAAATTGCATACAAACAGTTATAGTGGTTCGGCTTAGATCAAGCCTACGTCCACTCTCCCACGTTGACAGCTTACTGGCTGGATTCCACTAATCAAATCAATGAGAAGTTACAGCAAGTTGTGCTACTTAAACCCAAGCACTTCTCCCCGAAGTTGGTGCTGCTTATACCAAGCCGATAGATCACACTATCTCACACCTAAGCACACACTTATAACACTGTCTATACCTCTCAAATGATTGCACGTTTAAGCTCACGAAAGACGAGATTGAATCGGAATATGCTCAGACTTTAGACTTGTTGATTATTGATTTCGTTCTCTACCTTCTGCTCCTCGTTGATCTCCTTTTATACTCCTCCATTTCCAAACTAGCCGTTGGACAGTCTTCAGAGGATCGTCTTTCAATATTCATCTTTGGACAGATTTATATAAAATGGATTGAGTAGCCGTTGATTGATAAAATCTGAATCCCGCTGATTCTGGTCGCCCATACAATCAAAATCTTAGTTTCCATAAGTAGAGCTTTGTCCGTTGTAATGCATTCTTGTTGTAATATTTGATTGTCAATCAATTTGATTAAGATTGAATCAAACAAAACTTTCCTTCTGTAAAATCCATACCAGATCACTAGCTGTTATTTTTCGTTTTGAGTTTTGCGTCTGCGTCTGAATAATTTCAGCATCTGTATCTGAATAATTTCAGCGTCCGAAGAAATTCTGCGACTGAACTTTCTCGTTTTGAGTCTGAATCTCTTTTGCTTTAAGTTCTTTCACAATCTAAACACGAACTAGATCAAGATTGACATATGCTTTTCTTCCAAAAATAACTTCCTGAATCAAAATACTTCAAAGCATTTATCAGACTTACAAAATACTCATGGATAGTTTTGTCAACTTCAAAATCTATTGGGAATTTTCCTTAACATTTTTAAAGATGAATTTAAGCATGAGAAAAACATGCTCGGAGACGCACTTGTTGTGAAGGCAGCAGAAGATCTTAGACAGATCATCGAACATGTAATTACAGAACTTTGTCATTTTTGTTCTTTTCATTGGATCATCATTCAGATGTGACTCACTCTATTTTCTGCGGAATGTTATTGTTGTTCCCAAGTATTACTCGTGGATTGCCTTGAAGAGACTTGCAGAGCTGTTATGCCTCAGCATACAGGTTGATTATGCTGAACATTTGTTTACATTCTTTATCAATGTCAATCTTTATGAATGATTGCCTAGACCCCTCATTTTACCCTGACCAGCCTCTCTGCCCATGATCCCTGTGGGACATGGTTGCTGGACTTAAAAGAAGTTTTGGTGCCTTGTAAGCCAAAGGTTTGTCGTGAGGTCGAGAATGTTGCCTTCGTAGTTTTTTTCCGTAAACATTTCTGACCGACATATATGTGTACACTTCACTTAGTCAACTTCTGCTCATAGAATTTGTTGTAGCTATAAGTGTCATTGTCTGGCACTATGAAACCATTTCTTGTCCCATGGAGCCTAAAATTCTGATGCTCTTTAGAAGGGTGGGGGGAGGTCTGCCATCACTCACCATTTACTGGGTTGCCAAAGTATATCTCGCGATTAGAGCTTTCTTATTGTGTTCAGAAAATCTATGTAGCTGAATCACTCAAGGAAAAGAGCTCTGTTTTTGGGGTTCTGTTACCGCAGTTGTAGAGAGCTTTAATCATTATGTATTACCGTTTTAGGAAGCTGAGAAGCATCTCTCCGAAATGGTTGTTTCCAAATCCCTGGTGGCAAAGATAGACTGGCCGATGGGAGTTGTCTCTTTCCAGACGACAAAGGACAGCAATATCATCTTGAACTTGTGGGCTACAAATTTGGAAAATCTCCTCGACCTTGTTGAGAAAAGCCGCCACCAAATCCACAAGTAAACCATGGTTCATAAGGCTGCTTTGAGAGATTGAAGATGTTCTTAGTTGAATGAATGATCTCTCTCCTCTTGAGCCTCCCTCTCTCTCACCAAAAGAGAGAAGCTGAAGAATGCAGCTTCACATTGTGCTTTGAAGTGGGGACTAAAGATGTTCATCATAGAACTCTCTTGTAGTTGTCTTAAATTTGATTGGATATTTTGCTGGTGGACCAGATCTGGGCCTTGTTTTGGACTGAAATCATACATTGAGTACACTTTCTCCATTGGAAATTTTGGTCTTTTCATCTTTCCTCTTCCCTCCTCCTTTTAATTGGATATTTTTGGGCTCTCAAGGTCCAAAACTTGTGCCAGTGGAATTGGTATCAGTACAAGATGTGCACTCATTGCAACAGAAATGAGCACGTTGTTACTAAATTCTGTTTCGCATTACAAATTTTGCTGGTGCTTATGTTTTTCTAACATTGGGGATAACATTAGCTCTCCATAGTAAAGGTAGATGAATGTTATTTTTTATATCATTTCGCATTTGAATTTCGTCTTCAGCGGAGAGAGCCTGTTTCTTTTGGCAATCTTGGCTATTGGCAGTTTAAAAAATCTGTTTCTAGGGAGCTTCATTTCAATAAGATAGCCGCACTTATTATCTCCTCAAGAGACGTAATTTCTCTCCAAGTCTAGTTGGCATTAGATGTATGGCAAACCTATGGAACAGGTATCAGCACAAGACATGCACTCATTAGGACTAAAATGAGTTCCCTGTTACTAAAGTGTGCTTGACATTACAAATTTTGCCGATGCTTGTGTTTTTCAAACATCGGGGATAACATTAGCTCTCCAGAGTAAAGGCAAATGAATGTTATTTTTTATTTCATTTCACATTTGAATTTTGTCTTCAATGAAGAGAGCATGTTTCCTTTGGACCCAATCTTGACTGTTGGCAGTTCACTCCAAATTGATGTTGTGATGTCATTTCTCTCAAAGTTTGTCACTGGAATGTGTTTCATGTGGACTAGTTTTGACATCTCTCTCAACTCTTGGCATGTATGTGGGTAATACAATGAGAAGCTTGAAATATTGAGGATAATGTGTTTATTGGACAACTCTGTTATGATTCGGACTTGATGGACATTCTCTTCACATAGTCACTTCCCATTTTCAATTTACTATTGGCGCTTCCAAGTGGCAACTTAGGATTATTTCTTTGTCTAAATTGTCTTCACTTTTATCTTCTAGCCGGCGAAGTATAGAAACCATCACATATTTCCTATTAATCTCGACATTTGATTGATTTCATCAATCAGTTGTTGTTTGAAATCCCTTTTCTTTATGGAAGAAGATGTGAAGGGTTTTAATATTGTATCATAGAGTGAAATGAGAAAAGAGTGACTCCTATGGGAACCATTGATTAGTCCTTGAACTTTAATTTGTTTCATTGAACATGTTCGAATGGCACAATTAAAAAATACCATTCACTCCTTAAGTTTTCTATTACACTTTTATGTAGATCTCCAACTCTAGTTGGCATTAGATGTATGGCAAACCCTCATGGAAAAGCAACTCAAGTGACAAGTCATCATCTCTTCTTCACTCTAAAAGCTGATTACTTCAATAATGTCGATGTGCAAAGCTTTAGATACTTCATCTCCTTTCATGTTTCGTAAGTGCACATAAAGGCTCATGTTGAATACGACAGTCCGAAATTTACATCAACGAAAATAATATAAAGAGAATACTCACAAATACATATTAGTTGATTATGAACTTTATGTGGAATGCATTTTCCAATTTCACTTGAGTTGATAGAAGAGTCGTCTCAAGAAATAATTTCTAATTAAGTTAATTCGAGAATCATAATCTGACTTACTAGCAATAAGTGATACTCTATGTTTTGTTGTTAGGATGGGTATATCATTGCCAATTTGCCATGCCAGAGAACATTGTGGTTCAATGACATTGTAGATTGATTCATATGTCTCAAAGTCCCCAGTTGGAATCAAAGTGGATTGTAAAATGCATGTGAAGGAATTCGAAAAGTACACTTGTAAGAATGAACCGGGTGGAGACGATATCAGGGTGATTCATGAATAAATTTGGGTTGAATTGTAACACCCTGGGTCTACACTGTGTAATATTATCCGCTTTGAATCCACTGACCCTTACGGCTGTAAAAACGCGTTACACAATATATGCCACCTAAGCCTTATCAACTAGCTCGGAACTTCCTCTCTAGGTGATGTGGGACAAGAGAGGTACCCCATTTCCCTGCGCACGTCTGGGGTAGTGGCGCGGACGCACCGCCATCCTTCCTCCCTGCGCTCCGCCGCTTGGCTTGGGCCGTCACATGAACGGACCAAAATATTTTATATATTTGTAGCATAAGTTTTGTCATATTAATGCATTTCGTTAATCTGTTATTTGGATCTTGAGGAGAAGCTTCAATTGCATGCACTTACAGCTCAAGACCTATGGATGGACGTAAGTGATCGCCGACACATTTTCTAGGGTTGCTTTTTCCACATTTTTTCAAATTTCATACCTCTTAAAAATATTTCGGAAAATGAATGAAAAACGGGAGGGGATATTTGGAATTCAAAATGTTGTGTCGGTATTAGGTGTCAAATATTTATCTGATTCGACATTGCCTGTGTCTAGACGGTACATTGGTAAATTAGTATTGCACAAACTAAAATCGGCATGACACGAGTTGAAGCCGCGAAGATGTAAGTGAACCATTACCAAAGCTGACAATATTTTAAATAGCGACAGCAATGCTCGGGTGGAGTTGCCTAGCACAACAATGTAAGAACGAGGATTGGAATGTTGGGCGTCCAATCGGTGCTGGCATTTGGTTTAACTCTTGTTTATAATTAATACTACTATTTATCCATCCAATCATAACCTTAAATTGGGGCTGTGCATTTCATGCATTCCGTGCATCTCCAATTACAGGAACCTATTTGGACCTTATCATGGGACATGTGATTGTGATCGTACAATCGGGACTTCGAGCATCAAGGATTTTTTCCGTGTGTTGAAACTTTCAACTCCATATTACTTCTGATTTCGTGTATTGTATGACTTATTGAATTATCTTTTCTTTTTTTCTCTTTTTCTTCTTCTTCTTCCCTTTTTTTTTTTTTGGGTTGGGGGGGTGTGTGGGGTGTGGGATAGAGAGCATACTGGGATTCCTTCTCAAATGACTTGATCATGTGATACAATGTTCCACTTTAGTCTTTCTGTGTAAGCTTTTGATCCTAGAGTAATGAGGTGAGGTTAGTCACTTACGCACTAAGCTGTTGGGCTTTTCCCATCGCCGCTTACCATTTCGGATTCTTAAGAAGCTTGCAAGGCAAGAGAATAATGTCTGTAGCTATGAGTAAAGAAGTGATTGTCTGCTCGGTCGCGGAAATAAGCAAACTACGAAGATATAATATAACAGGTGTCGAAGTAATCACACGTTGGGCTCTTGTAAATTGCAGTCTCTTTCTATTTAATTGCTTCATTTTTCAAATCATATATCCTAATGTTAATATTTGACTCCTCCAATATTGTGCTGCGAAAAATTATATTTTGGTTAAGAACCGGTTGGCCGAGAATGTCAGCATGAAATAAATAGTTTGACAAAATGAAATCATGACATGCTTGTTTCAAATGTAATGTCTCGTTTGTAATGCAATGACATGCAATCACCAAATTTCATATCGCAAATCAACATTCAGAAAAATCAATCCATGGCATTCAATGAATGGATGTCAAATTTTTCGAAAAATGGAGCCGGTTCTACCGATGTCTTTTTTTCAATATTTGAGAAGAATTATTTGAAAATTATCATATACACTGAGTTTCGGTCCATCCGTCAACTAACCACGCTCAAGGACTCCACTCGTCCGGTTGGTTGGACCATTTCTCTATGTTGTTTTCATATTACTCTATGTTCACACACACACACATTAAACCTCTGTTTCCTCTGTTTCGCCCCCTATTTGGTGCGAATCTGAATTGGTTTTTTAACTTATGAAGGAAGGCCGTGGGTGACTTCCAGGCAAGTGGAACACAATAACAAAGCAATGGCAAGTGGAACATATATTAAGTTGTCCAACACGTCCAACATCTAAAGAACACGCAATCATATAATATATTTCCGAGATGACCTCCTCGTCTTCGAAGACTTTCACCAAATATTTCCTCAAACTTAGCTCCGTATTTGGTGCTTAGTTTGAATTGCATTTTTTTACTGATGAAGGAAGGCTCCAGGTAACTTCCAGGAAAGTGGAACATGATAATGGCAAGTGGAGAATATATTAAGTTGTACAATACGTCCAACATCCAACTAAAATCCAATAATATAATATATTTTCGAGACGACCTCCTCCTCTTCTCTCATTTTTCTTATTCTTATTCCTTTTTTTTTCTTTTGCCCTTTTCCCCTCCATCGGCCATCCCCGGTCCTCGTTGATGGCTGTTGGAGGTCGCTAGCCTCAAGCCTCGGATGAGGGACTCCCACGCTTGGGCTAGCAAGGGCTGCCCTCATTGAGGCCGATGACCTCTGCTGGCCATTGACAAGGTAAAAATGAAAAAGAAAAAGAAAAAGAAGAAAAGAAAAGGAAAGGAAAATAAAGACAAAAGTTCAGAAAATTAAAAAAATTTGTAAAAACGGTCCACCTCTGCACCTGTTGTGTCACGTAAGACGGCTGACGCTAACTAGACCTTAACGTCAGTGATTTCCTATCAATTTTTACTGGAAGAACTAAATTGACAAATTATTAAAAGATTTAAAACTAAACTGGTAAATTATCATAATGTTTAGGACAAAATTAGGATAGTTGAAAAGTTTAGGACTAAATTGACAAGTTGTCAAAAGATTCATAATTTAATTGACACAATTGAAAGATTGAGGGCTGAATTGGCCTACGTACAATATGTTTATGACTTTTTGGATAATTTTCCCGAAAAAAATGTCACCGAATACTTATTCGATTGTGGAGAATCATCCGCCGAGAATTTATATACGCGGTACCAAAAATAAAGTTCACATAAAAAGTTAAATAAATTTAAGGAGAGAGATAAAAGTGACTTACGTGTAGGATAATGACTAGATCATCTGTGGGCATGATGTGGCATGGAGAAATCTAGTTTGAGAAAATTGTTTTGGAAGAGATTTATATTGAGAGTTATTTCCCTAGACAAATCTCTTTTGAGAAATAAATAATAGTTAGATTGTGGATAGAACAAACTTATGCGTCCCCCAGACATTTTTATTAACAAAATCGTTGGGGATGAACGGAATCTCTTGTTAGCACGCGGAGCATGGAGCATTGCTAGTTGGTTTTCTTTTCTATTTTGTTTATTGATAGAAAAGGCCAGCCAAGTCAAGACAGTGCTGGCTGGATCTCAGATCTCAATGAAAGCAAATGGCATGCACCTTCCTCATATAATGCTGCGCATCGGTGGAGATCCCAGTACGGGCATGCGAGTATAGCTCGTTAGTTCTCTTTTCTATTTTCTTTCATTAAACTCGGAGCGTCAGTGTTTCACGTGATTGCATGTGAGCGTGTCAGTCTTTGCTCGTTGGGTTCCGCACACCTTCCGCATGATGCTGCGGAAATTTAGCGTGTAATGACTGTTCTTTCCGTAGCATACCTCACAGCGGTTCAATTAGCATGAAGAGTCTTGGACCAGTGGATGGCAAGAACTCAGCATTGTTCAAAGCGCGCACGGTAGAAAGTGTTGTGTGGTGTGTAGGGAATCCAACGTCGACGGCTAAGGACTGGAGGAGATCATAGCCTTGGGTGAATTGTGTTTGTTTGAGCACTCCTCGCTTAGTCGACGACTCCTTGCCCTTCTCTGTTTGCTGCTTTGATTCCTCCATTTTCTTCTGATGAGTTGTGACATTCTGAATTTCGATCCATTTTCGGGATTTATGAAATGAATATTTCTTCAATGCGCTTTCAGTGAAATCTCGCTCAGAATTAATCATTTTCGAGTAAACTAACCGTTAGGGAATGGCTAGCTAGGAATCAAGTACGTGGACCTAAGAACTTGACCATGAATTGACATTTCAACCATAAGGATTGGTGAGGAAATATTTTGAGCGGTTAAAGGCCGATCCAATGATGGTTATGGAACGATTCGCAATTGTCGTGCAATTAGATCGCGGGTGATTCCGCTTGGCCATTGTATGAATTTCAAACGATCCTAAACCTAATTCAAACGATCGCGTCATTTGGAACTAGTGATTGACCCTCACAATTACATGACAACCGAGGTCGCCATGGCTCGAGTAAACTTAGATGTGGCTCGATATCAAATCGGTCACGAGTCGATACACGTAAATTCCTAAAAGCCGCCCGTTAGTTCGAGATGCACCAAAAAAAAATCGCATTCGATTGAATTTGGCCATTAATTAGAATCGAATTGGGTATCGAAGTTTCAAGATTTCCACGACTAATTTGTCGGACGTCGTTTCATTAAACGTGGCCAATCGTCGTGTGGATCGGAATTGCGGAAAAAGAAAAATTACGGACAAAATATTTTTGAGATAACATTGAACCCTTCTCTCTCCTCTCTCTCTCCTCTCTCTCTCTCCTCCCCCTCGTTGCCGCTGCCCCCACGTTGCCTCACGTGTTGCTTCTTTTTCTGTCCTGTTTTCTGCTGCTCCCATACTTCTCTTTGCTGACTGTTGACTCCTCAAGCTAGCCCACGCCTCTGTTGAACCCACGCTTGCTGACTTCTGCATTTTCTGCTGACTTGCTGCTGTCTTCTGCTTCTGCCGCTTACTTCTGCGTTGCTGACTGCTTCTGCTTCTGGTTGACTGCTGCCCACGCTTCTGCTGCTGCTGCTGCTGCCCATAACGTTGATGACCAGTCCCACCAACTCCACCAGCCATCATCATTGACTCCCCCGTGCTGCTGACTTTTCCCCCCACGTTGGCTGATAAACCCCCACCAACTGCACCCCTTTCTTCTTCTTTTCCATTGCTTTGCTGCTTCTGTTTTGCTGCATTTTCCTCGCTGCTTCTTGCTTCTTCTTGCTGCACGCCCGACCAGCAGCTTCGTCTGCCTCCACCGGCCAACCGCCTCAGCCGTCCGGCGACCGCTCGCTGCCGTCCGTCGCTGCTGCACCGGCGAGGTTGCTGTTGCCCTTTCGCTCAGTTTTTCTTGCTTAAACCTTGAGTAAGTGCTCCCTAAGCCTTGGTTAGGATAATGGATTATTAATGGACATGTTTAGGGGTGGATTAGGGCTGTGGATAGTTGGTTTAGTGGCTGGTTGTGCTTGGTTTGCTTGGTGGTGCTTGTTGGTTGATTTCCATTAAGGTTGCTGTTGCGTCGCTAGATTTTACTATTTTTACTGTGACTTGTGTGGGCCGAATTTGAGGAAGTGTTCCTCATAAACGTTGCTCATGACATCTTGTAGTATGACATATATTAAATCTGGAATTTTTGGAGGTCATTTAATGCCATTCGTAAGTCCATTTTTGGACCAAATTCAGTCTGCTGGATTTACTGTTCACCCGACCTTCTGGTCTTTCCGATTTTCTATAAATTTTTACAGACCTCTTTTCAACAAACTTTATTCACAAAAATTGTTAAGAACATTCATATCTATGACATATAAAAATTTCAAGGCTTTCCAAAGTGATTTGGGTACTGAATGAGATGCATTTTAATGGTCAGGCGGCCTGACCGGACGGGTTGAATTTTGTCTGACTTCAAGTGACAAAAAATGGTGTTTACAGTCAGAACTGGGTTTTGAGTTCTGCACGGAAAATGTTTATCAAGATGTTTTATGCAACATATCCAAATTTCAGAATTTTTGAAGTTGATTTACTATTTATTTCAAACGGATTCTGGTTACTGCACAGCTGCCCAATTTGGCCCCGATTCTGTGCATACTCGGTTTTTCTCTCTCTCAGGGACTTTTCGGAGATTTTGTTACAAAAAAAAGGCGAGGCTTTTTAATTGATGAGTACAGACTTAGTTGGCATTTGGTTAATTCATAAAGATAAAAATCGGTAATGGTTGTTGAGTGTGTGCATGGCCACGACACGTTCCATCTAGGCGGGGGTTCTAGACAATGCCAGACGGGGGTTCGGATGCCGTCTAGGTGGGGGTTCTAGACATTGCCGATTGCGGTGGAGGTCGGATCAATGCTCCTTTGTGGAATGCCGTCTGGGTGGGGGTTCCGGACGTTGCCGTCGCCGAAGTAGTGGGACGATGCCTGATTACGCTAGAAGATCGATGGGAGTTTGGTAGCCCGAGGGGTCGTTAATAATCCGGACTTAATGAGTGCAATTTGCATTAGGGAATGCTTTGCCTGAGTTAATTGATGAGCACGTCTAGATTATTAACCATGTCATGCTTGATCATGCCATGAATTGCTTTGCGCGTGCTTGACGGGCAATTGGCCATGTTATGGCGATATTTTAACGTGCAGGGCTTGTATATGCGCTAAGGTGAGGTCAGGACGCCTGTGATTGTTTATGGCGCGTTGATTGTTTGAATCGCATGTTTAGAATTGTTCGAAAGTACGCTTTGGCTTAAGCGAGGCTTAGGTAGTTACTTATTGAAAAGTGTTCTCATGGTTGTATAACCAAATCATTTCAAATCCGCGACCATGATTGATCCGAAGACGCTGGCAGGATACTACAAGGATTAAGGATAGGTCGAGTTACCCTGTCTTTTGAATGCCTCTTTTGTAGAGGAGTTAAGCTTACCAACAACCCGATCCTTTTTGTTGTGCGTGGTTCGTAGATAGTGGCCTCGTAGAAGGCTTGCAAATGTATGTGTTGTAATCGATGTTATGTTTATAAAAGTGTCTTGTTAATGTGTATTCTTTATCTCTCCACTATCTCGTTGTTTATATGTTGTATGGAGAGTTCGAGATTGCTTCCGCATGCGTTGCTCGTTGGTGTTTCGATTGGGTCGGCGACAAGTCCTGGGATGTCGCATGCTTGACGACCCCAGAGAGATGTTGCGTGCTCGTTCGGGTTCAGGGTGTGACATGAGTTGTCTGAGAGTTTCTATTTTTGTTTGAATGTAGCTCCAACTTTGAGTCCGAAGAGACATTTCTGCTTTTAACAGATCCGGGATTCCATATTTCTCTCCTCTGTTTCCTGCTCCATCAAACTCTTTCACAATCCTCTCGAGATGAAAAGAAAAGAACCCACTCATTCAGAAGATTCAATCTATGGGGAGTCTTCCTCATCGACCTCTCCACAAGTAGGTGATTATGAAGGCGGAACCAAAAGGCCGAAAGGAAATTATTGCCAAGTGTTCTTGAGCTTTAGAGGGGAAGACACTCGCAAAGGATTCACCGATCATCTTTATAATAGCCTTGACGATGCAGGAATTCAGGTGTTTAGAGACAACAATGAGCTCCCTATTGGTGAGAAGATTGGTCCGGAGCTTCTTTGCAGTATTGCAAATTCTAAGATCTCGATCCCGATTATTTCGGAGAACTATGCTTCAAGCAAATGGTGCCTCTGCGAGCTGGTTGAGATGTTGAAGTGCAAGAGAAGTAAAGGGCAGATAGTGTTGCCCATATTTTACAAAGTGGAACCCTCACTGGTGCGACATCCGACAAGGAAATGGAGAGATGCTATCAATGCACATAAAAAGAATATGGACGAAATGGTTGTGAAGGAATGGGAAGAAGCACTCCAAGAAGTCAGCTCATTGAAAGGATGGGAATCGAAGAAAATTGATAACGGGTACCTTATTCTCCAACAAAAAATTGTTTAATTTTTCATAAATAGATCTTTCTTAAAAAAAGAATATACATATTGCTATCCTAAACTAAAATTCATTGTTATTTGACAGGCACGAAGGAACATTGGTTAAATTTGTTGTCAAAAAAGTTTTGAGCGAGTTAAAAAGACTTTTCCAGCTAAGTGTTCCTAAACAGTTGGTGGGAATTGATGATCATGTGGAACAAATTACGAGTTTGATAAATGCTAACTTCAATGGTACACGGATTATCGGAATTTATGGAATGGGCGGCATCGGTAAGACAACTCTTGCAAAGGTGTTATACAACAAGCTCTTTAGTCATTTTGACTGTCGTAGATTCGTGGCAAATATTCGAGAAACATCTCAGCGCAAGGGTATTGAATATGTACAAAAGCAACTCATTTCTACCACAAGAGAAAATTTTGATGATGTGTTTAATGTTGATGAGGGAATTGGTAAACTCAAATCTCTATTTACAAACAAGAATGTCCTCATTCTTCTTGATGACATGGATGATGATACTCACTTGAATGCTTTGGTCGGAGATGGTACTTGGTTTACAGCAGGAAGTGTAATCATCATCACAACCAGAAACAAGAGTATTCTTGACAAGGTTGGGGCAAGCCCCATCTATGAACTCAACGAGTTGCCTTCAGATCTATCGTTGATGTTATTTAGTAGACATGCATTTCGACAGGATTATCCTCCAAGTGCTTATGAGGTTATCTCTCGTGATATTGCATCCATTACTGGGGGGCTTCCCTTAGCTCTTGAAGTTATAGGTTCATTATTGTGCGGAAAGAAAAAAGGAGCATGGGAAGATACATCAAAGAAATTGAGGAAAATGCCTAATAAGAAAGTGCAAGAGACGTTGAAGATAAGTTACGATGCATTAGATTTTGATGAACAACGGATATTTTTGGATATTGCATGTTTTTTTATTGGATCATCTCAACAAAGTCCGACTTATATGTGGGATGCTTGTGATTTTTACCCTGGGATGGGGATCGAAGTATTAAGTCTTAGGTCCCTAATTAAAATTGACAAAGACGGCACGCTAATTATGCATGATCAACTGAGAGATCTTGGAAGGGAAATTGTTCGTCTAGAAAATCTAGAGGAGCCTCAAGAGCGTAGCAGATTGTGGATTTATGAGGAAGCCCTAGATGTGCTTGACAACAAGAAGGTAAGAGTTTTCTGTACTTGTTTCGGTCAATGATGTGGCTACACCTTCCCTTTCTTGCTTGAAATAAAAATAATTGTTAGTCTTATATCCCCAAAAACTTGCTGCTTCTACTCGCAAAAGAGTTCTTTTGATTAATTGCTGTTTTTGCCTAATTCTAGAACATAACTGAGGAGCAATTTCTTGGTTATGGATGATTAATATATATCTATACCTGGTAGTATTGTGATGAGGATGCTCTCCTTTTGGTAACTTCAATGCAATGATAAAAACTACAAAAACAAAATGTTTGACAGAGTACTTTTAGAGAAAAACTGATATTTATAAAATGTTGCGGGCATGCATTTCCCACAAATTTGTTTGATGCACGCGTTTGATTTTTGAATTCGTCTTTTGGTTTCTTGTGAGGTTTATTTCTTTTTTCTTTTACTAAGTATTGACTTCTTATGAGTTGTTTGGTATGATAAATGAGACGTCCATTCATTTGTGATGATTTAGCTATCTTGGTTCCTGTATTTGTTAATTTGGGTTAAGCATATCCCCTAAGTATTATTGCTTGTGCAATTTAGTCCCCCATCTATTTTTGTTTTTGCTCAATATAGTCCTCTAACTTTCACTTTTTTAGCAATCGAGCCTTTGTGGTCAATCGTTAGTGGACATTGTCAATTTGGTTGATGTGGCATTTATGATATATGAGCAACCATGCAATATCACCCTTTAGTTATATATATTTTTTCGTTATATAAACTTTTCATAATAATGGATAGTTTCTTTCTATAAATATGCTAATACTTTTTATTTTTGTGACGATGGGTGATTTTTCTATTAATACCCCGATATTATTTATTGTTAAATATAAGCTATTGTGCAATTATACTTATTTGTTTATTGTTCAACTCTTAGTGAGCATCTTATTTAGCAAAGATTTAGTTAACATGTATACCATTATCTTATTTTTGTGAAACGAAAATTAATTTGGGGTAAAATTAACAAGGACTACTAGTTTGGGATTTTTTTTATGACATGAAAATTAGTATGGGGTAAATGTGGAAGAATTCTACCAGTTTAGATTTTTTGGTATTATTAAACGAAGTAAATATGGTTTTGAATTTCGTGTGATGATAAATTTTCATTATTAGCATGAAAGTTAAAGGTGATCCACTAAAAGCAATTATAATATGTGGATGATTTGTACAAGCATCAAACAAGCGTGTGCAAATGTCATGAGTATCGTTAATTAAGAAAAACTAAATATAAACATTGGGATGCACAACATAATGAAATAACAAGACTATTGAAAAAAAATGCTACCAATTCTTTCCAGCGAGCATATTTTTGCATGAAGGAAAATGTAATCAACTGAATAGAACACAGCTTAGAAGTGAAAAAAAAAAGGTATCCATGAAGTTGTTGACAAAATTACAATAGACATACAAGAAACTTATAATGTAAAAACAAGTACCGTCTCATATGAAAGACTATAAGTTTGAAAGAAAAGTTGAAACCACCAAACAAATCCGTAATATTGACTCTCATGAATTGCGCTCAGTGTGCATCACCTAAAACAAAAAACGAATTTGAGTTCCTAAAATATTAGGTTACAACAAAAGAAATATGTAAAAGACTAGAGTTCCTTAAGAATACAATTGTATCAATCTTCATGTCAAATCTGTTCATACGGAAGATCTCATTAATCTATGGGACCATTGATCAAAATTTAGATGACTACTACTACACTGTAACAAAATCAACACGACAACGAAAAGATAGCATCAAACATCTATAGTAATAAAAAGAAAGTAAGAATCATGTATAGAACACTCGATATTATGAATTTTCCTTCCGCGTACAATGCAAAACCCTCAACGATGAAACACATGATAAGAAAGGAACGTAAAACTCATGTGTACCTTTTGCAATGACATTCTCATTTTCATTTTGATATTTAGAATTGCAAATGTAGTATACCAGAAAGAGGGGCATTCTACAATTTGGATTCTTTAATTTTGATACATGTTTTGATGGCAAGTTTAATGGATCTATTTTGACTGTTAGAGTCGTATTGGTTCACATATATAGGATATGAGTAAATGTAGTGTTATTTCCCATATAAATGGCATGAATTTTCATAGATATATTTGATTTAGTGTATGCATGAAGAGAGGTCTTCTATTATAATTGCAAATGGATGCAAATTTTGGGCATTCAAAAGGTGCAAATTGCAAAGGGCATAATTGGAAGAGGAAAAAGTTCAGGAACAACCGCTTGAGCTTTACATCTTTACATAGATTAGATAAATAGTACACAACTGTAACCTTTCATTTCACAAAATTTAAAGGAGAAGCCTACACCATAGTAGTATGACAGCAAATTGAAATCAATGCATTTTATTTTACATCAGTTGATCTCATCTCATCATTTAAAACTTATGGTCCACAATGCTTCCAATTTGCAGGGCACTAGAAAGATTGAGGCACTTTCTCTTGGCAAATGTGGTAAGGGAAGAAGATACACAGCTGAACAATTTAAAGAAATGACCAACTTGAGGTTCCTTCTAGCGGATGGAGCGAATTTCACCGGAGATTTCCAAAGCTTACTTCCTAAATTAAGATGGCTTCAATGGTTGGGATGTCCCTCGAATTTTATTGCGGCAAACTTTCGTCCGAAGAAATTAGTTGTACTCGATCTATCACGCAGTGCGATTTCGGAGGACTGGGGAGGATGGGTTCCACTCAAGGTAAGATGTAAATAAGGCATTGAAGTATTTTCAATATAACATTTTTTCCTTGTACATATAACATTTGAAAATTGATTTTCATGATTAAACTAGCCCGGTTCTCTTTAATTTCATACTTTTGAAGCAAAACATGGCGTCCAATGACTGCATCTCTCTCCCATTTGAATTTGTCATCTGCTTTTTGATAATAAAAGTTGCTTTTGTCAAATCAATAAATATTTCCTTTGAAATGTTATACAAAAATAAACGCAGTCAGCACTTGTACATCCCCAACATTCTTTTGCAATTGATATGCTTAAAAAACATTTATCTATTGGAGTGGTCAAACACTACTAAAAGAGACTGAAAATTAAATAAGACAATCACGAAGGCGTCGAGGAGCATGGGTATTTTTTGAGGAATTTTAAAAAGTCAAAACATAAGGAGTAGTGGAAAATCAGAGGCTGCGACAGTCCAATTAGACTAAGATATCCATTCTTTCTTCCAGATGGCAACCGAGCTCAAAGTTCTCAACCTCAGGAATTGTCTATCATTGAAAAGAACTCCCGACTTGTCTGCTTTCAAAAGCTTGGAGATTTTGATTCTTGCATGTTGTAGGAATCTGGAAGAGATTCATCCTTCTATTGGGGACATCAAGACCCTCATTTCCTTGGATGTCTCTAGTTGTGAAAGACTCAAGGAGCTACCGGCAAGAATAGGTAGAATGGTAGAATTGAGGGAGCTTCGCATAAATGACACTGATATACAAGAGATTCCTATTTCGAAAGGTTGTTTGATGAAGCTGGAGACTTTGTGTGTCTTGAATTGTCAACGACTCTCTCAACTTCCTGAACTCATGGGCTCCTTTGTTTCGTTAACTCTATTGGACTTATCTTGGTCAGCAATTGAAGGATTACCTGAATCCATTAGTTCCATGAAGGAGCTCAAGATCCTGAATGCCCATCAATGTAGACTGTTAGCTTGCATACCTAGCTCCATAGGTGATCTAGCATCTCTGCAAAGCTTGTTCTTATGTCGCTGCTCCTCATTGACAGAAATCCCCGACTCGATTAGAAAATTGGCATCATTGACCGAGTTGGACTTAGGATACACATCGATTACGAAATTACCTGAAGGCATTGAGAATATGCCAAATTTGAGGATCTTGGAAATTAGTGGAACTAACATAACGGAATTGCCTAATGCCATTGGGAAGTTGGCAACACTCCAAAAGTTGGGAGTTGAAAAATGCAAAAAACTAGAACTACTACCTAGCAATATGTGCGAATTAGTTTCGCTAAAGGAGCTTTCTTTAGACAAGTCAAGCATTTCGGGCTTGCCAGAAGGCATTTCTAAGCTCTCTTCTCTCCAAGTGCTTGGCGTTGGATATTGTGTAAAGCTCCGAGAACTACCGAAATTGCCCTCCGGCTTAACAGCTCTAAGGATCACTTGCCAGAGGCCGCTGTTGCCCCATCTTTCCCAGCTAACCCATCTCAAGACACTCACTCTTTCTAATTGCCCTTGGCTTGAATGTGTCCCAGAGCTTCCCATTGGACTATCGGAGCTTACTATTGTAGATTTCGGAAAATTGAAAGCGTTCACGAATTTGTCAAACTTGAAGCACTTATCATATTTGTGTCTCTACCGGTGCTTTGATTTCACAGAAGTCACCGGCATGGAAGGTTCACATTGCTTATCCAACTTACCTACAAGGCAATGCCCTAAGATATCTAGGGTCGATGGGATTGAAGATTCTTCGAAGTTAATGAGCCCAAATGCATCTCAGCTTGATGAGTTGCTAGATCATTCCAATTTGAAGATTCTGCAAGGAACAAACCCCGCAATAAGTTGTGTGAATTCGGTTGAAATCCAAGGCCTTGGTAGATCAAAATCCTCACAAGTGTCGGACATCTTTAAGTGTACGTCTGTCGAACGATCGCTCGACTTTTCAAGTTTTAAATATCTAAGAACCCTCCGTGTTTGGAATTGCCAGATTGTAACTGAAATTCAAGGCCTCGATGGATCAGAATCCTTGATAGATTTGAATATTATAAATTGCCGTTCCCTTAAATCAGTGGACCTTTCGAATTTAAAGAATCTGCGGCATTTTTATTCTGGGAGTTGCAAAAATTTAGTTGAAATTCGAGGGCTTGAGGGATTAGGACCCTTGCGAGTTTTTCGTATTTCTGGAAGCCCGTCTCTTAGACAATCACCGGACCTGTTGCGTTTAACTTCATTGGCGACGGAGTTGTGATGGTGATGATGGGGGGATCCGCTGAAGTGGAGGCCAGGAGGGAGGTCGGAGGGAGGTCGTCTGGGCCAGCGGCGGAGTATCACAGACAGAAGGTGTTTCGGATCTCCTCCCATTTTCTCTTCCCATTTCCTCATTTATTCATTCTTTTCTTTCTCTTTTCTCTTTTTTATTCCGCTGCCTGAAATTTTTTTATTTACCTTTTTTATTTCCTCTCTCATCATCAGTTGCGTTCAGAGAAGGAGAGAGAGAGAGAGAACGGAAGAAGAGCAGAAGTTTTCGCAAGGGAGGGAGGGGGTTCACCGAGTCCTCTCTCATATGTAAAAGAGCGATCGTGCTCGCAGACTTGTTGCCGATTCCTCGAGCTCGCCTTCCGATATCTAGGAGCGGATCGAGATGGTTAGTTCTTTTTCTTTTGATTGAATTGTCCTTTGGCAATTGTCCAATTTAGATGCTTGATTCGCCTGGTTACTTCTTCATCTTTTTCCTTTAAAGAAGGAAGGTTGGGGTTGATGATGTTCCCGTGGATGTCTAATGGTTGCGCCTGCGTATGTACACAAAGAAAATATGTAAAAAAGCAAAGAGATAGCCCTGGCGATATCTTTTCTGGCAGGGCACTTGATTTTGCACTTACTTATGAAGTGAAAATTGATTGATATTGGGCGAGTCTTCATCACCTCAGTAGTACTAGTAACCGAGTTTCCACCATAACCATTTGGCGGTGGAGGAGACAGCAAACTCAATAGGTAAAAGTTGTCGAAAGGTTACCTGGTGAAGAATATACCTTTAAAATTGAAGTAAAACATGTATGATGAACAAAGAGAAAAGGCACAATTTTTAAGTTAAGTAGTTTTATTTTTGGTTTCATCGTCTTTTTCGGGGTTTAGTGAAGTCAGTAGTATAGGGATGGATTCTCTTTGTTTTAGATGGATAGGTACTTCCTTGGTGCCTTGCTTAATATACCTTTTATGTAACAAAGAAACCGGGGAGAAAAGAAATTGAGATTGGGTGCCAGAGGAGTAATTCATAATAATACTAATTCAGGGATTGGTGTTTGTCCACCCACAGACAAACTAATATAGAATCGATTAAAGATGAACTATGAGTATGGGTTGCACCTCTCCATTGCAATAAGGGTTTGCTGAATTTTGTTGTTTTTTACAGGTACGAAGGAAGATTGGTTAAAACTGTTGCCATAAAAGTTACGAGCGAGTTAAGAAGAACTTCTCAACTAAGGGTCTGCATAGCAACGTTTCTGTTCCCAGAAACAATTTTTGATCAGAAATAGTTTTTTCTATTTCTATTTCTTGGAACAGTTTCTGACCAAAAAATAGCGTTTAGTAACTATACAAAATTTCTATTCCTGAAATAGAAAAAGAATAGAAACGCGTTTAGGGTGCGAATGATCCATTTCTATTCCATGGACGAGTTTCTCCCTTCTGGGCTACCGGCGGAGGACGGCAGGTGGCGGTGGGGGGCGGAGGACGGTGGTCGGCGGCGGCAAAGGATGGCGGCCGGCGGTGGGGGGCAGTGGAGCACGGCGGTCAGCGGTGGAGCACGGTGGCATCGGGCGGTGGTGACGGCAGCGGGGGGCGGCGGCGGGAGGTGGCTGGCGGCGGAGGGTGGCCATTGTCGGTCGATGGAGCACGGCGATCGGTAGCGTAGGATGGCGGCCGATGGTGGGTGACCACCGGCGTCGGATGGCCAGAGGCGGGAGGTGGCCGGCGGCCGAGGGCAGCCAGCGCCGAGTGGTGGCCGGCGTCGAGCGGTGGAGCACAATGGCCAACGGTGGAGGATGGCGGCCGGTGGTGGGTGGCCAGCGGCGGCCAAGGACGGCAACCGGTGGTGGGTGATCACCGGCGTCGGGTGGTTGGCGGGGGGAGGCGGCCAGCGCCAGGTGGCGGCTGGCGTCGGGCGATGGAGCACGACGGCCAGCGATGGAGGACAACGGTCGATGGCAGGTGGCGACAAGCGTTGAGCGGTGGAGAACGCCGGTCGACAACAAGAGGCGGACAGCGGGCGGGAGGTGGCCGGCGAATGTTGGCTGGCGGCAGGCGGCGGCGGCGGCGGCGGCGGCGGCGGAAGGCGGGCGGTAGGTGGCGGTGAAGGACGGTGAGAGGCGGCGGTGGGCGGGTTGCGGCCGATGGATTATTTCTTATTTTTAGAGAATTCTAGAAAAAAAAACGTTTCTTCTTTCTTGTTCCAGAAACAAGAAGCAGATTTTTTTTGCTTCTTGTTTCTGTTCCAAATCTATTTCTGGAACACTTTTTTGGAACAGAAACAAAAAAATAGATTTTTTTTACTAAACGAATTTCTGTTCTTTTTCTATTCCGGGGAACAAAAGAACAAAAAAATAAAGAAACAGAAACGTTACTAAACAGGCCCTAATTGTTCCCGAACAGTTTGTTGGAATTGATGATGGGGTGGAACAGATTATGAGCTTGATAGATCATAAATTTAATGATACAGGGATTATTAGAATTTATGGAATGGGCGGCATTGGTAAGGTAACTCTTGTAAGGGTCTTGTACAACAATCTCTCTAGTCATTTTGAACATCTTAGCTTTGTGACAAATGTTCGAGAAACATCGGCAAAAGGACACTATAAGTGCCATAACTTGTGTATGGCGCTCACTTTAATACCAAGTTTTCGCCGGCTCACTTAAATGCCAAATCGGAGGAAAAACGATCACTTAAGTGCCAAAAGTTTTTTTTGGATCATTTCAGTGCTAAAATTTTTTAAAAACGATCATTTAAGTGCTAAAATTTTTGAAAAACGATCACTTAAGTACTAAATTTTTTGAAAAACGATCACTTAAGTGCCAATCTCCGGCGAGTCACGTCAGCTTCAGAAATTAATAAAAAAAAAATACCACGTTAGATTTCCGGCGAAAAATTGTGTATGGTACCGGAGTTGGCACTTAAGTTATCGTTTTTAAAAAATTTTGGCACTAAAGTGACCAAAAAAAACTTATGGCACTAAAGTGAACGTCGTACACAAGTTATGGCACTTGTAGTATTCTTTTGCCAAGAAACATCTATACACAAGGGTATTGAATACCTACAAAAGCAGCTCATTAACAATATACTGAAAAGTCCATATAATGTGTCTAATTTGATGTCATTAAATCTCGATTTACAAGTAAAAAAGTACTCATTCTTCTTGATGATATGGATGACAATAATCATTTGAATTCTTTGGCCAGAGATAGTAGTTGGTTTAAAGCTGGAAGTATAGTCATCATAATAACTAGAAACAAGACTATTCTTGACAAGGCTAGGGCAAGCCCCATGTATCAACTCAATGAGTTGCCTTTGGATCAATCGTTGATTTTATTTAGTAGACATGCATTTAGAAAGGATTCTCTTTCAAGTGGTTATGAGGATATCTCTCGTGATGTCATCACTACTACTGGGGGGTTCCCTTAGCTCTAGAAGTTAATGTTCATTATTACATGAAAAGACAATAGAAGTAGGGAAGAAAACATTAGACAAATTACAGAAAGTTCCCCATAAGAGAGTGCAAGAGATGTTGACAATAAGCTACCAAACATTAGATTATGGGGAGAAACAGATATTTTGGGATATTGCATGTTTTTTCATTGGAGAATTTCGACAAAGTCCGACTTATATGTAGGATGCTTGTGGCTTTTTCCCCAGAGAAGGGATTGAAGTATTGAGTCGTATGTCCCTAATTAAAATTGACGAAGACGGCAAGCTAATAATGCATGATCAACTCAGAGATCTTGAAAGAGAAATTGTTCGTCTAGAAAATCCAAATGAGCCTGAAGAGCGTAGCAGATTGTGGATCTATGAGGAAGCCCTAGATGTGCTTGACAACAATAAGGTAAGAGTTTCCTCTACTTGTCATAGTTAGTGAATCTGGGTCCATCTTCCCTTTCTTGTTTGAGATAAAAATAATTGTCAGGCTTGAGTTCCCAAAACTTGTTGCTTTACTAGCAAAAGAGCTCTTTTGATTAATTGATTTATTTGCTTGATTCTAGAACATAATTGGAGAGCAACTTCTTGGTTATAGATGATTGATATATATATATCTTTACCTGGTAGCATTGTGGTGAGGATACTTCGCTTTTGGTAACTTCAATGTAACAACAAACCTACAAAAGCATAATGTTAGACAAAGTACTTCTAGAGAAAACCTGACATTTATAAATTGTTGCGGCTATGCTTTTCCCACATATTTGTTTGATGCAAGTGTTTGATGTTTGGATTTGTCTTTTGGTTTCTTGTGAGGTCTTTTTTTTATCTTTTACTAAGTATTGACCGCTTATGAGTTGTTTGGTATGATAAATGAGACCTCCATTCATTTGTGACGAGTTAGCTATCTTGGTTCCTATATTATTAAAGTTGGGTTAAGCGTATCCCTTAAGTATTATTGATTGTGCAATCTAGTCCCCCATCTATTTTTGTTTTTACTCAATATAGTCCTCTAACTTTCACTTTTTTGTGCATTCAAGTCTTTGTGGTCAATTGTTAGTTGACACCATCAATTTGTTGATGTGGCATTTGTATTTATTTATGATATATGAGTAACCATGTAATATAACCCTTTAAACATGTATTATTTTCATTGTCTGGACTTTTCATAATAGGGGATAGTCTCTTTCTATGAATCTGCTAATACATTTTCTTTTTGTGACAATGTATGATTATTTATTAATTTCCGATAATATGTATTTGTTAAATATAGGCTATCATGTTATAATAATTATTTATCTATTGTTCAACTCTTAGTGAGCATCTCATTTAGCAAAGATTTAGTTAACATTTATATCATCTTATTTTTGTGAAATGAAAATTAGTTTTGGATAAATGTGACACGGGTCTACCAAGTTAAGATTTTTTGTGACATGAAAATTAGTGTTAGGTAAATGTGAAACAAGTCTGCCAATTTGGGACTTTTGCTATTATTAACCAAAGTAAATATGGTTTTGAATTTTGTGTGATGATATATTTTCATTATTAGGATGAAAGTTAAAAGGTAATCCACTAAAAGCAATTATAACATATGGATGATTTGTACAAGCGTCAAACAAGCATGTGCAAATGTCACGAGTATAGTTAAGAAAAAAAATATATAAACATTGGGATGCAAAACATAATGAAATAACAAGACTATTGAAAAAACGCTACCGATGCTTTTCAGTTAGCAAATTTTTGCACAAAGGAAAATGTAATCAACCAAATAGAACTTTGCTTAGAAGTGAAAAAAAAAGGTATCTATGAAGTTGCTGACAAAAATACAATAAATATACGAGAAACATTTAATGTAAAAACAAGTAGGGACTCATCTTAAAAATAAAAGTTTGAAGGAAAAGTTGAAACCACCAAAGCAATCTGTATTATTGATTCTCATGATTTGCATTCAATGTGCAATTCATCACCTAACACAAAAAACGAATTTGAGTTCCTAAAATATTAGGTTACAACAAAAGAAAAATGTAAAAGACTAGAATTCCTTAATTATGCAATTTTAGCAATCTTCATGTCCAATCTGTTTGTACGGAAGATCTCATTAATATATGGGAAAATTGATCAAAATTTAGATGACTAGTACTACACTGTAACAAAATCAACATGACAATGAAAAGATAGCATCAAATATCTATAGTAATAAAAAGAAAAGTAGGAATCATATATAGAACATTCGATATTATCAATTTTCCTGCCACATACAATGCAAAACCCTCAATGAAGAAACACATGATAAGAAAAGAATGTAAAACACATGTGTACCTTTTGCTATGACATTCTTGTTTTCATTTTGATATTTAGAATTGCAAACGAAGTATACCAGAAAGAGTGGGGGGATTCTACAATTGGGGTTCTTTAATTTTTTTTTTTTGGTAAGGAGGGATTCTTTAATTTTGACTTTTTTTTAGACATGTTTTGATGGAAAGTTTTGTAATGTCCTAAATTCGATCCACTTTCGTGATCAATAAAATGGATATGTATTTCTCATTTCGTTTTAGTAAGTCTCGTCCGGAACTGATCATTCTCGAGATACTGACCAATAGGGAATGGCTAACTAGGAAAATGGTACGTGGACCTAAGAACTCGATCGTGAATTGAGGCCCGATCCCGAGAAACGACGAGGAAATATTTTGTGTCAATGTGGGCCGGTCCAAGGAGAGTGACGGATTTGGTTTGGCCAACGACGTACGATCGAATCGCGGGTGATTTCGCACGACCGAGAGTACGCGTGGCGAACAATCCAGAACCTATTTCAAACGATCGCAACCCTCGGAACCAGCGATAAATCCTCGCATTCTCTTGGAAGTCGAGACCGTCACGACTCGAGTAACTCTAGGTCGATACGCGTAACCCCTAAACAGCCGCCCGTTAGTGAAAGACGCTAAAATCGCATTTGAGCGAAATTGATCGTGGAATTTAGTCCGGATTTGAGCGTCGAATTTCACGGACGTACGCGACTATTTTCCAAGGATGACGTCGTATTAGTGTGGCCAATTATATTTGGGATCAGTACGGTCGAAAAATGAAATTTTGACCCGGGACCGGAAAATTACCGATTTGCCCTTGGACCCCTAAGCTTCAATTCCGAATTTTGAAGGATTAAATGGTCTAACCAGCCCCCAATAATGATGAAAATCGTAGGACTAAATTGCCCTTAGATATTTTAGTCTTGTTCAATCCTAACCCTTAATTTGAGGGCAAGATGAGCATTCCTAGTGGGGTTGTTCAACCACCCCCACTCACCATTTTTGCTCAAAAACCTGTCTTGCAATCTCTCTCTTCTCTCATTCTCACTTCAGCCGGCCACTTCCCCCTCTCATCCTCTCCATTTTCTTTCCTTCTCCTCCTCCTTGCCGTGTGAGCCACGCCCGAACACCACCGCTCGCCGCCTGCCTTGCACAGTCGTGCGCCGCCGAGGAGCCGCCGCTCGTCGTCGTCGATTCGGCGTGGTGCCGCCGCTGTTCAGCCGCCCTCACCACCTTGTTCAGCCTCATTGGAGCTTAAGGGACCTAGTGAGTACAACCGTAACCCTTATTTATGATTATGTGCACTTTAGACAAGTTTTATGGGTAATTAGGGTATTTTAGGGGTTGATTAAGTGGCCATTGATTAGGGCTGACCTTGTGGCTATTTTGGTAGTTTAGTGTGATGATTTAAATGTGATTTGGTGGCCTAGAATGGACTGGTTGTTGGCCGATCATTGAGGATTAGGTTTGGACAATTATGTGGATTAAAATGGGTGTAATGTGTGGACTGAGTATTGGCTGATTTGGTGGTGATTTTAATGGTCTAATGTGATGATTTGAAGGTGGATTAGTGGCCTAAAGGGGACTGTTTAAGGGCTAATCATGACGGGATTAATCGGACCTCGTTCGGCTAACATGTGGTTTGTTTGTGAATTGCCAAGTGTGCATTGATTTGCCTATGTGGTGGCTGAATTGTGCATGATTTGGAAGTGATTATGTGATGCCATGTTGTGCGCTTGATGTGACCGAGAATCGAGATGCTTGGCGGGCCATGAGTGTGCGTAATTATATTGATTCAATCGCATGAATTCGGGTGCCAATTATGTATTGTGGCTGTGTCGAATTAATTGGTTCATTGAGTATGTTGTGGCATTAATTGAGTATGTGGCCAAGTTGAATTGAATGCTCATTGTGGAAATTTGGATGCCCAAGTGTGATTGTTATGGCCATGAATTATGCATATCAAGCATTGGCATAACATGTGCATTATGTGAGTGTGCACGATTGGCATGAGCATGTGATCACCTAAATTGCCCTGATGCATTTTACGCGGGGTTCAGATAATAATTGGTGATTGTGTACGTGTGATCACATAAAGCCCTAATGCGTTTTACACAGGATATTGGACCCGTCATGAAGCGTTTTACGCAGGACGATGCCCGGACTACCGAAAGATGGCCTACCTAATGCGTTTTACGCGGGTTGTGTCATGAGCCTGATGCGTTTTACTTAGGCCAAAGATCAATCTCAAAGTGATAGATCTTATGCGTTTTACACAGGTCGGACCTAATACGTTTTACGCCAATCGGTGTATAAATGGAAAATCGGCAAGTGTGCAAGTGTGCAAAAGTGCATCGATGAGACATGAGAATGAGTATGAGCATGAGCATGTGCATGACATGCGTCGTGGCTAAGTGATATGTGTGGATGTGCCGTGGTTGGATTATGTGCCATTATTGCGATTATTATGTGCCTAACCTGCAGGGTTAATTATGTTTTTGATTTGGGCCCGAGGGCCTAAGTCATTTGTGTTTTGGACTATGTGTTTGTTCAGTACTTGTCCGGAGGTGCATGTTAGCCTAATTTAGGTTTAAGGGGCCTACTCGCTGAGATTTATTCTCATTGTTGTTTAAACTCCACTTTTCAGACCCCCGACCCTAAAGATGGTAGATGTGCCGCTTCGTTTTGGGATCCCGTATCGCATAGAGCGATCGGTGACAGAACACCTCGTAGGGAACGGGAAGTCTTATGTTAGGTATTACACTATAGTTTGGGTCGACGAGGGCGGGCCACATTTCCGGGCCCATCCTTATCTAGTTTTATGTTTTCGGGATCCATTCGGCACCCATGGACCCCTTCGGACCTTTGATGTCCCGTTCAATGTGTTAGGCCAGTCGGATCTGCAGGCCGCCGATGGACAGATCGTGAGCCTCGCTGCTACACCCGAGGAGGATTCCGGCAGCTAGCCAGTCATCATCGCGATGGATACCGAGTCCGAGGGAGAGGAGCCGATGGACTGGGAGTCTGACGTCGAGCCAGAGCCGAAGCCTATAGAGCAAGAGCTTGAGCGAGAGGATGATTCCGGGGTAGAGTTAGTAGAGGCCGAGTCCGAGCCGGATTCGATGGATTTTGAGTCCGAGTCGTCTGACGATTCGTCTAAGTCCTCAGGATCCGATCCGAACTAGTTGTCCTAAGTTTAGCCTTGACCATAGTTAGGTAGGACCGACACTTTTTTATAAGTGCCCTTTTTAGGTTTAGTACTCTGACCGTCCAAGCCACCTACATCTTTTTGAAGTTAGTGGTCGTTGACCCATTTTTTGTTAGTATATATTTTGTTATGATGGATATTGTAAATCTCTGTTATTAGTGCAAGTTGTATTTGTTGCTATCCTTGGTCATGATTGTTTTATTATATTCGTGTGTATTGTTGCTTCCGCATGTGCACTGTTCTCTGTTTTGGGTTTTGGGTCGGCTATGCATCTTGGGACGTCGCACTAGATTTGACCTCGGTAGGATTGTCGCGTGCCGTAGGGTTCGGGGCGTGACAAGTTTCATGGATGTATTTGGATTGTTGGAGTCATATTGGTTCACATATACAGGATAGGAGTAAATGTAGTGTTATTTCACATATAAATGGCATGAATTTTGATAGATATATTTGAATTAGTGTGCGCATGAAGAGAGGCCTTCTATTGTAGTTGCAAATGGATGCAAATTTTGGGAATTCGGAAGGTGCAAAATGCGAAGGGCATAATTGGAAGAGGAAAATTTCAGGAACAACCGCTTGAGCTTCTCATCTTTACATAGATTAGATAAATAGTACACAACCACCACATGCCATTTCACATAATTTAAAGGGAGAAGCCTACACCATGATAGTATGATAGCAAATTGAAATCAATGCATTTTATTTATCATCAGTTGATGTCATCTCATCATTTAAAACTTATGGTCCACAATGTTTCCAAGTTGTAGGGCACTAGAAAGATTGAGGCACTTTCTCTTGGCAAATGTGGTGAGGGAAGAAGATACACAGCTGAAAAATTTAAAGAAATGACCAACTTGAGGTTCTTTCTAGCGGATCGTGTGAATTTCACCGAAGATTTCCGAAGCTTACTTCCTAAATTAAGATGGCTTCAGTGGGCGGGTTGGCCCTTGGATTTTACTGCAGTCAACTTCATCCAAAGAAATTAGTTGTGCTCGATCTGTCAAACAGTGATATTCAGAGGACTGGGGAGGATGGGTTCCACTCAAGGTAAGATGTAAAGAAGGCATTGAAGTATTTTTTTTAATATAACATTTTTTTCTTGTACATTTAACGATTGAAAATTGATTTTAATAATTAAACTAGCCATTTCTCTTTAATTTCATAGTATTGAAGGAAAACATAGCGCCCGATGAATGCATCGCACTTATACATCCCCAACATTCTTTTGCAATTGATATGCTTGAAAAACATTTATCTATTGGCGTGGCCAAACCCTACTCAAAGAGACTATTAAAACTAGATAAGACAACTGTGAAAGAGTAAGGGAGCATAGGCAATTTTTGAGGAATTCTAAAAAGTCAAAAACATAAGGAGTAGTAAAAAATCACAGGCTGCCAGAGTCCATTCACACTAAGGTATCCTTCTTTCTTCCAGATGGCTACCGAGCTTAAAATTCTCAACCTTGGGCATTGTCAGTCTTTGAGAAGAACTCCCGAGTTGTCCGCTTTCGAAAGCTTGGAGATTTTGATTCTTGCATATTGTGGAACTCTAGAATAGATCAATCCTTCTCTTGGGGACATCAAGACCCCCGTTTCCTTGGATGTCTTTTATTGTAAAATACTTAAGAAGCTACCGGCAGAAATAGGTAGAATGGTAGAATTGAGGGAGCTTCGCATAAATGACACTGATATACAAGAGATTCCTATTTCGAGGGGTTGTTTGATGAAGCTGGAGACTGTAAGTGTCAGATGTTGTAAAAGACTTTCTCAACTTCCTAAATATATGGGCTCCCTTGTCTCGTTACCTCTATTGGACTTATCTTGTTCAGCAATTGAAGAATTACCTGAATCCATTGATTTTATGAAGGCGCTCAAGACATTGAATGCCCATGAATGTGGACTGTTAGCCCGCATACCCAACTCCATAGACGATCTGGCATTCTTGCAAAGCTTGTCCTTACATAACAGCTCTTCATTGATAGAGATTCCCAACTTGATTGGAAAATTGGCATCATTGACTAAGCTGGACTTATCATACACATCGATTACGAAATTACCTGAAAGCATTGGGAATATGCCAAATTTGAGGATCTTGGACATCCATGGAATAAAGGAATTGCCTAATGCCATTGGGAAGTTGGCAAAACTCCAAAGGTTAGGAGTTGAAGAATGCAAAAATCTAGAACAACTACCTAGTAATATATGTGAATTGGTTTCCCTAGAGGAGCTTTGTTTAGGACATTCAGGCATTTTGGGCTTGCCGGAAAGCATTTCTAAGCTCTCTTCTCTCCAAGTGCTCAAGGTTGGAAATTGTGAAAAGCTCCGAGAATTACCGAAACTACCCTTTGGCTTAACAGCTCTAAATATCAACTGCCAGAGGCCGCCGTTGCCCCATCTTTCGTAGCTAACTTGTCTCAAGAAACTCGCTCTTTCTAATTGTCACGTCCCGAACCCCATCGAGCACGCGACACACTTCTTTGATCGAATAATGCGATGTCCCACAAAATCGCCGACCCAATTTCACTTATCAGAGATTTATATCAATCAGAAAAAGCCACAAATACCTGGGCAATAATATACTAGGGGTAAAAAGGGAGTATCGGCATCCATTACTGATCCAAACTTATACAATATTCACATATACCACTCATAATATACAAGCACACCAAATATCTAAATTATGCACTACCGACGTCGAAAAGATCAGCAGCTTGGTATACCCCATCTCCAAAAATGGTACTCTTCAAAAAGCTTATACTCAGCCCCTACACTAGCCCCTACGCCCTCGAGACGGCGTCCACTCCGAATTCGACTCCTCGACACCTGAATCTAAATCCCCCTGAATTGTCTGCTCCTCTGAGGACTCCGGCTCGGCCTCGATCTCAATCGGGTTATTTATATCACCCGACTCCGCTGGAACCTCAACCCCCTTCTCTTCAACTAGCTCCTTATCCGACTCGTTCTCTGGCACAAACTCGGGATCGTACTCTGGCTCATACTCGGGTACGTCCTCTGGTTCTTATTCGGGCTCATCTTCAGGCTCTACTTCTGGGGCCTCTTCAGGTTCTGCTTCAGGGTCTTCTTCTTCCTCGGGTATCACCTCGAGATTCACATCCATTGGATCATACCCTGCTTGGGATTCTTCCGACTCTGGATCATGCTCGGCCCCTGAGGGCTCAGGTGCTGCGGGCGCAGGCTGAAGTCCGGACTGCGCTAGACTAGTCTCCAAACTAGTCATCTCGCCGTCGGGAGGGGGTATGGCTGAAGGATCCCAATCCCCAACTCCATCAAAGGGAACATCAAAGCCCCGGACAAGGCCAAATTCATCTATCCCGTCTCTGAACATCCAGGCGGTATATATGTGGGCCTGCCAGAGGGGTAGTCCTATATCTACCCAAACTACTATAGTATATTTCACCCAGGTCATGTTGTTATCTATAGGGTATTCTACAACATCGTGATCGGTGTGTATAGGAATCCCAAAACGCTATGGCGGCGATGGCGGAAGATTCATGGCTTAGGTCGGGGTTCTGAAATTTTTTATTGAAACAACCATGAGATCATATCTCAATAAATACATACCCTAAACCCTCACCTAGATTATCACGTACCTCCAAACAATCACAAACACAACTACACTCAGTCATCACATAGTAGGCAGACAATTTATACTTACCTGGGCCTTTTCTGCGTGCAGCCTGCACGTTAGCCATAATAGTACAATTTCCAATCACATGCACATTCTAATTACATTTCACGCATTCGCTCCTGCCTCATCACGTTCTTTTCACCCAACTTGTCAGTGACCCGCGTAATGGTACCGTCTCAGGTTTACTGCGACTATCTCATATTTTCCACTCAACTCGCCAGTGACCCGCGTAATAGTACCGCATCAGGTTCACTGTAACTAACTCATAATAACAACACTTCGTGACCCGCGTAATGGTACCGCCTCAGGCTGTGTACCTTGCCCACGTAATGATACCGCCTCAGGCTCAACATCCACCACCTACGATACAACCCGTGTGATGGTACTGCCTCAGGTTGGCCGTCTTTTGGTAATACCGGGCATCATCCCGCATAATGGTACCGCCTCAAGATGGATTAATTTCCTGCGTAATGATACCCCTCAGGACGGATTAATTTCCCGCATAATGGTACCGCCTTAGGGATTTTCGTAACCACACATACCACCCCACACACAATTTCTCACTCGTTCACTTGCTCGACACCAACATGTCAATATATTAGCCAATCGCATTGGCCCTTGCACGCACTAAATCACGCACATTTCTCATGCTCAATCAATACTCCATCATGGCCAATTACCAATCAATTAAATTCAGCCCATGCGTGCATAATACGGCCCACGTTTCAATCAATCAAGTCACGATCCAACGAACATACAAGGCCACTATCGGACCCACAAACACAGCCACAATCATGGCACAAAATTCAATATTTCCAAGCCAATTTCTAGCCCTAATTACCATCACAATTTAGCCACGACATGGCTCGCCAACCCGACACCATTTAGACCTCAAATCAAGTCGTATGCTCATCAATACAAACCACAATTTCTAGCACCTAATTCCACATCAAATCAGTCCCGATTAACACAAATTTACCCATAATTCAGCCAATTCAAGTCCCCAAATCAGTCCACCAATATAACCCCTGAACCATCACTAATTAACCCGATTTAGCCCCTAATCGCGTCTATCGATACCCGACATCCTAAATAGGATTTAGGGAGCGACTTACACAAACTCTAGACTAGCTCGGCTAGAGTGGAATGGGGCGGCAGGCCAGTGGCCTCACGGCGGCGGGCGGCTCGACGGCGGGCGGCTCGACGGCGACGTACGGCAAGCGACAGTGGCTGGTGGCCTACTGGCTTTCCACGGATGAACAGGACCGCAAGGGGGCTAGTGGGGGTGCTCGGTGAGGATAAAACGGGAGAGAAAGAGGGTTGGTGAGGCGAGCGGCTGGGCTAGGCGGGTGGCGGCTCCGGCGAGTGGCTGCTCTGGCTAGGCAGGTGGACAACGGCGGCGACCAGCCTTGGCGGACGACGACAGTCACGGTGGGGAGAGGGGGGTGGCTCAATTGGGTGGGGAGAGAGAGAGAGAGAGAGAGAGAGTGAAGAGAGAGAGAGAGAGAAATTTGGCTTTAAATAATCCAAGGTCAATTATTGGTGTGCCAATTGACCATCATGCCCTCCTCTCTAAAAACCAATCAACGGTCAAGATTTGATCTTATCCTAAGATCGACGGTCCGGATCGAATCTTTTCGAAAATATCCAAGGACAATTTGAGGATTTCCAAAAAGTCCAAGGGCAAAATTGTCCAAAAATTTCTATTTCTAAGGCTATGGCGAAATGACCAAAATGCCCTTCCCCAAATACGCTTGGCCTTAACAAACTTCCAAGGGTAAAACGGTCATTTTCCATTTCTCGCCTAAATTAAATTTTTCTAAAGGATTCGGAGAAATCCGAGGCTACCTGAGCAAATGACAACATCGTCCAAATGATCTGTCGTGACTTTCTAAATTTCCAATGCCCAACTTGATCTCTAATTAATAACTAAGTTCTAAATAACGTAACTTGTGCATATCTCATACTAACGGGTGGCTTTTGGGGAAATTCACACTATTGACCCATGGCCAATACTAAATCAAGCCACGTTCAAGTTCACTCGGGTTGTAACGACCTCGGTTGTCACTTAAATTTCAAGGATCGATCGCTAGTTCCAACGGGCACGATCGTTTGGTACAGATTTGGGTCATTCGTCAATTCATTTCGTGGTCAAGTGGAATCACCCGCGATCCACTAATATGATAGCGGCGAATTGACCCCTAATTATCGTTAGATCGGCCTTCATTGGCTCAAAATGTCACATCGATAATTTTCATGGTCGAAAGTTGGTTCACGATCGAGTTTCTTTAGTCGTGCGAATTTAAATCCCTAATTATCCTTTCTCTAATAGTTAGTATCCCAGGAATGATCAGTTCCGGACGAGATTTAACTATAAGTACGTTCATAAACCATTCATTTCATAAATCTCGAATGGGTCGGATTTCAGGATATCACACTAATTGCCGTTGGCTAGAACGTGTCCCAGAGCTTTCCATTGGACTATCGCAGCTTCCTATTGTAAGATGCGGAAAATCGAAAGTATTCACGAATTTGTAAAACTTGAAGCACTCATCAAATTTGAGTTTTTACGAGTGCTTTGTTCTCACAGAAGTCGTTGGCCTGGAAGGTTCACATTGCCTATCAAACTTACCAGCAGGGCAATGCCCTAAGATATCTAGGGTTAATGGGATTGAAGATTCTTCGAAGTTGATGAGCCGAGAGGCATCTCAACTTGATGGATTGCTAAATCTTCCCGATTCGAAGATTCTGCAGGGAACAGACGCCGCAGCAAGTTGCGGGAATTCAGTTGAAGGCCAAGACCTTGGTGGATCAAAATCCTCACCAGTGTCGGACGTCTTTAAGTGCACATCCGCCGGACGATTGCTAGACTTTTCAAGTTTTAAATATCTGAGAAGTCTTTTTGTTTTTCATTGCAAGAATGTAACTGAAATTCAAGGCCTTGATGAATCAGAATCCTTGATATATTTGCATATTACTAGGTGCTCTTCCCTTAGATCAGCGGACCTTTCGAACTTAAAGAATCTGCAGTCTTTTCTTTCTGAGGAATGCGAAAATTTGGTTGAAATTCGAGGGCTTGAGGGATTAGGACCACCCTTGCGAGTTTTCAGTATTTCTGGAAGCCCGTCTCTTAGACAATCACCGGAGCTGTTGCGTTTAAGTCGTTCGCGACGGAGGTGATGGGGAGATCCGCTGAAGTGGAGGGAGGTCGGAGGTCGTCTGGGCCAGTAGGGGGGAGGATCACAGAGACAGAAGGTGTTTCGGATCTCCTCCCATTTTCTCTTCCCATTTCCTCGTTCATATTCTCCTGATCTTTTTTTACTTACCCTTGTATTTTCCCTCTCATTATCAGTTGCGTTCAGAGAAGGAGAGAGAGAGAGAACGGAAGAAGAGCAGTAGTTTTCGCGACTGAGGGAGGGGTTCACCGAGTCCTCGCTTTCTCTCTCCATTTTTCCTTCCCCTTAGAGGGCTCCGAAGCAATCGTTTTTTTTCTTTTTTTGGTCGAAGGCTCCGAAGCAATCGTTGCTCGCAGACTTTTTGCCGATTCCTCGAGCTCGCCTTCCGATTTCCATAACTAGATTGAGATTGGTTAGTTCTTCTTCTTTTGATTGATGCTTGATTCGCCTGGTTACTTCTCCTCCTCCTCCTCCTCCTCCTCCTCCTCCTCCTCCTTCTTCCTGAATGATGGAAGGTTGGGGTTGATGTTCCCGTGGAAGTTTAATGGTGGCGCCTGCGTTGTGTATGTATACAAAGTAAAATATGCAAAGAAAGCAAAGGGATTAGCATTAGCCTGGCGGATATCCTTTCTGGCAGGGTGCTCGAATTTGCACTTACTTGTGAAGTGAAAATATATTGATATCGGGCGAGTCTTCAGCAAACTCGTTAGGTAGAAGTCGTCGAAAAAAGGCACTTTGTTTAAGTCACGGTAGATTTATTTTTTGTTTTATCGTCTTTTCAGGGTTTAGTAGTTGGGCCTCCTCTTTGATTTTATTCTGGTCAGTAGATTTGTTTTAGGATTAAAATTGTCTTGTATAGAGATGGATTCTCTTTGTTTTAGATGGAGAGGTATTTCCTCGGTGCCTTACGTTATTATACCTTTTGCATAAGACTAAATTCAGGGATTGATGTTCGTCTAATTAGGGCCGCCTTCGGGGATTGAACTATAAGGAGATTATAAATGAGAATGAGGTCTTGCCCTCATCCTGAATTAGATTGGATGGAAGATTTAATTGGTGGTTGTGGCAAGGCGGAAGATACTTTCTATACAGACTTGGGAGAATCCATAACCATAAGTCTTTCGCTGTAGTACGAATAAGCTTTTATTGCTGGAGTTGGAAGGGGGTTCTATCTTCATGAGAGCTTGGGTTGGGGTAAATGGAAGGTCTGCTGTGCCTCCACAAACAGCAGCACAGCCCAATGCCGACACCTTTGTACGGCAACCATCTTTTCTGGCTGGGGACGGAATTCTTTTGTACGTAATAGCATATAGCTCTGTACCTTGTCTATTTCTTTCATCCTCCTGTCTTCTTACTTACACTGTTATCATCTGGTTTTGCATTTGTTTTTTTCTCTTCTTAACTTTTGCCCCAGATGCTTCTCTAGTTAACTTTCTTTAAGAGGTACGATAGCTTCTTCACTGATGTGCTTCTGCTGTGGTGATGCTCGTGCTTTTGTCTTCTACTTTTGAGATTCATTCCCTCTTTTCAAAGATAACACACAGGTGTTAGTACAGAAAAAAGATCAAGAATCTATCACTTTAGACCTTAATTTTCTCTGTAGTCTTATGGTCATTGATTCAAAGTATCGTCTAATTTCAATCATTTAGTATCAATCTTAACAACCTTTACCTTAAGGGTTATATTTTATATTGCAGGGATTGCCTGCCATATGTGTACTGATTAGATCATCAACTGTCGTTTTGTGTAGCTGTGACATGCCATCTATGTTTAACTATCTAAAAAATGAATGTGCTTGGCATATCTACATGGGAATTGGCTCAAGGCAATCTGGTGGGATGCAAGATCTCAGGCCTGGTGCTTGTGCTCTAGAATCTAGTATGGTGGACTCCTCTAGATTCTAGCATTGTGGGATCCTCTTCAGTTTCTCACCTTGTGTTTCTGATTCTCTCCCATGATTGCCCCAAATTTTTACTTTTTGTTCTCCTGCTCATTATGAATCGCGTCATTTTTTTTATCATGTCTAGTTCAGGATACATTTCATGATATGTCCTTTATGGGGATTTTATAGTGCTTGTGCTGTTTGCAAGTTTTTAATTGGCTGGGATTCTCTTTATAGAGATACCTGTATTTGTATTGTGTCTTGCTATTGTCCCTTTTGGTTCCTTTTTTGACCATATTTTCATTCTAGAGTGACAAATTTTCCGTGCTGTTAATCAATAGTTCAAATCAAAGTTTTAATTGTGATCTAGACATTATCAAGCCATTCACTTGATTGGCTAGTGACCTACGTATAGCTGTTTTCTTATCACCAGGCTGTGACAGCAATGCTGCAGCAGGCTATGCAATATGTTGACCAGACACCTGATCTTGAGACCAAGATAGAGCTTATAAGACTCTTGACTATGTCGCCACTGGGAAGGTGAATATGTGAGATCAAACTCTGTTGCAGCTTATGTTCATCGGCTATCTGTTTTTGTTTCTTGGTTTCTGTAGCTAGTTTCGTAATGCAGATATTTGTAAAATTTGAGAGAGCACGGTCGATCAAGAAACTTGCAATAGAAAGGAAGAACAAGGTCTTATAGCAGAAGCTGCTGATTTGATGCAAGAAATCGGGGTAACTAGAAGTTTACTTCTGTTGTCACTGATCTTGTAATTGGTTTTTCCTTGTCCAACATTCCTATGATAGGTTTGAAATTCAGGTAGAAACTTTTGGAGCAACAGCAAAGACGGAGTAAATTGCCTTGATTTTTTAACAAGAAGAGGTTTTTGTATTGCTTTTAGCCGTTTTTATGCACTATTACTATGATTGGTTTTGATCGGTGGATTTTGCAGGTTTGTCTGTGCACAGATCGCCAGGATTATGTCTGTGCACATATCCTTTCCAGGAAGATCAACCCCCGAGTGTTTGATGCAGATCCTTCCAAAGAGAAGAAAAAGCCTAAAGAAGGTGAAAACATTGTGGAACAAGCACCAGCTGATATACGTGAGTCATCGTATTCCATCTCTTCTGGAGTTGAGATCGATATATGATGACTCATGATATGGCAAATTGGTGTTTTGCTTTTTCTAATGTTGTATCGACTTTCTTTCAACTAATTTGTTTTTGCCGATCAAGTGCCACCTGGTTTTCAGGCTGTGGTTCAAACCATGGACTTGTATGACTTTATATATCTGGCACATACTCTTCTTCCTTTCTAGCTTTATTGCAAACTCTGACGTTGCAGCTGTACTTGATGGATTTGAACTCGCATCTCAGTTTACCTCGCATTTAATGTGGTTAATGATGTAGGTATTACTCACATAACAATGATTACCTTGAGATTCGTCTATACTATAAGGCGATATATGAGATTCCATCAGTGAAGGGCAACCCAGAGCAGTGGATACTGGTGAAGCTCTTTCCTTGTTAAGTCTTCACTGAGTTTTTCAAGGCACAGCTGTTCATTCTGTGATTTAATTATATGCAGGTTCTAAGGAAAATTTGCTGGTACTTAGTTCTATCACCACATGATCCTATGCAGTCAAGCCTTCGCAATGCCGCTTTAGAGGATGAGCATCTCTCAGAAATTCCCCAATTCAGGTACTATCTTTGAATTGGTCTAGGAAATTGGTTGTACATCTTGCAATATCTCAATAATGTGCCATAGAATTTGTTTAACCATGCCTTTGATATTTTAAGGCAGGTTGCTGCTGAAACAATCGGTCACGGCGGAGGTTATCCTATGGCCTCCTCTTTAAAGTACTTTCAAAGATGAATTTGAGAATGAGAAAACATGCTAGGAGGTGCACTTGTTGAGAAGGCAGCAGAAAATCTTAGACAGGGCCCAATCATAGTCAATAGAAGAATTTTGGCTTCTTATGGGTGAGACAAGCTACCTTTGGCTAGGAGCCTCTTCAAAGAATCAACATGTAATTACAGAACTTTGTCGTTTTCTTCTTTTCATTGGATCATCATTCAGATGCAACTCACTCTATTTTCTGCAGAATATTATTGTCGTTTTCAAGTACTACTCGCGGATTACCTTAAAGAGACTTGCAGAGCTGTTATGCCTCAGTATCCAGGTCTGATTATGTGGAGCATTTGTTGATGTTCTTTATCAATGTCACTCTTTATGAATGATTACCTAGACCCCTCGTTTAACCCTGAGCAGCCTCTCTGCCTGTGATCCCTGATTGGGGCATGGTTGCTGGACTTGGATATAAGTTCCAAAATGTGTGTAAAAGAGGTTTTGGTGTGATAAAAGCCAAAGGCTTGTCATGGATTTGAGAATGTTGTCTTCACAGTTTTGTTTCATAAACATTTCTGACTGACATATATGTGTACACTTGGCTTAGTCAACTTCCGCTCATAAATTTGTTGTAGCTATAAGTGTCATTGTCTGGCATTGTGAAACCGTTTCTTGTCCCGTGGAGCCTGAAATTCTAATGCGTTTTTTCTGCTAGTATTAACACTCACCATTTCCTGTGTTCAGAAAATCTTTATAGATGAATCACTCAAGGAAAGAGCTCTTTTTTGGGTTCTCTTACTGCTGTTGTTAAGAGCTTTAATCAATCACATGCCTCAATTTATTAAATCAATACTATCATCTAATAGACAGTCCATATAATGATAATTATACAAGCTCGTATGATATTCTATCAGCATGACCTCTTACTTCTATATTACCATTTTAGGAAGCTGAGAAGCATCTCTCCTTAATGGTTGTTTCCAAGTCCCTGGTGGCAAAGATAGACTGACCAATGGGAATTGTCAGTTTCCAAACGACAAAGGACAGCAATGAGATTTTGAACTCGGGTGACAAATTTGGAAAAGCTGCTCGACCTTGTCGAGAAAAGTTGCCACCAAATCCCCAAGGAAACCACGGTTCATAATGCTGCTTTGAGAGCTTGAAGATGTTTTAAGTTGAATGAATGATCTCTCTCCCCTTGAGCCTCCCTCTCTCTCTCTCTCTCACCGGAGAATGCTGTTTCACATTGTGGTCTGAAGTGGGCACTGGAGATATTCACCATGGAACTCTTATGTACCCGTCTTAAATTTGATTGCATATTTTGCAGGGTGACCAGATGCGGACCTTGTTTCGGACTGAAATGATATATTGAATACACTTTCTGTATAGGAATGTAGTTTGGTCTTGTCATCTTTCTTGTTTCCTCTTTCCCCCCTCCTTTTAATTGAAGATTTGTGGGCTTTCAGGGTCCAGAATTTGTACCAATGGAATAGTCGCAGCACGAGATGTGCACTCATTTGGACTGAAATAAGCACCTTGTTACAGAATTGTGTTTCGCATGACAAATATTGGTGGTGCTTGTGTTTTTCTAACATTGGGGATAACATTAGCTCTCCAGATTAAAGGCTTAATGAATGCTACTTTTCCATTTCATTTCACATTCGAAATGAGCACCTGTTTCTAGGGAGCTTCATTTCAATAAGATAACTGCACTTTTTATTTCCTCAAAGGACGTGATTTTTCTCCAAGTTGATACCTGTTCGTAAAATTCTGCACGTATCAACGAACGTGTTGAACAAGTAATACAATGATGAGAAGAGTATCGTCCCACAGAGATTGATGGTAATAAACCAATTAAATATTAAAAATAGATTAATTCTTAAATTTATCTAACAGATCAAAATATAATTGAAAATAAATAAAAACTGACAATTTTTAAAAACGAAATTTTATAAACTAAAGGCAGATAATCAATCAGGTAAAATATGTTAGAGCATCCGATTTCACCATAACCACTAGATATGAATTTCGGATCATTATGCATACAAGAACGATATCAAGCATGTGATAGCGGAATTTCCTAATCTATTTACTATCCTATCTCTAGGTATAGCAAACCTACTCAGTTTATCAATTCACTATATTTCTATGTGAATTTAAATAAACATAAGCGCATTAAAATCTGTGAATATTCCCGGTTTACAATGAATCTTTTGGACCACCTTATCACCGAAAGCTACACAAATAACATGGTATATTTCTATCCACATTTAATTCATGGTTATATATTATAAGGAGCAATTACATATTATCACTTCTCAGTCTCAAACATGCACATCAGATCATTCAAGTGGTGGCCAATCACCTAAATGCATTAAGCACAATAATATATAACTCACATGAATGAAATTACTTGCAAAGCATAAAAAGTATGAAATTCATATCATCATGGTTAGGCTACATCGTAGCTCTAACAAAGAAAATTAGAACATAATAGAAGAAGAAACGAAAATAGAAATTAAATCAAACATCTTGAATCAAAGAACAAGAATTCTGTCACCACTTTTGTCTTCTCTTCAAAATACTTGAAAAACTCTCAGAACACTGAAAACAAAAACGATCTCTCTCTCTCTCTCTCTCTCTCTCTAAAAAAAACTCAATGTTCCCCCAAGTTATCCTATTTATATAATAACATCCAAGACTCCTCTCACAAGGCAATTACTTCTTTTTTTCACATAAAATTAGAGAATAAATCGCAGAATTCCCAACGTGATATCCACCTTCCAACTCTTCTCTAGGTCGCATATTCCTTTCCTTCTTTTTGCCATATTTTCCTTATTTTCTCCATATCTCAATATTCTGCATAAACAAGGAAATATTAAGTAAATAAAAGGAAATCCAAATATATTCTAACAAATATTGCATTATTTATTGCCTAAAATAGATAAAATAACTCTATTTTTATAGAGTTATCAAATCCCCAAACTTAACATTTTGCTAGTCCTCGAGCAAAAGCAAGATATAAGACATACTCAAGCTAACAGTCCCCTCCATGACTTTCTTCCATAATTGCTCAAAATCACAATTCAAAGAAAAACACAAATTTCATCCAAACATTGAAATAGATTCATAAGTTAAAACCGATTCTAACTATGTGATCCAAGTGTGTGTGTGAGTCCTCATCTTTTCGAATTATATGCGATCCAAATAAGTTCACATTGATATGCAACCTCTCAAAAACTCTTTATAATTATAACCAAATCTCATAGGTTTGCTTTTCATTCCTCTCTCCACTAATGTAAGCTAATCATCGAACCAAAAATCAATAGGACTTTCCTTAGGTTGTAATGTAAGGCGGGGCTAACGGTGAGATAATGGTAAATTTAAGCTCAAATCACTCATGAACACATTGATTTCTAGGATCTAATTAGAGCACATGCCACTATCTCCACTTTCACATCTTCAAAATAATCTTTCTGCCACTACATATCATCATTCTTTCTCTTTTTTTTTCTTTTCTTTTTTTTTCTCTTCTTTTTTTTCATTGCTTTATGGTGGAGTTCCTCCCTAAGTCCCTCCTAATATAACGTGAACATTCCCAACCCATTGAGTATCCAAAAGGCTCACTCAATTGAAAGTTGGATAGGGAACCATAAAAGCAATATTTTCTTTTTCTCTTTTTTTCTTTCTTTTTCTTCTTTTTTTTTCTCTTTTTTTTTTTGAAGAAGAAGATACACCCAAACTACCATAGCAATCAAATTATTTCCATGCTCCACCCTTCCTCCCAAATTGCTATTATGCTCAAATAAACTTTTATCCTAAAAAAATCAACTTGTTCATGGGGCGTGGGACAATGATGTAATTTGGCAAAAGGTAAGCTAAAAAGTACGTGGGTGCCAATAAAAGATTGGATAATAATTAAGGCTCAACGGGGTGACTATGGATAAATAAATAGGGTTGGCTTGAAAGGCTCAATCGATCCAAAAATTGCCTAAATCATTTTCTCAGTTAGATGTAGCCTAGGATTTCGCCTCAAGAGAAAATCAAACAAATTCTAAGATTTGGGTGAGATCTAAGAAAAACACATACTTCATATGAATATTCTCTAGATGTACACACTACTCAAAAATTAAGGACTTATAGTGCTCAGTAAGTGGATCAACATCAGCAGAATCAAAATTAACTCACATATCATTCGCAAGTTTGAACAAAATTTAAATTTTCCTAAGAATCGCAAAAATTCACAACAAGGAATGCAACAAAAAAAATTCAGATTTAGCAAAATTTTTTTTTTTTTGAGCGAAAATTTTGTCTCCCCCCAAACTTGAATGAAGCAGTGTCCTCAATGCGAAAAATAAAAGAAACAAAAGAAAAATAGGAACAAGAAAACTCCCCTTGCAGTAGGATGTGTCCATGGATGGTCTTGATGACTAAACTCCAAAAGGTGATCATTCAAGAAAGAAAATTAACCTAGATAAAAGAAAAAAAACAATTCATCTTTTTTTCTTTTTGAAAAAAAAATAAACATAAAAAATTAATGAAGAAACATAATAAAAATGCTTGGGTTGCCTCCCAAGAAGCGCTTGCTTTATAGTTTTCAGCCAAACTATCTCAGATGTCGCTATTCTGGAGAATGAAGTTCAATAGTGGTCTTCTGCTTGTTGTAACCACCTTCGAAATAGGGCTTCAAACGTTGACCGTTCACCTTAAATGTGCCTTCGGTATCATGTGCAACTTCAATTGCTCCGTATGGAAATACCTGTGTGACTGTATAAGGACCAGACCATCGAGAACGTAACTTTCCTGGAAAAAGTTTAAGACGAGAGTTATAAAGTAAAACTTTTTGGCCAATTTCGAACTCTCTTCTGAATATGTGTTTATCATGCCATCTTTTGGTACGCTCCTTGTACATCTTAGCATTTTCATAGGCCTCATTGCGGAATTCCTCCAATTCATTTAGTTGCAACAATCTTTTTTCACCTGCAGACTGCATGTCAAAATTCAGAAATTTCAATGCCCAATATGCTTTGTGCTCTAATTCCACCGGTAGATGACAAGCCTTCCCAAACACTAGCCTAAAAGGAGACATCCCAATTGGGGTTTTGAATGCTGTCCTATAGGCCCAAAGTGCATCATCAAGTTTCATTGACCAATCTTTCCTAGAGGCATTCACCGTCTTTTCTAAAATTCTCTTGATTTCCCTATTTGAAACCTCTACTTGACCACTAGTCTGAGGATGATAAGGGGTTGCAATTTTATGTGTGACTCCATACTTACTCAAAAGTGCTTCAAACTGTTTGTTGCAAAAGTGTGTCCCCCTATCACTTATGATTGCCCTAGGAGTGCCAAATCGCGTAAAAATATTTTTTTTCAAGAATTTGACAACAGCCTTAGCATCATTTTTTGGCAATGCTACAGCTTCTACCCACTTAGACACATACTCCACTGCCACTAAAATGTATAAATTACCATAAGAAGATGTAAAGGGTCCCATGAAATCAATACCCCAAACATCAAATAATTCACACACAATAATGTTGTTTAAAGGCATCTCATTTTTTCTAGAAATATTTCCAGTTCTCTGACACCGGTCACATGAAGCTACAAAGGAGTAAGCATCTTTAAAAAGTGTGGGCCAATAAAATCCAGATTGTAAAACCTTAGCTGCAGTTTTGGTGGCACCAAAATGACCACCTGCCTCTCTATCATGACAATGATGCAGAATATTTACCGTTTCTTCATCTGGAACACATCTCCTTATGACCTGGTCTGCACATACCTTAAAAAGAAAAGGTTCTTCCCAAAAATAATTTTTAACATCAGAAAAGAATTTTTTCTTCTGTTGATATGACAATTCAGGAGGGAGAATATTACTTACCAAATAATTCACAAAATCAGCATACCAAGGAATTTTTGTGGATTTGATGGAAAAAATTTTCTCATCAGGAAACTCTTCCATAATTGGACTTACCTCTTCCTTTAAATTCAGAATTCTTGACAAGTGATCTGCAACTAGATTTTCAGTACCCTTCTTATCTTTGATTTCCAAATCAAATTCTTGCAACAATAGAATCCACCTAATTAAACGTGGTTTTGATTCTTTCTTTTCAAGCAGATACTTAAGAGCAGAGTGGTCAGAATAAACTATAACTTTTGAGCCAATTAAATAAGAACGAAATTTATCAAAAGCAAACACTACCGCCAAAAGTTCCTTTTCTGTTGTTGAATAATTCAATTGTGCACCTGACAAGGTTCGACTGGCATAGTAAATGGTTTGAAAAAATCCATCCTTTCTTTGTCCAAGTACGGCTCCAACAGCCGAGTCACTAGCGTCACACATCAATTCGAAAGGCAAATCCCAAGTAGGCGCAGTCATGATAGGGGCCGAAATTAACTTCTCCTTCAATGTGTTGAATGCCTGCAAACAATCATCAGAGAAGTCAAATTTAGAATCTTTTTCCAACAATTTAGAAAGAGGTCTAGCAATCTTAGAAAAATCTTTAATGAAACGCCTATAAAATCCTGCATGTCCCAAAAATCCTCGAACAAGTTTCACAGAGGTAGGAGGCGGCAATTTTGAAATAACTTCAATCTTAGCTCGGTCCACCTCAATTCCTCTTATAGAGATCTTATGGCCTAGCACAATCCCTTCCTGCACCATAAAGTGACACTTCTCCCAATTCAAGACAAGGTTAGTCTCCTCACATCTTTGTAACACCAAAGCTAAATTATTCAAGCATGAATCAAAAGATGAGCCAAAAATAGAAAAATCATCCATAAATATCTCAATATATTTTTCCATCATGTCAGAAAAAATAGCCATCATGCATCTTTGAAAAGTAGCAGGCGCATTACAAAGACCAAAAGGCATCCTCCTATAGGCAAAAGTACCATAAGGACAAGTAAAAGTAGTTTTTTCTTGATCCTCAGGTGCAATAGGGATTTGATTATAACCAGAATATCCATCTAAAAAGCAGTAAAATTCATGCCCTGCAAGTCTCTCCAACAATTGATCAATAAAAGGTAAAGGAAAGTGATCTTTACGGGTGGCATCATTCAATTTTCTATAATCCATGCAAACGCGCCATCCAGTAACGGTTCTAGTCGGAATTAATTCATTATCATTATTTAGTTGAACAGTCATACCTCCTTTTTTTGGAACAACTTGCACAGGACTTACCCAGGAGCTATCAGAGATAGGATAGATGATCCCTGCATCAAGTAACTTAATTACCTCAGCTTTCACCACTTCTTGCATTTTCGGGTTCAAACGCCTCTGAGGTTGGATAGTGGGTTTATGTTGTTCCTCCATCAAAATTTTATGCATGCAAATTGAAGGACTAATTCCCTTGATGTCAGCTATTTTCCATCCAATTGCACCTTTATGTTCTCTTAACACTCTGAGCAATTTCTCCTCCATCAAATCTGTTAAAGAAGAAGATATAATTACTGGTAAAGAAGAAATTCCATCTAAATAAGCATATTTCAAATGAGAAGGTAAAGGTTTGAGTTCAAAAATAGGAGGCTCTTCAATTGATGGCTTAAGCTTCGTTGTGTGTTGTCCTAACTCCTCAAATTTTGTTGTCTTATGCCTTGAATATGTTGGATTTGCCTCCATAAAATTTGCGTACTCCATTATCTCCTCATTCTCAACTTCTCTGTCTTTTGGTTGAACCAAACATGCTTCAAGTGGATCTTTAAAAATATTTTCTTGAAAAATATTATTCACCAACTTGTCAACTGTCTCAACTCTAAAACAAGAATTATCATCAAAGGGATATTTCATTGCTTTAAAAACATTGAAAGAAATAAGATCATCTTGAACTCTAAGAATCAACTTCCTCTGTTGTACATCAATAAGAGCTCTTCCTGTTGCTAGAAAAGGACGACCTAAGATAAGTGGTACCTCAAAATCTTCTTCCATGCCAAGAACTATGAAATCTGCAGGAAAAATAAACTTGTCAACTTTTACCAATACATCTTCCACAATACCTCTCGGATATTTAATTGATCGATCAGCCAGTTGAAGCGACACTGTAGTTGCTTTTACTTCACCCAATCCTAATTTCCTGAAAACAGAGAAAGGCATCAAATTAATACTTGCACCTAAATCACATAATGCCTTTTCAAAGTAAGAATCTCCAATAGTGCAAGGAATTGTAAAACTCCCTGGATCTTTTAACTTCGGAGGTAATTTATTTTGTAGGATGGCCGAACATTCCTCATTCAATTTCACAGTTTCATAATCCTCTAGCTTTCTTTTGTTTGCCAAAATCTCCTTCAAAAATTTTGCATAGCTAGGCATTTGCGCTAAAGCATCTGCAAAAGGAATATTAATGTGTAATTTTTTAAAAACATCAAGAAATTTAGAAAATTGCTTATCTATTTTGTGCTGCTGGAGTCGCTGAGGGAATGGAACTGGCGGCACGTATGGCTTGGGATTATCTGGAAAAAGTTTGCTCTTGCCTATCTCCTTTTGTTGTTTCTTGTCGTCTTCTTCTTTGTCTCTGGAAATCTCTTGTTTGGTATCTTCATCACCCACTTGTTTACCACTTCTCAGGGTTATAACTTTTACATTTTCAATTGGATTTTTCTCTGTGTTGCTAGGTAAAGAACCATGTTGTCTCCCAGACATCATATTTGCTAACTGCCCCACTTGCATCTCCAGATTTCTGATTGAAGCCTCTTGGTTCTGAAATCTCACATCTGTACTCTTGATGAAGTCTTGAGTAGTGTTGGCAAGTTTTGTGACTATATCTTCTAAACTGGACTTTGTCTCTTCTGGTTGTTTGAATCCCAGTGGCAGTCTTGTCACATTTTGATTATTCCATGAAAAATTTGGATGATTGCGCCATCCCGAATTGTACGTGTTGGAGTAGGGATTATTCTGTGATCTGTTAAAATTCCCAACAAAGTTAGCATTTTCATTAAATCGAGCAAAAGTGTTACCTACCTGACATTCTGTGCTAACATGTCCTCCACCACAGAAATCGCATGTCACATTCTGAATTTTCATGCTTGAAACACTCATATTATCTATCTTTTTGTTGAGTGCTTCAATTTGTGCAGTGATTGCCGTGAAAGCATCCACCTCGTGAACCCCGCTAGCTTTTCGCATTGATATCCTCTCAGTAGGCCACTGATAACTATTGGATGCCATCTCCTCTAATAAGTTGTAGGCTTCTTCTGGTGTTTTATTATTCAGAGTTCCCCCTGCAGCTGCATCAATCATAGAACGGAGATTTGTACTACACCCATTATAAAAAGTTTGTACCTGCATCCATACGGGTAATGCATGATGTGGGCATCTCCTAAGAAACTCCTTGAATCTTTCCCATGCTTCATACAATGATTCATTATCCATCTGCATAAAATTAGTAATATCGTTACGCATTTTTGCAGATTTTGCAGGTGGAAAGAACTTACCAAGAAATTTTTGGGCCATATCATTCCATGTAGTGATCGATCCTGCAGGAAGAGAAGAGAGCCAACCTTTAGCTTTGTCTCTAAGAGAGAATGGAAATAACCTCAATCTAATAGCATCATCTGAAACTCCATTATATTTAATTGTGTCACAGATTTCAAGAAAAGCATCGATGTGAGCGTTTGGATCATCGCTTGGTAGTCCACTAAATTGCACTGATTGTTGAAGCATCTGAATCAGTGATGGCTTGATCTCAAAGTTGTTTGCTTGAATTGCAGGTCTCCTGATACTTGATGTGGTGCCTTCAACTGTTGGTGCAGCATAATCTTTCAAGAGTCTACGTTGATTTCTACCATCATCAACTCCCTCCATCTTTTTAATGTGATTTCTCTGTTCTCTCAATCGCCTTTTAAATGTGCGTTCGATTTCTGGATCAAACTCAGTAAGTTTTCCTTGTTGGCTACGTGTCATGCACCAATGTATACTCTGAAAGAAAAAAATAAAAAAAATAAAAGCTAGATTAAACTTAGAATTATCCGGTATCAATATTAATTGGTATTAAATAAACAATCCCCGGCAACGGCGCCAAAAACTTGTTCGTAAAATTCTGCACGTATCAACGAACGTGTTGAACAAGTAATACAATGATGAGAAGAGTATCGTCCCACAGAGATTGATGGTAATAAACCAATTAAATATTAAAAATAGATTAATTCTTAAATTTATCTAACAGATCAAAATATAATTGAAAATAAATAAAAACTGACAATTTTTAAAAACGAAATTTTATAAACTAAAGGCAGATAATCAATCAGGTAAAATATGTTAGAGCATCCGATTTCACCATAACCACTAGATATGAATTTCGGATCATTATGCATACAAGAACGATATCAAGCATGTGATAGCGGAATTTCCTAATCTATTTACTATCCTATCTCTAGGTATAGCAAACCTACTCAGTTTATCAATTCACTATATTTCTATGTGAATTTAAATAAACATAAGCGCATTAAAATCTGTGAATATTCCCGGTTTACAATGAATCTTTTGGACCACCTTATCACCGAAAGCTACACAAATAACATGGTATATTTCTATCCACATTTAATTCATGGTTATATATTATAAGGAGCAATTACATATTATCACTTCTCAGTCTCAAACATGCACATCAGATCATTCAAGTGGTGGCCAATCACCTAAATGCATTATGTACAATAATATATAACTCACATGAATGAAATTACTTGCAAAGCATAAAAAGTATGAAATTCATATCATCATGGTTAGGCTACATCGTAGCTCTAACAAAGAAAATTAGAACATAATAGAAGAAGAAACGAAAATAGAAATTAAATCAAACATCTTGAATCAAAGAACAAGAATTCTGTCACCACTTTTGTCTTCTCTTCAAAATACTTGAAAAACTCTCAGAACACTGAAAACAAAAACGATCTCTCTCTCTCTCTCTCTCTCTCTCTCTCTCTAAAAAAAACTCAATGTTCCCCCAAGTTATCCTATTTATATAATAACATCCAAGACTCCTCTCACAAGGCAATTACTTCTTTTTTTCACATAAAATTAGAGAATAAATCGCAGAATTCCCAACGTGATATCCACCTTCCAACTCTTCTCTAGGTCGCATATTCCTTTCCTTCTTTTTGCCATATTTTCCTTATTTTCTCCATATCTCAATATTCTGCATAAACAAGGAAATATTAAGTAAATAAAAGGAAATCCAAATATATTCTAACAAATATTGCATTATTTATTGCCTAAAATAGATAAAATAACTCTATTTTTATAGAGTTATCAATACCTGATACGGAATGGACCTTGTCCTATAGATTTCCAACTCCATTTTCTTCATGGAAACTGAAAAAATTGGGAAAAGCTGTGGTCACTACATCTTTTTGCTGTGGAAATAGTTATGCCCACTAAGCAAAAAGCACCATTTTACTTTCTTCACAAAGTAAATGTATTTGTCATGTTTTTTAAACAATGCGACCGTTAAACTTAATTAGCATAAGTGAGACAAAGAAAACGAGTGATTCTCAATGTAGTAACTTTTCTCGTTATTTGTGCCGCTCAATGCTTTGGAAATTACATCAATCATAGTAAGATACACTTAAAAGTTATTCTTGAAGTCCTCATTTATCAATTATTCATGAGAAGTAAATAGTTTTTCAAATCCTACATTCAGGAATGACGTGAAAGTGCCTGCTTTTCCTGATTGCTTGAATTGGGTTTTTATCATTCTGGTATAATTCAACTGCAACTCTCTCTTTTGTCTGTTCTTTTATGACTGCTCAAAGTAATTTAATGATTAACATGTGAATTATTAAGGAAGCTTGTGGAGGCAAAGTACAAAAACACTTGGGCAAAGGAGAGAGATCAATACAGCTAGATTTATGGCGCTCCCAATCCCCAAAATTTGCCGGGTTCTTTCAAACTCCAAGGGTATGAGTTCGTTGTTTCAATGTCATTTCAAATTCTCGATGAACTATTTGTGTGTTGAGTTCGATCCTAAGAAGATTCACTTCGTTTCTCTAATCGCTACGCGATTTACTCCTCTGCTCATTAGTCATTCCAATGCTGGGATTTTTTCGCTACTGCAATGAAGATTTTGTTCCAGTGAGTGATGTTCTGTTTCAACTTTCTAGTATGCAAGTTTATGTCTCCTGTTGCTTTCTTTCTTTTTCTTTTTTACTTTTTTTGATAATCTTGGTCTTCATGATATGCGAATAGATTTGGGTTTCAAATTTTCAGAGGGAATCCATATATGTTTCCAAAAAAAAATTTGAGCTATATTACAAGTTTGAGAAATGTTATCTATATAAATCATGCTAGAATTGTGAGAAGAAGCCTTTTAACGAGTTTATTCACTTTATGACAAGTAGCAACGTCTCACAGTCTACCCATAGTCCACTTGTATCTAGTAGAAACAACGATCCTCATGTATTATGCATTCATAAAGTAAGCTTACGGCAGTGGACATGAACAGGACTAGCAGTGTGACACCGAGAGATGAAGCACCACTTCCAGGTGGTGGCGGAGATGGTGATGGTGTGGTTGGGGCTGGTAGTGACAGGGATCCCGCTGGACAGGAGGTCGGGCCGGTGGAAGTTTCACTGACCAATTTTTGGCCCTGTGACCAGCATGGTCACCATTAGCAAAGGTGTAGATGTGAGTAATACTCGCCGGCTGTGGCGACGGAAAAGGTGGCCGGTCCCTTGGTCAGGGTGATGGACGGAGAAGCAGCATTGCGATTGTCGTCGTCATCCTTTGACACGTAAGCGACATTGTATGACCTTGTATTGAACACTGCAGAAATAATGGAAGATCATCGGCATTAAAGAGTGCAGCTCTAGATTGATTTTTTGGCCATTGAAGCTCAAAGATTGATTGCAGTTAGAACGGGCTGGTCAGAGCAAAGTGCTTAACAACTATGACAAGCAAGTATCTGATTCCTATTCAAAGAGACCCAGATGAGAAAGGGTGTATTGGCTCGCAGTCAAAGCTCATTGTGGTGCCTAGAATGGATCCTTCATCCTGCAGAACCTCCCATTGTATAATTCTGTCGCCTTTGCTCACGAAAAAATTGCAGTTGCAACTGCGAGAACTAAGACTGATTTTTTGCACTTAGCCATTTCGGCCAGGCTTGTGTTACCTTAGATCTCCATGCTTTCTCTTCTTTGTCAAAGGTGTGGTTTTCGAGCGCAAACATAGGTGGGAAGCAAATGTCACGAACGATGCACATGGACTGTGTAGGGAGTCACTAGCTTTGTCCCTTCGACTGAGTATAATACTTTCCAAGTGGTTGGTGTGCGAGACTGATCGAAAATGAAGGAAGCAGGTGCAAATCGTTCATTCTCTGTAAGAATGACGCATTCACAACCGTCTCTTGACGGACCGAAATTAGTCGATTCTAAGATGTTGCAAGAACGGATTGCAGGATGGGGTGGGAATGAACGCGGCACCGTTAAGCTCAAACCATTTGAAATTTCTTTAGTCTTTCCAAAGAAAAGAGGAGAGCCGTGACTCAGAAAAGCATTTTCGGTCGATGTCATCTGAGATTCAGCTGAATTTGTTTGTACCAAGTGTCTAAACAGCAAGAATTAGAAAACTATGTTTCAGTGTGTAAGCTCAACATCTATACACGAACATCAACTCGGACATGCAAAATACATTCATGACATACGAACCATTGGAAACGGCTCGCACGATGAGAAGAGATCGACGTTGCATCACACCGATCCTATATCTGTTCTTTGCGAATTACACGGATAACTCGCACGATTGCCCGTGAAAAAAGGGATCGGGGCAATTGCAAGTCATTCCGAAGAAAAGGGACTCAGAAGAGCCTTTTTGGTCGATGCCATTTGGGAATCGGGTGAGCTTCTTTTTACTAAGAGTTTGAACCTCAAGAGCTAGAAAACTATGTTTCAGCATGTGACCTCAGCATCTGTACATAAACATCTGCCTCGGCATGAAAGTTACATTCACGATAGACGAACCACTAGAAACAACTCTCACGAAGAGAGAAGATCAATGTAGCATCGCACCATTATATGCTCTTTGCAAATTCCACGGATAAATCGCGCCAACGGTAGTCTTGCGTATACATACAAGATTGTGCAAGAAGCTTACAATTTTTGCTAGTTGAAGGACATAAAATCGACCCATCTCCGATCGAAGCTTGTCGGGAGTGGTTACTGATTTAGTCCGCTACTTCTTGGCTTTTGGTACGAATTTCTTTCTTTCAGTTGAATACCAAAAATAGGGAAGATGGTAATCTAGTAGTAAGGGCGAGCGACGAGCAGAACTTTTATTTCTCATTTCTATTTTAAAAATAGAAAAATTAGAAAATTTCTACTTCTCATTTCTATTCCAAATCTATTTCAAAAATAGAAAAATGAAATTGCGTTATCAAATGAGATTTCTATTTTAAATCTGTTCCTGGAAATAGAAAAATAGAAAAATAGAATGGTTATCATCCGCATGCAAAAATGACTAAATATAAATGCGAAAGGTGCCGATGGTTGCGACCCACCAGCCGCCCTCAAGGAAAGGAAATTTCATCTCCATTTGAAAGATGGCCCGATCCAGAGCCCACGTAATTCTCGGGCTCGCTGGGCCGTCTTGGCGAAGTGTCGGGCCGTATCCTTACACGCCTTCGCATCTTCTCGGAGGACCGGGCCGGGCCAATCCGGATCCGGATCCGAGATTCGCTCCCGTTCCGTCGTTTCGGGTCCCCCGATTCTGTCCTCCATTTTTTTCAATTCATTTTCCTATTAATTCCCCCCCGAACTCTCCCCTTTTCTTTTTCTCCTTTTTTTATATATAATTTAATTTTGCTCTCGCGTCAGTCAGTGCGCTCAAAGAGAAGGAGGAAGAAGAGAGAGAAATAGAAGAAGAAGAAGAAGAAGAAGAGTGAGGAGAGAAAGGTTTCGTGAGCGAGGGTTCACCGACCGCTCTCTCTCTCACCTAGGGCTCCGGAATCGATCCGCCGCCGGAGGGCACCTGCCGATTTCCAGAACCAGATTGCGATGGTCAGTTCGCCCTCCCTGCCTTCAGATCTACGGCAACCTATGTCTTTCTTTCCGTCTTGTTTTTTCGATTGAATCGTCGTGTCCTGCGGTTTGCCCGATTCCTTATTATGCCGGGGTTCGTGTGGGCGTGGCAGGAGGGCGGAGGCAACTTGGAGGCCGCCATAGAGCAGCTGCTCAACGTGGAGAAGCAGATGAGGCTGGCCGGCGACGTCGCCGGCACGAAGAAGGCGGTCACGGAGATCTTGCAGCTGTGCCTCGACGCCAAGGCGTGGAAGACCCTGAACGACCAGATTGTTCTGCTGTCCAAGCGGCGCGGCCAGCTCAAGCAGGTGAAAAAGAAAAAAGGGGCTTCGTTCTTGCTTATTTCCGGTTGTGATATTTTTGCCCTTGCTTAAATTATGAAATTTGGATCCCGCTTCTCGAGCTGCGGGTTTTCTGGGTTTGAGCGTTGCGGCAAGTAATTAGCTGGTCGATTGCTGGCTTACGTAGTGGTCCTAGGTGATGGCATTGGGCAACTAATTAAGTGGGTTCTCTGTGCTTTGCACCTGAACTTGTTTGGTTTAGTGCCCATGAGTATTGAATGTGTGTCACATTGTTGAGTTAGCGGATGCACTATCTTGTAAATGATTTGTTTTTTTTTTGGGTCGGACACCTCCTTTTCGCATTATCTTTTGAAGTAAACTTCTCACGGGTAACAAATTATTCAAGTTGGGGAGATTTGGAAGAATTGATAAGAAGATGTGCTTTTGGAACTATTTAATGAAGGAAGCTTGGGGTTTATATTCGTGTGGAAGTTTAAAGTTGCACCTGTGTTAAACAAAGAATGGGTGGACAGCAAAGCGTTAACCTTGTGATATCCTTTCTGGCAGGGTATTTGTATTTACTTATGAAGTGAAATTGCTTAATATCAGCGAGTCTTGAGCACCTGAGTAGTAGAAAGTGAGTTTCCATCATAACCACTTAGCGTTGTCACTTGCTCCCAAAACAATAGGTAGAAGTTGTTGAAAGGTTACTTGGTAGCTTAGCGGAAACTCTTATTCAAGATTAGCTATGCCTAAATATCTCCCAATCCATCAAGTCAACATGAAATCGTGTGGTGTTGCATCGTATCAAGAACGCTAATTTGTAGGCAGTTACTAGCAAAATACTTTGAACTTGTACTTTTGCGAGATGGAAACTCCCTTTGGAATTGAAGTGAAACACATCTGAGTGAAGGATTGGAAAATAATTCTTGGTCTATGATAACAAAGAGAAAAGGCACATTGTTCAAGTTAGGTCGTTTTATTTTGCTTTATCATCTTTTTAGGGTTTAGTGAAGTGGGTAGTTGGTGCTACTCTTTGGTTTTGTTCTAGAGTAGTAGTTTTGTTTTAGGATTTGAATTATCTTGTATAGGGATGGATTCTTTTTGTTGTAGATGGATTGGTACTTCCTTGCTGCCTTAGTTGATATATCTTTTACTTAACAAAGAAACTTGGGAGAAAAGAAATTGAGATTGGGTGCTATAGGAGTGATTCAAAATACTGATCAAGGGATTGATGTTTGTCTACACGTAGACAAACTAATATTCGATCAATTAAAGATGAACTATGAGTATGGGTTGTACCTATCCATTGCAATGAGGGTTTGCAGGGTTTGCTGTGGAGTATCTCCCTTGCATGAACACAGCACATACTGGTGGGAAAGGAATATCATAGAAGCAGGAGCTAGGATTATTGTGTTTGGTCGTCTACCAAGTTCGTGGGGCATGAACTATTGTCTTCCTAGCTCAAAGCACTCTTTGTGTTCCTCTTCAAGTGATATTAAAGGAGTCAAAATTATTTGATGACACTGATGCTTGGATATTCATATGTGTTAAATTGGTTTTTCGTTTATTTAGTTGCTCCAAACTTTTCTGCAACAGAAGTATGTGAGAAAGAATACACTACCTAGTCAGGAGTGAATTGGGTTGTTTAATAGCCTATGTCCATATATTTGCCTTTTCATGTCTGCTTTGGGCGATAAGCTGGTGGAATTTTCGCTCTTCATTGATCTTATTTTGTTGGTATGCTGTGCTGAATGCTGATAAGTTACTCTATATTAGTCAGAGCATTATGACCAGTGGCTATTAATTGTGCAAATACAAGTTTTTTTACCTTGAACATTGTTTCTAGGATTTGTATCTGCGTACAATGCAATTAAAAAGATGGAAAGTGGTCACTTTGAAAATCGTTCCCAGTCGAGATCCTGAGTAGGATCATCGGATGTAGAATGGGATATTTGCCTATTTAATTAGGACTTAACCTCATAATACTCAAATTAGGCCCAAGTTCTGATCGCGCATGACACATTGTATGTCTAAAGTTAAATGAGAATAAAGTGTTGCGCTCATCCTGAATTAGATTGGATAGCCCGATAGAGGATTTAACTGGTGCTTGTGGCTAGGCTGAAGATACTTTCTATACAGACTTGTGAGAGTCCATAAGCTTTTGGCAGGAATAAGCAATAACCTTTAATTGTTGGAGTTGGAAATGGGATCCACTTTCATGCGAGCTTGCGTTGGGGTAAATAGGAGGTCTGCTGTGCCTCCACAAATGGCAGTGCAGCACAATGCCATCATCTTTGTGCAGCAACCATCTCTTCTGGCTGGGGAGGGAATTCTTCTTGTTATAGCATATTGCTCTTTAGTTTGTCTCTTTCTTTCATCCTCCAATCTTCTTCTTTTCACTGCCATCATCTGGTTTTGCTTTTGTTTTGTTCTCTTCTTTACTTTTTCCCCAGATGCTTCTCTAGTAAACTCTCTTGAGAGGTACAAGAGCTTCTTCAGTGATGCGCTTCTGCTGTAGTGATGCTTGTGGTTTTGTTTTCTACTTTTGAGCTTCATTCCCTCTTTTTTAAGATAACATACAGGTGTTTGTACAGAAAGGAGTCAAGGATCTATCTTTAGACCTTAATTTTGTGTAGAGTCTTATGATCATTAATCCAAAGTATAGTCCAAATTCTATTATTCGATATTTATCATGACAACCTTTACCTTAAGGATTATGCTGATATGGACTTGTACCGCAGGGATTACCTCCCATATGTATACTGATTTAATCTTGAACTGTCGTTTTGTGTGGCTGTCACGTGCCAACTGTGTATGAATATCTGAAAAACGAATGTCGTTGGCATATCTATATGGGTATTGGCTCTAGGCAATCTCTAGAGATGCAAGAGGTTAGGCCTGGTGCTTGTGCTCTAGATTCTAGTATTGTGGAATCTTTTTCAATTTCACACCTTGTGTTTTTGGATTCCTTCCCATCATTTTGCTTCTTCTTGTTCTCCTACTAATGTATGATCATACCTTTTTTTTCATGTCAAGTTCAGGATATATTTCATGATGTCCTTTATGGGGATATTTTTGTGTTTGTGCTGTTTGCAAGTTTTCAACTGGCTGGGATGCTCTTGATCGAGATACCTGAAATTTGTATTGCACCTTGTTATTGGTTCCTATTTTTACTACACTTTCTTTCTAGAATGGAAAAATATCCTTGCTGTTAATCCAATAGTTGAACTGAAATTTTTCTCTGTCTCTAGACATGATCAAGTCATTGGATGGTGACATATGCGTTCCTATTTTCTTATCAACAGGCTGTGACAGCTATGGTACAGCAGGCTATGCAATATATTGACCAGACACCTGATCTGGAGACCAAGATAGAGCTTATTAAGACACTTAACTCTGTCGCTGCTGGCAAGGTGAATATGGAACTCAAACTCTATTGCAGTTTCTTTTCATGAGCAATCTGTTTTGTGTTTCGTGGTTTCTATAGCTAGTTTTATTATGCAGATATATGTCGAAATTGAGAGAGCACGATTGATCAAGAAACTTGCAAAACTAAAGGAAGAACAGGGTCTTATAGCAGAAGCTGCTGATTTGATGCAAGAAATTGCGGTAACTAGAAGTTGACTTCTGTGATCATAGATCTTGTAATTTGTTTTTCCTTGTCCAACATTATGATGGTTTTGAATTGCAGGTAGAAACTTTTGGAGCAATGGCAAAGACGGAGAAAATTGCTTTCATCCTTGAACAAGTATGGGTTTTCTGTTTATCTTTTGGCTGATTATGCACTATTACTATGATTGGTTTTCTGATCGATGGATTTTGCAGGTCCGTTTGTGCTTAGATCGCCAGGATTATGTCCGTGCACAGATCCTTTCCAGGAAGATCAGCCCCCGAGTCTTTGAATCGGATCCTTCCAAAGAGAAGAAAAAGCCTAAAGAAGGTGAAAATATTGTGGAAGAAGCGCCAGCTGATATTCCGTCGCTTTTGGAGTTGAAACGGATATACTACGAACACATGATACGGTATATTGGTGTTTTGCTTTTAATAATTGTGGGTCCAATATTTTTTAACTAAAACTTTTCGCCAAACAAGCACTACCTGCCACTCAGGTTGCAGTTCAAAGCATGAACTTATATTGCTTTATTTATCTGGCACATACTCTTCTTCCTTGATGGATTTAAGTTCCACATCTCAGTTTACCTTGCATTCATGTGGTTAATGATGTAGGTATTACTCACATAACAATGATTACCTCGAGATTTGTCGGTGCTATAAGGCGATATATGAGATTCCATCAGTGAAGGGAAACCCAGAGCAGTGGATTCCGGTGAAGCTCTTTCCAATAAGGCTTTGTCAAGGCTTAGCTGAGTTTTTTAAAGGACAGCTGTTCATTCTGTGATACAATTAAATGCAGGTTCTAAGGAAAATTTGCTGGTACTTAGTTCTGGCACCACATGATCCAATGCAGTCAAGCCTTCTAAATGCCACTTTAGAAGACAAAAATCTCTCAGAAATTCCCCAATTCAGGTACATCTTTGATTTGCTTTGGGTAATTGGTTGTACATCTTTCAATATCTCAATAATGTGCCATAGAATATGGTTGACTGTGCCTTTGATATTTTATCACAGGCTGCTGCTGAAACAATTGGTCACAATGGAGGTTATTCAATGGACTGCTCTTTGGAATACTTTCAAAGATGAATTTGAGAATGAGAAAAACATGCTTGGAGGCGCACTTGTTGAGAAGGCAGCAGAAGATCTTCGGGAGAGAATCATTGAACATGTAACTACAAAACTTTGTTGTTTGTCTTCTTTTCATTGGATCATTGTCCAGATGTGACTCTTTCTATTTTCTGCAGAATATTATTGTCGTTTCGAAGTATTACTCAAGGATCACATTGCAGAGACTCGCAGAGCTTCTATGCCTCAGCATCCAGGTCTGATTGTGTTAGAAATTGGTCTATATTTTTTTTATCAATGTCATTCTTTATGGATGATTGACTAGACCCCTCATTTAACCCTGAGCAGCCTCTCTGCCTGTGATCCCTGATTGGGGCATGGTTACTGGATTTGTGTACTAGTTCGAAAAAAGGGGAAAAGAGGTTTTGGTAACTTGAAAGCCAAAGGCTTGTCATGGAATTGAGAATGTTGTCTTCGTAGTTTTGTTCCGTCACCATTTCTGACTGACATGTGTATACTCGGCTTAGTCAAGTTCTGCTCATAAATTTGGCATAGCTATAAGTGTCATTGTCTGGCATTGTGAAACCGTTTTTTGTCCCATGGATCCTTAAATTCTGATACCCTTTAGAAGGGTGGCAGGAGCTCTGCTGTATATGCCAAAATAGCTGGGCTAGCTTTTCAGCTAGTATTAACACTCACCATTTCCTGCTTTACACAATTATATCCCACTGTTACAGCTTTCTTAATGTGTTAAAAAAATCTATGTAGCGTAACCCTCAAGGAATAGAGCTCCATTTTTGAGGTTCTGTTACCACGGTTTTAGAGAGCTCTAATCATTCACATGCCTCGATCTGTTAAATCAACAGTATCATCTGATAGAGAGACCATATAGCGATAATTGTACAAGCTTGAATGATGTTGTATCGGCATGACCTGTTAGTTCTATATTGCCATTTTAGGAAGCTGAGAAGCATCTCTCCGAAATGGTTGTTTCCAAGTCCCTGGTGGCAAAGATAGACCGGCCAATGGGAGTTGTCTGTTTCCAAACGACAAAGGACAGCAATGACATCTTGAACTCATGGGCGACAAATTTGGAGAAGCTCCTCGATCTTGTTGAGAAAAGCTGCCACCAAATCCACAAGGAAACCATGGTTCACAAGGCTGCTTTGAGAGCTTGAAGACATCTTAGTTGAATGAATGATCTCTCTCCCCTCGAGCCTCCCTCTCTCTCACCAATAGGGAGAAGCTGAAGAATGCTGTTTCACATTGTGCTCTGAAGTGGGGACTGAAGATATTCATCATAGAACTCTCGTGTAGCTGGCTTAAATTTGATTGCATATTTTGCAGGTGGACCAGATCTGGGCCTTGTTTCAGACAGAAATGATATACTGAGTGCACATTCTGCATAGGAATGTATTGTGTGGTCCTTTCATCTTTCCTCTTTCCTCCCTCATTTTATTTGAAGATTTGTGGGCTCTCAGGGTCCAGAACTTGTACCAATGGAACAGGTATGAGCACAAGATGTGCACTCATTAGTACCGACATGAGCGCCTTTTTACTAAATTCTGTCTCGCGTCGCAAATAATTGCTGGTCCTTGTGTTTTTCTAACACCTGGGATGACATTATCCCTCCAGAGTAAAGGATAATGAATGCTATTTTTTATTTCATTTTCACCTTTGAATTTCGTCTTCAGTGGAGAGAGCCTGTTTCTTTTGGACCCAATCTTGGCAGTTGGCAGCTCTAAAAACCTGTTTCTAGGATAGCCGCAGTTTCTATCTCCTCAAGAGACGCAGCTTTTCTCCAAGTTGATTCTTGATTGGAGAGGGCCTTTATTCTCTACGGACGGTTTGCCGTGATGTCAATTCTCTCTAAACTTCAGTCACTGGAATGTGTTTCAATCTCCATTAGTTTTGACATTTCTCTCTTAACACTTGCATGTATGTGGGTAAAACATTGCGAAGCATAATATATTGGTGAAAAGCTCCAACTGAAAAATGAATATCATGTGCGAATGCCCTCTCTCTCTGAGGTTGGTTGACCTGATAAATGTGGAAAGGTTGGACCGACAAATGATTAATTCATTGGTTTATGAACTTAGGTTACTCAGTCGCATTACTTGCCATTCTCCTTGAGAACTCAACCTACTCCAGCGTAGCACCTTTTAATTTCTCAGCCGATCAATAGATGCCGCCAAATGGAGTCCTCTTTGCATGATCGCTTACCATTTTCAATTCACAGTTGGTGCTTTCGAGTGGGCATGGCAAACCCTCAAGGAAGGATGAGAAGCAACTTGCGTGAGTAGTCCTCATTTCTTCTTCAGTCTGAAACCTGTTCACTTCATTTAATCTCAGTGTGTAGATCTTTGGATGGTTCATCTCTTTTCACGTTTTGTAAGTTAAGTGCGCAGAAAATGCCCCTGTAGAATATGACAGTCCAACGCAGATAGTATAGAAGAGAATACGCGCAATTGTATATAGGTTGGTTATGAACGTCCTGTCAAATGCATTTTCTAGTTTTACACTAGAGAGTTGATAGAAGAGTCGTCCCGGGTAGTGAACTTCTAATCAAGCCGAATTTGAGAAAGCCCATCCATAATCCTGTTTACTTGCAATAAGTAACTTTCTATGTCGTGTTGTTAGGATTTGGACATCATTGCCATGCCAGAGAACATTTGGGCTCAACTGACATTGTAGATCGATTTATAGGTCTCGAAGTCGTAAGTTTGAGTTAGAGTGGACTGCAAAAATGTATGTGAAGGAATTCCAATAGTGCTCTTGTAAGAATGACCAAAGTGGAGACAATATCAGTGGCATTCATTAAAAAAAATTGGGTTGAATGAAACGAAATTTTTTAGATATTTGTAGCGTAAGTTTCGTCTTATAGATGAGCGAATTACTACCCAAGTTGAAAATGTTTTATCTAGTGGCAGCATGGCTCGGGTGGAGTTGTTTAATACGACACCAGGATTGGGATGTTGGGCATCTGATCACTAGTGTCGGAAAGCTAGGCTGTTCATTTAACAGCAACTAATACTATTTGAAACAAGATCTTCAACTGGTGAAATCAAATCGAGGCATTTGGTATAACTCTTGTTTATAATCGATATTGTTAATTATGAATCGCAACCCTAAACCGCGGCTATGCATTTCATTCATTACGTACTTCTCCAATTAAAGAAGTTTGTCTGGACCTTGTCGCCCGACATGTGATTGGGATCGTACAACCGAGACTTCAAGCGTCAATTTCAACTCAAAATCACTTATGGATTTTTGTGTTGTACAGGTTTAGTGGATTTTCTTTTCTTTCCTTTCTTTCGGATAGCCAGCATACTTGGGTTTCCTCTTCAAATCAATTGATCATGTGATAAAATGTTCCTCTTTAGTCTATTTTTGGGTAAGCTTTTGAACCTTGAATAATGAGGTGGGGTTAGTCACGTACTAAGCTGTTGAGCCTTCACGTTGCCTCTCATCACTTCGGATTCTGAAGAAGCTTACAAGGTAAGAGAAGAATATTTGCAGCTACGAGTAAAGAAATGAATATTTGCTCTTACCTTAGGAGGATTTATTAGCTAAGCTGGTTGTCAGAGCATCCAGAATAAGCAAGCTACAGAGCTAGAATATAGGAAAAATTGTCCAAAAAAGTCATAAACCTATTGTACAGCGGCTAATTCAATCCTAAACTTTTCAATTGTACCAATTTAGTCATAAAATTTTGACGAATTGTCAATTTAGTCTTAAACCTTTTAATGATTTGTCAATGTAGTCTTTGGCGATTTTCGACCAAAATTACTCAGAAGAACTACATTGGCAATTCGTTAAAAGCATTAGGACTAAATTGGCAATTTATTAAAAGGTTTAGGACTAAATTAGCACAATTTCCGACCAAAAATGAATTGACACAGTTGAAAGATTTAGGATTAAATTGGCTGTTGTACAATAGGTTTATGTGAAGAGTATCTATAGATTCCTTCTCAATGATCAACCAGATCAGCATGTCAATCCATTTACGTACTTTAGGCATGTTTTCCTCCAACCCAATTGAGAAGAAAGCCAATTCAAGACATTTCATTAATTTTTGTGACAACAATACTGTGTTTCAGTATACTTCGTAGTTCGTACCTACCTATAGCCTTGTTTTACTTTTGTACAGAAGGCCACATTTACATCCCTAGCCTATGTGATCTCATTGGAAAATTAACCTAGACCTAAGCCACGCATGGACCTGCAATAATTTTCCAATAAGGCTTATAGATTAACTTTCCCAACACAGCTCAATAGAACCTCTCAATTATTATGTTGGCATTTCCTCTGTCGCTGTGAAGAATTGCTCACAATAAAAGTAGATACGAAGGAAGTGATGGACATAACTAATCGCAACATATGACAAATAAACATTGTTGGAAACATGTTATGTTTTCCTTTTGTATGCCCCAAGATACATAAGGACTTTCATATGCTACCCAGTTTGTGTAACCCAAATATATATAGTACAACGACAACCTACCTCCACCATCATTGATATAGGCAGTTTTATTCTAAAAATTCAACCAACTATCCAAATCAATGGTGATGGATGTGAATTGTGTACAAAAAAAAAATTGCACTAGCGGTGTATTTGAGATTAATCCATTATATAAGAGAAAATTGTCCAAAAAGTCGTAAACCTATCGTACGGAGGCTAATTTAGTCATAAATCTTTCAATTGTGCTAATTTAGTCATAAACATTTCGAAACTTTGCCAATTTAATCATAAACCTTTCAATTGTGTCAATTTAGTCCTAAATATTTTGACAATTAGCCAATGTAGTTCTTCTGGTCAAATATCCAAATAATAGATTTAAGACTAAATTAGATAATCGTCAAAAAATTCAAGACTAAATTGACACAATTTGAAGGCTTATAACTAAATCGGCTATCATACAATAAGTTTAAGAATTTTTTGACAATTATCCCCATTAAATTGATATTGATATTTTTTAAATATGTAATTGACTTGACCTAATAACAGAATGAGTCGACGCAATAATCTGTCGCCCATCATCATTGAAATTACTCCACAGGGTCCCTTCACAAACAATCATTCTTGTGGTCCATTCACCCATACAGGCAGACACACATACATGGCAGTAAATGCAGCCTCCAATTAAGTGCACAGATCCATGTATGGTGCATGCAATGCAAGGCAATGCATGGCATGCATGCGTGAGAACATACCCAATTCATCAAGTGGCTCATGGCTCTATACTGTCCACATCGTGGCATTATTTGACAGGGAGAGTCAAAATGTCGCCCCCCTCGTCCGCTGTAGAAAAGAAGCAGATTTGATGAGGGCGTGTGTGGTCGCTCATACTTTGCTTCGCTTGAAGGGCATATATATGTCTATGCCTGGAAGAAAAGGGACATATATGTGCAAAAATACTCTCTTTTTTTCCCTCACAAAAGAAGAAAATGAATTCAGTTTTATATGTACTCAAATTGACTTCACAAGCTATGTAAACATCTTGTCTGCAAAAAGAAAGGTCCGCAGATCTTTTGATGTTTGGGCATGATTCAGTGATTAGCTTGTCTCAAGATATGTTTTTTCTATTTTTCGTTAAATTCATACACAACCCATGTATAAAACATTGTTTAAAACCTAAGTTACTGAGATAATACTGTCAAATAACAGAAGCTACACCATCCAAAAAGGCCAAATAGAAAATTATACTAAACACATGCCGACTAAATCGCATACATCATTTCACTTTTTTCTGCTGTAGTTGAAAATTTCTATACTTACAGGCTGCTCTCAGAGATTGAGTATATAGATAGGATATCCATTCATAAAATATGACAGCTACATATATAATATTGGTTGTGAATTTTTCACTAACGATGTTATGTGATACAAAAAACATTCAAGAAAAAAAATAAAAAGAAACAAGAAACTACACTAGGTGTCTACCTGGGGGGCGGTAGAGTTAACTAGTCTAGAAAATGTATCAGAATTCAGAAGTAATTCAAGTTGGAAGGACATGATATCTATGGTAATGCATCCAAAACCTCTTCTCTTCCTCCTCTGGCCCTAACCCTGCCTAATATCTGAAAGCTCTCTCCCCCACTTTTTGCTCTCGCCCCCACTTTTTACTCTCTACCCAAACCCAGTTATCAATAAATCCCAACTTTTTTCCTGTTCTCCCTTTTCCCGGACCACGGACCCAGCATTTCCTGCCTGCCATGGCCACTTCCCATCCCACCTTTTTATCATAGAATTTCATCTTCTCTCTCTCTCTCTCTCTCTCTCTCTCTCTCTCTCTCTCTCTCTCTCTCTCATTTGCCACTCCATTCGATCCTCTCCTTTTTCTGAAATATTTCCTCTATTTATACCACCCAGGGCCATCTAGGTTTTACTGTTGTGATACATCTCAACACCTCTCAGAAAGCAAGTCCTAACTCATCTTTCTTCTTCTTCTTCTTCTTCTTCTTCCTCTTCTTCTTCTTCTTCTTGTGCAATTGAGGAGCTTCCTTAATATTTTTGTGAGTGTAGAAATGGCAAGCTGCGTAGATGTCGCATCCACTGAACAGCTCTGCTACATCCCTTGCAACTTTTGCAATATTGTGCTTGCGGTATTATCATCATCTCATCTCATCTCTCTCTGGGCTTATTGGTGGGGTTTTCTGCTTTTTCACTTCTTTTTAAGTCCCACCCGAGCTCTGATTCATCCATTGCTTTGCAGTTTTTATTGCTTCTGCGTGTGTGTATGCAATGAGTCTAAGCACTAGCAGCTGGAAAAGGAAAAAGAAGCACAAGTTATTAGGTCCTGCAAAAATATTGAAGGGGAAAGAAAAAGGAAAAAAACATTGCACCTGTGTTATTTTATTTTGTCTATTTTTTAGATGAAAACCCCATCGATTTCGTCTTTGAGTCTTCCTTGTTTTTTGTTGCAGTCACGTCTCAATCGTCCTACTGTACCTTTCTTTCTCAGTCAAATGGAAGTCATTTCTTAAGGTCCTATAGAGAGGGAGGGCTTGTTGGCTTGAGCTGCGTGTTGCTCCTGCAGTTAAACGGTTTTATTTTTAATGAAAAAAAAGATTTATGTGCAAAAATATTCAAGCGCACAGTGACAAACTGACGAAGACAAGTCCTCCAACATCTTAATTTCTTAGCTCTGTGACTTATCTTTCCTTTGCCAACACAGATCTGATGCACTCTTATTGAAGGCAGCTTCACACAGTTTAATTTGTTTTAGTATATGTTTTAGGTCACCGGAGGAAATTGAAAAAACAAAGGCTATTTCTCAAATCTTCCATCTACTTATTTCCATGCCCACCAAAGCACCCTTTTCAAGCAAAGCACCAAGCACCATGACCTAATTTTTTTAGGGTTTTCTCTGAACTGAACTCACCAAAACCAAACCGAGAAGAGAAGGTTTTCGGTCCACCTAGCCCCCTTTTATTGTCATTAAAAAAAGAAAAAACAGTATCTAATCAAACAGATCGCAACCAAAAAATAGTTATTCGTTTCCTGATCTGGGTTTTCTTCCTTAGTTCTTCTTTTTTTGGCAGTGATTAAGTTTCACTAGATAACATAGGTATTGATTGATCTTGTGGTTTGCGGATATTATACAGGTGAGCGTTCCATGCAGTAGCATGCTCGACATAGTGACCATCCGGTGCGGCCACTGCTCTAATCTTTGGTCTGTCAACATGGCTGCTGCTGCTTTACAGTCAGTCACCAATTGGCAAGATTTTCAGGTGTGCTGACAATAACTTCTCCTTCTCCTTTTTTTTTGGGTTCCTTTAGAGAAAAAAAAAAGAACATTTCTAATATGGTGTGTCCAAATTTATGACGATGTAGGGTCTTCAATTCTTTGTGGTCTCTGAAATGCGACTATAGCAGCCGTCAGAGGACCAAAGCCTATGTGTTTTTTTGCTTTTGTGTAGGAGAGCTGGATTTTGCGGCCGAAGTTGTTATTTTGAGTCAGTTTCTGTCCACTCCCTTCAAGACAAAAGCATCATTTTTCCCTTCCCTAGGGTTATTTTTAACTACTGTTTCTCTTTAATATTTTGAATCTTGATTTGATTGAGGATGGATTTGAGTCAAAAGAATCGGTTCTTTCCCATGAGATCTGCGTCCTCTGTTGTGGAAACAAGTCTCAAGAAATGGAGTTTTTTCCTTCTTTTTTTGTGTTTTTTAAGATCCCAAAGAAAGAGAGAGGGCTTGGCCTTGGTTTGAAAGGACTGTCAATCTGGGCTTTATGTGCAATTATTATAATTATTATTGTTTTCTTTCCTCTCAATGTTAGCCACCATTCTATGACTGATCCAGTCACTTCAATGCCGGTTTTTTCTCTCTCCCCTAGCTCCATCCCAGAAAACATCACTTCACCTCTCTCTCTCTCTCTCTCTCTCCCTCTCTCTCTAAAAAGACATTGCCCACATGAAAAATGTATAAAATATTGTCAACGCCATCCTATATGTGCTAACCTAAGACCTCTTTCTTTTTGCCCCCACTTTTTTTTTCTCATTTTTCCTCATTTAGTACATATTAAGGAACCTTTTTTCTTTAGGGAAACACCTTTTTACTTCCTCACTTGCATAACTTTATAGTGTGAAAATAATTACCCTTCTTCACCGGGGGAGTTCTTAAAGAACTTGTTAAGCTCAACTTCCAAGTTAACAATATTGCTGAAGAAATTTGTGGAAAAGAGATGTAATAGCTAAAGCAATGAGCTTTTTTTCTTTGACCTTGCACTACTAATCACAGCTAACTTATGCAATCTCTCCTCTCTGGAAATTTTTCTCATATAGGCTCCTAGGCAGGATTACAAGATTGACATGGGTTCATCTTCAAAAGGCAATAACAAGATCACAATGCGAGCACCATCGGCGAATGTCACCGAGCAAAGGGTTGTTAATCGACGTGAGTCTGTAATCTTTCTCCTTAGACAACCTAAACTTGGTGCTTTTCTACCAAAATTACAGACATTTCATAAAATCTCTGGATGCGAGCAATGAGGAAAAACCTGCATACTTATACAGTGTTTCTCATGAAACTTCTACTTTGAGAAATGACATTTTCATATTTCCATTTATAAGGTATTTACGTTCTTTCGACCATAAGAGAAAAATTCAATTTACATAAAAAAAGAAGAAGAAGAAAACGACCTCCTCTGATTATAAAACAACTACTTCGCATGTTGTGAATAATTTCCGAGCGGACGAGTCTATCCTTGTGAAGTGAAAGATCAATTTGTTAATAAATTTCGTTATGTGCTTGATGAATGATCTAATGAAGTTATTCTTCAAAAAAAAGAATGATATAAAAAGTTTTGATTGGACAAAATTACAATATATATATATATATATATATATATATATATTTATAATGTGTGATAACTCATGAGTTGTAGCTTTCTTGGATTTGCAGCTCCCGAGAAGAGGCAGCGTGTACCTTCAGCCTATAACCAGTTCATAAAGTAATGAAACAGAAATCGCTGCACAGCATGCGCTTAAAACAATGTCCTTTTTTTTATTTTTCTTTTTCCATGATAAAAGAAGAAAGAAAGCTCTCAGCAATTATTGACATATTTGGTTATTGTCCTCTGGTCAAAATCACGGTGATGTTTTTAGAGAGGAGATTCAGAGGATCAAGGCAAGTAATCCGGACATTAGTCACAGGGAAGCATTCAGTACTGCTGCCAAAAACGTGAGTTGATTCTGATAATTTGAGTAATTCTATTTAATTTTTGTTGGGTGAAATGCTAATGCCCATATCTTTTCAGTTAATTTGTTTCTTAATGATTTTTGCTATCTATACTAGTGGGCACACTTTCCCCATATTCATTTCGGGCTGATGTTAGACAACAACAATCAGGCCAAAATGGATAACGTAAGTTCCTCTCTATCATACACGAATTACTCAGTTCTTTCTACTAGCTGGCTTCACAATACATATTCAGACGTTCTTGCATTTTTTGAAAGTTTTTGGTAGAAACTCCGTAAACAGACTGTTTCTTAGATTCTGTTTCAGTAGTATGCTGTTCAATATGATATCTATAGAGCATTATCTGCAATTAATAGTCTGTGCCCTTCCTAAGTGCCTGTAATCTAAAAGGAGATGTTCCTTGAGCTTTGGTGCAGAAACCTTTCTGAACTTGTTTGACGTTTAATTGCTTCATTGTTGCCGATAATTTAGTCTGGTCATAAAAATAATGTACGAAATTATTGCCTAGAATATATATTCTAAATAGACTCGACAAATGATACCTCAAGAAACATGTGATGCCTGCGTTAGAACCCCACAGATACAATGCATGGACCATGTATGTTTCCAGAACTGTATTGGCTGAGCTTACACCAAACTAGTTTCAATGTATCAAACTGCATATTGTGACAGTCCAATTCATTCGAGCATGTGTTTAGCCTGAAATGGCCCATGATTGGTGCGAGTACTTTGAGGTTGTTTAACATTTAATCTTGCAATGGATATTATCATCTTGTCCATGTTAGTAACTACTAATCATCACGGTATGAATATGTGTAAAGTTTTTATTAGGAGACCTGATCATTCTATGTCCTTAATCGGCCCTATTTCTTCTCTGCAATCTCATTCGTTCCTCATTTTCTTTATTTTTCAACTTCCATGCAGCATTCCGATAAGCATTTGATGTCAAGGTCGGCACTGCTAAACAAGTGAACCTGTGCTTGATTGCTCAAAGCTACCTCGTATTTCATTTGAAGATGCGAAGACTCTCTATGAAACCTTTGCTTATTATTATTATTATGTAAGAACGGAAGGCATTATATCCCCTGACTGCAATCCTCTCAAATGCCCTTTTTTATCTTTCATGTTTATTTCACAACTGGAAGTAAAATTCAATTTTACCTCAGAAATTTGTTAGCTAAATCTTTCTCTTTATAGTGAATGTGATTGTATGAGTGAAAAATAAGTACATTTAAGGGTTTTTTTTTACGTGAAAGAATTTTTCGCGAATTATTTTTCTAGACTTTCACAAGTTTGGTTTGTTGAAAATATCAGACAATGAAAAACCATTGGCGGTCAAAGAAAATGTACTTACTTAAAGTTAGGAATATCAATTCCATAACCTAAAAAGAGGATAAATTTGCTTGAAAAATGATTTCCCAAAAAGCATTTTCCTTTGTCACGAAGTTTCCCTCAAAACAAACACGCCCTAATATACAGGTTCTCTTCAACATTACATAATTTACATTGAATGAACCCAAATGTATTTTTTTTCTTGCAAGTATTTCTTCATGTGGGAATAATACATTGGAAGTTCTCAATCTTTCGTACGACGCTTATAAGTTTATTGTTGTAACTTTTAATCATTCATTTGGATACTATAACTTTCAAATTTCGTTCATTTAAGTCACTCCAGTGACTTAAGATCGCCTAAAATGCTAGCGTGTCATTTTTTAACAATAAAGTTGTTTTTACCTAGCTGTTTGAACGTTAGCTTTGAGCAAGGAATGAATACATTTGGAAAAGCTAAGAAAATTGAATGAGCATTGTACAAAAAAATTTGAAACTTCTAATGTACTTGTCCCTAAATCCTCAGAACTGTTTAATGAAAAGTTGTGCCAAAGTTCCCTTTTAACCAAGTTATACGCCTCCTTGGCTCAAGATGATAAAAAAAAGATAGATATATCACTGTATAAAATGGAAGTGATCATCAAAATGACTTTTTTTCAACTGATCGATCATAGCAGAACATGCAGTTTACTTGGGCATGATTTCAAAATTAAATTGCAATCCCAAAAAGTTTAAATTGTTAAATAGAATCATTATCTAATATATTTAAATGTGCAAAACCTTGCTAACACGTTTACTGGCATGGACATTGAATTTGATAGAAGCAACTTGAAAACGAAGAGCCTGTTTGTTGCAATTTATCAGCTACTTTTGACTTTTGCTTATGACTTTCTCTCCAAATTTTGAACAAAAAAATCTATGTAATTTTTAAAAATTATGAAAATATTTTTATATATGACAATATTTGAATATATTGAAAGGCTTTAAGTGTATTGGATTATAAACAAATCAAAGTGTGAGTTCCGTAAAATTTTCCAAAAAGTCAAAAGTTAAATGCAGAAATCAACCAAGGTGGTATATTATTAACCGGGTAAAAGAGTTGAATTCATCCTCAATCATTTTACAGTTAGACTCAGTTTGTTTCACGAAAAATGAATGATTTGAAAAATATTTCCTGAAAAATATTGTTTATATCACTTGAAATAATTAGTCGATTAAAAAAGCTTTCCTTATCAACAATAATTTGTCTAAAAATTTTCGTGACCGATGGAAGTATTTTCCGTTTATTCATATGATACAAACGATCATTTTTTGAATTTTCCAAATCATTCATTTTTTACGAAACAAATCGCACACTTCAATGTAAAAGATTAAAACTAGATGAAATGAATAGCATTTGTCATATTGGCAATTTGATCTCTAACAACGGAATGGACATCATATTTGATAACTCTGAATTTCTGGGTAAACTAGTACACTTGTATGAGTAAGTGAAAAAAAAATAGATGTGTAAATAAAGAAAGTTATGAATCGTTTATGTTGAAGATTCACCTTCTCTCTTCTCCAATTAATCCTAGATGTTTTTATGGGAAGTAAGCCACTAATCTCTAAAACATTATAAGGGGGATTGCTAATCTCTAGAGCGTTCTAGGGTGAGTGAAACACCCTCTTGTAAAGTTACAAATAAACAAGTGCTCTCATTTGTGTATGTGGAAGACGTTCTCCCAACCGATATTGCCTCAAAGAGAAGAGTGTGTTCCCGATCTTTCTCAAAAACGGTATAAGAGCTTTTGCTATGCGCACCCAACAAGCGGTATCAGAGCTTCTGTTAAGTGCCCCCAACATATGTTTGGATGGGGGAAATAGCAATGTAAAAGAAGATGCATGGTTAATTGAGAAGGAAAAACAAATTGACTGACTGTTTTTTTGTTATTGGGATGAAAATGAGGGGAGCATAATGAAATAAGGAGAAAAGAAGGAAAAGCCACTTAAACCATGACAAACTCTCAATTCTCTCCAAATTTGCCCCCATTTTGGAGGACCTTGATATTAACATTGACTTTGTTCTCCTTCTTCCACTCAAATCAAAGATTGTTTTCTAAACTCTTTCCTATAATCTCTTCTCTTCCCTCCAAATCTCCCCGTCAAAACTGGCAATAGGTTGAAAGGATATCAACGAAATCTTTGCGAAAGATATATGGAATTACACATTAATCACTTACATTATTTATTTGTTTGCAAGTATTTAACAAGATTGAGGTGTGTCAACACTGTGACACATACATAGTTTTTAGTGTGGTAGCCAACTACATTCGTTGATCAGATAATACTCCCATTCCAAGACCTCCAATAACAGAATTTTTAAAGCTCATCTTTCAATTACATGTGACACTGGCTTGATCTAAAAGTAATCAGATTGGCTGCATTGATTATTAGGTAAATATCACAATACATAAATGAAACATGACCATTTCCATCATCTCATTATAGGGAAAGAAACTCTTAGGTGCATCAAGAGCACGGCATCCATTCACCCAATGCATCATTAACTTTCGGTTTTTGTAGGCCCATGTGAGATACACACGATCCAAGAACAGGGAGATAAATCGAAACAATGGAACTTTCCTCCAAATTTAGCAAGAAAAAAAGGTTCGCGTTTTCCTCTGGCCACAAGTGGTGGGTTATAACCATGGATATCACCTACATTTATCTTTAGCTAGTTTTTCGTGCCCACCGATATACATTAGAGGACATTATAGCTCGGAAAAAGATATGTATCTTTTTTCTATATGGTATTACTGAATGTAAGATAAGGCTGCATTTAGGTAATGATTAAGTATATTGCCATCAATCAGAAGTATGGTTCAAGGAACCTTCGAGGAAAACATCACCAAAAGAAAAAGTATTCGTTGTGATAGTTAAAACTTTGTTTGTTATATATAATGCAAGATTAGGTTGATTTGATGATATGAATGTCCTGTTTATTGTCTCTCTATGGTTTAGTATGGATTTTGAGTTGATTTTGCATGGAATAGAAGTTATTGTCTAAAATTTAATCAAAGCGATAACAATTAACTTTGGATTTCGATGTACGTTTTCATTACAAACCGACTAAGTTTGATTTTGACAGAAAAATAGGTCAAACCAAACTGAATCAAACCATGATGACCCTAATAGAACCCAACAATTACTTCCATTAGTTTCAGTAGCATTGGTGAATTACGTATACCACGTCCAAAAGAACTTATCGATGAGGTTCAAACACGATTCTTTTTTCTCAAATAACACAGGTATCTAACTTTTAGCTCGACTCATTCTTATGGACGATCTTAAACGGAACCATCCACATGCATTAGGTAAGGTTCCACCTACAAGGTTCGAAGTGGGGGAATTATTACGTATCAACGCAGCTTTTGTTGCGCATATTATTGGCATGTGCACATGTGTGAGTACAGAAAACAAATTGAGAGAATCCCGGCCGCTTCTCAAAAGTGAAATGTAACACATGATTCTCCATATAATGAAACTGAATAAGGTTCGCAGCAAGGCTTATTCGGCTGGAGGAGTTGTCGTAGTAGGCTTATTCTCCTTCTCATGTCATTAACACATGGAGTCGTAGGTTCTTCTTCCTTTATTCTTGCTGTCTACAAGGATTCTTGAAAAATTTGTTCACTACATATTGAATAGCGTGTACATGGATTCTGGTAAAACTACTAAGGCATGAGAAAATTAAATGTGTTCATCCCTTGAAAAGATAAGGATTCTAGATAGTTATCTCGAATTTGAATTTTGAAATAATTCATGGGTCTGATTTATGGTGATTACAAAGTTATGAAAATCACCCACATGGAAACTGAACTAAATACAAATATAAGTGATGTTCGTGTTCGTAAACCTAGAAGACTAGTTGAAGGATCTCCCATTAAAGATGGAGGAAAATATGGCCCAATACTAAATAAAGGGAATTGCTCGATTTAATTATCTATATTACATACTGGGTGTGTGGTGGGCAGTCCTAACGGGTGAACACAATGACAAGGAGTTCACAGATACTAACTCATGTGCCATCTGAAGAAAACATTGTCTTCCTTGACATAGCATACTGTTTGAGCACGCAAGCATGCAACATAAGCATCAAGATGCACACAATACAGGTCAAGTTTCATAAATCAAGAAAAAAGGGAAAGTTGCATATCTAAGAAAACCTAAAAGTTGCTTCTCCCTATCCATAAAAAAACATAGTTTTTTTTTTGCTAAAAAAAACTATGTTATTTTTATTTCTTTTCGCAATCATCTCTCTCTAACACAAACCTAGATATGTATGTACATGACTCAGGCCGTTTTACATGGGCCAAATTTTTAAAAGGAGTATCCAAGTAACCACACAAGTTGATGATCATTTAAAGTTGGATCTTACTTATGAATTTTTTCGTAGGCCATCTCCATTCAATGTAATATTGTAGGGCGTCACAAACTGCCCAACTTAAAGAACTAACATGCTCATCAAGTAATACTCTCCTTAATCGATGAGTGATCTGGTTCGTTCCTACCTCCTCCACCATCTTAAAAGCCTTTGAAAAATCGCAATTTGTCCGAGCCATGTTGCCCCCATGAGCACTTTTTGATCTCGTTAGACTAGGTATGGGCCTAATTCGTCCATGAACTACACATCTACTTATGGAGTCCGGCTCCGATATCATCTGTATCGATCCGACTTGTTCCATATGGACCAGAGACCCCAAAAAGAATAATCAAGTAATCAAACAAAGCGGTGACCATTTAAGGGCAAGTCTTAATTATGAATCACTCAGCATAGACTCTCCTGTGGGACTTTGGGGTGTTACTATTATTGTTTCTGATTTGAATTCCTCAATGACGGTCCTATTTTAACCTAATCGAATAAATTTTGTGGCATCCTCTTATTGAGAAATTTTCATGAGGCTGTAGCATCAACCATTATAACTATTCTTTTTTTTTCTAGGGCTTTCATATAACTCTTCAACTTTATTCTGAAAAATATCCAATTTATTTAAGGGCTCGAAGTTTTGAGAGTTTTATTTATTTATTGTAGTACTCCAAATTCTGAGCTCTATCCAGAGGTCATTGGCCAGGCCATATCAATTTCTTGTATCGCTTCTACTCTCTCAATTTTATTTCTGCTTCATTATCGCCTTATGCTTAACAATTAGACACTCCTAAAAAATCGAGGCAAAGTTATCTATGCCCCTATACTTCAAAAATTATTATATCGGATATGGCATGGCTCCTAAACCATTTTTTGTGGGCGAAAATCATCTATTAATATTATCGAAAATGTAAAATACCCGATACTAATTAATGGGACTAGGGTTTATGGTGAGTAAACCATTCTTAAATCACGATAGGGAAGTCATGGACAGCGACACCATCACGTTCTTCTCACGAATAATGCCTTATACTTAAGAGATGCTATTCCTTTTTTCTGTTCTTATTTCTTTTCCCTTTTTCTTGCTTCTTTTGTTGTTTATAAAAGTAGATGTCTAGAAAAAGGGATCTAAGTGCCCAAGGATAGGCTGCAAATGGCAGGCTTCTGATATTTTTTGATAAAGTGATTGGACCACATATCTGGCATCCAATCTCAGTGTCCAAAGATCCTCCTGAAAAGCAATAGCTAGGGAGAAAAGCTTTCTGGTATAGCTTCGTTCAAACTTGGCCTTATGCTGTTCTTGACTAATAATTGCAATTAGGGTTCACATTTCACTGCTCATCTACTTTGTTCTCGAGAGAGAAGTGGCTCAGCTTAATGTGAATCTCAAGCAACATGGAACCCAAGAAAACGCCGCGCCCTTTCTTCATTCAAACAGCTCTTCAGTAAGCAAAGCTACCAAAAGGCTAGCGCAAAACAGGGAACATTGGTCACCATGTAAGTGATAAAGTAATTCTTTTATGCGGAAAATTTATGATTTAGCATCTTAGATCTTCATGATTTTCACAATAAAAGGGATGAAGACATACCTTTATCCATAGCATTTTTCTTGAAGACAATTGTTGTAGAAAACGGAAAAAACAAAGAAATCTGATTTCTCTCCCTTGACCCACTTTTCTCTTAACGTACCTTATTGATGGAGGATAAAAATATAACGTTCTTTTCATGCATTATCGTGGGTGGAGAGAGGACCAGACTCTATTTATATATACCCCTTCTAGTGATGCCTTCCATCAAAGCATATCCCACTTCATAAGAGTCGCACATTTTCGAAGGAACTTTAACTTCTCAATAGAATTAACCATTTTCATCTATTTTTCATAGCCAATACGTTTTAGCACTTAAATATTTATTAAACCATTAATTCATAACATCATGTAAGTCACATTATTCTTACACACTAAAATTGCTTTTTCAACAGATGAATTTGACTCTTCGAGTTGTTATGTTAAAGCTGTATCGCTACGAGGTTTAGAGATTGATTACTTACATTTCACTTGACGGTTGGGAATTCTTATGAGAAGCCAGGTTTGTCCAGCATAGGTACTTTTTATTATTGCAAAGTTTCAGATGCAGTTCAATGGCTTTCGCTGCATGTCAGGTTCATGCTTTTAAAGCTCAAAGCCGCATCCAATTTTCTCACTAAGCGACTGTAATATCTAGTTCACATATCAAATTATCTATCAAAACCTGATGTAATTCGAGCCATTGAGTCTCGAGTGAATCACGAGCTAATTGGTCCAGTCAGAAACGTATTTGCCCGAAAGAGGCAAAGCTAAGGCAATCAATAGTTAATTTGGCCAAGTAAATAATGGAAAGATATGAAGAACTAAGTCTCACAGAGCCTGTCAAGCGGAAAGAACAAACTTTGAACTTTGGTAAAGTACTTGTAAGATATTCTCTGTTAGCCTTCTTTTGTATGGCCATTTTGCCGACACTACAAAAAACTAAGAGAAACTTTCAATTATCAGATCGTAGATGATATAATAAAGGATATACACCAGTCTTGCCGCGTAGGTTAAGCGGTTGGACTCGAGGATTTTAGTATAATTCGAGTACATCGAGTAATACTTGATTTTTCCCCATATTTATCCGGTGAAAGAAGTTTCAAATGATCTCATTCTCTATGCTAGATTCCATAGAAAGACACAAATAAAAGCACAATTGTGAATTATAAAGCACAAAACATGTCCCTCCGATCAATTATTGCTGAAAATTTACTAATGCTAGAGATATACAATGTTTATCACGATTGTCTTGTCATGTCATAATGGGCCATATATTATTCGTAGTTCTGTGTGAAATATTTATGACTCAATTGCAACGATAGATGGTGGGCAACGACAGTGCCATTTTGTTCTAGAAAACTTATTATCTCTAGCAAATACCTCTTAGGAAGGTCTTATAAAACTTCCAATTCATGTTGCCCCTTTACCAAAATTGTATAAGCTGTCACTTATTGACTTTTTGGTCCTAAAAACCTCAAAATCGGCGATCCAAATAAGACTAATTGTGGAGAGAGAAAATATCACTGAGATTGAGGGCATTTCAAGCCACCAAAATGCCTTAAAAAAGAGAGTCCACCCCTGAGGAGATCTTGGGGAAAAGTGCCAAAAAAGTCCTAAACCTTTTGCATTAGTGACAATTTAGTCCTAAACCTTTTTTTGATGCCAATTCAATCATAAACCTTTTGCATTTGTACCAATTTAGTGCTAAACCTTTTTTTGATGCCAATTAAGTCCTAAACCTTTTAAATTGATGCCAATTAAGTCCTAAACCTTTTGTTTTTGTGCCAATTTAGTCATTCCGATCAATTTTGATCGGAATTTGCTAACGTGGATGCCTGCCGGCCGCAACCGGCCAGAGGAAGGAGGGGGGGGACCAAAAAAAAGTGGAAAAACAAAGAAAAAAAGGAAAAAATATTAAAATTCAAAAAAATATTAAAATATTATTAAAGTTGTCCACGTCAGCGCCACGTCGGCGCTAGTGACCGGCCGGCAAGCGTCCACGTCAGCAAATTCCTATCAAAATTGACTGGAAGGACTAAATTGGCGCAAAAACAAAAGATTTAGGACTGAATTGACACCAATTTAAAAGGTTTAGGACTTAATTGACACCAAAAAAAGGTTTAGGACTAAATTGGCACCAATGCAAAAGGTTTAGGACTGAATTGGCACCAAAAAAAGATATAGGACTAAATTGACACTAATGCAAAAGATTTAGAATTTTTTTGGCACTTTTCCCGGAGATCTTGTATTAATTTATTGCTTGGCTTTATCGACTTGATATTAGTAGCTACTGAAATATTCTTCTTTATTTCACATTTTTCGTAATAATAAACACCATTTTGAAATTGAGAATACTTAACAAAGTGGTTTGATGATACTGCATCATCATGCCATATGATTCAAGTTATGAAAGTTACATGAAATTACCATATATGGGAGGCAGGAAAAAAAATATTGAGTTTTCCTAATTTTTATGAAGCAGAAATAATGCATTTTCCTGTTAATGTATTTGGCAGTAAACTCACAAACTCGTACCTCAAAGCAAGTAAACCTTGACCACTTTGTGGACCAGCCTTACATAAACAGAAAACAAAAGCATAAGGAATGGAGAAAGAAAGAAAAACCCTCTCTCACTTGAAGGGTTTTTATGATCTCTCAAAGGACCAATCCATTGTCTTAAAAATGTTGCATTCAAGTTCATTTTACTGCACTTCCTACATAAAATGTTGTTCTGCACAAACACTTTAAAAAATTTCAATGAACGGCTGAGAAAATCAAAATGTTGCAAGGTTAGTTCCCAACAAACCAGAATATGGGTGATGATAAATGCAGGTGTTTGTGGATGTGTGTGTACAGCTTTTAAGTGGGAGATAGAGAAAAAGGGCAGGGTTAGTGGGGAAGGAAGAAGGTGGGCGAGAATAAAAACAATTGGGGCACCTCGGGATCAGCAAAGTGGGATAATATTGCAGATTACAAGCTGGCATATGCTGCTTTTATCAGAATTCAGAAGGCACCCAGAACATGTTTTTATCCTCCTCCTTTTTCTTTGAAAGAAAAGAAGAAGCTATATATCATTTAACAAAAACAATAAATAAATAGAATAGACATTTTGTTAACGAGTGGTTCCAAGTAATTATTAACCATACCCATTCATAAAATATTACGTTTTCAATGCACCGGTTACATGTAATACATGATAAACATTGAATTGATAATAATAAATTTTCCTTAAGAGTTCAATTTTAATTGTAATGTAGTGGATCTATGGGCCTACGGCCTTAAGGATGAGACATTTTCAGATTTACCGGTAAATATAAGCATAATGCATCCCGATCTTTAATCATGTGAGTCTCATGTGAGAATTATCAATTTTAAAAGTTTACATCACTGAACACTCACCGCACATGAATCAACTAAAAAAAATTTAGGTTGGAAGGGCTGCTCTCTCTCTCTCTCTCTGCATTGCACTCACACCTATTTCTGACACTTAGAATCTGAAACGTCAAGCTCAATGTCTGATCACGCATTCGATTTCAATTCTGATGTCTTCTCTCTCTCTCCATCTCTGACTTCTCCCCCTTCTCTCACGCACTTGCTTGCTCTTTGGAATCTTATATGCTTTGATCCTAGTGTTCCCACACGAGGACACAGTACCATTTTAATTGGGACCCATCACACGAAAACTTGCTTCTGACTGATTTGCAAATTTCTGGTGCGGGACCCAATTGCTCTCTCTCTCACCACATGGGCTTGGGTTTTCTTGCAGAGGCGCAAGGGGATAAGTTCTTCCTCCCTCTTCCGTGAGTCATTTGGATGGGAACATGTGACTCCCATTTGGCACCATGTTCTGTGAACGACAGCATGTTCGTTCCCGAGCGGTCAGAATCCACGCCACGTGTCGCTCCCGGATTGCTCCTGAACCTCCTCATGCACAGGCAAGTGGAAACTCTTCCTATTATTTTCAAGGAGATATGACACACGTCGATTGGATCCTGCAAAAAGTACTGACTTGTTCCTCCATGTAAAAGTCAGATTTTACATTGCTCTAGACCATGGGCAATATCTCATAACGCAACCTGCGAGTTGATTCTCCACTCTATATGAGTAACATGGGGAACCGGAGTTGCGAACCCAGAAAATCGACCTTGTAAATAAACCGTCATGAGACAACTTTCCTAGAAATATCCTTACACGTACATGAGAGCCACGATGCTAGATAACAGCGATTAATAACAACCGGAACAACCCGAGTACTTCACATGTACCTTCCAGACTACTGGTGTCAATACCCACTAACGCCATGGGGCACTGAATGAACACAAACCGTCATGAAACGACTTTCGTAGAACATAGCCAAAAAAATCAATTCGCTTCCCATACTTCCAGAGATGAAATGGAGGGAGTGAAAAAGGGTGTGCCTGAAATTGGAATGCTTAGAATGATATTCGAAACCATAGACAGTCTAACTAATAATATCTACAGTTCCTCATGAAAATGCCATATTTGCTTCAATCGAGCATCGATGCCCCACAAGACTGACATTTACTATACATCAAGACCAATCCCGTGGCTCTGAAATTCGCCCGTGTGGCCTGTTCAATCAAAGTCCTATGACTCCAAACTAAGTAGAAAATAGATTCAAATGACCGGGTAAACTCTATCTTTGAAAAGGAGAATAATTAAGAAATTTCATGATAGTAACCCAAATATATGTCTACACTTAACAGCAAATGGTATCATTTCCTATTGAACTAAAAGAAATCCTTTTCTTATCAGATCCGAACGTAAATTTTAGATCTGAGGCGTCGTCACTGGGAATTGAGGCATTGCTTGTTGAAGGGAAAGAAAAGACCAGGGCAGGTGAAGAGCTCCTCAGACCAAATCTGTAAGAGGGAATGGCAGAATCCTCTTGTGGCTGATGCAGACTATTGACAAAAGATGGAGGCGTGATGGACGGTGTTGGTGGCTCAGGAAACATCCCACGTGAAGAAGAAATAGGAAACGTAAACCCAGAGTTATTATCAGAAGAAACTGTAGCCCGTACTTGAGGCTTATCGATGGAAATAGATGGAAGAAGTGCTTTAGACCCCAAAGCCGGTTTCTTTGGTATCATATGTCCACAAGAGTCGGCAAAACTTGGAAGTTCCTCGGAGACAACCTGTGTATGACCCAATCAGAAAGACATCTATATGAGAATCTCTCAGTATGTATCTGTAAATACAAGCCGGTGTTCATATACTGGGTGGAATCTACTTCTACATCACGAAATGACTGAAAGAGGACATCAAAACCCCTAACATCTGTATAGTTTTAAAGAAGCTATTAGATACGAAATTTTCCTACTACCAATTTCCCCATTATAAGAAATAGCTAATTGCTGAAGAAATTCACCAAATATTATACTATAGGCAATCAGTTCTAAATCAGTGCAAGCATCTACTGTTAAACAACTCATGTCTTAACTGCCGCTAAAAGTTTTCGACCCAAAAAAAAAAAAAAACTGCCGCTAAAGGTCTAAATTGCTGATAAAAGTTGGAAGGAAACCCATTCGCAAATAACTTAATTGTCACTGTGATAGAAAAGCATTGCCAAATTGGGGCTGTACCTTATCTGTACTCTTGAAGACAAACTTGTCAGCCACACCAGAATCTAGTGAAGCAGTGTTATTAACTCCAGGAATCGGGATACCATTGCAAATATCTTCATCAGGACCGGAAAAGCGTCCTTTTGCAGCATTAGCAGTTTTGTTAACATTCTCTTCTGCTGGAACTCTAAAAAATGAAGCTCTTGTACCTCCATTTGGAAGAGCAGCATTCATCTGGTTAGTCTTGTCCGCTTTGCCATATTTAACAGAAGCAGACAGATACGATAAATTACCACTACTCGACATCGAATGAGCAACATCAGAAGACTCAGACTTTTTCCTCAAAGAGGCTTCCTTCAACTCCGCAGCCTTATCCTTGGGACTTGGAAGGCTTCTATCAAGATGCTCCAGTATCTTTCTAGCCATCTGACTAGAATGTGTGGGAACGGTTGGGACACCTACCTCAAAATTCAGTGACTTGTTTTCTAATGATTGAGATTTTGAACTGCTACTTGTTCCTCCAGCCTCCATATTCTTGTTGAAGGCAGGCAAAGAAGGCATGCGAAAGTCAATTGTTTCTCTCTGGGAAGAACCGACTAAAGAAGGAAAACTACTAAATTTTTGGGCACTTCCAGTGACGAACTTTTGCCTTGAACTACGAATGGGTCCTATGGATCCACGGTCACCATGCAATTCATCCTCTCTGAATCTAACCTGCGTTCATTCCAACAAATTTAATACAATCAATTTCAGTTCACCAGAATCATAAAATGTAATCAGAGAGGACAGAAAAAACTCTTCGACTTAAGTTTCACTTTATAAGCACGGAAAAACACAATTTTAGTAACCACAAAAGTCAAAGCTTATTATGACTAAGAACAAACAAATCCAAAAACAAAGATCCATATTCATCATTACTGCTGTAGGAGACATTCAACTGGGTTCCACATTCTTGATGAATTTTCATTGCCATAATAATTGATCCAATTGCTTCCAGAAACAAGCATGCACTTGCACCATGCTTAGCCAGAAAAAGTACTCACCCAGACCCAGCTTCAGTTTGCTTTAATGACAGATTAGAGTGCAAAAGAGACAGCGAAACAGTACATAGGCATTGGTTTTCTACTTCATTTCTCCTATCTGTCATTTAAGTTTAACACCATTTCGATAAAAGATAGAGGTAATTAACCAGAACTAGCTCAGTTGCAGCTGCCTCTGGTGACTTTATTTCTCCCGTTTGTCATTGGAGCACAAACGGGATTACTCTATTTGCTTCACAAGCAGATGAGCATGTCCACATTGATGGCATTTATGTTACAGATCAAATCGAAACTGAAGATTCACAGAACATGTTTCACATACCTTAGACTTGGACATAGAATGTACAGGTCTCGAATATGGGGTTCTGCGGAAAGTCGGAGTCCCATGGCTGCCTCTTTGAGTCTGTGGGGTCAAATACCGATCTTGTACTACTGAACCAGGCCAGCATACAGATGACTTGGGTAGAGGTGATGGACTAAAAGGTTTCTGTAAATAGCCATCCACATGAAGCAATGCTTTCGGATCTTCTGGCAGGTTACTTTTAAGAATAGAGCCAACTTCTGATATTCGACTTCCCATGTATGCTCTAGCAATGTCAACAGGTGAAGCACCGATTTCGTCACGTAACTGTGGAGTTCTCAGAGCGGCATAAACACTGTCAGAACAAAAATTACCAACTCTATACATTCGGTGCAAACCAACAGAAGATAACTATACCTAGACTGAAGTGGAACTCTTAACACCTGAAGAAAATTTCTTCTGGTCTAAGATGGACTCCCCATATATATACAGAGGCAAAACAATCAAATAAATGGAATTTCACTGCTAAGACCATATTAAAATTCATGAGCTAGCACCAATGGCTTCCACTTTGATCTAAGAAAATCACTCCATGCATAAGATACAGTGCTACTTGAGTAGCTTTATTGAATAATATATAGATACATAGGTATTTTAAAACGGACGAAAAAACAGCAGAAAAATTTCAGTAACTTATAAACTTGAGAGATGGCATCATGGCACATTTAATAGGATGTACATGTTAGATAATGCTCTTAAATAGACAAGACGGCAACAGAAAATGCCTAAATGTTATGAACATGAAGAAGCAATCCACGCTATTTTTGTGAAATGTCCCGACATGCAGAGGGAGAATATTAAACATGTTACACCATTTAAATAATTAATCACGCATTGATTTAATAGCTTAAACTTTTAGAATACATGAGATCCTGAATCCAAATCCTTCCAGGACCCTCATTTGCCTCCCCATATATATTTCCAAGCTTTAGTCTTAGATCAAAGTCACGCCTACATGTGAGGGGCAGTGCCAAACCATTTAGGGGTTGTCTAGATTAAATTTTACATTTTGTTTTTTGCTTAATCTATATCCTGCGTCTCAACTTAAACTTTCACAACGCTCAAGTGTTGTTATGTAAATTTACATTAACTTTTTAATAGTTTTTTTGAACTTTGAATAATATTTTTCAAATTTTGGCAGGAAAGAAAAAAAAATCTTTCATTTTTGTTTAAATGCAACAAAACATACCCTTAAATATTAAATCACACCTTCATCTAATGCTTAACCTTTTAGAACAGTTGATTGTGGTCCCACAAAATTTTACAAAACAGCTAGTACTAGAAAGAAGCAAAAGGTCATCAACACCAACAAAGACTCGCTAATGCTATATGCCAAGGCTCAGTCGAATACCCTTCTAATATTTCCAAGACAAGCATTGCGGAGGTGCAGGAAGAGCATTTCTTCACTATACGCTTCATCAAACACTCTTCAAAAGCACATAAGGGAAATTCCATTATACTTCATGAACAATTTGAGGCAAAGTTAGGGCAAGGAACAAAAAAATCACATGTATCCATTTAAAATCTCGTCTCAATGAGCTATTTGTCATGTAAAAATAAGATTTATCTTCAGCTTTTCCAATATTAAACTACCTTCAACTTTCTCAGTAAAAACAATTTCAAGCTGCTGGAAACACACAAATACAATATAATTAGATGTAGGCCACAAACCTCAAAATAACGCATCTTGATAGTTGCCAAACCATCAAGTGACCAAGCATCAGTTACCAACTATTGATGCCAACCAAACTTAATTGTCATGATGGCCAAAATATGAATTACAGCAATCCTGCAACCTTCTCTTTAACTCGGGGGATCTCTAGGCCCTTCTCATATTCTGAGAATCCTTGACTCAAATCTAAAACAACAATGATATTCTTAACAAGTTGCTTCGATTCATTGGTATTATGCCTGTGTACTCTAGAACAAACATTCGCAGGAGAAAAGATGTTCTGACAGAGAAACATATTGAAGAATCTACTCCACTTACATTTGAACGATCAAGGGGCGTTGAAACTTCCCATAGAGCTCTGTTCGAAACTCCCTGCTCTCCCCCATTTGTTTTGCTTGGAATGTGAGGCACAGTTGCATGGACCTCAACTTCACCCACAGCATTCATTTCAGAGTTGTTCTCCCTTTCCTTCATCTTTGGTAGATCAACAGTCTTCGATTTTAAAATCTCGGTTAGACGACTAATTTCATCCCTGCATGATGATAGAAACCATCAAGGCATGGAATATAGAAGACATCCCTGAATAGTATTATGTACAAATATTGCTGGTTCAATTGCAAAGTCCCTATCAAATATACATTGTCAACCAGAATTACTTTGCAAGATTAATGAGCCATTAAGGAGTCAAGGACAAAGGAATTTCTAATAAACGGGTTGAAATTTTGCCAACATTTAAGTTGTTCCAAGTTCACTTAACAAGCTATTTGAAATGAAAAATTTACCTGAAGAAAACAAAAACTCTCCGCAAAAGGTATACAATGCAGAACAAACTACAGAAACAAGGTTCGGCCTAGTGGTGCTTCCCCCTCACCAACACCTAAGAGGTCATTGTTTTTATCTTTACCTTTCCCCTCCCTCACAAAAGAACTTAAAGGTAAGACAACAGAACTTATCAAAAGACAAATTTGCTCAAAAAATTATCACGAATGACTTTTCAAAAAGAGAAATATATGCTTGGACTCAAAAAGACAAAGCACCTCACAGGTCAATGTGCGCCAGGACAACATAGTACCAAGTACATTTAATCTTTAGAGAAAAGGTTGACTTACCTGGAGAACATTTTTCCTCTGATCAGTTGCTCAATTTCAGAAAGGGCACTATCTTTTGGGAGGTCTGTTACTTTGTTGTGTGTTGTTTTGAATTCTTTGTACCCATCAAAAACAGTTCTTTTCGGTACATCAGATGCAACAGCATTTCCTACTCCTGCTGATCTTGATAACCTCAGCTGCATCTAATAAGAACATCATCAAAGTTATATTAAAAAGAAAGACAAAAGAAGCCAATGGTAGAAAACTATGAGATTATAAAAAAAAAAACCTATGTCTCGCATCAGAAAGACCTATACCGTGTCATTTGATGGAGATAAGAGCATGTGCTACTTTTGGGACAAGATATTTAATCCAAACACCTGAACTCGAAAGCCGTGTGCATATAGAGCCACACAAGCAAGGGTGTCACATGTAGGAAAGAATCATCCTTGAAAAACATGACAGCCAAGCATGCATCTTTAACCACAAAAAGATAGGCAATGGCGCGCCACATAAGTTATTTGGCAGAATCACTTGAATTTTGGCAAAAGAAAACAGGAACAAAAATGACACGAAGATGAAGAAGATAGGGACAAAGTTGCAGTATTTGAAGAAGAATACGTGGCGCCGTCAGCCACTCTTTTACTTCAGTAACTTCAAGATTATAAAACTATTTCAGAATGAACCCAGTCAACCAGAACGACAAAGACCTCATGCAATATCCAAGAAAATGCAAGATCCAGAAATCATGAAAGAATTTGCAAGAATATTAACCAGAATACAATCTGGAGAGCCTCAACATGAACAAGAGCTTTTCAGTAACTTACATCTGAATTGCCTTCGTGGTTACTTCCTCTAACATCTTGATCAACCTCTCTCTGCGACTTATCTATAACAAAACATCACACTGATTGAAAATATGAACATGGCATAGCATACAGAAATAGATATCTAAGCATGTCTAACTATGAAAGTTACAGACGGGCACACTACAAGATATAACCAGAAGATGTGCACTAAAATGAAGAGAGGCTTATATGGCCCACATGCAAATCACAAGCGGTGGCCGTACACTATAACTTCCCAGAAGAGACCAACATACTCATTTATCTCAAAGAAATAGATACAAATTAAAAAAAAACAAGAACTGAATACATGCAAAGTAAACAGATAAAATTATCTTGAGCAGAAAATGCACTCCAAAACTGCCCAGAAAGGGAGTATATACATCGGACAAGCAGAGAATCAATTATCTCAAGATAGGGGCAGCTTAGAAACTTATTTCAAGTTGCCCAAATAAAAATAAAGACTTCATCTTTCAAAGTCGCAAAGGAAAAAATCTACATGACTCTAAATGTCAGCATTTATATGCTTTTAAAAGTTGGGGTTGTTTGATATTAAACAAAAATCGAATTTCAAATGTTTAAAGTAAAATTCACCTCAAACGCATACTTCACGATAAACTTCCTCAACAGAGATAATTAAGCTAGCAATATGAAGCAAATTTCCTTTCTAAAAAATAAAATCAACGCAAGATGGTGGCGGACAAGATCAGTCATACAAAAACAAGCATTCAGGACAGTAGGAATGCACAAAAACCGCATGAAATTTTTCTTGTTGTGCAATTGATCCCTAATTATATTATTCATTCAGACACTATCCTTTTTGTCCAATTGTAATCCTTGAAGACTGCTCATAGTCATAAACGACTTTCGTATGTCAGAAGCACATCCCCCGAATCAGAAACTTCTCCACAAACAGATTCTAATAATGCAGCAAATATTAAAACACCAAGCTACAGAAACATATTATCTTTCATTATCAGATATTTCTGACAAGGAAAATAACATTAAAAAAAATACATATAATGGAGTCTAGATTTGCAGAGTGGATTGTACGACCAAATTTGTTTCTCACAATTCCCACTCTATTTTATTTGGTCCTTGCACACTGAAATTAATAATTTCCTTATTAGATTGGGATGACAATCTAAGATTTCATCAAGTTAAATGGAATATCGTGACACAAACAGTTGCTAATGGGGGTTGGGGGTATAGCATTGGTTCTTGTAAATAGAGCTTTCCTTCGAAAAGGGTTGTGGAGATTTAATGTGGAGAAAACTAGCCCTTGGAGGAGTGTAATAGTCGCGAACCTTGGTTTGGAAGATACAGAGTGGATAACTAAATCCAGTGAAGGAGCCCATAAAATCGGGCTTTGAAAGCACATTAGGCAACGCCATGATGTTTACACAAGAAGAGTTTCTATATCTAGTGGGGGATGATAGGAACACTATTTAGTGGGATCACATATGGTGTGGAGACACCACTTTCAAAGATTTATTCATGGATGTGTATGCACAACATCAGTAAGAAACACATTTTAGCAAATTTCAATGCTTTTTTCGCTCTAACCATCTCTCTCTCTCTCCCTCTCGTTTCATCAACACTTATTACTCTCCTTCTCTCCTAGATTCGTCATTTTCCCTTCCTTATCTGTTCCTAATACTCTGGTAAAAGATTTCAATCAATCTGGAACGAATAATTACTTCAATCACCGAAAACAGCATAAACAAAGAGAAGGAAAGGAAACTACTTCACGTCAACGAGGAATGAACAACGCGCATCCATCGCGGACTCGACCAGAAAGTCCCGGAAACCTCTCTTAAAAAGAGCAGAAACCAGCAAGAAACCCTAAACACGAGATTAATCGAGAAAGGGTAAAACTTTAACCCCCAATTCATCTGATCATCCGTACCGATCAACCAAATCACAAAAGCAGAACAGAGGTAGCGAAGATTAGAAAAGCACAACCGAGAGAGATCAACAGACCCTCGTCCTCGTCCTCGTCCTCGTCCTCGTCATCGTCAGAGAGAGGAGGCAGCGAAACAGGGGAAGGCGGCCTCGAGAAGAACGAGGGCAGTATGCGGGTGGCACCGCCGGAGATCAGGCGGTACGCCGGATCCACCAGCTTCGACAGCCAGCCGCCGCCGCCGGCGGCCTGGGGTCGGTTCGAATTAGGGCGGGCGTAGGGCGTGGCCCGCGGATTGCGGTTCGGGGGCCTCCTCACCTTCCCGCCGGCGCCTCTGCCAGGCTCCGGCTGCTGCGACACCGCCGCCGACGCCGCCGCCGTCGCATCGCCGTCGTTCTCCATCGCCGGCGAACTTCTCTCGAGTGAAGTGCCGTAGAGAGAGAGAGAGAGAGAGAGAGAAAAAGCGGGTTTACTTTGGGTAGTCAGCGGCTAATTATTTTGGCGTTTTGAAAAATTGCACGTTTGCGATCCACCCCCAATTATTAGGTCATCAGTGGGATTAATTACGTCATCAGTGCTTAAAAAAAGAGTTTTATAAGCCGCCACGTGTGATTTTAAGGATATCCTATTCATGATGGTGCTGAAATTTGACCGGCGGAATTGCTAATTCGATTGGTATCTTCCAAAAAATTTTAGGTATATATTATTGCCAAATTAAGGAAAACCAAATGCGAAAATACATTAACATTAAAGGAATCTACATAATTTTACGTGTTTAAAACGTCTTCAAACTCGTTAGTCAGAGTAAGAAATATTTATCAATTTTCCTAAGGTTCATCAACGTATAATCAAAATATGAAAATAATACGCGATTTGTTAGTTTTATTGACAAGAAAGCATTTCAACCGTAGTCTCTCTGAGAAAAATGGATCTATACTATAGCATAAGAGATTCATACTCGCAACCACGCATAATTTTCAAAACACTAAAGTAATTTGGTATGTCGAAGATTGGTGCCTAAAAATTTGAAATTCACAATCTCTAAAATTTTATCCCCATTCCAAGGCAACCATCAATTAGAGGGAAAATACAAGGAACAGGCAGAGATTAATAGTATTCATCGATCCAAAGATACTAGTAAAGATTTAGCTTCCTTCTATATGGAGAAATGTGTCACGACCATGAGTGGGGAAGGTTACAACTGCACTGTGGCCAATTGCGCCGGTACGTCTCGCGAATGACCACAACGAGAATGCATAGCAGAAGTAGAAGAAAACGACTAGGAGAAGCATACCACGCGGTCTTACTATCAAGGACTTGCAAAAGACAACCGATGTGTATGGCTATGATTCGCAAACGACGACCCGCGAATGACCACTTGTCATGGCTAAGACCGAGGTGGCTACAATTTGCGAATGGATTTAGAGTTAGGGGTTTCAAAAGGAGGGAAAAGTACAAAGGGACGTGCGAAAAGAGAGAAAGAGTAAACGGAGTGTATGTACCGTACGGAGCGAAAGATTAATGAAAAGGACAGTTGAAGTCTGCTTTGCACTCTTCGATGCAATCGGACGTGGGTCCTAATCGTGTGCTATGCAGGGGCGATCTAAGCGACTTTATGTAAAGTAGGTCTCACTTGACATTGCATCTTAAATGAAAAATAAAATGAGTTGACCTAGGTCTTTTCATATAGCAACCGATGAAGGGATTTACGAAAATCACATGTCGCACTCAAGGGTTGCCCAATATTTCTCGGCCAAGGGCCTTCCCTTTCCCTTACTCTCTCCATTTTTCTTCCTCTCACTCTCTTTCCCTCGCTCTTGTTTCCCCTCTTCCTTCATCCTTTTTGATGAAGTTAACGTAATTCTTTTATGCAGAAAAATTCGAGATATTAAATCTTCATGATTTTTTATAATAAGAGGGATGAAGACATAACTTTATCCATAACGATGCCCTTTGAAAATAATTGTTGCAAAAACAGAAGAAGAGAAGAAATCCGATTTCTCTCTCTTAACCCACTTTTTTCTTAACGTATTTTATATGATGGAGGATAATAGAATACAACCGTTCGTTTTCCGTGGGTGGATAGAGGAGTAGACTTTATTTATACAGCCTATCAACAGATGCCTTCCATCAAAACACATTTCATTTTGTAAAAGTCACACCTCTTTGGAGGAATTGTAACTTCCTAATAGGAATGCACGTTTTTATCTTTTTCATAGCCAATACGTTTTAACACTTAATTTATTAAAGCATTAATTAATAATATCATGTGGGCAACGGTTATTCTTACAGTGAGATGTGGATCCCAATCGTGTACTTTGCAGGGCCCAATTCAAGCAACTTTATGTAGAGTGGATCTCACTTGACATTACATCTCAAATGAAAATTTTATGTAGAACGGATCCCATCTGGCATTGCATCTCGAATGAAAAATGAAAATGAGTTAGCCTAGAGCTATACGCGCAGCAACTATTGACTGGATCTACGAAAATCCCATGTCGCACTCGAGGGATACCCAATATTTCTCGGCCAAGGGACCTTCCCTTTGCCCATCCTCTCTCCTCTTTCTCCCCCTCTCTCTCTCTCTCTCCCTCACTCACTCTGTTTTTCCCTTCTGTTTTGGTCTCTGTCGCGGTCTGTTCTCAGACCATGCTAGGCGGAATCTAAATCCCACATTGTAACCGAAGCTAGTCATCGGGAGTGGTATATTAACCCTTTGCCCAGGACATCCACCAAAAAGATTCAAAGTACTAATAATAGCGTTACACTAATAATAGCGTTACAGCAATCGTCGTCAACTTCCCTAGAAAGGAACAGACCGTATGACAAATGATGGTCTGGTGGAATTTCGAAACCAGAACCAACTTCTGAACGATGTTCATGATGCCAATCAGTTGATTTGATGCGAAATGAAGACCCCATGAAAAAAAAAGCAGGGCTCGATATATGCCCTCTTGATGCTTTTTTTGTGGGGGGGTGCTGCTCTTGAAACGCCTAAGCCTAGGGGGCATCATAAGCACATTTCTTGTCAAGTTTGCCATCAAATGTCAAAGCGTTGCTGTACCCATCACACTCCCTCCTGTCTATGTTGCCTCATTAGCTATAGAATATTCCGTTCAGCGGGGCCAAACTTTTTCCTATTCCTCGGGCTGTGATAACCATTTATACGGCTGTCTTGAACAAGAGTCTTATCAGTAGTAAACCAGCTATGCTTGTGCAGCAAACCAAATGAAGCAGCAGACTGCATGATCTTGTTGTTTCTCGTTGGTGCAGTAACAACGCCACCTTCCGCATCAGATTAGGATTAGATGCCGAAACATGGCGTTCGTGCAGATTGAATTCCGGGCACATTTTTTTTTTCCATATTTAGCTCATGAATTCCTGTTTGTTGGGCACCAGACATACCTGTTATTGTGTAGATCCCATCTTTAACGGGGAAGACCGAAATTTGAACTGGAATTGGGAAGAAAGAAAGAAAGGTGGTGATTGAATGACAGGCGTCACACAGGGGATGGTGGACATGGAGCTTCCTTTTCCCAACCGAGATTCCCATGTCAATTATAAACCGAACAAATTAGTGGGTTAGGCTCGTTCGGACGGCGATGTAATAGACAAAATCAATAACGATGCGAACAACATGTCGGGTCTGGTGCTCTCTAAAGTGAATTGAATATGTTTAATGGTTTCTTGAAAGCTGATTGGTCTGTTTTCATAAAATGACTTCGGATGATATGGTCCCTCAATGGATAGATATCTGAGGGGTACAGAATCAAAGTTGCTCATGCAAGTGAATGGGGGCTAATCTAATCAACTGAGGCAACCTCTAAGGCACGCCTTAGCCCCTCTTTAAATCTCTCTTCAAGATGGTGACCCACTTGCGTCTTTCCCTGAGCAAGCTCAGGGACCACAGCAAGCTCAGGAGAAGTGATAGTTATTTGCCCTTTTCTGTTACCTTGTGCAGTAGGAGAAAGTGACCGCAACCTCTTATACAAAGAAAAAACAAATATTGAAAGTCGATCGTGCCAAATGCAAAAAATGAGCGAGGGATCATGTAAAGATGACTCTTGTATAATTGAGAATTTTTTAGAAGGTATCTGGGCACATGGAGCAGGTGTTCCTTTGTCATCGTTAAATTCCTGCCCGAAAAAAGTAGAGTATCTGCACAACCTCACGAGGCATACTAGTGACATGACATTCACCAATTCGAAGAGTTTGTTGTGAAGGCAATCTTCTCTAGGAATATTGAGCTGCAAACGCCAAAAAGACTTTTACTTTGCAGTCGGTATATGCAACGAAGTTAATGATTTTTTTGTGGTTTCGACGGCTCAGAAACACAAGATTGGTGATGCCAATGATGAAACTTAAAAAGAAAGAGATGAGTTTAAACTTTAAATTCTTGCGGAGGTCAATTATTCTGACAATCATACAAATGTCTAGCAGGACAACCGGGACTCAGAGAGTACTTCTAATGCTGCCCATCCATTGGTGACCCCACAATGAGAACACACAACTCTTGTACATGCCCCAGCTTGCACTTATTCCAAATGCTAACCCATCAATCAAATCCTTGGCTCAAAAAACGCAGAGACAAGCTGTCAAATAGGGCATTGTTGGCTCTTACTCTAATTCCTCCCTCTGATTGTGGCTTTCAATTGCAAGTATCACAATCCCAACATCTTGTCAAGACACGGCTTTTCCTTTTTCCTCTAATGCCCCTCCAATCAATGATCACTTTAAAATGTGCCAAGACTCCCTTATTTGTGTGCGCTCAAATTCCACTTCAAATTTCTAAAACTGTTGAGGGAGAGTTCAAGTTCAAGAAAAGACATGGAGAGCTTGAAGGGTCCTGGAGATGATCTTCAGCCACTAGACACCTACAAGCTTGCTTATACCATCCATTTCTTGTTAGGTGCTGGGAATTTGCTACCCTGGAATGCATTTATCACTGCCGTGGACTACTTCGGTTATCTCTATCCCACCGAGCACATCGAGAAGGTCTTCTCAGTCGCATACATGAGCTCATCGGTGCTGGTTTTGGTCATCGTGGTGGGCTTGGGCGGATGGAGCAGGAAGTTGAGCCTCAGGATGAGGATGAATGTGGGGTTTTCGTTGTTTATTCTATCCCTGATGGTGGCTCCAATCATGGATTGGACTTCAGGTGGTGGCAGTGGGGCGAACAGAGGAGGAAAAGTGGCGTATAGTGTCATGGTTTCATCAGTGGTCATGTGCGGATTAGCCGATGGGTTGATAGGAGGAAGCTTGATTGGATCCGCTGGGAAATTGCCAAAACAGTACATGCAGGCCGTGTTCGCCGGAACTGCTTCCTCAGGTCAGTTTCTGTGGCTTCTTGATTTTGCTCCTTAATCATTAGCAGAACTACCGTTTTTCCAGAGATCCTGGGACATTTCTATTAGCATTCAAAGATTCCATGATTCAATCACTAGGATGGGCATTGCCCTAACATGATTCATAGGTACAAACCATCAACGAAAAATTGATAAATCATCAAAAGTAAGTTTTGAACATGCAAGAGAATGTCGACTTCACCTGAACATGCGTTTGTTGGTGTCGACAGGAGTTCTGGTTTCAATCCTGAGGATCATCACAAAAGCATCTCTTCCACAGAATCCGCAAGGTCTCCGGACCAGCTCTCACTTCTATTTCATAGTGAGCACCTTCATTCTGCTCCTGTGCCTCGTCTGCTCCAACCTGCTGTACAAGTTGCCAGTTGTTCGCCAACATTACATGTTTCATCAGGACAATCTCCAATGCCCAGGGCTGAAGCTCTGGGTTGTAGCCAAGAAAATCCAGCTCCCTGCTCTCGCCATGGTCATGATATATCTAGTGACGCTGTCCATTTTTCCTGGATTCCTCGCAGAGGACTTGAAATCCGAGGTTCTCCAGGATTGGTATCCTGTTTTGCTGATCACGATATACAACGTTGCCGATTTAGCCGGGAAGTCCCTGACTGCGATCTACGTCATGAAGAGCCTGAAGAAAGCCACATGGGGTTGCGTCTCCAGGCTCCTATTCTATCCCCTCTTCTATGTTTTTCTCCACGGACCCGACTGGTTGAAAACCGAAGCTCCAATGGCCACATTGACATTCATGCTCGGGTTAACAAATGGTTACCTGACGAGCGTCCTGATGATTTTGACGCCGAAGTCGGTGCCGGCTTCAGAGGCTGAGTTTGCTGCAATCATGATGGTTGTGTTTCTGGGAATTGGGTTGGTCAGCGGCTCAATCATTGGCTGGTTTTGGATCATTTAGGTTTTAGCTGGGAGAAATGTTCAAATCAAATGTTCTCTGCACCGAGAATTAGTTCGAGTCCTAGAATGTAAGGTCAATGGATGTAGAAAAATGCAGGAATAAACTCTTATTCATCCCCCAGAGGATATGATTGGGTGTCTCTCTGTTGGCAAATATAGGTGACATCAAACATCAGCGCACAAACTCAATATTTATATGGCATCAAACAGTAGGTCGAGCCACATGTTTACAAACTACTAGTGCCAATAGCAACTACCAAAACACGCTAGTTGATGTAATGTGGATTCACTCGGGACTAGTACCAGAACAAGTAGAAGAGAAGACAACTCGAATAGAATATCGATTACACCGATAGAAAACCGACAAAACATTACAGACTTAGATCGTGAGCACTAGATCAAACCGCATCTCCTAAGCAGCTTCTAGAGCTTACGATATCACGGGCTCAAATTCAGCGAAAGATTGCAATGAATCAGCAACGTTCGGCTGACAGTAGTCTAGTCACACAGTCTATGCTCAAGGAAATATATGGAGTGAGATGTGAAGTAACTCCGACGGCAGCAAACACTCCAGCTAGTGGGGAGGGGGGGTTTCAAATCCTTCAGAGGCCATGAGCATGTCAATAGCTTGATGCTCTCATAGAAGTCGCAACAGTTATATCACCCAATTTGCTTTTTTCTTCTTCTTTTTTCTATTTTGGTTTGGTGAGCACTTTTAATGATGACTTTTTTTTTTTTCCAAAATTTGGAATCCTAAAGGAGGCTTTTTTAAGTCTAAAAAAACTATGAAAATTGACATATGGATGGATTGTTTGTGCTAAAAGCCAAAGTGGGTCAACCCCATTTGGAGAAAAACAAGAGCCATTTACTCTTTTTCTTATGGCTTTTCCTCTATAATTTAATAGAGCTTTAAATTTCAATTTTTTTTAAATAAAAGATATATAAGTTTACTGGTCAAAATTAGAACACCTTTATTGAAGGATATCAAGTGCTTTAGGGTCGCAATATTTGGAGAAAATTTACAACTGAATAATCAATCATTCTAAACAAATAAGAAATTAGAGTTTCATTCAAATTCCCCACCCTCCTTTTTTATTAAAAAAAAAAAAGGCAAACCAGGTAGTGTGCTAGGACCACGGAGCCCTTGAGTTGTAGATTGTCAAGTCGAGAAAGTATTCAGTGGTTCATAACCACCACGTTACCAAGCTATATGGATTCATCTGAAATGTGATACGTGTTCTCTGATTCAGAATAAAAAATTAAAATCGAAACCCATTTTTCTCTCTCCTCTGTGCATCTACAGAAAGGACTTAGCCAAGCAACCTCGCATTCATTGCCCGATCTCTCTCTCCCTCTCTCTCTCTCTCTCTCTATCTCCTCTTTGTAACAATTGAATTCATTTGAATTAGGGGTGAGCATGATGGACCGTCCGAACAGGGACCAGACCGGACTGCCCGGTTTGATCCGGTTCTTGATAGTATTAGTTCGGTTCCCGGTTCCTAAAAGTGGAACCGGTTTCCGGGCGATCCGGTTCCCAGTTCTAGAGTGGGAACCGGACCGGACCGATAAATATATATTTATTTACTTTTTAAATTTTTTGAAAAAAAAAAAGAAAGCCTAATCTATTCCCTCTTACCTTTACCAATTTTTTTAAGGATTGGTTCCATTGAAAAATGGAATTGGTTCCATTGGAATTGGTTCCATTGGAATGTGATTGGTTCCATTTGAAAATAGAAAAATAAATACATTTATTTATTTAAAATAGAAAGCCTAATTTAAAAGTACGTAATCGGTTCTATTGGAACCGGACCGAACCATCAGTCCAGTCTGGTCCACGGTTCTAAGACTAGCCGGTCCGGTCCTCCGTCCTAGAAAATGGAAACCGGTCCTTCCGATCCGGTTCTCGGTTCTTGAGTGGGACCGAACCGGATCGAGAACCGCTCACCCCTAATTTGAACGGCTTTCCCTTTCACGTTTGAGCTCTCTTTTACAAAAGGCTTCCATCCTCCTCCTCCTCCTTCGCGTTTGTCGCCGTTGCCCTTTCGGCTTTGGCTCTGACTCCCAGAAACCGCCGACTAGCTTGGGTACGTTGCCAACAATTTTGAAGCGGAAGAGGCTGCGAGGCTGGTTAAACCGGTGGCGGCACCGAGTTTGAGGGTTTTGGCAAAAAGGCTTCCAAATTGTTACAAAGAGGGAGATAAAGATCAAGGTTGCTCGTCTCGGTCCCTTCCGTAGGTGCACAAGAAGGGAGAGAAAAGATGGCTTTCGATCTTAATTTTTTTTTATAGAGGACACGTGTCACATTTTGGGTGGGGCTGCATAGGCTCGATCACGCCACGTAAGCTAATGACGCGACGGTTACTAATCACTTAATATTTGAATATTTTCTCAATTAAGTCATTTCGTTTTTATCGTAATTCAATAAACGATTAAAAAAACGCCGTACTATAAAATATCGCAAATTACAAATTATATTAACCAAAAAAAAAAAAGACATTCCCCAATAGTCGATATTGGAATGTAACGAAATATAATAATTAATATATGATCGGTGACGGCATCAATGTGGTGCCTTAATAATGGCCGTAGCCAAAGTACATAGATCAAAATCAAATTTTTAAGTTAAAGATTCATCCGGGCACGGTGGACGCGCCGTCGAAACGAAAGATTGAAGGTGGTTTCAATCTCCTTTTGGCATTGCCTTTTGCGTTCGGGTACAGTCTTGATTCTAATCTTGTTCCATCTTCTCACCCATACGCAACGCATTCATCTCTGCAGTTCAGGTGTTTGCGATAATGCCCAAGTGAAACTGCCGGTTCCTGAGACTCGTGTCGCGATCGGCAGCTGCTTCTTGGGTGTCTTTTTTTAGGTGGGGTGATTTGATTTTTGACGATGATGCTTCCCTGATGTCGTGGGGAATTCTCGGTTCTGTGGGGGTCTGACTTTGATCAGTACAGAGTTGGCTACTTGGAGGGCCGTCGCAACCTGCTGTCTGCTTCTTTTACCATTAAACTCCAGCTCAAAGCTGAGAAAGAAGGGAAGTAAAGAGATATCTTCGTATGCATAGCGTGATTGCTAGACGTTGCTTTTGCACCGGGGCTCCACGGCCTTGGCTCTTCGTCGGCTTGGGCAATCCCGGAGATAAGTACAGAGGAACCAGGCATAATGTACATAGCTGAACCCGGTCACTGTGCACTACAATATGTTTTCTTTCATTTTCTGTATTTCTATGTTGCTTTTTTCCTGGAATCCCTACTTCCAGAACCGTTAGTTCTGTGTTTGGGTTTTGATCAAGCAGGTAGGGTTCGAAATCATCGATGCTTTTGCTGAATCGCAAGGGATTCCGATGAGCACGGTCCACTGCAAAGCTATGTTCGGGCAAGGCAGGTGCCTGGTGATCATCTTTTTGGCTCTGTTTTGTGAGGATCGTATGGCTTGCGTTTAATTTGGTGGATGGAATATTGATGCAGGTTTTGTTGATGATGTCCCTGTGTTCCTCGCAAAGCCTCAGACTTACATGAATCTGAGCGGCGAATCGGTAAGCCGGTCTTGATGGTTTTTTTCCCTACTTGGAATCCTTATTAAGCTGAATTGCAAACTGATTTTCCTGCCCTTTGTAAGATGGACCTGCTTAAGTGAGAGATGGTTAAGTCATAGGAGAATACCGGGGTTCTAAAAGTTGTAGAAGTAGAATCAAACAGAATGAAATCTCTTACATGAAGTATTCTGTTTTGTATGGGGATTGCGTAAATTTTAGTGAGGACTTGTACATCATAAATGATGGTCAAAATGAAGATTATGTTGACACTAAGAACCAATGATATCATGGGGAGTTTGCATTCCTCTTGAGGTTTTCAAATTCTGTTGATTGATGTTACTTTGTGCTAATGAATGGACTTGTTAGCTGTCCAACTTCAATGCCTGCTGGTCATTGTATTACGAGTTGGTCGGAAAATCGAAGTGCTGGTTTTCTAAGTCACTTCACATGGAGAAATAAAAGAGGGAAGTTTAAAGAACTAATGTTGTTATTAGTGGGAGGATTAGATGAGTCACCTTACTGTCTTTTATTGATGGTAAAACTTTTTCAAAAATGTTTCTGAGTAAGTTTATCTTTGCTCAAATCTTGGCCATGTGGATGAAATCTATCCAGAGTCATTTTATTCCTTGTCATTTGAGCAGATAGATTATCTCTTTTTTTTATAAGGCTTCTGGATTCTATCTTTCATCGTTTTCTACTGTTTACTTGTACAACATAGCAAAAATCTTGGTCTCTGAAGTGCATCACTTAGTAGGCTCTGAATAACCATTGCATTTCAAGCCAAAGTCTTCGAGATCTGTTTTTTCTGTTGAAAAAAACTTATGACATGCTTTGATGAAATCATGCATGAATGATAAAGGTTAAATTTGGCTCCTAGTACAATTTTACGTTAGACATGTTTACCATTGAAGCTTTCTGGAGGTGCATGATATGGAGGGTTGAATGTTTATAATGGCATTATTGGATGGCAATTGTGGCAAGTAGTGCTCATCCAGACCCAGTAGTAATGCAGCATGTGTTTGCTTCGTTTCATTGCAGGCTGGACCTCTAGCTGCTTATTATAAGCTGCCTCTTAATCGGGTGCTTGTGGTAATTTGCTCTTCCATATCGATGTTTTGTCTATTGACTTACAATGAATGAGTTTCTTTCTGTGTAACAATTGGTCATCTTTATTCAGTTTCATGATGACATGGACTTGCCATGTGGGGTGCTTCGGCTTCAACTTAAAGGTGGTCATGGAAGTCACAATGGGTAAGGACTAGAGATTACATTAGATAGCCATCTTTAGTTGCTGTTCAGTACGTCTTTGTTGTGCTAAATACATTGGATAGCCTGCAGAGCACACCTTTCATGCATGCTTACAGCTAGTTTTTCGTGTTCAAGTTATGACAGTGTCATGAGACCTTGAATTATACTGTCGTTCTGTCATTAGTGTAGCTTCTCTTGACTGACCAACTATTCTCTAGATTCCTGGAGGATGAATACTGTGCAACTTAGCACTCTCAAACTACAGTGTTCTTATACCAAGGGTTTTTTTGGGAATAAAACCTAAATATGGGACGTGGTGGCTACAGAGAGGGATATCTTTACCCACATGTAGAGAATGGTTGTCTATTACTCAGTAGTTGCTGGGAACTTCTAAGGTATGTACAAGAGTTTCTAGAATGGAATGACTTGTGCAGAGGCGTTACACCCAGGTTCTAGGGATATATTGGAAACATTCATAGTTGGACTAAAGTAGATTGGGCATGAGAGAAGAAATATACATATCTAGTTGGTTTGGATGCCAAACATAGAGTGCTAGTTTGACTTGGAGGCTTCAGGAGATGGGGGCAAGCAACAAGCAACATACTATCGGAAACTCTTTATTGCAAATTTTGCCTACTCACATGAATGGACACGCGGGTGTATCAACGAGAGGGCCAAGTATGGGATCTTTCCACTTAGCATTCTTGGTGAAGCAAAATGGATGGACGGTTGGTTAGGTTCCCTCACATCATAAGGCCACTGGCACTGACATATTATCTAAGTGTCATAAGGAAATGAGTCAACATCACGCTTGCAAATGGAAAAAAGAAACAAAAAACACTCAAGCCCACAAGAAAAGGTCAGTGTGTATGGTGGCCTTTTCCATACGAGCCCAACTTTGATCGCAACAAGTCAAAAGTGTCTCTAAAACATCCTTAAATTGGGAATGACCCAAGATCTGGCGACCAATACCGACTCAATGCTGCATGCAACGCACGTGAGAATCTCCCTATCACAAGTTCTTTGCTAATAAATCAGATAAACAGTCATGAACTAAATAAATGTAGGATAAATTTAAAAAAAAGGCATGTTCGCAAAGCCTGGTTTACACCTCTACAATGTAGAAATGAAGAAAATCTAATGAGACATAAATTGGTTTCCTGGTGTTCTGGAAAGTTTCGGTTGTCTTGTTGGTGCAATTTCGACTGCCTCATATGACCTGCAATTCTGAAGGACTAAAACCAACTGCTTTGACTTGTGAGTTTACTAATGGGATTCCTAGTAGCTTCATGCACTTCTGGTTACTGAAGTACTGCTCTCTCTCTCTCCCTCTCTCTCTCTCTCTCTCTCTCTCTCTGTGCATTAGGCTGAAGAGCGTAATATATCATTTTCGTGGGAACAGAGAATTTGCTCGGCTGAGAATTGGTAAGTTTCTGGCACTGTTTAGTTTACCCACCTCTTTCATGAAGTAAATCATTTACGTCTCTGTGCACGTGGATGTGTGTAGGTATTGGCAGGCCTCCTGGGCAGATGGATCCCAAAGCATTCTTGCTTCAAAAATTCAATAGGACAGCGAGGGAGCGGGTAAGCATTTAATTGCTTACTAGTCATATCCTAAGCATCCTAATCCATTTTAAAGAACATTAGGTACAGGACAAAAGAAAACATGATCCAGCTATGAAACATGTTAGATAAACAAAAGCATTGCTATCCAATGATATTAAATGATAATAATTGATGCTTCTCTTACTGTGAAGTTTTGACAGGTTTTGATAATGCTTCCATATGTTCCTTTTCTTATACAAATCTATTTTTCAGTAGCATGTATAATCCTACCTTATTTCCATAATAGTCCATGACAATGCCCCCGATTTTAAAACTATATCAAACAAATAATAGGCGCATTAATCTTTCTTTAGGTTGTGTTGCCATATCTTCAATCAACATGCAACATTACTCAGTGATATTGACAATACGATCTCCTGTGGCTTTGACAAACTAGATTGACGTCACTTTGCAAGAGGGAGTTGATGCTCTGAAGCTTGTCCTGTCCAAAGGCTTGACAGAGAGTGCGAGATGCTTCAACAGGGAACAAAAGTACAAGCATATAAGATTGCAAAACCTGCCTACATAAAAAAAAATAGGTATCTACTGGAGCTTAGAGGAAATTTCTTTTTTAAACTTTTCTCTTGGTCTGGCTTCTATATCTTTCTTCAACAGTGTGTGAGTGGCTCATGTCTGCTTTTGGCTGATATCATGGGGAGCATATTCATTTTCCGAAGAAGAATGTGAAAATGCTGTATTGCCATCCTTTCCATAATGTTTGATACTGACACAAGACATGCTTAGCTGACTAGCAGCTTAAAGATGAAGTTGCTTGAGTAAGTATACATGGATGACTATCATTTGTAAGAATTATTTTACTGATTAAGCCTAGTTAGTCTTTCGAGCGTTGGTGCTTAATAGAGAAAACTATGGAAGCCTTCAGATAGAATAATTTCATTCTCCTTGTCGACTCTACTTCTCGTCATCCAAAGCGAGAGAAATTGGTAATTTATGGTAGATTTAGCAGAGAGACTTTCAGGAAAGGCAATGTAAAGCTTCTTAAGCTGCTGTTGTTTGGAGTGGTTTTTCTCCTTTCCTAATGATTCCCAGAGTAGATTGATAGTGCATCATTGATAATGACACAAAATTGGATCGGACACGTGAGATATGATCCCTAATTAAAACGAACTCAATTATAATAAGACTAGCATGATGCAATATGCTGATGCTATTCCCATATTGTGCCAAGTTGGCTGTCTTTAGTCTGCTTTTCTGGATCGGATAACGAAGGACGGGATAAAGAGGAATCTATTGAATCACATATATCTTATATCTAGTTTGGAAGATCCCCACGAATAGAATCGGATATTCTCAATCGGTAATTTTGAAAAAAGAGCGTTCCTACACCTCCTACTAAGACAGCCAGATTGGTCTAAATGTGGGAGTGGATGGCGGGGTTATAATTTCATCGAAGATCTGGACTAACACCAACACTTGGGTCGATACGATTTCGACTCAAGTTCTCGGGACGTCAATCAGTGTCAACTAGCTCATTGGATATTCTGCTAACAAGTGTATCAGTCATCTCCTTGTGGTTTACTTGGTCTTGTTTCTTCATGGAATAATAGATTATGAAGCATTGTAGAGATTCTGACGTTTGCAGTGATTTCAAGTCTAGATGATAAAGTGATTCAACTTAGTCCTAGGTTACTATAGCCTGCTTTTAACCTATTTGATTGATGATCTTGATTGATTGGTTTAAGGATGATTGGTAGTTTTTCCATGTATACTCAAGTGGCCAACGATTCAGAACTCAGTGCTGGCCAAGCGACCAAGTGGAATTGGAATCTGATCTCAAGGTCCACGCATCGTGGTACCGCCGAACACAAGTGTCTCTTGGGTCACGATTGCATGCTTGTGGAGTGTACAGTTCAAAGTAATTGTCACTAAGGATGATTCTTTTAGTATTATAAACTTTGAGTTGATATCTTTTGGCAGACTATTACGAGAGATGGCCGAATAAATTAGCTATTTCAACCAAGCCTTTACGCGTTTCGTGAGGTTAATTTTCTTCGTGTCAAAAGAACTTTTCCATTATCGATAGATGTAATAAAAATTCATGAACTTTTCGTATGGATCTAAAAATAATTGGGCATGATGATCGATATCAAAAGCTACGAATGTTCTCCACTAATCAAAACCACGGTCTATTTGGCCTCTTGTCAAGTGCCAAAGTGCCAAAATAGATGCATTTCTTAATCATAAGGAAACTTACCCAACAAGTCATAAACTATTTTATAGATTTCAATTTGGTTTCAAACTTTTCAATTTGACTAAAGTAATTATGAACATTTTTCATTTGGCACTTTAGGTTGAAAATAGCCAACGTGGCGGTCTAGTCAGTGTAGACCGTCTTACGTAGCACGATTGATGATGGACATTGAAGAAATTAATTGAAACGACATCTTTTTGTAATTTTTTAAAAAGAATTCTGAATTTTATTTTTTTTAGTTTTCTTTTCCTTCTTTTGTCCATACCTTTGTTCATTATGTCTTCATCTCTTTCCACTTCATCACCAAAAAGACATTACGTTCATATGCAGCCCCACGCCAATGGTGGGGCCGGCATAAAAAGACGATGAACAGTGAGGAAAGGAAAAAAATCAGAATAGTAAAATGTTTGAAAGAGAAAGAAGAAGGAGACCATGTACAATAAAAAAAAGAAAGAAAAAAAAGGAAGTAAAACAATTTATAAAAATTCTCAAAACAACGTTTTTTGGAGTGAAGTTGTACATGTTAAGGTAGGATGGCCGGCCCTAACTAGACCATGACATTAGTGATTTTCGATTTAAATTGGTCAAATGGATTACATAGAATTCAAAAGATTTAAGATTACATTGGTCAAATTGAAAAATTTAGCATTGAATTGATATCCCTACAACAAATTTATGATTTTTTAGATAAGTTTCCCTAATTGTGTATTGCCAGAAAGCTATAACTTTTTCTCCTCTATAATTAGTGTTCCTTTTGTTTTAAGCAATAAGATGACATAAGTGTGTAAGTATGACTATCTACGCAATTTGGACATCGATTCTCAATTAGACGGCTTGCTTAAACCGCTCTAAGCAAAATCATGGCATCATTAATTTGCTAATTCGGCCAAACATTTGGAAAGGGAAATTGTCGGGATCGGCCAAAATATTCTCGTGTTTTTCCATAGGAGCCGAGAAATTGAGGCACTAGACTCTTGGCGACACAGCCAACGGAAGAAAAAAAACTGCCTCGATTCAATGAGATTTAGTCGGATGCTTTATAAGTCCATTCTGGCAATGAACCTCATCAATGTTTGCATAGTTGCATGCAACATACACTTGAAATTACGCTATATTTACTTTATTGTAAGTAAATTCCACCATTGCTTTGAACTCATCATCTAGTAGGAGTAAGCAAAAGGAACTATCTGATTGAGAATCGCCTATACAGGACCAGCCGGTTCTGGGTGGTTCCTAGGGGCACTAGTCTGATTTTCAGTTCTTAGTTTCATAATTTCGGTTCGGTTCCAGGTTCCGAGTATGGAACCACCCACCCAGATTGGACCGAATTTTTTTTAATTTGCTAATTTTTTTATTTCTTAAAAATCTGTATAAAAACCCTAATCTATCTCCCATTTCACAAAGGAAAGCCTTTCAAGACTAGAGCAACTATGTTTATTTATACACGTGAATAAAATGACAATAACAAATCAAAACACAACAGTAGTTGCTCATTCCAACTAAATTTGGCCACAAATTGGAATAATCTTTGCGTGTAGAAACGCATTGATTATTAAGAGCATCCTCAATTTCATCTTGAACATTACTTATAAATAAAAAAAACTGAATATACTACCGACTCTATTGGTCCACCTAGGAACTAGACTGCACCAGTCGGTCCAATCCCATTCCTGGTTCTCACTGGTCTGGTATAGTTCTAGATTTCCAAAATTAGAAACCGATCCTTCCGTTCCGATTCCCGATTCTTAATCAGGAACCGAACCGCTCAGAACCCGATCACCCTTATCATCTACCTACCCAAAAAGGGTAACTTCGGATCCTTCTCTTGAGCGCTTTCAAATCGTCCCATCTGAACATCTTTTTGACCCTTCTCGTTACCATCAATCTCCCAACACATGTCCTCGGACACTCCCATCGTTGCAAAAAGAAAAGACCCAAATGATCAGACCTTAAGGTACGAGCACTAGAGTCCATACCCAAAAGATAAATTAGGAAATGACATACAAGCAATGATTGAGGCCATGGATTATACTAATTAATGAGATAAACTCTAGAGGCTTCTCCAACGCAAAAGTACCTCAAAATTGATTTGAGTCGAGACAAGAAGAGAGTGGCTATTTCAAAGACCCCGTGATGGTTTGGCAGGATCGTCTTGAATCACAATCACACAGCTTTCTAATCCTTTAAACAAATGGCGGTTGACAATTTGTTTGGATTGCATTCCGCTATCGGCCTCCATGCCTGACCACACGATTTTATAGTCTGAAATGTTTGGAAATTGATTGGATCGATCCAAATCCGACAAGTCGCGACGACCCAACTAGTCTTGTCGCTAGGGATTTACTAAAATGCACCACAAATCGCGTTTTTTTGTATGATTAAAATGAAGAAGAGACATCGGCGATAGCGTAAGTAAATTCATCTGACATAAATTCACATATAGAATGTGAATTGAGCCAAGCGCTTACATATTTTGGCAGATGGTTTCGATATCAGTGTGTCAAATTTCTTTTGGCAAAATGAAGGAAAAAAATAAAAAGGCAAAGTGACTTTATATGTTATGTAGTCGTTGACATAAAAAAATGACCAACTTTTGTTTGTTATCGAATAATAACAGATATAGTCGATAGAGTTTGGTGAAAATAATAGTCAATGAATAGAATAACCGACAATTTGGAGGAATTCAACAACTCGTCAGTGTTGAGGAAAATTCCTATTGATTTTGAAGCTGACAAAACATTCCGTGTTATTATAAGTCTGATACTTATTCTGAACTAATTTATTTCAGGAATGTATATTCTGGAAACTCAGAAGGAAATTAGTCAGAGTTTACAAGCAGTCAAATACTTTATTGAAGACCCACATAATCTTAATTCTGAAATTCAGACTCAAAATAAGTCAGATGCAGACGAAAAAATTATTGAGACGCAGACGCAGAAGTTCTTCAGATGCAGACGCAGAAGTTCTTCAAACGCAGACGCAGAAATTCTTCAAAAGCATACGCATAATTTCTTCAGACGCAGATGCAGAATTCAGAACCAAACATAACAGCTAGTGATCTGATATGGATTTCACAAAAGGAAAGTTTTGATTGTTTCAATCTAAGGCAATAATTGATTGACAATCAAACACTACGACAAGCATGCATTACAACGAACAAAGCTCTACTTATGGAAACCAAGATTCTGATTGTATGGGCGACCAGAATCAGCGGGATTCAGATTCTATCATCCAACGGCTACTCAATCCTTATTATACAAATTTGTCCAAAGTGAAGATTGGAAGATGATCCTCTGATAGCTGTCCAACGGCTAGTTTAGAAGCAGAAGAGTATTTAAGGAGATCAACGAGCAGCGGAAGGAAATATAGAATTCAAGAATCAACAAGTCCAAAGTCTGAGCATACTCCAATTATTTCTATTGTCTTTCTGAGCCAAACATTAAAGTCTTGAGGGATACTTTGTAAGAATGATTATGTGAGATAGAGAGTCCTATCATACACAAGAGTGCTGTCACTCTAAAACTGTAATTCCTCATTGATTACGTAGTGAAATCCAGCCGGTATGCTGTAAGCGTGGGAGAGTGGACGTAGGCTTGCAATAAGCATGGGAGAGTGGACGTAGGCTTGCAATAAGCCGAACCACTATAAACTTGTGTGCAGATTTTCTATTCCTTATCTCTTTATTTACATTCTGCACATCAAGAGCTCTGTCTATATGATCTGCTTGAATTTGAATTTTATTTAGACTCTACTGTGATCTTTCATTTCCGCATAAATTGTTTAAAATTGATTAAGATCACCTATTCACCCCTCTCTAGGTGATCCTTATTAGCTACATCAGTCGGTAAAATAATAAGACATCATAGGTTATGGACAAAAGCCTTCACTAGTCAACGAGGTCATCGGCACCATTATGTAACTGCCAAGTAGCGGATAATCGTTGCCGGAAATAGGAGATTGTGGATATAGCTTAACTTTTTTGTAACCGCAACTAAGGTTAGGATATTATGTGTTCGTTCAAAGCCAATAGCCGCTCGTAAGTGACCATCGATCGTGGATTATAAACACCAATATTGTATTCCTTTAAAATTCCCAATCAACTATAAAATTCGAAACTCATCTTTACTTTCCCACGGTCTATCTTTTTCTGCAATTCACACCGCGGACAACGACGGTTTCCTGGTGTTGGCACTTTGAAATCCATATCGCTCACTTTTCCATTCTCTTTCCCATCCAAAAAGCAACGAATGACCCTCCATAACCCCCCTTATCAATTCTTACGAATCCATCCACATTTTACAAGGCCTTTCATCGCCTTCTCCGTGAAACGGCATCTAATGCAATCTTCCGGGTCACCGGTTCACGCCACGACACGTGGAAATTCGCGAAAATGTGTGCGTGGTGCGAACTATACGTACGTAAAATGGCCGATGGACGCACGCATATCTCTGTCTCCAGCGACCAGTCGCGTGAAAAAGCCACAAAGGCCTTTCCATCCACCCACGCACAAAAAGTTTCCCACTTCGAAAAAAGGCAGACGCCCTTGCATCACATGGTCCCTCTTGGTCCGGCTTTATTATTAGGTCGTAGGACAAACATCATTAGTATATCCGATGGCACACGCGCGAGACGTCGCCTCCTCAACAAGCTTTCAGAACCGTGGCCCCACGTGACGTGGATGGCGAGTTCTTTCTTCGTTTGTGGTCGGAAATGCATGGCGCGTTCGGGCACGGGTAATTTCTCTTCGTGATCATGATTGATTGACGTGATCAAATTAAGGTAATTGGTGTTTTGTTTTTAATGTTGAAATCGCGATGTTAATGAGTCGGTCGCTGCTTGCCTGGGGTCGTGCGCCATGCGCTTTTTTATATTCCTCCCTCCCTTCCTCTTCGTTGCATGCACACCACGAGATTGGTCCACCGTTCTTGAGCTGTCGAAGCCTCGCTCGATTCAACTCTCTCTCTCTCTGAGCCTCGCTCGCCGGAGCTTGCGCGCGTTCCGATACGTGGGGGGGCGATTCTGCTTGGTGGGTGGAAGTGGGAATCCGTTGAATTTCGCGGGGGAGAATCTTGGCCGGGCGCTGCGCCCCAGGTTCTTGATCCTTGGTGGGTGCTTCTCCTTCGCGTGTTCTTTGTTGTCGTGCGTCTCTTCTTGTAGCTGCTTCGCGTGGATGTTTGATGCTTGCGTGTCTGAATGAGAGCGGGTTCTGTGGAGGGGTCGAGCGCGAAATTGGCTGGTGCGTGATCTGGGTGCAGTACCGAGTGTTCCTGCTCCAAGACGGAGAATTAAGTTCTTTGTCGTCAGATTATAGGGTCGGTGCTGTTTGTGGATATAATTGGAGCTTGTTAGGCATTGTCATTGTGTTAATTTAGTTCTGGGTCGGCTAGATAAGCTAATCGCCGTGTGTTTCGATTGCTTTCTTTTCGCTGGACATTCTGAGGTCAGGAGTTCAGATTTCAGATTGCGTGATTTAGTTGGAAAATGCTGTGATCGATGCTCAGATCAGTTTTATTTTCTGGGTTTTACTAGGTATCTGATATAGCTGCTTCGGCGGGTCTTTCATACAGATTTCCAGCTTTTCTGGACAGTAAATTGCAGGAAGGCAGTGAGTTTGTGTGGACGGAGTTGAAAGAGCATGCCAAAATGGTGACAAGAAAGGTGGGGAAGTATCAGGTTGGGAGGACAGTAGGTGAAGGGACTTTTGCCAAGGTCAAATTTGCACAGAACACGGAGAATGGAGAGCGTGTGGCCATGAAAATCTTGGCTAAAAGCACCATTCTTAAGCACAGAATGGTTGATCAGGTGCTCAGCTTAAGCTTGTCATGATGTAGTTCAAACTTCAAATAGGGTAGAAGTATTTTAAGAATCAAGATTGTGATAGGTCCAGGTTAAATATTTTGTTGTGCTTAAACCATTATCCTAGGGCCATAATTCATTTTGGCTTTGGCTCCACTTCGAACTATAAATGACCTTCGCTTTTTCCTCCCTTGACATTGGTTTCAGATCAAAAGAGAGATATCCATAATGAAGATTGTCAGACATCCGTACATAGTCAGATTGCATGAGGTATGACGCATCATCTTGGTTTCCTTGAAGTTCAAAAATTGAAATCGGCGATTACCTTTCTTTAGTCACAGTGTAAGTTCAGTGTGGCCACTGCCCGTAACTAATTTCATTTTCCCCTCATATCTTCTGGATTCCAGGTTTTGGCAAGCCCGACCAAGATATACATTATTCTTGAGTTTGTTTCTGGAGGAGAATTATATGATAAAATTGTAAGTATTTCAGACGTGAGGCCAAAAATTGTTTGTCCTCATTCTGCTTGGCCTTTTGTGAAAGAACTAGTTTTATTTATTTAATAGGTTCTATCAAGAGCTGGTGCAGTGAAATGATCTTTTGGCTAGGAAGATTAAGCTGGGAGTGAGTAAATCCCCATAAATCATTAGACAATTTCTTAGGTTTCTAATCAAAGTTCTGTCACCCTTGGCTTTGCCTAATCTCTCGACCACTAGGAGGATTTGCTGGATCAATTACGGTTATATTTTATTGAGAAGTTCCTTTCTATTAATTTGATTTTAACTTATCAGGTTCACCAGGGAAGGCTTCCTGAAAATGAATCTAGACGGTTTTTTCAGCAGTTAATAGATGCAGTTGCACATTGTCATAGGAAGGGCGTCTATCATAGGGACCTGAAGGTGCTTAGCTTCGCGACTCTGCAGCAATATTGCTGCTTTCTGAACCAAATCTCTTCCTAATTTTTTTCTTCCTCCTCTCTCTTGACACAGCCTGAAAATCTTCTTCTTGATAGTCATGGAAACTTAAAAGTCTCTGACTTTGGATTGAGTGCATTGCCCCTTCAGGTAAGCACGATGGTAAGTGCACTTTTATGTGCAAGAGTTACTTGACCTGTGAGATTGATTTTCTTTGATTTTTGTAGGAGCAGGGTGATGGACTTCTTCATACAACTTGTGGAACCCCAAATTATGTTGCTCCTGAGGTACAGCTGACAACTGACATTGCATTTGATGTTCCTCGTGCTTTTCTGTAATCTTGAACATTTCGTATGTAGATGATTACAGTCCATCGTGAATAGAAACCATTAAATGCACTAGAAAAGGGAGAACCTCAATTACTTTTTATGGGATTACCTGTATATCTTGAATATGTATGACAGTTGGATTGAATGAAGGGGTCTCGAGTTTCTCTCCTTTTCAATCTGTTCATTGCCAAGACAAATGTTGAAATTGCATGCGTAAACCATGATAGTGGAAAAGTATGAACTTCCTCCTCCGCAGCGAGAATAGGATTCTTGCAATTTTTTTGGGTCATGGGATAAAGCATCTGTCAGAAGGCACAAACTTGTTCATTTCCTTTAAATTTCAAATATTTGCATCTTAGCCCACTAAAATATCTGTTTCAGGTTCTCGGTCAGCAGGGTTATGATGGTTCAGCAGCTGATATATGGTCATGTGGCGTCATTCTTTATGTTTTAATGGCTGGATATCTTCCATTTGATGAGACAGATCTTCCAACACTATACAAGAAGGTTCTTTTTTAACTTTTTAATGCAAGCTTGTTCTTCTAGTTCCATGTGGCTTTTGAAATTCATTTCCTTTTCTTCTTAATTTATCAATGAATGAGGCAAATTAATGGATGATTCCTTGAAGCAATGCCCATAATGTGCAAAAGTAATTACCTGTTCAGTGTTTAATCTCTGGATCAGATGTTGGTGCACAGTATTGAGATAATTTACGTGTAAGATTTTTGTTGGAATGTTGCGCCGGCTGGTTGTGGATGATTCTTTAGGCTTCTCAAAATCCTTCATGATTTTTCTAGTTTTTCTTGCTTATATCTATGTTTTCATGAACTTTCTACCCAATGGAATGTTGCCTGGGGAGTTGTGAATGACCCTTGTCTTTTCCCACACATATTGTCAAGGCTCATTTTTCACATGTGCACGTGTGTTTGTTGGTATCCTATGTATTAATTAATGCAGTTTTCTGTCTTCTTCGTCTTGCATACTAGGAGAAAATGTGGTTTCGCCGCTCTCTTTCTTTTCTAACCTTTTTGTTGATGTTGGTTCCTGAATTTAGAACAGGAATATACTTGGAAGTTTCTAATCTCCTGCTTATGTGTAGATAACCGCTGCAGAATTTGTATGTCCGATTTGGTTTTCTCTGGGGGCAACGTCATTGATCAAAAGAATACTTGATCCCAATCCCAGAACTGTAAGTAGTTACTTTATCACATCAAAGTCGGGTGCTTTAGGTAGTGAAAGTGCTAATCACCATACATCCTGCTTTAGATAAACCGACAGAACTTTTACCAGAAATATACAGGTTACGACCTGGCAATTGACTGCAAAAATTGCTAGACAAAAAAATAAGCTAAGAGGATCTCAATTTCCTGAGCTCATCTTGGCTGTCTGAATAATGATGTTTTCAAGCCTGACATATCACTAATTTTCTTGACAGCGCATTGGTATTGAAGGAATTAGAAAGCATTCATGGTTCCGAAAAAATTACTTGCCAGTAAGACATAAGGAAGATGAAGAAGTTAATTTAGATGATGTCCGTGCTGTCTTTGATGACATTAAGGTTTGTGCAACATTCCTGAATAACTCAGATATCCAGCATTTTTAGGATCGTTTGTTGTTTTATGCAGTGTTGTAAACATAGCAACTTTTTGGAGGAATTGCAGTCCGTTGGCTTTTTCCAGTACCCTTGATTTTTTTGTTTTTGGTTTGTTGATTATTGCTGGTAATTTGCAGGAGCAATATGTAGATGAGCAGTCAGAATCCAAAGATGGTGGTCCTTTGATAATGAATGCGTTTGAGATGATCGCATTATCTCAGGGATTAAATCTATCATCACTATTTGACCGGCAGCAGGTTGAATTTTGTTTTCCCAGCGGTTATTTTCTATCCTAATAAATATTTCTAGAGTGAAGTTGCTTGGCACTTTCACTGGTGATATTCCATGAGTTCTAGCCTCTAGGCCCTTATAAAATCTCTGATATCATAGTTTCATGATTTTCTGCTGGTATGAAAAACATAAATCAGATTGCTTGAATACTGTTTGTAGGCGGCTTTGTTCTTTGCAACACCTGTGATTATAAATCATCTGGATCTGCATAGTCCTTAAATTCAAGGTTAATTTTAGTACGGAAACCAAAATTTTCTTCTCATTGTGTAGATTATCTCTCTGTTTGCTTACTTTATTGGCAGAATCAGCAATTAGAAGGAAACTAAAGAAAACCAATGTGTAACTAGAGATCTAGATTGATCAAAATTGGGTGGTGAATAAGAACCTTCACTGTTATTGTTCAGTGCTAAATCTGTGAATTTTTTAGCATTGACTAAAAATTGCAGTATAATGATCAGGAAGGCAGACAAGATGCTGTTGATTGATTGTCAGAACTTCTCTCTAAGTTAAATACTTGTTGCATTTTTGTTGCGCAGTTGGTAACATCTTGACTTTAAATCCCTATTTAACTGACTTCTAACTCCTACGCATGCTGATCCATGAGGTTCATTCATGGTTAGCAATAAATCCGGATTGGCTGCACACGAAGAACTCTCTCTCTCTCTCTCTCTCTCTCTCTCTCTCTCTCTCTCTCATCGCCATTCATTTGTGTAGGATTACATAAAGAGACAAACTCGTTTTGTCTCCCGGAAACCCCCAAAAGTGATCATCTCATCTATTGAAGCAGTGGCAGAGTCAATGGCTCTCAAGGTCCATACACGTAATTTTAAGGTATCAGTGTAATTTGTTTTGATTCATCCAAAATGGTTTACTGTCCTTTTGGTGCTTGAAGAATGAATTTAAATTTGACCTCACACTGGATTATGAAGTATCAAATATCTATAAAACTTTCTAGAATGAGTTCATGCTTTTGTAGCAAAAGCATTTTCCAGAACATCCCTTTTCATATACTATATTGGATAACTGTGAACTAGACGGTGAACATTAATCTGATGAAATGTTCTATAGTTGGACAGGCTCAACTTCTCTGTATTAAGGATATGAGTTGTTTGTTTAAGAAAATTGACTTAAGTCTTGTCTTGAGCAAAGCATGTGCTGTGAAAATGTCTATTCAGTGTTACCAGTCTCATTCAAGTGATATGTTTTCTTCACAGACGAGAGTTGAAGGATTGTCTGCAAATAAAGCTGGCCAGTTTGCAGCTGTCATCGAGGTAAATTTTGAGATCAATGTATGCATTTCTTTGTTTGAAATATCTAAGGTATGGAGGCCTCATCCATTTGAGATCCTTTATCATTTGTAGGTTTATGAAGTGGCACCATCCCTCTTCATGGTAGATGTTAGGAAGGCCGCTGGAGATACTCTCGAATATCATAAGGTGAACTTTAGAAAATTAAAAAACTTGTTATCCAAAATCTATCCCAGCTAACCTTCCTTAATAGCTTAAAAGACTCAAAGTTTCGAGTTCCTAATCTTGAAAGTCATTTTAGTAGCTTCTCTTTTAGCACCGAGCATGAACTAAATTCTTTCGTTTCAATCTACAGTTCTACAAGAGTTTCTGTGCAAAACTTGAGCATATCATATGGAAGCCGACAGAGGGTAACACCAAGCCTGGTCTACTTAGAACGATGAGTTGCAGATCCTAGTTTCTTGATGTAATGTAAATCAATTAAGCAGACAGCGTAGAGGTGCAACCAACTTGCAAGTTGAGGCAACAGCTTGCTGGAGAAGGCCTTATACTGTATATATAATTGATTTTTGATGATCTATATGGTGACAAAATCATTACGCTGCGCATAATGCTTGTTTCTTGACCTGAGAATCATCATCTACAGTCTTATGGTCGTAGGCCTTGGGATTCTGATTTCAGATGAAGCTATGTCAAACGAGCAATCCAAGACTATCTCAAGTCGCAAGATACATAGAGACTTTTTTCTACTCAATGGTGCAAGCGTATTTCTCTTTTTGTACGGATTCAATTTTCCTGGTATGGCCTAGAATTAGCTCACAAGTTCGAATTATTTAAAGGTCTGTCGTCATACGTCAAGTCTAGAACATCTTCGCTAGAAAGACCTTGAATGCCGTTGGCATTCTGTTGTCTTCGGAGGCAGAATTTTGAATGGTTCGCTTAGCTAATTTTGTAGGCTTTGCTGCATTATGTCATTCGATATGAGTCTTCAAATTCTTCAGGGAAACACTTCGGGATACTGTTATTCCACTTGCGGTTTAAAATAGTTTACGTGCTCTAAATGTGGGAAGTGTTCTAATCTTCCCAGCATTTGCCTGTGTGCACTGTCCAGCTGCATCCTCCATTGAGAGTTTAAAAGGTGGTAACTCACTATCGCAGTCAAGGTAACACGAGCAAAAAGAGGCAAATGAAGCTGATTGGTGAAAATAATACGGACTCACTGAAGCTAAATGGTGAGCCGTGGCGAGAGTCGGCTCTATTCTAACCTTTTCCTCAATACCACTAATAGAATCTCCGTCTCGATAAGATATGTATCTAATAAGTTGGTATATTTTGAAATGATCCACAATGTCACATTTGCGAGGGATCGATATGTCGTAGGGATGGATTCTTCCATCCAATGTAGGAGCTGGTGTAAGGGCAACATGGACGATCCTGATTTGGTTTAGGACACTTTGCAAGATAGAGATCGAGTGGTGTTCGGCTAGGTTCGACGGCAGGACAAGGGGGATGAGGGATCAGACTGTCGAACAACGGGTGTCTCAACTTTGAAACCCCAGGAGTTTGAACTAATGTAACAGCGTTGCAGCATTAGGGTTCTGTTTGTGGGGCTCGGATTAAAATGCAAGACCTTAAAGACTGGTTTTACTGCACCTTGTCCAGCACCAGGGTTCTTTTTGTTGCTACTTAGTATTTGCCAATGAAATGTATCGGTTTTAGAGAGATTCCAAAGCCAAACTTAACTTGAATCGCACGAGCAGTGATGACTGTTTTTGCTTGGAGATACTCTCCAAGTACAGATGACAGCAACGACACAAGCCCATCACAGATTATCTAAGGCGTCTCAGTCATTGGACAAAGCGAAGAACCATGAGATTAATCCCATTTTTCTCGATTAATGACGGAGTAATATTAGCACGCTAAATCCAGCGAATCCACCAGGCACTACGCAAGGAAGGCAGGGAAGGACAAAGAATGAGAAAATAAGAACGGAGATGACCGGTTTTTCTCCAAGATCAGACTCAAAAAGAAAAATTATATAAGACAAATCAATACACGAAATGCTCGACATAGCTAAAACATTGGATAAGAGCAACCAGCAGTACATGAACAGACCTTACATTGTCAAGCACAAGATATCCACAAGCAGGAAACATAATCTCAGGAACTTGATGACTGACTTCTCCAGGAACAATGGCCACTAAAGAGGCGGCCCCCCAAAATCAGAAGGAAAACGATTACAACAAGCCTTCTCAGACCCGAAAGCTTGCAAAAAAGAGGGTATAGGTGGTGTACTAGTTTGCCAAAAATTCCCTGGAAAACAACCAAGCCACTGGTTGTCCATCCCGACAAGACTAAACGGCCTAAAAAACCTACTCTTAAACTTGCTGCTGCCCATCACAATCCTAAAGCTATTACCTTATTCTTTCTCACATCACTACCGGGCCAACCAGTCGATGACCATTGTGATTCATTTTCTTGACTAGGAGAGGATAGCACATCTCCACAAGCTCTCTGCTAGCAGTTCAACTATGCTACTGCTGATGGAACGGCAGTGCCGCAAATTCAGGCCAATTAAACTGCCAGCCAACTTCTTCAAGAAAGGCACGCTCTTACTTGAGACCATTGAACAACCAGCCAAAGAAAGTACTTGTAGATTGAGGTGTCCAGCTGAGGAGAGGACTGAGACACCCGAATCGGTAATGCTGCATTTCGACATGTCGAGGTCATTGAGTAACAAGCAATTATCTGCGATTGCCACCAAGCTTGCATCCGTGACTTTCCTGCAGCCATCAAGATTAAGTAGCTCCAGGGTCACTCCATGTAGCCGGACCAAGGTGGAAACTGCTTCATCGGTGATGTTTAGACAGTTACTGAGGTTAACTTTCACAAGTCCTGCCTCTGAATTTTCCAGAAGAGGGGAAAGCCCAGCATCTGTTATTCCACAAAGGCCGGTTAAGTCGATGTGCTCCAGATGAGGGCACAACTTTCCCACCATGGCCAAACTAGCACTGCCAAATCCTGGGCAATTTCGGATCGATAATGATCGAAGAGATGTACAAGACGAGAGCATCAAAGATCCTTGTAGAAGGTCCTTAATTCCCATGCACTTAGCAATAGATAGAGACTTCAGCTTCATTTCACGGTTTGAGATCACACCAATAACTCCTCCCAAGGAGATCCTGTCCAATTCCTCAACTTGTAGATTTTCAAGAGAACTAGCCGCCCTCGCAAAAGTTATCAACCCAGAATCAGATACAAAGTGACACTTACGGAGGCACATCTGCTTCAAGTTTGTGCAACCCTTTCCAATGGCCCCTAGACTCACGTCCGTGATTCCGTGGCAGGAGGCAACTGTCAAGGTTGACACTTTCTTGAGACCCTGAGCATTGCCCATGACCCAAAAGCCCTTCTCACTCGCATTTCTAAGACCGCCAAGGACAAGACTAGTGACAGCCAGGCCAAAATGCCCAATTACCGCAAGAGAGAAGTCTGTTATATTCAATCCCTGAAGCTTTATCTTGCTCAGGACAGAAGAAGCGGAAGATACCAAACTTGCAACTCCATGATCTCCGACTAGAGGGCAGTCTCTAATGGAGATTGATTGCAGCCGAGGGCAACACCTTCCTATAGCTTCTAGGCCCTCATTCCCAATCTTTGGACAAGATTCGATGTTTAAAGAAATCAAATCTCGACAATTTTCTGCTATAGCAATCAGACCCTTGTTGGAAACAAAAGGACAATGGCTAAGATCAAGCTTCTCCAGCAGACAACATTCTTTGGCTATTTCTACTAAACCATCATCCCCAATTGAAGACAGATTCCACAAAGAAAGAGTCTGAAGAGAAGGGCAGCCACGGGCAATTGCCGATATCCCAATGTTTGTGACTCCACGAGTAGACCTGGTCCCCCGGATTGAAAGCTTCCCGAGACCGCCACGACCATTAGTTCCCACTGCTACAGCAGCAAGTCTGACATCCGTTGCTTTCTTCCCCTCCAGGCACCTCGTGAGGTACCCATCTCCCGCAAGTCCTCCACTTGCATCACACGAAACCATTTCAACATCACCAGACGATGAAGTCTTCATCTCTTTGTCCTCCTTTGCTGCGTTATCGACTTCACCTGATATTTCAGTTCTGCGCATGCTACTCAAAAGGAAAAGCCAGTGCTTGGAGACACAGGCACAGCAGCTCCTTTCTCTACCGCTGGGAAGCCGTCTGAAGATCTCAAAGAGGCATTCATCCGGGAGTTCCTCGATGGAAGATAGATGTTCCCCCTCATACTCGTAAGAGCTGACGGCATAGGGGCCACATACGCGAGCCCGCTTGTGGGGAGGGCAGTATATGTCCATACTGGAACCCATCGATAACAAACGATCCAACTCGATAGCACTTGTACATAAAGATCCACCACCGAAGAATTGATCTTCACCTATAAAACCAATTATAAACATGTCTGATAAGTTAATCTGGCCAAGTGTTCAAACATAAACCCAGTAACACAATCTCCTGATTACACAATCCAACACACCAATAGCAAAAGCTTTCTACCTCCTTTCAACCACTCAAAAAATTCCAGTTTCATCTTAAGACATGGAGCAACTTCTCAATTGTTAGCTTTAGCAGAAGATTAAACGACAAATTGATCTTTACATCTACCAACAGAAACAGAAAGAGGGTATCGATAAAAAAAAAAAAAAAGAGAGATCTCATGTAATCAGAAGCAAATATATCTTAAGCAATGAGTCATCAAGTACTGATCTTCAACTTCTACGAAATCCACAAAGCAAAAACTAATACCACACTCCTCATTCTTCACATGCTTCCAGAAACAGAACGTGCCCAAATTCAACAACCAGATCAGAAACAAAATGAAACTGCGAGAACTCCCAGCATTTCTTCAATCAGAGAACCCCAGTAACCAAAACAAACCAAGAAAGATATTCCATTCCATTTTGACAGCACACAAAACGGAGAAGCTTTTACCTCCATAATTGACGAGAGCCGGCATGGCCGATCCCCAAAGGAAGAAGCTTCACCGAGTGCAACGAGGACAAGACTCAACACCAGGAGCGAAACAGCAATGCAGGCGAAACCCGGTAGGCCCTCAGAACACGGATGCATTTACAAGATGGAGCGAGTTCTCAGAGAGCATGGAAGAGCCAAGGAACCCCAACCAGCAGGGCAAAAAAGATACAGAGAGGAAGGAGGAAGGAGAAGGAGAAGGAGAAGGAGAAGCAGAAGAGAATGGAGAAGGAGAAGGAGAAGGAGAAGGTGGGGAGTGTTGCGTTCGGTCCTGGGCTTGGAATGTGTCACGCGAGGGAGTTATATTGGTGTCGTTCTTGACATTGCAGAGAGAGAGAGAGAGAGAGAGAGAGAGAGATTACATGCAAGTGCAGTGTATCCATCCTCAAAACCGGGCATTCATTCCTAGTCCAACCAACCACCTCAGCCCAAAGGAAAAACAAAAGAGAGAGAGAGAAAATCCTAGGAGCAACTGGAAATTTCCCTCCCCTTTTCCCAAAAAAAGATATTATTTCCCTTTTATCTTTCTTTTCTTTTTTTTTGGTATTTTTTTTTCATCGAATTTGAGTCATAACTACTGTCTATAAACTAGGCTAGTCAAAATGCCAATCATGGGTGAGCTAGCTCGATGGCATTTGGTTTGGGATAATAGTTACCGCAATTGGACTCGGTATTCATGACCGCTAAACGAACGAAGGCACTTGGTTCACGAGAATCATTATTTTCCTATTCTGTTGTTGCTTATTATTTTTTAGGTTAGTATCACAAAAAATTTCAAGCAGATATATCAATGTCATATTTGCCGTAACTAATTTTTGTGTCACAACAAATTTCAAATCGGTATACCTATGCTGGATTTAACCCAAACCATTTATCGTGGCACCAAAAATCCCAAAATCCCTAAGATTTTAGATTTGAAAATCTGCTAAAATTTGCTAATTTTGCACTATCAGCTCAATCGCAATTTGAAAATCTGCTAAAATAACCTAATTTGCCCTAAGATTTTGGTGATTTGGGAGAGAGAGAAAGAGCATATTCAATTTTGCCTTAATTCCCAATCTCAATTCATGTTCTTCAAATCTAGCTTACTCAAAATGACCTCGTTGAGGAGACCTATTTATGTTGAATTTCTAAGTCGGATTAACGTGATGCACCAATCATCCGAGTTATTTGCCCATGTGTTTCGAAGTCAACAATTTAAATGAGAAATTGGCCAAATTTTAATGGATGGTATATTTATCACGAGCGTACCAGATTTAGGTTTTTTGTAACACGAAAATTAGTTTGTATGACACGAGAGTACCGGTTTGGGTTTTTTGTGATATTAATCATTATTTTTTTCTTTGATTTTTATCTTTTCAAAAAAATATTTTTAGTCTAGTTTGAGCGCGTTCATCTATGGCAATGCCAAAGAATCGAGATCAATAAAATGAGAATTTTAAAGTAAATAATAATTCTGTTCGTCTAGATTATATAGGTCCTACGTGATCAAGTTTTGAGACATATAGTTGACAGTACGGATTCCATTGTAAGTCGTAGTAAATTATATCCCGACCATCAAATCGATTGTCTTTTTTCTCAAGAACAACCCACTAAACCCTACGAAAGTTAGATTTCTCTTGGGGAATCTTGTTAAAGAGTGCTGTCGGGGGGTTTTGTTGAGCCAAGCCCGATAAAGAAATGCCTTCACTCTCAATGCGCCGATTATAAATAATACGAGGAAAACAGCACATTAGATATGATAATTTTCCTTCATTCGAATGTTCAATACATGTCCCCAGGCATTTGTGAGCAAATTTTCTTTCTTCTCTCAATTCTACTAGAATCTAGACTAGGCCGATTTGAAGAAGGGGTGGTCTCTGTCAAGTCTCACTACTCGAATTTACGATTAGGTGGTACAAAACAAGGGTTTCATTTGTATGCTCTATGAGCATGCCCTATAGAACAAGAATTCATCATTTCAATAACCACTCTTTACTCTAGCCTTAGCTTTAGGTTAACCACGCATAAATTTAGGTGAAGCTGGGGGTAAGAGTTAATTCAATTAATTAATCATTCATTTTTTTGCCAAATTTTAAGAGAATAAAATAAAACTGTATCTCCATTGATAGCCTTGACAAGTTGATTGAGAATTTTGTAATCTTATAATCTCTAGATGGAATAGGCAATTAGCACGCCAGATAGGGACAGAGTAGCACTTGGGATTTGTGAATACAACTGTCTAAAGCAGAGATTCATCTTCATCTCTTTTGTATTCAACTTTTTTCTAATTCAACTCCCCTCTCCAACTTGGAGCTGCTGTACACATCAAGGGTACTTCTTGGAATGGAAGCAGACGGCAAAGGAATTAAAAATATGTTCATTAACTATTTATATATTCCAAACTGGGGTTAGAAGGGATTGGATTTGGGGAATCGATGGATTATTATTCTTTAATCTCGTGTTTATTGACTAATGCGGATCGATGGATTAGATTAGGAAAAGTGGACGTAAGAGGGTTTGATTTATTTGGTGACTTGTTCCGAAGACGAGCCTAGCTAGCTAGATTGCTAGTGCTTTTGATGTAGTGTTCATGAAATCGAGACTGGTGTTTGACCACTTTTAATATAGCTCACAATGACTAAGAAGCCTGGTTTAAGCGAATAATCCTGTGGATCAAACAAGCAATGATCCAAAACTCGAGTTGGAATATTGAAATCGAGGTGAATGTGTACTTGTTTTACTGAAAAACTTGTTTGATAAAGGAAATTTTTTTCTGTAGAGATCATTTTTGAGGAAAATAATTAGTTTCGTTGGTTTGGTTGGAAAAGTGATTTCCTTTGTACTGAAATAGGAAGTAATTTTTCTCAATCTAAACTTGTTGTGATTCAGTACATGGATAATGCGTTCCATAAATCGATTAGTTTTTTTTTGGTAATAATCGATTAGTTTTTCGTCATCTAAATACTAGAAAGTCAGAAAATGATTTCCCAAAAACCGATTTACTTCAAACAAATCAGACTTGATTGGACTTCTTTGTTCTTAATAAAACGAGAAAATCATTCACAGTCAAAGATAATATGCATACTTAAAGTTAAGAAAATGAATTCCATAATCTGAAAAAGAAATGTTTTCCTCAAAAAAAAAGTATTTTCATCTATCACGAAATTTTTACAGAAACAAGCACACCCTAAAATTTCAAAGTTTACCCCAATTTGACATTTCGCTTTTGGAAATTGTCATCTAGAATAGCTATCGACTCGGCATGCTAAAGACCACACGGGTCACTAGTTACGAATAGACTGGACAATTCTATGGGACTCTAAAGCCAATTGAAGGAGAGTCGAAGATTATCTCTTATTGATGCGATGTATTTGGTTGTATGATCTTATTCAATATTTACATAAAAAAAATGCTACAAAACAAAAATGAGTAATGCTAGGCATGAATTGAAATTTCTTAACAAAATAAGTGAGCATTTATACGAGTGGATCATAATCAATTTTTAAACCGGGTCTTGTATCGCATAAAATATTAAATTCGTAGATCATTCTTACCATATATAGCCTAATTAAGTAAAAAACAAAATGAAGTCACAACTTTTTTTCCAGACAGTGGTCGAGTAATCCAACAAAAAGTCGTCGTGTATAATCAATGCTTTGAAAGTCAAATTTATTCTAACACGAATCTTGTTAACAAGCATCCTAAGAATACTATTTAAAAGAATTTCTAAAATTCGCGAAAACCCAAATCGGCAGAATTTCGGAAATCGAATGCATTTTCGAAAAGCGGCCTGCTTGAAATGGCAAAAAAAAGTTCATGTTTCCTTTTTGATATTTCGAAAGCACGATTAACGACCCTAAAAGAAATGCTTCAACGCAATAATTGAATACTTTCTTTCTAAAATTAAACACGTTTATCCAGACGGTCGTTAATGAAAGGTGATTGCCGCTGGTGGGGGGTTGTAAGTTTTAATGACAGATTCGTAAAGACGACTACAGCTGGAGTTTTTAGATTTTGAGCTTCGGGAGTTGAAGTCGACCCACCAAAAGCAGTTCTTGTCGTTTTGCGGCAGCCTAGGAAGCGTACGGTGCAGATGAGAGAGCATGATAACTTGGACGACTTTTTGGACGGACACGATGGAGAGCGGTCAAATCCTGTCGGTCATATCCTGTCGCCTCCCAACAGGCAGACAAGCTCCTTTCCTTTGAATGTTCAATGCACTCGATAAAACTTGAGCACGGACTTGGAAAAATCGACCAATATCAATTGATGAGATGAAGTTTCATTGGTTATTCCGATGTGCGATTTTCTTTCTTTTTTTATATCTAAATATAGATTTAAATTTGGGAGGAATCCGGGAAAAATGGTAATTTCATGCGATGCCAGATGAGTCTTTTATCACCCCTAGAGTATTTTGATTAAGGGCTTTTGTGTGGTGCGCAACTTTTCAATAATCCCGTCGCTGTTGATTGGGATGGTAACTATGTGAGACGACCGAATGCTTCAAAAAGACTCTTATTCAGTAACTTTGACATTAAATCTACTGTCTTGATGAATGGATCATGTTTTTCTCTTCTTTTTCATTTGATTAACAGTACTAGTTGCCTTAGATAACCAAAGAAAATTTACAGTGGCGAGAGAATGATGCATCAAACGTGTTAGAAATATATTATCTGATTCTGAGTATCTCTCATATCATAATCTTGTATATTTTGATTTTGAGTATCTCTCGGATTTACTCATACGTAGAATATCATTATTCCGATATATTGTAATTTCTATTGTAATATTATGTTACTATAAATAGACATTTTGTAAAACTTATTTTTAGGCTCATGTATAATTCAATGAAACATACAAAAATATATAAAAATTCTATTTTCTGCTTTATTCTTAAGTAAACGTACGTAACATGGCCGACATACACTATGGCTAATTCGAAAAATGTGTTATTCACCATGTAATTCGAGAGGATATGTGTTAGTTTCACAATCTCTACATCGTTTAAATATTTAATTTGTATTTACCTACGGTTTAAACATTTCTCCAATAATTTAAAATTTTCAAATAAATTGACAGTGATCCTGTAATGCTCCATGCTAGCAATTGTTATTAGTAGCGAGACAACAATCTTTTGTTTATTAATGATAGATGACGTGAATAGATAATTGAGAAGGTGAAATGTCCGTTTTACCCCCATCGTATAAAGACACCAATATCCCTCTCTGTTTGAAGATTAGCCTTTTCTTTTCATTGTCCTTTTCTGTCTTTCGGTCAATCTAGAAGGGGAAAAGTCAGTTCTGCCCCCCATTGACTAATCTTGATTTGTCTTTTGTGTAGTTGATTTTTTTTCTATCCTACTTTAACTCTCAATTCATTCTTAGATTTTTATCCTATTTCTTTACGGAGCGGAGAAGTTAAAATCCACATCTGAAACTAAACATTCCCACCCTTAATCTCTTGAAAAGGCAGGGAATCGAACTCTCCACCTCCGTCTTCCCAAGTAAGAAGGATGACCACTGAGGTAAACTCCAGTGGCCACTCTCAAACTGAAAATTTGTAGCTGATTCAGCTTGAGAACTCTTCACCTTTATGTATTTATTCGAGGAAAAAAAATAAAAATCACGGATGTAAATGTTGCTAGGATTAGTCGAACAAATACAGCGAGATAAAAAGTATAGATGAAAAAGAAAAATCAAGACACAATATTTATCCTAATTCACCCTTAAATTAGGATTACATCCAGTAAAAAATTTCACTCTAATTATTACTCCCAACTCAAGAGAGAAAGCGGCACAATAGTTACTCATAAGCCCAAACCCAAATTACCAATAAAATACGAGCTTCAATTATAAAAGCTCTGTGATTGTTTGGAGCGTTGTTCTCAAGGCCGCCCGTGGACTCCCACACCTTCCTATTGACGAGGAGTATGAATCACGTCTTAACATACGTAACGCAGGCGAGGAGATGATATTTTGAGAAGCATCGGAGATGTCGATGGATGAACGGCGACGGATGGGCCCACGTGGCGGTGGGTGGGCCCCCCCAAATGTGCGTGAGCGCTGTTCGGTTCTCTTGCGGTGGACACCGCAAGTTGAGGGGGATTATACAATGAATATGGGAAAAAGGCGGGGGCCCCCGACCTATCCTTTGCATGCCCGTTGCCATCGCCATGCAGATGCAGGTCCATGGCACATTTAAGTCGTTTCATTATATATTTATACCCAAGAAAGCTAAGAACAACGAGACTGTGGCTTATTTAGGTCGTCTCACAGGGAAAAGAAAAACAGGGTTGGGATCAATGGATTCTTCCTGTTTTCTTACGAGACCTTCAAACCCCATCCTTAAATCTCGGTTCTTTTTTATTCCTTTTTGCCTTGACGCGCAAGCTGGATTGGAAAACGACGCTTGAAGCTTGGAGCGATGGAGGATTGCACGTGCAAAGGAAACAGCCTGATTCCGATACCATGTTGGAAAGTCCGTGTTTAAGTGATGGAAGGGGTTAGGCCAATCAGAGGCTCCCTGCCGTTGGATCGGGCTCCATCGGTGTGCGGCCTCTGTCGGTTAGCTAGTCGTCTTGCTTTGCTTCTCGTCTTTGAACGATGATTATTGCCTTAATAATTGGCAGGCCCGTTGATTGATCAAGATGTGATACTCACTGATATCTATTTATAAAATAAGTGCGCGTGATTGTACAACGAATTCTACGTTGAAAGTACTATAGTAATTAGTCAGTGAGTGAACGGTAATATGTCTGCCACACACATATGTATATATATTCCAAACGGAAAGAAAGGGAAAAAAGCAAAAAAACCTGCAAATTGGTAACTTTTCCCAAATTACCAAAAGCCAACTTGTAAGGAAATTATAGTAGAGATAATAACATAAACAGTTCCTATATTTTGGCTGAATGTGCAATATAGTTTTTAAATTTTTAATTTGTTTAATATAATTTCTGAATTTTAGCCTCATGTTCAAAGTGGTTCTTGAACTTTTAATTTGTTAAATGTAATCTTTGGACTTTTTATACATATTCAATATAAGCTCCTGAACCATATAAAAATGTTCAATGTAGCTCGATCCCACATTGAACATATTAAAAATTTAGGTACTACATTATACATTGACCAAAGTTTAGAAATTGTTTGTATCATTTTTCCATTAATGTACTTAGGACAATATGGCTAATAAAAAAAGGATCAACACGTTTTTTCTTATTTTTCAATTGTCTCCCATAAACATCTAAATTTTCTCAAATTAACTCCTATGGGACCCTCGATCCCATCCCATGAATTTGCAGCAAAACTAATCATGATGTTTGGTGGCGGTGTGTGCAGTCATGTTCTTCAGATTCAGACGGAACAGCAACAAAACACACCCCACAGGCCACAGCAAGAGCCGGACAACCTTTGCAGTTCAACTACTCAACTTGCTCCTGTTCTCTTACAAAAGTGGCTGATTTTCAAAAGGAATAATTTAAGAAATTCACCTCGAATTATTTTTCTTGCTTGGGTTGCACGGCAGAAGATGGGCAGCATAATTAGCCACGTCAAGATAAATATCTTGGACCAAGATGCCAAGATTTTCCCAATGTCTTGATCAAATTAAGAAGTCGAATCAAGTTAACCAAATCTCGGTGGATTCACTAGTCTTAAATGTCAAAGATGGAGGGTCAAAAGAGCTGACATTGTAAGCGGGGAAGAAAAGGGTCACGAATTGAAGTTCATGCATTTGCAATTCTTGATACATCATAAAAGTAGTCTGTGGATCATTAGTATTCAGTTAAGAATCTTATCACACAAGAGGTGCCGAAGCTCCCACAAGAACTTCCGCAGCCTATCCATTTGGTATGCAGTGACAACGGGCACCATGGATAGGTTCCTCATTTATCCACACGCCTTGCCCTCCCGATTCCCATCAAATCTTTTTCTTCTCTGATGAGAGGGAATACTGCTTAAATTCTTTACATCCTGAAGATCTTGAGATTTGGAAGAGGCTATGGATAAAGCCTTTTAGGGACATGCCTTGGTCCCTCACGTCAGGATAAATTTTTTGGACCGAAATCCCAAGATTTTTCCAATGTCTTGATCAATTTAAGAAGTGAAATTAAGTTAACCAAATCTTGGCGGATTGGATTCATAAGTCTTTAAATGTCAAAAGATTGGAGGGTCAAAAGAGCTGACATTGTAGGGGGGGAAGAAAAAGGTCGCGAATTGAGGTTCATGCATTTGCAATTCTTGATACGTCATGGAAAGAAAAAATGCACGATATGCATTGAACGATAGGACTATTGTCATGAAATGTTGAAAATCTTTTACACCATCAGCATCTCCAATAAAATTGTAGCCCTTCATTAAATTTTTCTTTTTTACCAATTTGAGGGATATATATATTTATATTTATATTTCCTTGACTCCTTCGGAATGTCAGTGCACGTGCGAAGTGGTTAATTCTTTGCAATCCCCATCTGTAGAAAAATACAATGCGTCAGCATCATGATGATCAACTTTGGCACCTCAAATCATGGGTTACATTCATCCCCCTCCCACTTTGTCCTTAGAACACGCAATTCTAGATGTTTTTATAGCCTCAACTTGGCAACTGTGCGATAATGATATAGGACCATGTAGTAGTTTATAAAAAAGATAAAGGACCGCGTGGTTACAATTGTGGGTTTTTTTGCCCACTGATGGGAGAAGATTCTCCTGATGAAGTATTGTCAAGTTGCTGGACAATTGGAGATCATAAATAATTTATGCACATCTCAAAACGATGGATAGATCGATCTAATTTCTAAGAATGGCATAGTACTTTTTTCAATTCAATTTAAAGTTGTAATCGAACATTTATGAGTTCCGAAATCAAAGTAGTCTTGCCCCACATTTAAAGCATACCGCCAAATGACTTTCAAGTTCTATGTTATACGCGACAAAATATTTGCATACACTCTTGTCTTTATTCTAAGGCCTTCTTGTCACTAGATGTTATATTGGATTCAGTGTCCCTTAGGTATAGCCAAGACTGTACGTAATTATGTCGTGAAGTGTCGTGATTTGCATACTTAATAATACATGTTTTAAACCTACTACGTTTGAAAACACGATGTGATAACTATTTCTAGAAACTCCTGCAACTACGAGAAGTTGTTAAATAATTTCTAGAAATTGTAATACCCTACTTTTCATAGCTGCAATTATTCCTGTAATGTTATGACAAACAAGCTCATAGTCTGCATCATTGAGTGTCTTTCCCTTTGGGTGATTGAGGACCACAAAATTTCCCAAAGCTTTTCGGCTGCATTTCAAAATTAAGGTTTGACCAAAAAACTGAAAATTTGAGAAAAATTATCTAAAATGTCCTAAATCTATTGTACTGTATGGCCACCAATTCAGTTCACGGTATAATCTTAATCTTTTTGATGATTTTTCAAAATAATCCATTAAGCGAATTTTAAATGAAAATCACTGATGTGGTAAAAATATGACGTGACAAAAACATGATCTTCAATCAAATTCGTCAAAAAATAAATAAAAGTAAGGCTAACCTAAAGAGACTAGTCATGCTAATAAATGAGTGGACTTTTACACCTCCGGAGACATGATCTTTCAAGTTTTTAATAGGGGTGAGCAGTTCCTGGTCCGATTTGGTCTCACCCAAGAATCGGGAACCGGACCGAGAGGATCGGTTCCCATTTTCTAGGATCGAGGATCGGACTGGCTAGTCCTAGAACCGTGGATCGGACCGGACGATTGGTCCGGTCCGGTTCCAATGGAACCGATCACATATTTTTAAATTAGACTTTCTATTTTAAAAAAATAAATATATTTATTTTTCTATTTTCAAATGGAACCAATCATGTTCTAATGGAACCAATTCCATTTTCCAATAGAACCAATTTTTAAAAAAATTGGTAAAGGCAAATGGGAATAGATTAGGCTTTCTTTTTTTCTTCAAAAAATTTAAAAAGTAAATATATATATTTATCGGTCCAGTCCGGTTCCCACCCTAGAACCGAGAACCGGACCGCCTGGAAACCGGTTTCACTTTTAGGAACCGAGAACCGGACCGATATTCTCGAGAACCGGACCAAACCTACCGGTCCGATCCGATCCGGTTTCGGTTCGGGCGGTCCATCATGCTCACCCCTAGTTTTTAATGAGTTTTTCTAACATTTAGAAAAATAAATGTTCAAGCTTCTAGTTGGAGAATAGGATTTGCACATTGTTCAATCAATCAATTACAACTTTCGATAAGATAAAAGTCATAAGATTCATAATATCAATTCGGAAATCCCTTTCAGGAGTTTTATATTATGTCCCCACGGTACCTTTAAGGTCGTTTTTGGCCTCAAAATCTATTGATTTCACGTATTTCAAGACCATTTTCTATGTTCGGGTACTTTAGGAAAATGTTTTTTTGGCTCATCTGCATTTTTATTGAGTTAATTATGAATTTCAATTTCTATTCAGGCTTAACTACGAACCTGTCAATTGAAAGGAAGCAATCCATCCATTGCATCCACTATCTATATTATATGGATCCGTTAGGAGGCAACTAAAGCAATACCAACTTGGATTATTTTATAGACCAAAGTCATCAAAGTCTAGATGGATACGAACACGTTGATCAGAAGTTTATGGCCAGTAAATGCATATAATATTATGACTAATGACTCGTCAATGACCACTTAAAGCTGCTCTGAAATTTCCACACACGCCTTTGCCTTGTTGGCTAATGCGCATACACACGGTTCAATGCATAATCCTCGATTGACAATCTGGTTCGTCACCATCACCATTGGGACACGACAGTTCGACCCCACAAAAAGAATTACAAAAATAATAATTATAATTATAATGGGATGGTAGATTAGTCAAATGGGTTTGTTAAATGATTAATATCACAAAAAATCTCAAACTGATACATCTATATAAGTTTACCTTAAATTATTTTTTTGATCACAAAAAATCTCAAATCGATGCACCTATGATGATTTTACTCCGAATTAATTTTTTTACCATGAAAAATCCTACATTAGTACATTTGTGATAATTTTTTCCTAAACTAATTTTTTGACCACCAAAAATCCCAAACTAGTACACATGTGACAAATTTACCCTTCGTTAGTTTTTGTTAAATTTTACTGTCAAATTGCTAAGTTTGATAACACGTGATAATTGACGGGTGTATCAGTTTGGGGTTTTATCTCACAAATTTACCAATTTTTAATTTTTCGTAATATTAATCCAATTTAACGGACACTAACAAAGGGATAAATGTACCAGTTTTGGATTTTTAGTAGTCCAAAAATTAGTTTGGGAAAAATTGTCATAAGTGTTCCAGTTTGAGATTTTTGGTGATTAAAAAATTAGTTTGGGCAAGGCCGTCCCTTGCTGGCAGTTGGCAAGGGCCAGCTTCGCCCATGGTCAGCGAGGACGGCCTAGCCCAGGGCAAGGGTCACCTCACCCCTGATCGGCAAGGCTGTCCCTCGCTTGTTGCTAGTGAAGGTTGCCTTCACGCGGCCCCTTCCTGGGCTTCGTCACTGGCCAGCGAAGAACAAAGAGAAAACTTGAGAAACGAAACAAAAGAAAAAGAAAAGAGAAAAGAAAAGAAAAAAGAAATAAAAATAATTTAAAATCAAAATGATTTTTTGACGAAAATATCCTTGATCGGCCGGAATATTTTGCCGGCCGGCAAGTGATCGGTGAGATCAAGTCCTTATTTAGTATTCTTATATCATTTCATATCCTTATTTAAGACTCCTATGTCATTCAAACTCTTATTTAATATAAAATTTACTTTAAATTTTTATTTAAAAAAATGAGGACACTTTAAATTTTTATTTGAAATTTTCTCTCAGTTTAAAGACAGATTCATCTAACTACAGCTGCAGTTAGCTTTTGTCGTTTTGGTGCAGTCAGAGAAGCGTACGGTGCAGCTAGCAGGTCAGCTTTGGACGACTTTTGGATTGAATGAGATGCAGTGCTCAGAACCTGTCGACTCCGAAACACAGACAAAAGCTCTTTTCCTATGATGTTCAATGCACTCGTACTTCTTGGAGCATAGACGTGAAAATTGACCAAAATCGATTTGACGATATGAAGTTTCATTACTTGTTCTGATGATGTGATTTATTTATTTATTTTAAATATCGAATTAAAGTTGTGAAAAATTTGGAATAACGGTAATTTCATGAAATGTTGAACGAGTTTTTTATCTACCCGTGAGTGTTTAATCAATGACTTTTATTTGGTAGACAATCTTTTATTGAGATGCTAGTTATGACACAGGCTTGCATAAACTGAACCGCTATGCATTGCATGGATATGCGATATGTTTCACCGGTACAATTATCCAATAACTTAATATTGAATTTACAGTCTTGATGAATCAATTGAGTTTTTTCTTCTGTTTTTTCACTTAATCAATTTCTGCGCTCAATGCCCTGAATTATCAAAGAATATTATCAATATCAAGAGGGGTGATGCATCGAACATGCATAACATGACTAATGTACATTTGCCGTTTTATTTTCCCTTTTCCCACTCTTCCTTGACGAACCACTGCTATTGTATTATTCACAATTTGTCTTTTTGAATGGGTAAACTGAAAATGCTCAAATTTTTTAGAGGATCGCTGTTAGTTTTGCGGTCTTTACATAAGTTTTGCGTTGTTTTCATTAGCTCATTTTAATATTTTAATCACCCTATAGTTTAAACTTTTTTAAATAAAATGAAAGGTCCGTGATTTTTCTTTTTCAGGATATATCAAAATAGGAGTTCTAACATTTAGATCTCTTGGTCCTTTTCATTTGCTTCATTAATTATAATACAATCAGACATTAAACTTCAAAATAAGACCATATCCTAAATCCAACCTCTATGCGAGAGATGTGTTCGAGAATTCGCATTATCTTTAATAGCGATCCTTTAATGCTCCAAGCTAGCAACTGCTATGAATGAAACAACCTTATTTTTTAAGATTATATAAATAATTCCTAAATTTTGGCCCAATGTACAATGTCGTTTCCGAACTTTTAATTTTTTCAATGCGATCGTCAATAATGAATAGCATATCGTCCACTAGATCTTATGAATCCTCTTTCAAATTTACAAATAAAAATAATGAGCAACTAAGAGAATGGTTTAGCAAAAGGACATATGTCAAAGAAAAAAAATGAACTTATTCCAAAACAATACCCCATAATTTAGTCTGACCTCCCCATTCAAGTTGTGATGATTCAACAAGAGGAATCACATCAATTTGACAAAAAAAAAACTAGGAAATATCCAATCAAAAAGGGTAAAAGAGCACAAAAGGACCTGCAATTTGGTACCCTTTTTCCAAATTATCAAATGCCAAGTTGTGAGGAAATTAAAGTACTACCAACAGTGTGGCCAATAGAAAAGAAACAAGATCAACTACATCTTTTTCTTATTTCTCATTTGTCTCCCATGCACATCTAAATTTTCCCAAGTTAACCCCTATGGGGACCCTCAGGGCCATCCCATGAATATACCCTAAAATCAATAATGATGTTTGGTGGTGGCGGTGGTGGTGGTGGTGTGCAGTCACATTCTTCAGATTCAGACAGAACTGCAACTAGCACACCCCACAACAAGAGTGAGACAATCTTTTGCAGTTCAACTTCTCAACTTGCTCCGATTCTGCTACAAAGTGGCTGATCTTCTAAACAACAATAACAGCACAGGATGGCATGACATAAGATGGGCTCCATACTTAGCCAGATCAAGATAAATTTTCTGTACCAAGATGCCAAGATTTTTCCAATGTTGATCAGTTTAGGAAGTCAAATGCAATAGGCAATCTTGGTGGATTCACAAGTCTCCTATGCGGAAAAAAAGATCATGCGATTTATGCAATCGAATTTTTTGAAGGGAAGAGGTGGAGTTGGGGTTTGTCAAAGGTGGAGGGAGGGTCAAAGGAGCTGATATCGTAGGGGGGAAGAAAAGGGTCGCGAATTGAAGTTCACGCATTTGCAATTCTTCGTACATCATGGGAGAGACGTGCATTGTTATAGGCATTGAACGATTAGGCATTGTCATGACATGCAGATGATCGTTCCAAGTTTGTAGAGAATTCAAATGTGGGAAGTGTGCGTGAGACAACCCACAACTTGACCCCACGATAGTCCAAGTTGATGTCCTTTTTCTCTTTTGAGGATCAATCCCACCTGTGTCGTCTTTCTAGCAGAGAAAGGTGAGGTTTCCGACCACGTCCGCTGGACCATTTTTCCTGTGATAATTAAAAGTTTCCGGTAACACCATCAAATATCATGTGATTTATTATTAACCGTTCTAAAAGTTAAGTGTTTGCACAAAAATCTCATATCGTATGAGAGTAAGAGGTCTTGGTTTCAAATTTTTCTGACCCCTATTTAAGGAAAATTATCCAATCAGTCATAAACCTATTGTATGGGTGTCAATTGAGTTCTAAACTTTTAAATTTGCCAATTTAGTACTAAACCTTTGCGCAAAATTCCAATATAGTTATTCCGATTAATTTTTACCAGAAATCACGTAGCTTTTCTATATGGCACACCTCCATGAGAGTGATTTCCAGTGAAAATTAGTTAGAAGGACTACATCGGAATTTCATGTTAAGGCTCAGAATTAAATTGGCATGTTTATGACTAAATTGACATCCATATAATAGGTTTGTGAATAATTGGGTAATCCCCCAATTTGCCTCTCTTATTATATATTTCAGTCAAATCTACGCTTGGGGGGAAGTGCGTAGAATAATTCCAAATTACATCACGCGTGTATCTAACGGCGTTTAGAAAGGCTATTAGTGGTGCCATAACAATTTACACAAGATCTATTGCCAGCATGAAATACTTTTTACACAAATAGTCATGAAATGGAAACTCTTATATGTTTATACAACGAATTCATTTATTAAACCTTCCTTGTGTAATGAATTTATTTTTTCTAACTCTTAATTTTGAGAAATTGTTTTTTCCACAATTGAGGTCAGGTCAAGTGTTTAATGATGGAACAATAATTTGCTAAATTAAAGCTTGTAAACGTATTAAACGATCGATCAACACTACTCGGGTATTATCAAAAAGTATTTGTACCTTTCTCTTTTTCAATTTTCTAATTGCCCAAGGCATTCATTTTATGCCCACTTGGGTATTATCAAGGAATAATAGCATAAATAGTCTTCAAAATTTGGTTCAATGTCATCCATGAACTTTTAATTTGTTTAATGTGGTCCCTAAACTAATTATAAATGTTTAATGTAGTCCAAAGTTTACGGATCACATCGAACATTTGATTAAAATTCAGTAATTATATTGAACAAATTAAAAGTTTAGGGACGACATTATATATTAGACAAAGTTCGGAGATTATTTGTGTGATTTTTGCTATCATCAAAATTAATTTCATCAGCATCATGACGATCCCCTTGGCACCTCAAATCCTGGGTACATTCAGTCCCCCCTCTAATTCTGAGACAACAAAGCAAATGCTGTCAACTTATTAGAAAAGTAAAACCAATTCACTCCACTTTATCCATAGAACACGCAAATCTAGACGTTTTACAGCCTCAACATGGCAGCAATGTGATGAAGATATAGGACCATAATATAAATATATATATATAAATATAAATAAATATATATATAAATATAAATATAAATATATATATATATATATATATATATATATATATATAATGTAGTTATCATTGTGGGTTTTTGCCCACTGATATGAGAAGATTCTCCAGCTAAACCATAGTCAAGTTGTAGGACTATTGAAGATCATAACAATTTATGCTAGTTTCAAAACAGTGGATCGATTGATCTAATTTCCATGAACAGCATTAAGCTAATTTGTTGGATAAGACTTAAGGTTCTAATAGTTCATTTATGAGTTCCGAAATCAAAGTAATATTGCCCCACATTTAATGCACATAACTCATCGATCTCTAAGTCTTGTATCATACATTCACCATTCTAAGTAAAAATTTAAGGAAGTGTCTCCGTAATTCCATCCTCTACATGTAATCTTGACAAGAGATTGTTACCCGAGCATTTGAATTGGGGAAGATCAAGGAATTATATAGAGGATTTCAAGATGAAGCGTGTGAAGGAATTCTTCTAAGAGCTACTAGGTCATTGTTATACGTGTTGAAAAGTATACATTCTCATCCTCATTCTAAGGCCTTCTTGTCTCTAGATGTAATCTCGGATTCAGTGTTCATTAGGTATGACCATGATTGTGTTTAACTGTGCCATGAAGTGCTATGATTTGCATTGGTGATATAACATGTTTTAAATCTACTGCATCTCAAAACACGCCGATATAATTTTTCCTACTAGTTCTTGTAGCGACGAGAAGTTACCGAATATTTTTTTAGAAACTATATTATACTTTTCTTCAAAAGCTATAACTATTGCTGGAAAGTTATGACAAACAAGCTCTTAGTCTGCATTGTGGAGTGTCTTCAATGCGGGTGATTGTTAAACTAGTGAATATGACTGTCGATTAGAGAAAGAGTCACAAGATCCGTATTATCAATTCGGAAAACTCGTTCGTAGTTCTATACTATGCCCCCGGGGAACCTTGCGAGCTCATTTTCGGCCTTGAAACCAACTGATTTCGTATTATTTTGAGGACTATTTTCTATTTTCAGGCTATTTTAGGCAAATTGTTTTGCCTCATTTGCTGTTAATTCAATTAATTTCGAACTTTAATTTCTGTTGATCACGAGACTGTCGATGAAAGGAAGAAATCCATCCATGCATGCATCCACTTTGTACATTACATCGATCTGTCATTAGGCAACTAACCCTAAAAAGGACATACCAACTTGGATTATTTATATAGACCAAAGTCATTATAGTCTAGATGGACATGGACACGATAATGAGAAGCTTATGGCCACAAAAAATGCGTAAATTAATGACTAATCTGCGACTCATCATCATCATCTCTTCCTCCTCAAAGTCCACTGAAAAATGGTTCTGAAATTTCCACACCCGCTTTTTACCCTGTTGACAACGTGCATCCAGACGGTTCAATGCATAATCCTCGATTGAGAGTCTCCAACGAACCCGATCCTAATTTAAAAAGGGTGCGAATGGTTTGTCACCATCTCCACTTTTTTGAAGAAAATGAAAAGATGTTGGGGCAAAATTGGTACACGACAGTTTCAGCCCACCACAAAAAAAATAATTACAAAAAAAAATAATGGGGATGGTGGAATAGTCAAATGGGTTTGTTAAAACGCCGTACTTTACGAAATCCGGGTTCAATGTTGTCCCCTTTTGTTATTGTTCAACTTTAGTATGTGGATCAGTGGATGACCCTTTTATTAATTCAAAATTTGGACAATTAGATAACATCCGCGTTTCGATTCCTTGAATCTAGGGTTTGCCCTGCATAAACAAATACAGCTTGCCCATGATGTTATGGACACTTGTCTACCAAGTTGAAAGGGTTTCTCTTTTCATTCCCGCGTGGAATATTCATTGCATCGACATTTGTTTGTTTGTATTGCGTTGTGTTCTTGTTCGAGATAAGGATGGATGATGGTGTGAGTTGGTGGGTTAACACTTGCACTTCTCTTTCGGGGGGCTTGTTGCCTAGTTCGATTAGAGAGACAACTCGATCATAATACATTTTCAAGTATAAATTGATATTAAATTTAAAGATATTTTAAGTGATTGAGACATCATGAATATAATATATATATTATACTTACGTACACACGCTTTAATAGTCAATCATTTTTTTTAGGGTAAAGGTAAGAGTTTTAATAGTCAATCATTATCATGCATATAAACGAATAAAACTTTTATACCGACAAGAATAAGGCCAGATAAGATAGAATTTTTCAAATCGCGTATGATCTTCGTTAAACGGATATAACACTGCATATGTGTGTAAACTACCTCGCACCCGTGAGATCAAATTAAGTGAATAAACAAGCTAATGAGATTTGAAAAAGAAAAATTCGTGAGATTGACACTGTTTATTGAACTATGGACATAAGCATCTGCGCAACCGCCACAAGGTGGTTTGCTTGAGGACACGCGAGAATTGACCGTGTGCTTGCCAGGAAACATTAATCTATCTAAATAACTTATACTTTTAACTTTTGGCATGATATAAATCTTAGAAATCACATACTTTTTTTTTGGTAAGGAAAAAAAAAGTATGTGATTTCTAAAAAAAAAACTGGAAACAGCTAAAACTTTTGTAACTATCAAATGGGTAAACACAGATGCACTTATGAGTTTATTCATTATTTTCTGAAATTTAAATAATATTTATATATATTGGGCCAAAAATATGTTGTTCCAAATCTACCCCACTTGTTAAAGGATCAGCACATTTTTCTGAGCGGACGTACACAGATATTATCTCTTATTGATGCGATGTCTGTGGTGGTATGATTCTATTCAGTATTTAAATTAAAAAAGAAAAACAAACATGCTACAAAACAAAACGAGTAATGCTAGGCATGAATTGAAATTTCTTAACAAAATGAGTGAGCATTTATACGAGTATATCATATTCAATATTTAATTGAGTCTTATATTACATAAAATGTTAGATCCATAGATTGTTTTTATCATATGTAACCTTATTAATTAAAAAAAAAGTGTCGCAACTTTTTCAAAGCAATCGTTAAGTTAATTAAACAAAACAAAACAAAACAATTGGGCAGCTTTGATAAAGCTATCGATATTTCAAAGTTAAAATTATTTTAAGCTAGATCTTTTTTTTAACAAGTGCCATAAGAACACTACTTAAAATTTTCTAAAATTCCTGAAAATCCATATCGACCGACTTTGAAAATTGAAAACCGAATGTATTTCGAAAAGCCACGTGCTTCAAATGAAAAAAGTTGATGTTTCCAAAGATGATTAACGACCCTAAAAGAAACACTTTAATGCAATAATTGAATGTTTTCTTTCTAAAATTAAACACGTTTATCGAGACGGTCGTTAATGAAAGGTGATTGCCGCTGGGGGGTTTTAACTTTAATGACAGATTCGTAAAGACGACTACAGCTGGAGTTTTAAGTACTGCATGATAACCATTCTGGTTCTGTCCAGAACTGGTTTTTTGCTCCCGAAATCAGTTTTGGACCAGAAACCCGTTTGGTAACGTAATTTCATTTTTCTATTTCCGGGACAAGTTTGCTTCCAAAACTGATTCTGAAACCAGAAATGAGAACCAAAAAAAAGTTGGTTTTTCATTTCTGGAACAAAAGTGAGAACGATTTTTGAGGAATTCATTTTCTTCAACACACATATTCTTATGGAAGTCACGATCTTTGAGGTGAGAAAAAAAGCAAAAAATCAAAAATTTCAAAACTTAACAGAATGGTTTAGAATCTGTGGCTACCCACTTTCAGTGAAATTTAAATTTTTTTAGGTACCCGAAAAAAATAAAAAAAAATAAAAATAAAAATAAAAAATTTCAAAATTTCATAAAATGGCTTTGAAAACCTATGTCCACCCATTTTGAGCAAAATTTAATTTTTTTAGTTGCCAAAAAAAATAATAAATAATAAAAATTTCTAAAATTTAAAAACTTCACAGAATATCTTAGAATACCTGTGGCCACCCAATTTGAGCGAAATTTTATTTTTTAGGTGCTGAAAAAAATAAAAAAAAGCAAAAAATTAAAAATTTCAAAACTTCACAGAATGGCTTAGAATACTTGTGGCCATCCACTTTGAGTGAAATTTAAATTTTTTTAGGTGCCGAAACAAATAAAAAAAATAAAAAATTTCAAAACTTCACAGAATAGCTTAAAATACCTGTGGCCACCCATTTTGAGTGAAATTTAAATTTTTTTAGGTGCCGAAAAAAATAAAAAAAAATAAAAAAATTTCAAAACTTCACAGAATAGCTTAAAATACCTGTGGCCACTCACTTTGAGTGAAATTTTAATTTTTTTATATGCCAAAAAAAATAAAAATAAGCAAAAAAGTAAAAATTTCAAAACTTTACAGAATGGCTTAAAATACATGTGGCTACCCACTTTGAGCGAAATTTTATTTTTTTAGGTGCCGAAAAAAATAAAAAAATAAAAAAATAAAAAAAATTTCAAAACTTCACAAAATAGCTTAGAATACTTGTGGCCATCCACTTTAAGCGAAATTTAAATTTTTTTAGGTGCCGAAAAAAATAAAAAAAAATTTCAAAACTTCACAAAATGGCTTAGAATACCTGTGGCCATCCACTTTAAGCGAAATTTAAATTTTTTTAGGTGCCGAAAAAAATAAAAAAAAATAAAAAATAAAAAACTTCACATAATTGCTTAGAATACCTGTAGCCACTCACTTTGAGTGAAATTTAAATTTTTTTGGGTATCGAAAAAAAATAAAAATAAGCAAAAAAGAAAAATTTTCAAAACTTCACAGAGTGGCTTAGAATACATGTGGCCATCCACTTTTAGTGAAATTTAATTTTCTTTAGGAACCAAAAAAAATAAAAAATAAAAAATACCATTTGGGCATCTAAAAAAAATTAAATTTTACTCAGAGTGGGTGGCTAGAGGTATTGTAAGTCATTTTGTGAAGTTTTGAAATTTTTGATTTTTTATGTTTTTTTTCACCTAAAAAAATTTAAATTTCACTCAAAGTGGATGGCCACATGTATTCTAAGTCATTCTGTGAAGTTTTGAAATTTTTGATTTTTTGCTTTTTTTAACCTCCAAAAATTAAAATTTCACTCAAAGTGGGTGGCCACAGGTATTCTAAACCATTCTGTAAAGTTTTGAAATTTTTTAGTTTTTGAATTTTTTTGGGCACCTTAAAAAATTAAAATTTCACTCAAAGTGGGTGGCCACATGTATTCTAAACTATTCTGTGAAGTTTTGAAATTTTTATTTTTTGATTTTTTTGGGCACCTAAAAAAATTTAAATTTCACTAAAAGTGGGTGGCCACAAGTATTCTAAGCAATTCTGTGAAGTTTTGAAATTTTTGATTTCTTGATTTTTTTGAAAAAATTCAACAAATTTCCTATTTTCCCGAAATCTAAATTTTTTTTATTTTCTCGACATTTTGATGATTTTTTCTGGAATTTTTCAATTTTTTGGGATTTTCTGAATTTTTTTAAAGATTTTTATGAATTTTTCGGATTTTTTATTATTTTTATTTCATTTCTAAAAAAATGGATTTTTGTTCCTGGAAATAGAATTTTCTGTTGTTTATCAAACGAGTTTTTATTTCAGGAAATAGAAATTTTGTGCTGTTATCAAACGGGTTTCTGTTCTAGAAATAGAAATTTTTTATCATTATCAAACGGGTTTTTTTTCTCAGAAACTCATCCAGGAACCAGAAATAGAAAAATCTATTTCTGGTTCAGGAACTCATTCCGGAACAGAATGGTTATCATGCGGTACCTAAGTTAGATTTTGAGCTGACCACCAAAAGCAGTTCTTGTCGTTTTGTGGCAGCCGAAGAAGCGTACGGTGCAGATGACAGCATGTCAACTTGGACGACTGTTTGAACGGACACAATGGGGTGTGGTCAAATCCGGCCGTCTCCCAAGACGCAGACAAAAGCCCTATGAAGGTTCAATGCACTCAATACAACTTGAGCGTAGACTTGGAAAAATTGACCAAAATCAATCGGTGAGATGAAGTTTCATTAGTTATTCCGATGTGATTTTTTTTGATCTAAATATAGATATAGATATATATGTATTCGGGAGAAATTCGGGAAAAATGGTAATTTCATGCGATACCCAACAAGTCTTTTATCGACCTGAGAATATCTGATTAATGGCTTTTATTTGGTATGATATTCTTTCGGCGACCTCGTCACTTTTGATTGGCATGCTATCCGAAACCTTCACAAGGACTATTATTCGGTAACTTTGACATTAAATCCACTGTCTTGATGAATGGATCATGTTTTTCTCTTTTATTTTATTTTATTAATAATACTCGTTGCCCTAGATAATCAAAGAAAATTTACAGCAGCGAGAGGATGATGCATCAAACGTATGTAACATGGCCTTCATAGACTATGGCTAAATCGAAAAATGTGTATACATCATCTAATTCGAGAGTATATATGTTAGTTTCACGATCTCTACATCATTAAAATATTTAATTCGTATTTACCTACAGTTTAAACTTTTCTCTAACAATTTAAAATTTTCAAATAAATTGACAGTGATCCTGTAATGCTCCGTGCTAGCAATTGTTATTAGTAGTGAAACAACAATTTTTTTGTTTATTAATGATAGATGACGTTAATAGATAATTGGGAAGGTGAAATGTCCGTTTTACCCCCCCGGGAATAAAGACACCACGGTCCTTCTCCGTTTGGAGATTAACCTTTCCTTTTCGTTGTCCTTTTCTGTCTTTCGGTCAATCTAAAAGGGGAAAAGTCAGTTCTTCCCCCAAATTAACTAACCTGGATTTGTCTTTTTTGTGGCTAATTTTTTTTTTTGATAATCCAGGGAACCCCCGCACGGCCGACAGCCGGGAGGTAAACCCTGGGGGCGACAGGTGCTAGCCACCACACACGTGCACCGGTTAAGTCACCCTGCGGCGCCCGAGATTCGAACACTCAACCTTTTGCGAGAGGAAGAGTGCCCACTCAGGCGGGTGGTGAAAATTTTTGTTTATCTATCGTACATTAACTCTCAATTCACTTTCGGACTTTTATCCTACTTCTTTGACATTTGAAATTAAACGTAAGCACTCCTAAACCCACCCCCCCCCCCCCCCGAAAAAGTAAAAAATCAAACTCCCTACCTCCCCTTTCCAAATAAAAAGGGTGATCACTAGAGCAAACCTCAGCAATCAGTCTCAAACTGAAAATTTGTAGTTGATTCAATTTGAGAACTCTTTGCCTTTATTTATTTTTTTAGAGAAAAAAATAAAATCACGGATGTAAACGTTGCTAGGATTAAGCGAACAAACACAACGAAAGAAAAAGTACTGTTGAAAAAGAAAAATCGAGACACAATAGTTATCCTAATTCACCCTTAAATTAGAGTTACATCAAGCAAAGGATTCCGCTATAACTATTACTCCCAACTCAAGAGAAAAAGCGACGCAGTAGCTATTTATGAACACAAATTCAAATTATCAATAAAACACATGTTCCAATTATAAAAGCTCTTTGGAGGCTTGAGCGCTATCCCTAGGGCGGCCCGTGGACCCACCTATCTTCCTGTCAATGGGAGTATGAATGGCGCCCCAACAAACGTAACGCAGGTGGCGAGATGATATTTCGACGAACGGATGAACGGCGACGGATGGGCCCACGTGGTGTGGGGGCCCCACCAACGTGCGTAAGCGCTATTCGGTTCTCTTGCGTTGGACGCCGCAAGTTGAGGGGGACAGTACAATGAATTTGGGGAGTAAGGCGTGGGGGCCCCCCCGCAAACCCACTCTTGCATGCCGTCCCCATGCAGTGATGCAGGTCCATTGCACATTTAAGGTCGTCTCCTTTCATAGCCAAGAAAGCTAGAGCAGCAAGACTCTGGACTTGTTAGGTCGTCTCACAGGAAATATCAAACACAGGGTTAGGATCAATGAATGGATTCTTCCTTTTCCTGACGAGACCTTCGAACACCCATATCCTCAAATCCCCGTTTTTACTTATTCCTTTTTTTGCCTAGACGCGCAAGCCGGATCGCGCGTGGAGCTTGACCAACGGATGGCTGCACGCGCGAAAGAAACAGGAACGGAACCTGATTTCGATACCGTGTTGGAAAGTCCATGTTTAAGTGACGGGAGGGGGATTCAGTAAGTTAGAGGCTTCCCGCCGTTGGATCGGGGTTCGCCGACGTGCGGCGTCTGCTGGCTTTAATGCCTTTGTGGGCTAGCCAGTAGTCTTGCTTCGCTTCCCGTCGGCGAACGATGATTATTATTGCCTTTAATCTGCAAACTGATCGATTGACCAAGATATGATACTCATTGATCGACCGTGCAAAGATCTCTAAGCCCCGTGTTCCCGAACCTAGCAGCAGATGGGCAAGACGGGCCTAAATTCAGATCATACTCTTCTTTCTTTGTTTGAGCTACTCCTGCGTGCGCGATATACATAATCCTGCAAACGAGCGATGCGGGATACTCTAACGATTAGTACGGAATTGGGGTTTGTGATGGTATTGGGTCGAGATGTGTTCGATCCCCATTGATCAATATCTTTCGTCCTTACTTTTTATCGCATGCATGCATTTGAATCCAACATAGTTGATTTTACATCCAAAAAAAAAAATAGTCGATTCTACTTTCGTAAAAATAACTCTTAGGGTTAGCGTGAATCACATGTTTATACATGTAATATCTCTTTATAAATTTCATGAAAGGCTCCTCTACATCATCCAATTTTCTTATCAGAGACAAAATAGTACTTCAGAAGTAAATGAAATCTCTAACTCGTTAAATCACGATTCTTTTGAATTTCTAACACTTTCTTTATTATTGCCAAAAGTTCATTTTCCTAAATAGACCAAATACTCAAGAACTTAGGGTCTTAATTAATGAATTATTATCTCTTTCCGAATGGACATCACGTCCACTTTAGATAGTGCACAATATATGGTGACCATTTTTTTAATCGCATTTACTGATAATGAAAAAGAATTCATAATACTACTGGCAGTATATCCACATTTGTATTTAGATAGATAATGTATAAAAAATTTTGTACATGAAATTCATATCCAAAGCAATTATAGATTCACATTCCGTTTGATACAATCGTATTTTCCATCTCCAAGAGGGCACATGTCAAAGAAAAAAAATGAACTTATCGAAAACAATACCCATAACCTAGTTGGACCTCCCCATTCAAGTTGTGAGGATTCAACAAAAGGAATCGCACCAATTTGACAATATATGTTATGAACTAAGCGAAAAAGATCATGCTTGACAAGTGAGAGCAGATGTCTATTTATAGAATAAGTGTGTGTGATTGTACAATGAATTCTACAGTGATAGTGCTATAGTAATTAGTCGGTGAGTGAACAGCAATTTGTCTGCCACACACACACACACACACACACATATATATATATATATATATATTCCAAATGGAAAAAAAGGGAAAAGAGCAAAAAGACCAGCAAATTGGTACCTTTTCCCAAATTACCAAAAGCCAAGTTGTGAGGAACTTATAATAGGAATAATGACATAAACGGTTCTTATATTTTAGCCTAATATGTAATGTTGTCCTTAAACTTTTAATTTGTTCAATGTAACCTCTAAATTTTAGCCAAATGTTCAATGTAAGTCATTGAATTATATGAAAATGGTCAATGTAGTCCCTGAACTTGAATTAATGGAATGACTACATTGACTATTTTTATATGGGACTCTTGATCTCATATTGAATAAGTTAAAAGTTTAGTGATCGTATTGCACATTATGCCAAAGTTTATGGATTGTTTGTGTCATTTTTTTATTAAAGTACTATGGACAATATGGCTAATAAAAAAGGATCAACATGTATTTTCTTATTTTTCAATTGTCTCCCATAAACATCTAAATTTTCTCAAATTAACTGCTATGGGACCCTCGATCCCATCCCATGAATATACACCAAAACTAATCATGATGTTTGGTGGTGGTGTGTGTAGTCATGTTCTTCAGATTCAGACGGAAAGGCAGCTAAACACACCCCACAGCAAGAGCCGGACAACCTTTGCAGTTCAACCGCTCAACTTGCTCCTTTTCTCTTACAAAAGTGGCTGATTTTCAAAAGGAATAATTTAAGAATTTCGCCCTCGAATTATTGTCATGTTTTTTTCTGCTTGGGTAGCACGACAGAAGATGGGCTCCATAACTAGCCACGTCAAGACAAATTTCTTGGACCAAGATGCCAAGATTTTCCCAATGTCTTGATCAATTTAAGAAGTCGAATCAAATTAACCAAATCTCGGTGGATTCACAAGTCTTTAAATGTCAAAGATTGGATGGTCAAAAGAGCTGACATTGTAGGGGGGAAGAAAAGGGTTGCGAATTGAAGTTCATGCATTTGCAATTCTTGATACATCACGGGAAGAAAAATGCATGATATGCATTGAACGACAGGGCATTGTCATGAAATGTTGAAAATCTTTTATACCATCAGTATATCCAATAAAATTGTGGCCCTTCATTAAATTTTTCTTTTGACCAACTTGAGGGATATATATCAGATTTCCTTGACTCCTTCGGAATGTCAGTGCACGTGCAAAGTGGTTAATTTCTTACAATCCCCATCTCTAGAAAAATACAATGCGTCAGCATCGTGATGATCAACTTGGCACCTCAAATCATGGGTTACATTCATCCCCCTCCCACTTTGTCCTTAGAACACGCAATTCTAGGGAACAGTGCCAAAAAATCTTATACCTTTTATATTGATGTCAATTTAGTCTTCAACTTTTTTTTGTACCAATTCAGTCTTAAATCTTTTGCATTGATGTCAATTTAGTTCTAAACATTTTTTTATACCAATTCAATTATAAACTTTTTGCATATGTGCCAATTCAGTCCTAAACTTTTTATTTTTGTACCAATTCAGTCATTCCGATCAATTTTGGCCGAATTTTGCTGACGTGGACGCCCGCCGATTGACCAGCGGCCAGTCACCGACGCTGACGTGGACAATTTTAATAATATTTTAATAGTTTTTGAATTTTTATTTATTTATTTATTTTTTCTTTCCTCTTCTCCTTTTCTTTCCTTCAATCGGTTGCTGGACCGTTGACTGGCCAAAGGCTAGAGGCCGGTGTCGGCAAGGCTTGCCCTCTCCAGCCACTGGCGAAGTTGACCTTGCCGGCCATTAGTGAGGCTCGCCCTCACTAGCGATAGCGAAGGCGAGCCTCGCCATGGCTGGACGAGGTCAGCCTCTGGCCTTTGGCTGGTCGCCGGTTGCTGGTCGGGCAACCGGCTGGAGGAAAGAGGGAGGGGAGGGGAAAACAAAGAAATAAATAAATAAAAATTATTAAAAATTTATTAAAGTTGTCCACATCAGCGCCAGTGACCGGTTGCTGGCCGGTTGGCGTCCACGTCAGCAAAATCCGGCCAAAATTAGCCGGAATGATTAAATTGGCACAAAAACAAAACGTTTATGACTGAATTGGCACAAATGCAAAAGGTTTAGGACTGAATTGGCACCAATGCAAAAGGTTTAGGACTGAATTGGTACAAAAAAAAGGTTTAGAATTAAATTGACACTAATGCAAAAGGTTTAGGATTTCTTTAGCACTTTTCCCCGCAATTCTAGATGTTTTATAGCCTCAACATGGCAACTATGCGATAATGATATAGGACCATGTAGTTTATATAAAAGATAAAGGACCGCGTGGTTATCATTTTGTGGGTTTTTTGCCCACTGATATGAGAAGATTCTTCTGCTAAAGTATTGTCAAGTTGCTGGACAATTGGAGATCATAAAATAATTTATGCTCGTCTCCAAACGATGGATAGATTGATCTAATTTCCATGAATGGCACAGTACTTCGTTCGATTCGATTTAAAGTTGTAATCGAACGTTTATGAGTTACGAAATCAAAGTAGTCTTGTCCCGCATTTAAAGCATGCCACCAATTGGCTTCCAAGTTCTATGTTATCCGCAACAAAATGTTTGTGTACATTCTCATCCTTATTCTAAGGCCTTCTTGTCACTAGATGTTATATCGGATTTAGTGTTCCTTAGGTATAGCCAAGACTATATGTAACTGTATCGTGAAGTGTTGCGATTTGCATACTTGATAATATATATTTTTTAAACCTACTACATTTAAAAACACGATGAGATAACTATTCCTACAAACTCCTGTCAAATAACCTATATAAATTGTAATACGCTACTTTCTAAGAGCTGCAATTATTCTTGTAATGTTATGGCAAACAGGCTTACAGTCTGCATCATTGAGTATCTTAATTGAGGACCACATAATATTCCCAAAATTTTTGGCTTCGTATCAAAATTAAGGTTTGACCGAAAAATTGAAAATTTGGGGAAAATTGTCCAAATTGTTCTAAATTCTCATCAGGAAATTTCAACAATTATTTTGCAATATGCTTCCCTGGATAGTAAGAACCATCCTTGAGGTGCAGAACTCAACTTCTTTATGAGCTATTACCATTTTTCCTTTGTGAAAGCATTATGCCATACTGCTCCTCCCCTTTGTCATCAAATGATGAGTAGAGTCAAATGCCATCATCATTGCGACTCATCGACATATTATTAATGACACGTGACTCTCACATGATCTTCAATCAAATTCATCAAAAAATGAATAAAAGTAAGGCTAACCTAAAGAGACTAGTCATCCTAATAAATGAGTGGACTTTTACGCCTCCAAAATCATTATCTTTCAGGTTATTAATGAGTTTTTCTAGCATTTAGAAAAAAAAAATGCTCAAGCGTCTAGTTGGAGAATAGAATTTGTACATTGTTCAATCAGTAAATCACAACTTTCAATCAGAGAAGAGTCATGAGATTCATAATATCAATTTGAAAAGCCCTTTCAGGAGTTCTATATTACGTCCCCACGGTACCTTTGTGGTCGTTTTTGGCCTCAAAATCTATCGATTTCATGTATCTCAAGACCATTTTCCATGTTCAGGGTGCTTTAGGAAAATGTTTTTTGGCTCATCTGCGTTTTTATTGAGTTAACTATGAATTTCAATTTCTATTCAGGCTTAACTACGAACCTGTCAATTGAAAGGAAGCCATCCATCCATGGCATCCACTATATCTAATATTATATGGATCCGTTAGGAGGCAACTAAAGCAATACCAACTTGGATTATATATTTTATAGACCAAAGTCATCAAAGTCTAGATGGATACGAACACGTTAATCAGAAGTTTATGGCTAGTAAATGCAGATAAGATTATGACCAATGGCTCATCAATGACCACTCAAAACTGCTCTGAAATTTCCACACACGCCTTTGCCTTGTCGCCTCATGCGCATACACACGATTCAATGCATAATCCTCGATTGACAGTCTGGTTTGTCACCATCACCATTGGCACACGACAGTTTCAGCCCACAAAAGGAATTACAAAAATAATAATTATAATTATAATGGGCAGGTAGATTAGTCAAATGGGTTTGTTAAAACACGCTTCTTTACGAAATCCAGGTTCAATGTTGTTCCATTCTTTGTTTTTAAACTTTTGTATGTGGATGACCCTTAATTAATTCAAATTTGGACAATTAGATAATACATATACGTTCGATTCCTTGAATCTAGGGGGCACGTCCGCAAAAACAAATGCTGCTTCCCCATAATCTTAGGGGGAACGAATGACAGTGTAAGTTGGTAGGAAGGCTTGTCGTTATTTCGCTTAGAGACGGTTGAATAACAACTTGACCATACTCAAAACACACATCACAATTTGTTCAAAGAAGTGAAAATTGATATGACATCTTGTTTGCACCAAAAAATGATCAGGTCGTCGATATGGGTAGACTCTTGATTAAAGCATCATATACAATCAAGCACGTGACCCATCATCAATGACCAAGATAGGTATCGATATTGACACATATAAGTAATTATTATCAATCGGTTGTCAATATATGATGATATATGGTTAACGATGATCGATATTAAGGTGCAAGAAGAAAGCTAGACGCATAAAGGGCATCAAGGTGCAGTTACAAGTTTGAAGTCACTGGAGAACAAAGTAATCAAGGTTGTGGAGCAACCGACACGTGACTGTCTATAGGCAAGATTGTGGCATCATGAGAATATGGGCACAAAGCTTTCGAAGGTAAAGGAACATGACTACAACCACAAGAGAACTACTCACAGATGGTCATGGCACAATCACTATAAATACCATCGCTTGTCTACTGATCAGCCCCCGCACAATTTAAACAAATTTACTATCTTTCGGTTATATTTAATTTCTTGCGTTATTTTTATCTTTCAAACTCGTGTCGTCAAATAAATTTCAATGTGTTTATTGGCTGTAGTTCCTAGGTCCACGTTGTCGATTAAATTTTGGCATGTATTTTTATCTTGGGTGTCGTATCGCGTAACATTTTTGTGTTCTCAAGCTTTTTAGTCGATTAAATTCCTACATAGTTTGTTTACGTTTGATTCCGTTGTAGGGTTTGAATTTTCCAGGCTTTATTGTCAATTAAATTCCATCACAGTTTATATTTGCACAATTCTATCTGAAGCAGAATATTAAAGGAAAATTATAAAGCAAACTATAACTCATGAGATCTAAATGTTTGTGGGAGAACTTGTCACTAGAATAAGATCATCGCACTCTTAAAAACAAGGGAAAAACAAAAACCACACTACAAAATAAAAATGATAATGCTAGGCATGAATTGAAATTTGTAAACAATATTTACTATGTTGAGTCACTTCACAAGTAAGAAGTGATCATTTACACGAGCAGAACAGAACATCTTTGATATTTCATCTAATACCCGGGCCAATTGTTGAGTAACCAAAGAAATCGTGCATTTCTAGTAAAGTGTCTGGTCTGGTATTGCATATGATCAATACGTTGAAAGTTGAATCGTTCTAAATTGGATCTTGTTAACGAGTGCCCAAATGATACATCAATCATGACTTCTAAAACTTCACAAAAACACATACCAACAAATTTTAAATAATGAAAATGAATATATTTCGAAAAATGATGTGTTTTAAATGAAAAATGTTCATATTTCCAAAGCACAATTAACGACCCATAACAAATGTCTCGTTTTTGCCAAGTGTTTTCAAGACGATGTTAATATGATTATTTTTTTGAAGCGTATGTGCTTTGGCATTGGTTTTCTTTTTCTTAGGCGTTAGTTAATGAAGACGTTAATGGGGTTTAACTCTAATGACAGATTCATCTACCTACAGCTGGAGTTAGCTTTTGTCGTTTTGGTGCAGCTACACAAATCAACTTTGGACGACTTTTCGAGTGACTGAGATGGAGGGGTCAGAACCTGTCGACTCCGTAACACAGACAAAGGCTCTTTCCTATGAACGTTCAATGCAATCATGCAACTTGGAGCATATACGTGAAAAATTGACCAAAATCGATTGTTGAGATGAAGTTATTATATGATGTGACTTATTTATTTACTAATTTCAAATATCGGTTTAAAGTGGGGAGATCCTAGAATGCTCCAAGCTAGCTACTGTTACGAGTAAAACAGTTTTTTATTTATAAGATTAATATCATAAAAAATTTCAAATTAATATTTTTGTGATAAATTTTGGCCTCAAATAGTCCCTATATAGGGAAAAATAATATAAATAGTCTCTAAATTTGGGCTAAATGTGCAATGTAATTTTAGAATTTTTAATTTTTTCAATACGATGGTCAAAAATGAACATCATATCGTCCACTAGATTTTATGAATCCTTTTTCAAAATTATAAATAATAATAATTAGCAACTAAGAGGATGGTTTAGCAAAAGGGCATATGTCAAAGAAAAAAAATGAACTTATTCCGAAACAATACCCCCACAATTTAGTCCGACCTCCCCATTCAAGTTGTGATGATTCAACAAGAGGAGTCACATCAATTTGACGAAAAAAACTAGGAAATATCCAATCAAAAAGGGTAAAAGAGCACAAAAGGACCTGCAATTTGGTACCCTTTTTCCAAATTATCAAATGCCAAGTTGTGAGGAAATTAAAGTACTACCAACAATGTGGCTAATAGAAAAGAAAAAGATCAACTACATCTTTTTTTTTTATTTCTCATTTGTCTCCCATGCACATCTAAATTTTCCCAAGTTAACCCCTATGGGAACCCTCAGGTCCATCGCATGAGTATACCCTAAATTCAATGATGATGTTTGGTGGTGGTGGTGGTAGTGGTGGTGTGCGGTCACATTATTCAGATTCAGACAGAACGGCAACTAGCACACCCCACAACAAGCGTGAGACAGTCCTTTGCAGTTCAACTTCTCAGCTTGCTACTATTCTGCTACAAAGTGGCGGATCTTCAAAAGAACAATAACAGCAGCACAGAATAGCATGACATAAAGATGGGCTCCATACTTAGCCAGGCCAAGATGCCAAGATTTTTCCAATGTTTTGATCAGTTTAGGAAGTCGAATTAAGCTAACCAATCTTGGTGGATTCACAAGTCTTATATGCGGACAATGAGATCATGCAATTACGCAATCGAATTATTTTAGAGTTAAAGGCGAAATTAGGGTTTTGGGGTTTGTCAAAGATGGAGGGAGGGTCAAAGGATCTGACATTGTAGGGGGTAAGAAAAGGGTCGCGTATTGAAGTTCGTGCATTTGCAATTTCCTGGTACATCATAGAATGAAAAATGCATTATGTGCATTTAATGTTAAGGCATTATCATGAAATGCAGATGATCTTTCAAAGTTTTTAGAGAATTCAATTATGGGAAGTTGGCGTGAGACAACCTACAACTTGACCTAACCATAGTCCAAGTTGAAGTCCTTTTTCTCTTTTGAGGATTAATCCCACTTGTGTCTTCCTTCCAGCAGAGAAAGGTGAGGTTTCTGACCACGTTCGCTGGACCAATTTTTCCTGTGAAATTTTAAAGTTTCCAGAAACACGGTCAAATATTCTATGATTTATTGTCAATCATTCTAAAAGTTAAGTATTTCTACAAAAATCTCACATAATATTAAAGTAGGAGGCCCTAATTTCACATTTTTCCAGCCCCCTATTTAAGGAAAATTACTCAATTAGTCATAAACCTATTGTACGGATATCAATTCAATTCTAAACTTATTTAGTTCTAAATCTTTGTGCGAAATTTCAGTGTAATCTTTCTGGTCAATTTTTACTATAAATCACTAACCTAGCAGTTCAGTTATTATTGGCTGTTCTACATGATATACCTCTACGTGAACGATTTTCAGTGAAAATTAGCTGAAAAGACTACATTGAAATTTTGTTTTAAGGTTTAGGATTAAATTGACAAAATTGAAAAGTTTATGATTAAATTAGCATCCATACAATATGTTTATGACTAATTTGGTAATCCCCCCATTTGTCTATCTTATTATATATTTTCACACTTTAAATTTAGACAAAAGTCCAATCTACACTTGGGGGTAAATGCTTAGAATATTTTAAAATTATATCACGCGTACATTAAAGGTTAGCAGTGGTGCCACAACAATTTACACAGGATCTATTGTCAGCGTGAAATACTTTTTACACAAATAGTCATGAAATGGAAACTCTTGTGTATTTATAGAACGAATTCATTTATTAAAATTAAAAACAGTGTATATGTCAGCACGCAAACTTTCCTTGTGTAATGATTTTTTTTACAGCATCACATCCAATAAAAGTCCAGAATAATTTTCCCTTACTCTTAATTTTTGAGAAATTTTTTCTTCCACAATTGAGGTGGAGTTTAATGATGGAACAATAATTTGTTAAATCAAAGCTTGTAAACGTATTAGTTGATCGATCAACACTATTTGCAGAACAATTATTTTACTATCAACATGAAATTAGGGTGAATTTTGTAAGCAATTCCCAACTTTAGGTTAAGTCCCAAATATGCCCCGAGCTTTTTTTTGTTTTAAAAAAACCCCAAACTTTAGGTCCAATCCCAAATCTGCCCGAACTTTTTTTTTCTTGGAAAAAACCTCAAACTTTAACTCCAATCCCAAATCTATCCCAAATTTTGTTTTGTGTAAAAAAATCAGCAAATTTCAAATTATTTTCAAAAGTATACCTCTATGATCCAGTCCCAACTTGACGTGGTGCTTTCACGTCAATAGCAAATCCACATCAGCAAAATAATTGGGTGATAGGTACATACCGATGTCGCATTTTCACTTCGATAACAAATCTAACCCAATAAAAACAATTATTTTACTATCAACACGAAATTAGGGTGAATTTCGTAAAAAATCCCCAACTTTAGGTCAAGTCCCAAATCTGCCCCGAACTTTTTTTTATCTTAGAAAAAATTCCAAACTTTATGTCCAGTCCCAAAACTGCCCCGAACTTTTTTTTTCTTTGGAAAAAACCTCAAACTTTAAGTCCAATCTCAAATCTACCCCAAATTTTGTTTTGTGTAAAAAAAAATCAGCAAATTTCAAATTATTTTCAAAAGTATACCTCTGTGATCCAGTCCCAACTTGACGTGGCTCTTTCACGTTAATAACAAATCCACATTAGCAAAGTAATTGAGTGATAGGTACAGACCGATGTCACATTTCCACTTCGATAACAAATCTAACCCGATAAAAATTGTTGAAATTCTCCAAAATAAAACCGTTCTAAGATATGAAAGTTAGAGACGACAACAAATCCATCCCAAAAAAACTTTTTCTAATTTAAAAAAAAACCCAATTTTTAGGTTCAATCCAAATTTGCCCGGAACTTTTCATTGTCTAAAAAGAAGCCCATTTACTTTGTTAATGTGGATTTGTTATCGACGTGGAAGTGCCACGCCGAGTTGAGACTGGATCATGGAGGTATGTTTTTGAAAATAAATTGAATTTTGGTAATTTTTTTACATAAAACAAAATTGGGGCAGATTTGGGACTAGACTTAAAGTTTGGGGTTTTTTTTTAGACAAAAAATGGTTGGGGTAGATTTGGGACCGGACCTAAAATTTGGATTTTTTTTGAGATAAAAAAAAGTTTGGAAAAGATTTAGAACTTGACCTAAAGTTGGAGGTTTTTCAGGAATTAGGCTCACGAAATTATAGCCCTTAACAAAGACAATTTACCAACTTGAGGTGCGTTTATTTTCCCGTAGCTCCCTCGGAATGTCCGTGCAGTGTACACGTGCAAAGCCTGGTCCAAAGGCATGTGATCGGTCGTCACTCTCGATCAAGTGGTTAATTTCTTCCAATCTCCATCTCCAAATAGAATTTGCACCTTTTTCTTTTTCGAATTTTCTAATTGCCAAGGCACTCATTTTTGCAAATTGAACTTATGATCCACTTGTTCGACCAAAAAGAAAAAAACTTATGACCCACTTGGGTATTTTCAAGCAATAATAGTATAAATAACCCCTAAACTTTGGTTCAATTAGTAATATCATTCCTGGACTTTTAATATGCAATGTGGCGTCTAAACTTTAACCAAATACGCAGTGTCGTCCATAGACCTTTCAGTTGTTCAATATGATTCTTAAACTATTGGTTAATGTTTAGTGTAATCTCTAAACTATATGAAATGTTTAAAAATTCATGAATCACAAAAAATATTGAACCAAAGTTTAAGGACTACATTGAATAAATTAATTTATAAACGACATTATTTATTGAATCAAAATTCAAAGATTATTTGTGTTAATTATCCCTGTTATCAAAATTCATTCATCGCATCATGACGATCCGCTTGGCACCTCAAATCCTGGGTAGATTCAGTCCCCTCTAATTCTGAGATAACATAGCAAACGCTGTCAACTTATTACAAAGGTAAAACCAATTCACTCCACTTTATCCATAGAACACGCAAATCTAGACGTTTTACAGCCTCAACACGGCAACTATGTGATAAAGATAGAGGACCATAATATATATAACGTGGTTATCATTGTGGGTTTTTGCCCACTGATATTAGAAGATTCTCCAGCTAAACCATAGTCAAGTTGTTGGACTATTGAAGATCGTAACAATTTATGCTAGTTTTAAAACGGTGGATCGATTGATCTAATTTCCATGAACAACTTCCAGCTTTGTTCAATTCAATTTAAAGTTCTGATGGAGCATTTATGAGTTCCGAAATCAAAGTAATCTTGCCCCACATTTAAAGTACATAACTCATCGATCTTTAAGTTCTGTGTTATACATTCACCATTCTAAGTAAAGATTTCAGAAAGTGTCTAAGTAATTTCATCATCTGCATGTAATCTTGACAAGAGGATGTTACCTGAGTGGTATTTTCTTTGAATTGGGGGAGATCAAGCAATTGAGTAGTGGATTTCAAGATGAAGCGTGCGATGGACTTCTTCTAGTAGCTACTAGGTCATTGTTATACGTGTCGAAATCTTTGTATACATTATTAGAGAAAGAGTTACGAGACCCATATTATCAATCTGAAAAACTCCTTTGGAATTCTATATTATGCCCCCGGGGGACCTTGTGAGGTCATTTTCAACCTTGAAACCAATCGATTTTGTGTTATTTCGGGACTATTTTCTATTTTCGGGCAAGCTTAGGCAAATTGTTTTGGCTCATTTGCTGTTTATTCAATTAATTTCGAACTTCAATTTCTGTTTGATCACGAGGCTGTCGCTGAAAGGAAGCAATCCATCCTTGCATCCATTCTGTACATTATATCGATCTGTCATTAGGCAAATAACCCCAAAAAAGACATACCAACTTGGGATTATTTATATAGACCAAAGTCATCATAGTCTAGATGGACATGGACACGTTAATCCGAAGTTTATGGCCGCTAAAAATGCGTAAATTAATGACAAATCCACGATTCATCATCACCATCTCTTCCTCCTCAAAGTCCACTGAAAAAATGTTCTGAAATTTCCACACCCGCTTTTGCCCTGTTGACAACACGCATCCACACGGTTCGATGCATAATCCTCGATCGAGAGTCGCCAACGAACCCGATCCAATTTAAAAAAGGGTGCGAATGGTTTGTCACCATCTCCATCTTTTTGAAGAAAATGATAACATGTTGGGACAAAATTGGTACACGACAGTTTCAGCCCACCATAAAAAAAAATTTAAAAAAATAATGGGGATGGTGGAATAGTCAAATGGGTTTGTTGAAACGTGGTACTTTTACGAAATCCAAGTTCAATGTTGTCCCCTTTTTTTTCTTTTGGAAAAATTCTAAAAAGGGATTTGAAGTAGAGTAATTTTCTCAGATAAGGATTTAAAGTGGATATTATCTCAAATAAGGATCTAAAGTAGCTAAATCGTCTCAAATAATAATATAAAGTGGCCAAATCATCTCAAATAAGGACCTTTGGTTGGTTGGTGACAATTTTGTCGCCGGAGAAGGGGGTATTTTAGTAATAAAAAATTATAATTATATTTTTTGATTTTTTTCACTTTCTTTTCCTTTTCCTTTTTTCTTCTTCCCTAGCGATCACTCCGCCTGGCCGACGATGGCCTCAGGCGAGGGCCGCCCTTGCCGGCTTCGCGCGAGGGTTGCCCTCGCCGGCATTGAGCGAGGGTCGCATTGCTTGGGTTGGATGGGCGAGGGCGACCCTTGTCAGATCTAGCGAGGGCAACCCTCGCCCTCGCCGGAGTTGGGCGAGGGCAACCCTCGCCAGAGTCGGGCAAGGGCAACTCTCGCCTTGCCACCCTCACCCTTGCCGGTGTCGGGTGAGGGCGGCCCTCTCCCGACGCCGGCGGGTCAACCCTTGCCTGCTTAGGCGAGGGCGGCCTCCGCCTAAGGCCGACAGAGGTGGCCCCAGTGATGGCTGGTGGAGGGAAGAGAGGAAAAAAAAAGAAAAGAAAAAGAAAAAACAAAAAAATGAAAAAAGAAAGAAAAAAATTCAAAAAGTAAAAAGATGAAAATACCCTTTAGCCGGTGAGGTCATTCCTTATTTAAGACTGAAACAACCACCTCAGGCCCTTATTTAAGAAAATGAGGGCATTTTAGGTTTTTATTTGAGATAAGTTTCACTTCAGATTCTTATTTGGGAAAATGACTCCACTTTGGGTCCCTTTTTGAAAATCTTCCTTTTCTTTTTAAACTTTAGTATGTGGATGACCCTTTTATTAATTCAAAATTTGGACAAATTAGATAACGTACACGTTTCGATTCCTTGAATCTAGGGTTTGGCCTGCATAAACAAATGCAGCTTGCCCATGATGTTATGGACATTTGTCTACCAAGTTGAAAGGATTCCTCTTTTCATTCCCTTGGGATATTCATTGCAACGACATTTGTTTTTATGTTTTGCGTTGTGTTCATGTTCGAGATAGGAACGAAGGATGGTGTGAGTTGGTGGGTTAACACTTGGACTTCTCTTTCGGAGGGCTTGTCGCCTAGTTCGATTATAGACGGTCGAATAACACTCGACCATAATCTATTTTCACATAGGAATTGATATTAAATCCAAATATATTTAAGTGATTGAGACATCGTCAATATATATTATGAATACGTACATACGCTCCTAAGGTCAATCAGTATGGATGCATTTAAACAAATAAAACCTTTATAAAGACAAGAATAAGATAAAATTTTTCGACTCGCGTATGGTCTTCGATAAACGAATATAACACTGCATATAGATGTAAACTACCTCGCATCCGTGAGATCAAATTAAGTAAATAATTAAGCTAACGACATTTGAAAAAGAAAAATCTCGTCAGATTGACACTATTTATTGAACTGTGGTCAAGCCACGCACGAAGTGACACGCAAGGTGGTTTGCTTGAGGACATGGGAAAGTGATCATGGTTTTCTGGATCAAGAATCGATTGGGTGCTTGCTCGGAAAAATTGACCTTACTAGATTACTTTTACTTTTTATTTTTCGCATGATCTAAATCTTAAAAATCACATATAGAAACAGAACTCGAAACCGCTAAATTTTTCATAACAGTCAAATGGTAACACATCGATGCACTAATAAGTTTATTCATAATATTCTGAAATTTAAATAATATTTATTAATATTGGGCCAAAAGTATGGTGTTCCAAATCTACCCCACTTGTTGAGGTAAAGGATCAGCCCATTGTTCTGAGACGACGCACACATATATTATCTCTTATTGATGCGATGTATTAGGTTGTGTGATCCTATTCAGTATTTAAATTAACAAGAAGAAGAAAACGTGCTACAAAACATAAAGAGTAATGCTAGGGCATGAATTGAAATTTCTTAACCAAATGAGTGAGCATTTATACGAGTAGAATTTCAATATTTAAATCGAGTCTTATACCACATAAAATATTAGATACATATATCGTTTTTATCATATGTAGCCTTGCTAGGTTAAAAAAAAAATAGAGGCCCAACTTTTTCAAGGCAGTCATTGAGTTAACCAAATAAAACAATTGGGCAATTTCGATAAAGCGGTCAGTCTTTGAAAGTTCAAATTTTTTTAGGCCAGATCTTTTTTGACACGTTTCCGGGCTCTTTCCTATGAATGTTCAGTGCACTCGGAGATGGAATCCACAACATGAAATGGACGTGAAAAATTGACCAAAATTGATTGATGAAATGAAGTTTCATCAGTTATTGCGGCATAAATTTTTTAAATCTAAATATAGATTTAAATTCAGGAGAAATCCAGAAAAAAATGGTAATTTTATGCGATGCCCAACAAGTCTTTTATTGACCCGAGAGTATTTGATTAAGGGTTTTTGTTTGGTACGCAATCTTTCTGCGATCTCATCTCTGTTGATTAGGATGGTAACTATGTGATATAACCAAAATCTTCACAGAGACTATTATTCGGCCTACTATCTTGATGAATCGATCATGTTTTTCTCCTTCTTTTTCATTTGATTAACAGCACTCGTCGCCCTAGATTATAAAAGAAAATTTATGGTGGCGAGAGGATGATGCATGAAACATATGTAACATGGCTGATATACACTATGGCTAAACCGGAAAATGTTTATTCGCCATCTCATTTGAGAGGATATGTATCGGTTTCACTATCTCGACATAATTTTTTTTTTTTGCATTGTCTTTCATTAGCTCACTTAAATATTTAAATCGTGTTCACCTACGGTATAGACTTTTCGAATAAGATGGAAGGTCCGTAATTTTTATGCTATATCAAAATAGGAGGTGTTACATTTTGATCTCTCCATCCTTTTATTAGAAATCATTTGTAATAATTGAAAATATTTTCAAATAAATCGAGAGTGATCCTGTATTGCTCCGTGTTAGCAATTGTTATTAGTTGCGAAACAACATTTTTTGTTTATTAATGATAGACAACATTAATACATAGTTGAAAAGGTGAAATGCCCGTTTTACCCCCCGTTAGCTAAATAAAGACACCAAGAGCCTTATCCGTTTGAAGATTGACCTTTCCATTTTATCGTCCTGTTCCGTCTTTTGGTCAATCTGAACGGGGAAAAGTCAGTTCTGCCCCCTCCCCCCTTAACTAATCTGGATTCGTCTGTTTTTTGCAGCTGCTTCAGTTGGAGAGCTCTTCGCCTTTTTTTTTCTTTTCGAGAACAAAAATAAAATTACCGATGTAAACATTGTTAGAATTAAGCACACAAACACAACGAAATAGAGAAGAAAGACGAGTACAAGAAATCAAGACGTCAATATTTGTCCTAGTTCATCATTAAATTAGAGCTATATCCATCATAGGATTTCACTATAATTAGAACATTCCACACTTCTAATTACTACTCTCAGTTACAAAGAAAGCAGTATCTATTCATAGGCCCAACCTAAATTATCAATAAAATACGAATCCAAACTGTAAAAGCCCTCCGACGGCTCAAGATTCCTTTCTGCTCTTAAAGTTTAGTTACAGCTCACAGGAACTCCTAAAACTTCTGATTCTATAGCTGTTACTTTACGCTATCAAATGATTTACTGGGTCCAGCTTCCTCTCGCGACTCTCTGATTTTTTCTGTCGATAGAGGGTATGAATCACGTCGTACCAAACGTGACGAAGGTGATGAGACGATATTTCGAGAAGCATCGCAGCCGTAGATGGCTGAACGGCAGGAGATGGGCCCACGTGGCGCGGGGGTCCCCCGCAAATGTGCGTAAGCACTCTCTCGGTTCGCTTGCGTTGGACGCCGCAAGTTGAGCTGAGGGGGATCATACAATGAATTTGGGAATTAGGGTGGGGCCCCCACCCTTGACTGTATACAGCCAAGAAAGCTAGAACGACGAGGCTGACTTATTAGGCCGTCTCGAGGAATAGTGAAAACAGGGTTAGGATCAATGGATTCTTTCCTTTTTTGTGATGAGACCTTCGAACGCGTCCATGAATCTCGCTTCTTTTTTTATTCCGTTTTTGCCTTGACGCGCAAGCCAGATCGGAAACGACTCGTGAAGCTCGACCAATGGAGGGCGGCCACGTGCCGAAGAAACTGGAGCGGAACCTAATTGCGCTACCATGTTGGAAAGTCCATGTTTAAGTGACGGGAGGGCTTCGACCGAAAAAAGGAGAAAAAGTAATGGCAGGGTTTAGGCAAGTTAGAGGCTTCCCGCCGTTGGATCGGGCTCTGTCGGCGTACGGCCTCTACCGGTTAGTTAGTCGTCTTGCTTCGCTTCCCATCGGTGAACAGCGATTATTGCCTTAATAATCAACGAACTGGTTGATTGATCAAGATGTGATATTTATTGATCGACCATGTAGAGATTTTCGAGCCCCTTGTGTTCTCGAACCTAGCAGCGGACGGGTGAGACGGGCCTAAATTCAGACTGAACTCTTCTTTCTTTGTTTGAGTTGCTCCCATGCGCGTGGTATATTGCAAACAAGCGATGCTGGATAATCTAACAATTAGTACAGAATTGGGGTTCGTGATGGTGTTGGGTTGAGATATGTTCGATCCCCATTGACCGGTATCTTTCGTCCTTACTTTTTATCGCAAGCATGCATTTGAATCCAACATAGTTGATTCTACACCCAGAAAAAAAAAAGTCAATTCTATTTTCGTAAAAATAACTCTTAGGGTTAGCATGAATCACATATTTATACGTATAATATCTCTTTATAAATTTCATGAAAGGGCCCCTTTAAATCATATTTATACGTACAATATCTCTTTATAAATTTCTTGAAAGGCTCCTATATATCATCCAATTTTCTTATCATAGGCAAAATGGTACTTCAGAAGTAAATGAAATCTCTAACTCGTTAAATATGATTCTTTTGAATTTGAAACACTTTCTATTTTTGCCAAAAAGTTAAGTTCATTTTCCTAAATAGACCAATGCTAAAAAACTTAGTGTCTTCCAAAATTAAAGAATTATTATCTCTTTCCGGATGGAAAGCATGTCCACTTTTGATAGTGCACAATTTATATGGTGACCATTTTTTATCACATTTACTGATAATGAAAAAGAATTCATAATACTACTAGCAGTATATCTACATTTGATTTGTATCAAAATAGATAATGTATAGAAATTTCTGTATGTGAAATTCATATCCAAAGCAAGTATAGATACACATACGGTCGGATACAATTGTATTTTCCATCTCCAAGAGGGCACATGTCAAAGGAAAAAAATGAACTTATTCAAAACAATACCCATAACCTAGTTGAACCTCCTCGTTCAAGTTGTGAGGATTCAACAAGAGGAATCACATCAATTTGACAATTTATATGTATGCAATCCAAAAAGGGAAAAAGTGCAAAAAGACCTGCACATTGGTACATTTTCCCAAATTATCAAAAGCCAAGTTGTGAGGAAATTAAAGTACTCCCAACAGTATGGCTACTACCAACAATATGGCTAATAAAAAAGGGATCAACCACATATTTTCCTTAATTTTTCATTTGTCTCCCACTGACATCTAAAATTTTCTCAAATTAACCCCTTCGGGACCCTCGATCCCACCCCATGAATATACGCCAAAACTAATCATAATGTTTGGTGGTGGTGTGTGCAGTCATGTTCTTCAGATTCAAGACGGAACAGCAACTAAACACACCCCACAGGCCACAGCAAGAGCCGGACGACCTTTGCAGTTCAACTACTCAACTTGCTCCTTTTCCTCTTACAAAAGTGGCTGATTTTCAAAAGGAATAGGTTAAGAATTTCACCTCGAATTATTGTCATTTTTTTTCTGCTTGGGTAGCACGACAGAAGATGGGCTCCATACTTTCCCAATGTCTTGATCAATTTAAGAAGTGAAGTGAAGTTAACCAAATCCTGGTGGATTGGATTCACAAGTCTTTAAATGTCAAAGATTGGAGGGTCAAAAGAGCTGACATAGTAGGGGGGGGGGGGGGAAGAAAAGGGTCACGAATTGAAGTTCATGCATTTGCAATGCTTGATAAATCATGGAAAGAAAAATGCGTGATATGCATTGAACGATAGGGCAATTGTCATGGAATGTTGATAATCTTTTATACCATCAGCATCTCCAATAAAATTGTAGCCCTTCATTAAATTTTTCTTTTTTACCAACTTGAGAAATATATATTTCCTTGATTCCTTCGGAATGTCAGTGCACGTGCAAAGTGGTTAATTTCTCACAATCCCCATCTCTAGAAAAATACAATGTGTCGGCATCATGATGATCAACTTGGCACCTCAAATCATGGGTTAAATTCAGCCCACTCCCACTTTGTCCTTAGAACACGCAATTCTAGATGTTTTTATAGCCTCAACATGGCAACTATGCGATAATGATATAGGACCGTGTGGTTATCATTTTGTGGGTTTTTTTGCCCACTGATGTAAGAAGATTCTCCTTCTAAAGCATTGTCGAGTTGTTGGACAATTGGAGATGAAAACAATTGCCGCTCGTCTCGAAACGATGGATTGATCAATCTAATTTCCAAGAACGGTATAGTACTTCGTTCGATTCGATTTAAAGTTGCAATCAAACATTTATGAGTTCCGAAATCAAAGTTGTCTTTCCCCGCATTTAAAGCATGCCACCAATTGGCTTCCAAGTTCTATGTTATACGCGACAAAATGTTTGCATATATTTTCATCCTTATTCTAAGGCCTTCTTGTCACTAGATGTTATATCGGATTCAATATTCCTTATATATAGCCAAGATTATACGTAATTGTGTCGTGAAGTATCGTGATTTGAATACTTGATAATACATATTTTAAACCTACTACATCTAAAAACACGATGAGATTACTATTCCTAGAAACTCCTGCAACTATGAGAAGAAGTCAAATAACTTCTAGAAATTGTAATACCCTACTTTCTCATAGCTGCAATTATTCCTGGAATGTGATGACAAACAAGCTCATAGTCTGCATCATTGAGTGTCTTCCCCTGTGGGTGATTGAGGACCACATAAACTCCCAAAACTTTTCAGCTTCATGTCAAAATTAAGGTTTGACCAAAAAATTATCTAAAATATCCTAAATCTATTGTTTAGTATAATCGCCAATTCAGTTCTAAATTTAGTATAATCTTATATTTTTTTTACGATTTTTTAATGTGATCCATTAAGACAATTTTAAATAGAAATAGCTAACGTGGTAAAAACATGATGTGACGAAAACATAATCTTCAATCAAATTCGTCAAAAAATGAATAAAAGTAAGGCTAACCTAAAGAGACAAGTGATGCTAATAAATGAGCGGACTTTTACGCCAATGAAAACATGATCTTTCAGGTTATTAATGAGCTTTTCTAACATTTAGAAAAATAAATGTTCAAGTGTCTAGTTGGAGAATAGGATTTGTACATTTTTAATCAGTCAATTACAACTTTCGATCAGAAAAGAGTCATGAGATCCATAATATCAATTCGGAAAGCCCTTTCAAGAGTTGTATAGTGTGCCCTTACTGTACCTTTGAAGTTGTTTTCGCCCTCAAAATCTATCGATTTGATGTATCTCGGGACCATTTTCTATGTTCAGGCCATTTTAGAAAAATGTTTTTAGCTCATTTTCTTTTTTATTGAGTTAATTTTGAATTTTCAATTTCTATTGAGGGTTAATTACGAGCCTGTCAAATGAAAGGAAGCAATCCATCCATGGCATCCACTATCTAATATTATATAGATCCGTAAGGAGGCAACTAAAGAAACACCAACTTGGATTATTTTATAGACGAAAGTCATCAAAGTCTAGATGGATATGAATACGTTAATCAGAAGTTTATTGCCATTAAATGCATAAGATTATGACTAATGACTCATCAATGACTACTCAAAACTGCTCTGAAATTTCCACACATGCCTTTGCCTTGTTGGCTAATGCTTATACACACGGTTCAATGCATAATCCGCGCTTTAAGTCTCGTTTGTTACCATCATCATTGGCACACGACAGTTTCAGCCCACAAAAAGAATTACAAAAATAATAATTATAATTATAATGGGCTGGTAGATTAGTCAAATGGGTTTGTTAAAACATGGTTCTTTACGAAATCCAGGTTCAATGTTTTCCCCTTTTTTTTAACTTTAGTAAGTGGATGACCCTTTATTAATTCGAATTTGGACAATTAGATATAATATATGCTCGATTCCTTGAATCTAGGGGGTACGCCTTCGAAAACAAATGCTGCTTGCCCATAATCTTATGGACATTCAGATACCAAAGGTGAACTCTTTTCATCCCCAGGGAATAATTCGTTGCATAGACATTTGTTTTATGGATTGCATGATTCGTGTCGAGATAGGAACGAATGATGGTGTAAGTTGGTAGGAAGGCCTGTCGTTTTTTCGCTTAGAGATGGTTGAATAACAACTCGACCATACTCAAAATGCATTTCACAATTTGTCCAAAGAAGTGAAAATTGATATTACATCCTCTTTATAAGTGACCCGGTCATCAACATGAGGAGACACGTGATTAAAGCGTCAAATATTATCAAGCAAGTGACCTATCGTCGTCGATCAAGATATGTATCGATATTGGCACACATCGATAATTGTTACTAATCGGTTGTCGATATATGGCGATATATGATTAACAATATTGGACAAGGGTATTGGTAAATAAGATTGATAAACTATCAAGGTGCAAGAAGAAAGCTGAATGCATAAAGGGCATCAAGGTGCGGTAACAAGTTTGAAGTTGCCGAGGAACAAAGTAACCGAGGTCGTGGAGCAACTGGTATGCATTTTTAAAGGAACAACCGTTTGAAGGCAAGATCATGGCATCATGAGAATATGGGTACAAAGCTTTCGGAGGTAAAGGAACATAGCTACAACTGCAAGAGAAATGCTAAGAGATGGTTATGGCACAACCACTATAAATACCATTGCTCACATACTGAAGAGTCTCCCGCACAAATCAAACAAATTTGCTATCTTTCAATTATCTTTATTTTCCCGCACTTTACTTTTATATTTCAGACTCATGTTATTGATTAAATTCTAGCGTATTTCTTAGCTGTAGTTTCTAGATTTGTGTTGTCGATTAAATTCCAGAGTATATCTTTATCATGGGTGTCACATTATCGATCAAATTCCAATGTAACATTTTTTCGTTCTCAAACTTCATTGTCGATTAACTTCCGACATAATTTGATTATGTTTGGTTTGTTGAGAAAACCTCTTAATAGATTTTAAAGTTGACAAAACTATCCATATGTATCTTGCAATCATGAAAAAAAGCTTTTAAGTATTTTGATTTCAGGAAGTTATTCTTGGAAAAGAAGATATTACAATCTTATTCAAGTTCAGATTTATGGAATTACTTTAAGCTAAAAGGTTTAGACTTTATTCGACAGAAGATGTTTAGACTTTACACTGAAAATGATGGTTTCATAGTTTAAAGAACAATCCATCCTGACATAAATTCTAAATACATGACTAGACAATATATATCCATATTTTGGCTGAAATTTAGAAAGTATTTAACGGCTACTGATCTGACTTGGATTTCACATATAGAAAGATATGATTGACTCAATCTAAAAAGTTATTTTGCAAATGCAAAATATCATAAATTAATTGGCAATAAATATTGAGGCAAGTTTCCTATTAAATTGAGAAGTTTTACATATGGAAACCAAAACTTTGGTTGTATGGGCGACCAGATTCAGCAGGATTCAGATTTTGTCACTCAACGGCTATTCAATCCTTTTAATATAAATCTATCAATGATGAAGATTAAAAGATAATCCTCTAAAAACTGTCCAATGGCTAGATTGAAAGTGGATGAGTATAAACGGAGACCAAGTGCCGAGGAGCAGAAGCAAGAGACGAAATCCATAATCTAAAATTTCAAAGTCTGAGCATACTCCGATCTTTGCTACTTATCTATCATGAGCTAAAACTTGTGATCCTTGAGAGAAATATCGTAAGAGTGATTAAGTGAGATAGTGTGACCTATTATTCATTGAATGCTATCACTCACATCTATAATCTCTTCATTGATCATATAGTGGAATCCAGCCGGTAGGCTGTCATCGTGGAAGAGTGGACATAGGCTAAATTTAAGCCGAACTACTATACGTCTTGTGTGCAGATTTTCTTATTCCGTAAAGCTCCTTTCATTTATTACATTGCACAATTGCACAATTGATATAAAAAACTGTTTTAAATCTGAACGTTATTCAAACTTTATTCTTGATCCTTTACTTCCGCTTTAAATTTACCAAGAGTTATTTAAAATCACCTATTCACCCCTTATAGGTGATCCTTGCTAGCCACATCATGGTTCTGTTGTAAAGTTTGAAATTTCCAAGCCTTGTTGTCGATTAAATGTTGGCACGATTTGTGTTTCTACAGTTCTATCTAAAGTGAAGTTGTTGATCTCTTTATTTACCTGTGATATTTCCTATTTGGAATCGACATAGAACCTGTCTCCTTTAGTAAAAAAATTGAAAGATAACTTTTGGTGAAAGATATTTCGTCCCAGAAGAAATTTCGATGAAACACATCCAAAGATATTTCAATTATTGTAACAGTATATATATTATATACATACATTCATTCATGAGGTCAACGAATAGACTGGGGTCACTAGGCACTAGTCACCCTGCCTACTTGGAAAAATTGTCCAAAAAATTTTAAAGCTATTTTATGAGGATCAATTCAGTCATAAATTTTTTTTAATTTAACCAATTTAATCCTAAACATTTTAACGATTTTCTAATGTAGTCTATCTAACCAATTTGGACCTGAAATTTCTAACATGACGATCCAGTCAGCGCTAATCGTCCATGTCGATTGCCGTCCTAATGGCATAATTGACATGGACGATTTTTGCTTTTTTTTCAATATTTTCTGAATTTTTTTCTTTTCTTCCTTTTCTTTTCTTTCTTTTCTTTTTTTCATTTTTTTCCCTAATCTATTGTTCATCTCCGGTTGTTGGCCACAAGCAAGGGTCGCCCATGCCGGCCATCCTTCACCCAAATCTGGCGAGGGCTACCCTCGCCACCCTTGTCCAGATTTGGGTGAGCGCGACTCTCGCTAACTCGCTTGCCGTCGTTGAGGCTTGGCAGTTGCAATCATTTTTTTATGGCGTATAAATTGCTAATACACAACATATATATTGAGGGACATTTGAGGAAATTTTCTCAAAATTTTATTATTTTCTTAGTGCAACACGAATGTATGGTGAAGCAGAATCGTTAGAGGAAAATTATCAAGCAAACCATAACTCCTTAAATCTAAATGTTTCGGGGAAAACTTAACAAAAGTAGAGAAAATTACTTTTCGACAAATAGTTACCTTTTTAATTTCACAAAGATCTTCTTGACAAACTATTTGTCGCTGGAATAAGATCAACGAACTCTAAAAAAAAAAGAAAAAGAAAAACCATACTACAAAATAAAAAGGATAATGCTAGGCAAGAATTGAATTTATTAACAATATTACTATGTTGTGTTATATCACAAGTAATGAGTGGGCATTGACACGAGTAGAACATCTTTGATATTTAAGTTGAATATTACATATCGCATAAAATATCAAATTTGTAAACTATTCTTAGTATACGAAACATTATTACTTAAAAGAAATGAATGTGCAACTTTCTCTGGGCCAATTATTGAGTAATCAAAGAAATCGTGCACTTCTAATAAAGCGATCGGTCTTGCATTGCATATAATCAATCCTTTGAAAGTTGAATTGTTCTAAGTTGGATCTTGTTAGCAAGTGCCCTAAGGATACATCACTTAAAACTTCTAAAAATTTGTAAAAACACATATCGACAAATTTTAAACACTAAAAATGAATATATCTAAAAAAATGATGCGCTTCAAATGAAAAATGATCATATTTCCAAAGCACAATTAACAACCCTTAACAAATGTCTCATGTCTACCCAGTGTTTTCAAGACAATATCAATACGAATTTTCTTTTAAGCATATGTGCTTTGGCATTAATTTTCTTTTTTTTATTCATTAGTTAATGAAGATGTTCATGGGGTTTAACTTTTATGACAGGTTCATCTAACTACAGCTGGAGTGGATTTGTCAATTTGGTGCAGCCAGAGCAGCGTACGAGGCAAGTCACCTTGTAGTCCTGGACCACTTTTGCAGTGAATGAGATGGAATGGTCAGAACCTGTCGATTCTGAAACACAGACAAAAGCTCTTTCCTACGAAATTGCAATGCACTAAATGCAACTTGAGCATAGACGTGAAAAATTGACCCAAATCGATTGATGAGATGAAGTTTCCTTAGTTATTTTGATGTGATTTATTTATTTCAAATATCAGTTTAAAATTGGGAGAAATTTGGAATAATAGTAATTCCATGCAATATCGAATGAGTCTTTTATCCACCCTTGAGTGTTTAATTAAGGATTTTTATTTGGTATATGATCTTTTATGGGGATGCTAGCTATGACATGGGCTTGCATAAGATGAACTGCAGTGTATTGCATTAATATGCGATATGATTCATAAGGACAATCATCAAAAAACTTAATATTGAATTTACAATCATGAGAAATCGATTAAATCTTCTCTTCTTTTTTTCACTCGATTAAATTTTCTGTGCTCGCTGCCTTGGATTATCAAAGAATATTACCAATAACGAGAGGGGTGATGCATCGAACATGCGTAACATGGCTAACGTACATTTACCATTTTATTTTCCATTTTCCCACTCTCCCTCTGCAAACCATTGCTATTGTATTATTCACACTTTGTCCTTTTGAATGGTAAACTAAAAATGCTCGAATTTTTTAGAGGATCTCTATTAGTTTTACGGTCTTTACAAAAGTTTTTCATTGTTTTCATTAGCTCGTTTAAAATATTTTTAATCACCCGATCGTTTAAACTTAAAAAAAAAATGAAAGGTCTATGATTTTTCATGATATATCAAAATAGGAGGTCTAACATATAGATCTCTTGATCCTTTTTATTTGCTTCATTAACTATAATATAACCACCGGAGTTTGCCTCAGTGGTCATCCTTCCTATTTAGAAAAGGGGAGGTGGGGAGTTCGATTCTCCACTTTCTTGGGGGAGTTAGGGGTGGGGACGATTAGTTTTATATATAAGTTTTGACTCCTACACTCTGCAAGAGACAGAGTAAAAGTCTGAGAGTGGGTTGAGAGTTAGAATAAGATAGACGAAAAAAAAAAAACTATAATATGATGGGCCATTAAACTTCAACACGAGACCATATCCTATTTCCAACTTATATGCGAGAGACGTGTTCGAGGATTCACATTATCTTTAATAATTCACATTTCCAAGCTAGCAACTGTTATAAGTAAAACAACCTTTTTTTTTAAATAAAGGATAGATAACTTTAGTAGATAAAAGGGAAAATGATACAAATAGTAATTAAATTTGGGCTTAATTTGTAATGTGATTCCCGAATTTTTTATTTTTTCAATGTGGTCGTCAATAATGAACAACATATCATCCACTAGATTTTCTGAATCCTCTTTCAAAATTATAAATAATAATAATTAGCAACTGAGAGAATGGTTTAGAAAAAGGGCATATGTCAAAGAAAAAAATGAATCCAAAACAATACCCCATAATTTAGTTTGACCTCCCCATTCAAGTTGTGATGATTCAACAAGAGGAATCACATCATTTGGACAAAAAAACTGGGAAATATCCAATCGAAAAGAGCACAAAGGGACCTGCAAATTGGCACCTTTTTCCAAATTATCAAATGCCAAGTTGTGAGGAAATTAAAGTACTAATGACAATGTGGCTAATAAAAGAAACAACATCAACTACATCATTTTTCTATATTTCTCATTTGTCTCCCATGCGCAACTAAATTTTCTCAAATTAACTCCTATGGGAGCCTCAAGCCCGTCCCATGAATATACCCTAAAATCAATAATGATGTTTGGTAGTGGTGGTGGTGTGCGCTCACATTCTTCAGATTCAGACAGAACAGCAGCTAACACACCCCACAACAAGAGCGAGACAATCTTTTGCAGTTCAACTCCTCAACTTTTCGACCAAAAAAAAAAAAAACTCCTCAACTTGCTCCGATTCTGCTACAAAGTGGCTGGTCTTCAAAAGAACAATAGCAACACAGAATAGCATGACATGAGATGGGCTCCATAATTAGCCAGGTCCAGATAAATTTTCTGGACCAATATGCCAAGATTTTTCTAATGTTTTGATCAGCTTAGGAAGTGAAATACAGTAGCCATTCTTGGTGGATTCACAAGTCTTATATGTGTACAATAAGATAATGCGATTACGCAATCAAAGAATTTGAAAGGAAGAGGCGAAATTAGGGTTTTGGGGTTTGTCAAAGGTGGAGGGAGGATCAAAGGAGCTGACATTGTAGGGGGGAAGAAAAGGGTCGCGAATTCAAGTTCATGCACTTGCAATTTCCTGGTACATCATAAAAAGAAAAATGCATTATGTGCATTGAATGATAAGGTATTGTCATGAAATGCAGATGATCTTTCAAAGTTTTTAGAGAATTCAAATATGGGAAGTGTGCGTGAGACAACCTGCAACTTGACCTAACCACAGTCCAAGTTGAGGTCCTTTTCCTCTTTTGAGGATCAATCCCACTTGTGTCTTCTTTCCAGCAGAGAAAGGTCAGGTTTCTGACCACGTCCGTTGGACGGTGTTTCCTGTGAAATTTAAAAGTTTCCAGAAACACCGTCCAATGATCGGACTGCTTATGTGATGTAAAATTCTGTGATTCATTGTCAACCATTCTAAAAATTAAGTGTTACCACAAAAATCTCATAAATTACATAAAGTAGTTAAGATAAAAGTTAAGATATTATCATATCCTCTGTTTGGTTAAGTAGGATATAAAGGAATATAGCCTGGATAAATTTATCTCGCGGGGACGTAGTAGTTCAGTCATTACTGGTTATTTTACATGGCACACCTCCACGTGAGCAATTTCTAGTGAAAATTAGCCAAAAGGATTACATCGGAATTTTGTGTTAAGGCTTAGGATTAAATTGACAAAATTAAAAAATTTATAACTAAATTAGCATCCATACAATAAGTTTATAACTAATTGGGTGGTTTCCCCCATTTGCCTCCTTTATTACATATTTCCACACTTTAACCTTAGACGAAAGTCCTATCTATGCATGGGGGGAGTGTGTAAAATATTATAAAATTATATCACTCATACATCTAATAATTTTTAGAAAGGCTAGCAATGGTGCCACAACAATTTACACAAGATCTATTGCCAGCGTGAAATACTTTTAACACAAATAGTCATGAAATGGAAACTCTTATATATTTACAATACGAATTCATCTATTAAAGTTAGAAACAGTGTATATGTCAGTGCCTAAATTTTTCTTGTGTAATGATTTTTTTTACACCATCGGTATACCCAATAAAAGTCCAGAACAATTTGCTCTTACTCTTAATTTCGAAATCTTTTTTTCCGCAATTGAGGTCGAGTCAAGTGTTTAATGATGGAACAATAATTTGCTAAATTAAAGCTTGTAAACGCATTAATTGATCGATCAACACTACTTGCAGAACAATTTTTTTTACTATTAACAAAAAATTATATAGCCCTTAATAAAAAAAATTTTACCACCTTGAGGTGTGTGTTTACTGTCCCGTGGCTCCCTCGGAATGTCCGGGCACTTGCAACGCCTGGTTAATTTCTTCCAATCTCCATCACCAAAAAGCATTTGCACCTTTTTCTTTTTCAATTTTCTAATTGCCAAGGCACTCATTTTATGACCCACTTGGGAATTATCAATGAATAATAGCATAAATAGACCCTAAACTTTGATTTAATATTATCCCTGAACTTTTAATTTTTTTTCAATATGGTCCCTAAATTATTTGTAAATGTCAATGTAGTCCTAAGTTCAAAGACACATCGAACATTGGATCAAAGTTTAGGAATCATATTGAATAAATTAAAAGTTCGGGAATGATATTACACATTGGATCAAAGTTCGGAGATAATTTATGTGATTTTCCTATTATCAAAATTCATTTCATCAGCATCATGACGATCCCCTTGGCACCTCAAATCCTGGGTACATTCAGTTCCCTCTAATTCTGAGACAACAAAGCAAATGCTGTCAACTTATTACAAAAGTAAAACCGATTCACTCTACTTTATCCATAGAACACGCAAATTTAGACGTTTTACAGCCTCGACATGGCAACAATATGGCAAAGATATAGGACCATGTAGGTTGTAAATTGACAAACACCCATATATATATGTATGTATGTATGTATGTATATTGTGGGTTTTTGCCCAATGATATGAAAAGATGCTCCTGCTAAACCATAGTCAAGTTGTTGGACTATTGAAGATCATAACAATTTATGCTAGTCTCAAAATGGTGGACCGATTGATCTAATTTCTATGAACAGCATCGAACTTTGTTCGATTCGATTTAAAGTTCTAATAGAGCATTTACGAGTTCCGAAATCAAAGTAATCTTGCCCCGCATTTAAAGCACATAGCTCATCAGTCTCTAAGTTCTGTGTTGCACATTCACCATACTAAGTAGAAGGAACAGTATAAGTTAGCCCATCGTCTGCATGTAATCTTTGGCAAGAGGTTGTTGCCCGAGTGGTATTTTCTTTGAACTGAGGAGATCAAGGAATTGAATAGTTGATTTCAAGAATTCTTTAGGAGCTACTAGGTCATTGTTATAAGTGTCAAAATCTTTGTTATTTTGGATTCAATGTTCATTAGGTATAACTAAGGTTGTGTTTGACTGTGCCATGAAGTGTTATGATTTGCATTTGTGATGATACATGTTTTAAAATTACTAGTTCTTGGAGCTCCGAGAAGTTGTCGAATATTTTCTAGAAACTATATCATCCTTTTTTCAAAAGCTGTAATTGTTGCTAGAAAGTTATGACTAACAAGCTCTTAGTCTGCATTGTGGAGTGTCTTCACTGTGAGTGATTGTTCAACTAGTGGATGTGACTTTTGATCGGAGAAGAGTTACGAGATCCGTATTATCAATCCGGAAAACTCCTTCAGAGTTCTATATGACGCCCTCCGGGGACCTTTTGAGGTCATTTTTGGCGTTAAAATCAATCGATTTCATGTTCCTTCAGGACTATCTTCTATTATTGGGCTATTTTAGGCAAATTGTTTTGGCTCATTTTCTGTTTATTCAATTAATTTCGAATTTTAATTTCTGTTTGATCACGAGACTGTTGATGAAAGGAAGCAATCCATGCATGCATCCGCTTTGTACATTAGATCGATCTGTCATTAGGCAACTAACCCCAAAAAGACATACCAACTTGGGACTATTTATATAGACCAAAGTCATCATAGTCTAGATGGACATGGACACGTTAATCAGAAGCTTGCGGGCTCTAAAAATGCATAAATTAATGACTAATCCACGACTCATCATCATCATTTCTTCCTCCTCGAAGTCCACTAAAAAAATGTTCTGAAATTTCCACATTAGCTTTTTGCCCTGTCGACAACATGCATCCACACGGTTCAATGCATAATCCTCGATTGAGAGTCACCAACGAACCCGATCCAATTTAAAAACGGTGCGAATGATTTGTCACCATCTCCATCTTTTTGAAGAAAATGATAAAGATGTTGGGGCAAAATTGGTACACGACAGTTTCGGCCCACCATAAAAAAATTACATAAAAATAAATAATGGGGATGGTGGATTAGTCTAATGGGTTTGTTAAAACGTGGTACTTTTACGAAATCCAGGTTCAATGTTGTTCCCTTTTTTTCTTTTTAAACTTTAAGTATGTGGATGACCCTTTATTAATTCAAGTTTGGACAATTAGATAACATACACGTTTCGATTCCTTGAATCTAGGGTTTGGCCTGTATAAACAAATGCAGCTTGCCCATGATCTTTTGGACATTTATCTACCAAGTTGAAAGGATTCCTCTTTTCATTCCAGTGGAATATTCATTGCATCGACATTTGTTTATTTTTTATGTATTGCGTTGTGTTCATGTTCAAGATAGGAATGAATGATGGTGTGAGTTGGTGGGTTAACACTAGGACTTCTCTTTCGGAGGGCTTGCCGCCTAGTTCGATTATAGACGGTCGAATAACAACTTGACCATAACCCATTTGCATATAGAAATTGATATTAAATCCAAAGATATTTTAGTGATTGAGACAGCATGAATATACATTATGTATACGTATATACGCTCCTAAGGTCAATCATTATCGATGCATTTGAACGAATAAAACTTTTACACCGACAAGAAGAAGGCTAGATAAGATAGAGTTTTTCGAGTCACATACACTGCATATAGATGTAAACTACCTCGTGCTTGTGAGATCAAATTAAGTAAATAAACAGGCTTACGAGATCTGAAAAAAAACATCTCGTGAGATTGACACTATATATTGAGCCGCGGTCAAGTCACGCACGAACCGCCCGACATCTGAGATTTTCCACCGCAAGGTGGTTCGCTTGAGGACACAAGAAGGTGGTCAAGGTTTCCTAAATCGAGAATCGGAGGCGCGTTTGCCAGGGAACATTAACCTATCTAGATAACATTTACTTTTTACTTTTCTCATAATCTGCATCTTAAAAATCACATACTTTTGACTTTTTTTATAAAGAAAAAAAACTTGAAACCAATAAAACTTTCATAACGGTCAAATGGTAACACATAGATTCACTCACGAGTTTATTCATAATTTTCTGAAATTTAAATAATATTTCTAAGTATTGGGACAAATGTATGGTGTTCCAAATCTACCCCACTTGTTGAGGTAAAGGATCAGCCCATTTTCTGAGAGGATGTACTTCCTTTTTGTCTTAGCATTTCTAATTTGGGTTACAATTGCTGGTTATAATGTGGTGGAATTCCCCCCTTTTCTCATTTACTGAACTCAATGCCCAAAACTAAAAGCAAGAAGAGTAAAATGAGATGTCCATGAGCAATGATCGCATAATCGGATGTGGCGCATAGGGCCCAGAACGGCCCACTGTTACGATGGCACAGCCCGTTGTATCGGCTATTCTAAAACTCAGAACGTGGGATTGATTTTCATAAACGGGGAATATAGAAGAAAATGTGGGTAAAATTGGCCATTTCCCACAACTGACACAAAAGGTTTCATTTGTTTCGCAGAAAACATTTTCCGACATTTGGATCATTTAAGAAAATGAATCAATAGAAAATTAGATTTTCCTAGTCAACAGAAAACCTACACTTAAATTAAGGAAAATAATTTATTCTTTAAAGAATCAAAAATCATTTTCAAAAATATGACTAGATATTAGCTTTTGGACCAGAAACTCTGTACTTGGATACGGGAACCCCAATACTCGTTCTTGGGCCCTTGGTAGCGGGGATGCGTCTAGAGGTCGAGGTCGGGTCTACCGAGGTCCACCGAAGGTAAGCCCAGGTCCATCAAGGCAAGGCCCAGAATCCTAGCGCTCAGGCCCTAGTCCATTGAGGCTGGGCCTAGGACTCCCATGCTCGTGTTTGTGACCCCAAGGCTCCAACCGTGGTCCATCTAAGTCGAGCCTGTGTACATTAAGGCCAGGCCCAAGACCCCCATGCCTTCAACCCGGGGCCCCGACATCGGCTCCTTGGTCCATCGAAGCTCGGCCCGAGACCCTTGTAGCTAGGTTTGGGTTCTCAACGCTTGTGCTCAGGTCCCCGACGCTCAGGCCCGGGTCCATTGTGGCTGAGCCTGGCTTCCCAAAGCCCACTCCCGGGTTTGTTGAGGTTGGGCTTGGGACTTTAGTGCCTATGCCTAGGAACCAAGCGCCCTAGCCTAGGTCCATCGTGGTTGGGCCCAGGTACATCAAGGCTGGGCCAGGACCCTTGTACCCCTCCCCAAATCCCCATCGCTTGCTCCTAGGTCCATCGAAGTTGGGCTTGAGACCCCGGCACCTGGACCTGAGTCCATCAAGGTCGAGCCCAAGACATCGGCGCCTGGTTCCTATCACTTGGGCTAGAAATTTCGATGCACATAGCCAGATCCCCAACCCCCCAACCTTGGACCATCAATGACGGGCTCGGATCCATCAAAGTTGGGCCTGGGTTCCATCAATGCCGGGCCTAGGACCTTAGTGCCCATGCCCGGATCCCCAGCACTGGCGTCGAGGTCCCAACCTTGCCTTGATGGACCTATGTCACGGCTGCTTGGGATAATATCGACACATCTAATTGAGATCACAATAAACTCAAATTAGGCAACTTAATATATAAAAATTGAATCGGATAATATATTACCTAATTCGAAGTATTGCACAGGTGACGTTTCCGAATTTGAACGACGGATGGCTCGACTGGACGCGGTGCTTCACGATGACTAGCAGTGCTTGTGGTGGCTCACGGCCGACGGTGGTGCTTCTCGATGAGCTCAGCCAAGGAGGGACCGAGGGAGGTTTCTTGGTTTGACAAGACCTTGGGAAACCTGCAAAATTAAGCTCAACTTCGGCCGCATGAATAAGTTGCAGTGAACTCGTTGATCTTCCTATTGGTGGATCGAAGACGTGCGGATGCTTGCTGGTAGACGTCACGCTACAAGGCTCCTGGCTATTCAGATTTACGGTGATGTTTGGACGGCCTGCGGTGGTACTTACGTTCAAGGATAGTCACGGTGGTTCACCAATGGTATAGGTCATAGAGGCGGCGGTCGACGAGAGAGGGGTCTCTCGAGACCTAGGAAACCTGCAAAAAAAATTGGGAAAGTAATCGTCGAGAAGGCTCGTAACGCCGGGAACCTCTTGTAGCTGCTCACGGGTAGTTGCGACCGGAGGCTGCTGAACGTTATGGATTACGAGCACGTGTTGGTCAATAGCGATGGACAGCAATCACTTCGGACAACTCGCTGGATCTGCTGGTATGGGAGTCCGGAATGCCACCAGATCAACTTGAATTCGTTAATTGCCGGATGTCTCACACAAGATGCCACATGGCTTGCCCTTACTGCAAAACCTTGACCGGAAGACCACGTAGATCTGCTGGTACAATTATTAAACACCTGGACTCCTTGCTGATTGCTGTGGGAGTGATAGCTTTGTCTTCTTCCTCCAGCCGTGAGTGCAATCGTTGGAGATCTGCAGGTGGGCGCACTCGCCCTTGTGCGTGCTGCTCTCTTTTCTCTCTAATGGTGGACGATGTTCTCTGTATTGTGGCCGTGCATTCAATGTGTGACCTCTTTGTTCTGTGTAAAACACCTCAATTTATAATCTCTGCACACCGACACTTCACTCATCCAGCGAGCATATATTTTCCTTCAATCAAATATTCTCATTGATATTAACCGACTGTTCCGTAGTCCACTTTACTCAAGATCCACCGCTTCTTTATATTTTTCCTTTTGTTTCTTTCGATGTTTCCTCTTTGTTGACCGAAGTATATACACCAATATGTACTCATGATCAAAATAATCTTCCCATCTCTCACACACGAGCCTGGTGATTGCAAGCTCTCATAGTTTTGGAAATGTAGCAGCTTAATTGATTTTTCTAAATTGAGCACTCCCCGTGTATATTACATGTGTAATTTGGCCAACATGTGCGAAGTTCGAGGCAATTTTCAGCCATGAGCTTGGTTCAATCGATTCAATTAAGCTCAGAACCATTCGCCCGAATCCATCTGCCTTCGGTCCGATAAATATGCAAATTATATAGGCTTAATTAGCTATTAAAGAAAATGCTCATAATATCTATATGCAATTTAATTATTATTTTTGCTAGGGGTTGGGATCGACCCTAATTTTTCTATGCAATATATACCTAAGTGGATCGCCAAAATTTAAGTATCAACAATAAGTAAATGCTATTTAATCAGATATTGACCAAAGAAAACCAGTACAAACGTTAAACAAAGAATTTGGCCACAGCAGTCTTAAAGTGAACATATCACAACTACAGCAAGCAGAAAATGCTTTATGAATTTGTTTGCTCGAGTCAATTAACAGATACTTCCTCCACTGCCTGCAGCTGTATTTTCCTATATTTTTTAACTCAGATTAATCCAGCAATGAATCACGATGAATTAGATAGCTTCCAATCGTAAAAGAAAAATAAATTGAAAGTTAACTTTGCTACCCCATTTACTCGGACTAAGTGGTAGGTATCCCTTCATTGCAATTGCAACTGCAGTTTTACTTTTTCCTTTTAATTATATTGTGCCTGACAAAACCAGATGTGATGCATTAAGTAGCATGCACTGTCACCCGGCAAATCAAAATGAAAAAATACGACTTATAGATGGTTGTGATAGAAGAAAAGCCATTAGTTTTTTGAACCAGGAAGGTATCTGCATGATTTTGTCCTGCAAACAAATGAAGCATTGTAATCTTCCCAGTTTGGTCGATAGCTAATATAATTATTTTCCACAAGAACCGATGGGAAATAATGTCAATTATACAAATACTCGTGAAAAAATGTAAAGGCAATCACCTGTGTCTCCCCTAGTTTATGGATCCTATTGCAAATAAACGTTGGGTAAGAGCATCAGCTGATACTTTCTCTCTTGCTTCAAGAAGTTGCAGAATATCCCTGATGTAATCCCCTAAGTAGAACTGATATCAACACGCGACAAGATACGCGATATGTCATTTCTCAAAAAATAGAGAATTTCGACACGCTATATATTAAATTATCATTTTTATTATTATTTTAATCAAATTAATTTGAATCGAATTCACAAATAAATAAATAACGATAAAAGAGCCTTGCATGAATTTATACTAAAAATATTAATCCACCATTTATTAATATCATTCATTGTTTTAATTTACAAATTCAACTACGTTCCATTCCGTTCCAATAATCATCCTCATCGCACTAAATAGACCGAGCCTATCAAACTTGCAGGCCGTCTTAGAAATAACATAATTGGCAAGTAAGCATCGGGAAAGATAGATAATTATCCTTATTGCAAATAATGAGATGAAAGCGACAGAGAAGGCCAGAGAGGACGAGCCCCTTGCCCCAACCCCTAAGCAAACGTACAAAAAAATACAACCCCTACAACTCAGGAAACATCATTCACGGAAACCACCAAAAATCACATACCCAACCAAAGAAACAACACCAAAGTACTGAAAAGGGGCGAGGGCGGGACGGTGCACGAGGGCTACGGCGCGGGCGGCAGGGGGATTGTGGAGGGGCCGCTGGCGCCTGGCGAAGCAATCTGGCTGTTGCCGGTGCTGTTCCACGTGCCTCGAAAACCCTAGAAAAAGGTGCTCTCGGTACACGGAGCTGCGATGCGAGCTGAGCGAAGAGGGTGAAGATCGAGAGGGAAGAATGGCGGTTCAAGATAGCTCGCGGCTATTGCCGAGAGTATGTGTGGCTGCGTCGGATGGCAAGGCTGTCGTAAGATGAGAAGAGGCGTGGAGTGAGGGGGGGCCGGAGGCAGGGCTAAGAACACTAGGGTTTCTTTCTTCTTTCTCCCTTTTTTTTTATAGATTTACATTTTGACCCCTAATTTTTTGAAAATTTATAAAATTGACCTATGTGTTGGAATCGCGGATTCCGGACTCGTGTGTCTGCTGCGTATCCGGTGCGTTGACCGCGTGTTGGTGATTGTCGCACACCGACACATTGGCCTCTTGAATGTGTCCGTCCGTGCTACATAGGTAATCCCACTCTCCTTTGAAAATAATTTTCTCTATGGGATAGGCATCCTGTGGGGACGGTGGCAGACGAGTTGTAAGGGGATTGCAAGCAGTATCAGAGCCTATACTTTCAAGAGCTTCCTTATTTGTGCAAGAGGTGCCGATTAACTCCTACACAGATGCACACATGCCTAGGCATAAACCATTACTAACAAGCAATCCTTCAAGAATACTGACTGATAACTATGCATGTTCAGAGGAACAAATGAAAGCCCTTTATCTTTCACGAATAGAGCTTCCCAAGAACATCAGCATGAATCTTAATGTAAAGAAGCTCAACAAAATTATCTTCCACGAATCAATAGCACAACGCATAACATGATCCAATGCCCAGGTTAACATGGTGTGTTACTGACCGCTTACTTCCAAAGAGTAAATTAAGTTCTCTAACTTTATCAGCCTTCTCTTTTGCTGAAAGCTCTCCCCTAACCAATTCAGAGTGCTCTTCGTCAGCGAAATCTGATCCCACTGTAGGTTCTAATCTGAATATCTGCAACAGTACCACATAAAATTCGAAGGACTCAAATCACAAAAGGCCATATTTAAAAGCAACATGTAGAGGAGTGACAGATGAGTATCTTTGAGTGCGAAGGGTTTTCTGTGACCATGTGTGCTGTTAAATCTCCAATTGACTCTACTTCCGACATGCTCACATGAAAGAATACATTAAACAGATTTCCACATTGGTCTGTAACACAGCAAAGTAACTGCAAGGAAATATTTCCCTCATTTTCCAATGTTCAGCAATGTAAGGGCCAATCTCTGGCCCCACTTGCCAACTATATTGTCCGCTTTGGGCTGCAGCCTCACTATTTTGCCCAGAAAAGGCCTCATTGGTAGTTAAGACTAGTGCTACACCTTATATATCACATTACTTCACCTTCCCCGGCGACGTGGGATTCGGTTCATTCCTACCCCTTTCACCATTCTCAAGGCGAAGCTGCACTCTCATCGCTTGCAGAACCGGGTCATTACAAGCAATATAAGGAACAGATGCAAACTGAAGATGTACTCTTGATAAAATTGAAAACGACAGCCGACAGGCAACTGCCATCACCACCATTTAGCCACATCCGTTGTGCGTCAAACTGTTCATTCTTGTGATCATCTCTGGCTTGATTGATAGCTGACTCCGTGGCGCTGACACGCCACAAAACTGGTTGGCATTGTTTCTCTACTGCCACCATTCAGTCTACTCAGCTGAACCCTTGGCCAACGAGAAGCACCCTCAAAAGTCTTGACTTTCTTTCCAAAAGAAACCTATCTTGCTCGGGACCAAAGAGAGAAACGTTGCTCTAATCTGTTCTCTAGTTGAAAAAGCTCGCTGATAAAACAAAATTTTCCTATATGTTTAAACAAATTAACCTCAAATTGCATCCAGTACTCTGTACAACGTTACTGAAATTTCATAGGCATAACTTCTCCTCTATTACTCCTTTCCAACCAAACCGAACCAATCAACCCACAATAGAACTGGCTGCCAGTGGATCGCCGCAGAAGGTAAAGCCGATGCAGGCGAAGATGGACTCCGGCAGTCTGTTGACGAGCTGGAGCCTATTGGGCCTCTTGCTGTGGTGGTAGATCCTCACGCCGGGGTCAGCGGAGCCACCGCGGAGGCAGGAGGAAGGATCAAAGCTGGAGGGGAAGTAGGCGACGAGAGGAGGGCCCTTATCGGGGTTGTTGTGGAGGACATGGATGGTGGCATTTAGCTTCTCCCTCGCCCACTTCTTGGGCTTGGCGGGTGAAGCTTCGGTGTTGTCCATTGATGCAAGGGAGGTGCGCGCGACCGAGGTCGAGGAGAGACGGGCTTTATAGTGTGAATCACATAAGAGCCAATTCAGTCATTCCGGTTAATTTTGATATGATATTGCTGACGTGGATGCTGACCGGCTTACATGGCACTGCCGATGCTAATATGGACAATTTTAATGATATTTTAACTTTTTCAATTTTTAAAATTATTTTTTCCTTTTTTTTCTTTCTTCTTCCTTTTGCCAGTGACCGGCCACAGGCGATAGCCAGCCACCAACCATGGTTGAGCGGGCTAGCCTCGCCTGAGCAAGGGTCGCCGCCGGCCAGGCGAGGCCAACCCAGGTGAGGGCAAGCCCCAACGAGCCTAGCCTAGACGAGGCTCGAGAGGTTCGGCCTCGCCCAAGCTAGATCTGATGAGGTCAACCCTCACTCAGGCTAGGGCAACCTTGCTTGGCAAGGGTAGCCCTCGCCGGGGCTTGCCCTCCATGGGGCTCGCCCTCCCCTAGGCTAGCCTCGCCTGGCCAGCAGCAACCCTCACCAAGGGGAGGCCAGCACGCTCAGCCATGGCTGGTCATCGGAAAAAGGAAGAACAAAGAAAAAAAAGAAAAAAAAGAAAAAAATCAGAAAAAATATTAAAAAATTATCTACGTCGGCACTGGTAGTGCCACGTAGGCTGATCAGCATCTACGTCAACAATATTCAGCTAAAATTAGTCAAAAGGATTAAATTGGCACTATGTGAAAAGGTTTATGACTAAATTGGTACAAATATAATAGGTTTAGAACTTTTCTGATACTTTTTCCGTCCATTAACATTGGAAAATATTTTTACTTTATTAGTTTAACAAACATTTACATGGACTGGGATTAACATTGATACCTTTAACGCAAAATCACCTTTCCCAAAAGCTTTAAGAAGTTAGAGGGTTTCATTGATTTTTTCTTTATTTTTTCTTTTTTCTTTTCCTTCCGTCTTTTCTATTTTTTTCCCAACGTGGCCAGCAAGGGTCGTGGCCCTCGCTCGGCCACACCCAGATCTGAGCGAGGCCATCCTAGCCGTGGGCAAAGGTGGCCTTGCCCGCGGCTGGCGAGGCCATGGCTGCCTTTACCTGCCTAGACCATCGCAACGTAAGGCACGGCCACAAGCAAGGCTGCCTTAGCCCGTAGCCGGCAAGGTCGGCCTCACCCAAATTCGGGCATGGCCGGCAAGGCATCACGGCCCTCACCTAGTGGTCGGCGAGCTCCGACAACCCTCACCGGCCACGGTGGGAGAAAAAAAAAAGAAAAGATGGAAGGAAAAGAGAAAAGAATGGAAAAAGTAAAAAATTCAAAAAAATATTAAAATATTATTAAAAATTATCTGCGTTAGCGTCGGTCGTGTCACGTAGAACGCTCCAACGCCCATATTAGCTATTTCCGACCATAATTAGTCGGATGGACTTAATTGGCAAAACCCGAAAAGGTTTAGAACATAATTGACACAATTGAAAGGTTTATAACTGAATTAATACAAATGCAATGATAGGTTAAAATTTTTTTTAGTAATTTTCTCACTTATTTTATCCCGACCAACATTCATATATTTTTGTAAGAATTATTTTCATTTTGCTACTCACCTTGAAATCTAGGGTTCAAATAGTTGACCTCTCACCTTTCAAAGAAGGAAGGAATCGCCACCGAGGCGACTGCCCCTTTAATCACAAGAGGACGTATGGTTAGATACGAAATCGTCACATCATCAATTCATGTAGTTTTGGACTCAATAGCTAAAGCCAGCGCGAGATCTTCTGGATCAAACTAGAGCACATGTCTATCTCGCAATGTTCCACATTGGGCCACGTCTAACCCAATTAAATTACCCTTTGAACTTATTGAAAAAAAAAATTTATAGAAGGACCCGACCCGACTCATTCGATCATTACTATTTACTGAATCGTATCTTGATGGTTGTTAGGTATGGATTTTAGGGCTGACCATTGGGCCTGAAATCTTCATTAAGGAACAAATGCCTCACAGCCATTGCTTCGCCCAATTCTGAATAAATTACGGTAAAATTGTCTAAACAGTCCATCACGTAGCTCAAGGAACCCTGCTATCTGTATTCACGGGCACAATTTTTTCTTTCCATTCGTTGCAATCTAGCGTGGAAACCGATGGGATCTTGCAATTTAAATCGACGGAGGATCACCAGAGATATAAAATGCACAAGGATATCGAGGATTTAAATGATTCGGATCAAGTGTCGATACTTATTTCGTAAAAAAATCGATAATAAATAATCTATTAATAATTAGAGAGGCATTATTTACCATCGCTCCCTCAGTTTTTCATACTCAGCCACGATGTCTTCCATGTTCAGTACAATGTTCATGTGCAGTGATCAAGAAACGCGTCTAAGGGTGGTGGTCCCGCTTATGGGGTCAAATCAATACGTTTTAAGAAGAAATATTTGAATATCAATCTCATCGATCTCATAAGTATCATATCAAATCTCATCCATCAAATCACTTTTTCAAAAAAGACGAGATATCTAAGTCATGCAAGTAATAGGCTTCACCTTGTCTTTTCTTTGCGCGGCGTCTCTTCTAGGACGAAACACTACCCCACAAATACCATATATATATATATATATATATATATATATATATATATATATATATTGAGAGAGTGAGATCCGCCGCCTGAAATCTAATATTTAGAGAGAGAGAGATATGTCGCCTCAGATCTGGAGGTACTCCTCCCAACCTAACCTTAGATGGATGTAGCGATAGCGACGAGGGCATCTACGTCCTCTTCCTCCGACAAAAAATCTATATTTATGCATGGATGTCGTTTGAGATCTGAAGAATGTATATATATTGAGAGAGTGAGATCCGCCGCCTAAGATCTAATATTTAGAGAGAGAGAGATATGTCGCCTCGGATCTGGAGGTACTCCTCTCGACCTAACCCTAGATGGACGTAGCGATAGCGACGAGGGCATCTACGTCCTCTTCCTCCGACAAAAAATCTATATTTATGCATGGATGTCGTCTGAGATCTGAATAACGTGGTGACCATGAAATGTTATATATATATATATATATATATATATATATATATATATATATATCTCTATATATATATTGAGCCCCTTTTTGGACGGCCAAAATCAAGTACTTCACTTTTCCTTCAGGGTAAAAAAGAAGTCCAAGTCTTGATCAATGGTCAACCTTGGATATTCATGGAAATTACCACCGTTCCGGTCTAACGAGGCTACCATGACACATTTACTTATGTATGGGATAAGCTCTTCTATTTTGATTCATGGTTACGGAGATAGAGAAAGCAAATTAACGGCCCTTACCATGATTGAACTCTACCGACAAGACTCCAACAAAGTACTCGGTCGAGGTCGAGAACTTCAATCCGCCTCGTCCAATCGTATCAGATTTTGTGCACGGATAACACCATCGACAGCGTGAGGAGCCACCCCTGTCGCCGTGCTCACAAAACCATACGCTGCGTGGCTCGTTCTTCAATCGCTAAGTCACTTCACTTTTTGTTTTTCCAGCTCAATCATTTCAAGCTGTTTTTTTTTGTATCTTCGAGATGACGGGGCATACAAAAGCGCTTGCCCACAAAGGACCAAAAGGGGGCACCAGGATCCAGGAAACGATCGCCGCATGAAGACGAAAATCACAGCTCATAGCTTTGACTTTGAGGTTATCTCGTCGTCGGCGGAGGTTAGTGCCCCTTTAACCAACGACAAGGCGTTACCACTACGCAACCAAGTAATCTGTGGGCCGCACGTGGAAAATAACGAGGAAAACTGATTATAAAAAATTATCCTTAATACATTGTACGGGCTTAATGATTGCAATCATCCATATTCTCCTACATATAACGGATTTTATACGCTGCTCGTATACATACGATCGAATATCACGTGTCTCGTGAGAAAATTCTGTAACATTCTAACATTATAAACAAATTAAGTTACATGAATGATTTGTGATGAATGTTCAACATAGTTTCTAGATTATTATATCCCAGGGTTCAATCTAGCCTCTAGATCGAATTATTTAATTCGTGAATTAAATTGAATATGTAATGAAAATTTATGGATTATAGTGAATAAATTAAGAATTTAAAGACTACGTTATGCATTATGTCTAAAATCAAGGATTATTTACACCATTTTCCCTTATAAATACCTTGCCGAAAACCGAACAAGCTCACCAACAAACATGGAAGAAGTTCGCCCCCGGCTCCAACCTCCTCCTCCTCCTCCTCCTCCTCCTCGCCAATTTTCCGTCCTTCCCCAACCTCACTTCTCATATCTTCCCACCCCACGCCGTCAAGAAGAGATGGGACTTTCTCATCCTTGCCCTTGTCCTTTTCGCCATTGCCTACGGATTCCTGAGCAGATCCAATCACGTCGGCGACGGCGGGTCGTCGGGTTCGTACCGGAGGTCAGACACGCAGAAGTCATCATTGTCGGACCCGGTAACGCTGGACGAGTGCTTTTACAGCTATGACCTTGGGACGGAATATCTGTGCTCCTTGTGTTCGTTTGGGAGGACGATAGGCAGCGGACGGTGCCCGGATCTTAGGGCGCAGGATGAAGGTCGGTGGAGACTCTATGATCATACCAATCTGGACGCGGATCGGGGTTTTGGGTCGAAACCGGTTTATTCCAGGAGAATATTGAAGGCAGACTGCGACGACGAAGAGAAGAAGTTCCAGAGGGAGCATGTAGTTGCTAATGATAGTTGCGATCATAATGCTGCAGTCGAGGAAATGGAAGTTGCAGTCACCCTTCCGCCGTCTGCTCTGCCAGGGGCGCGGGCGGCTCCAAAAGAACGAAAGGCCAGGAGGACATTTCAGACTATTCCGTACAAGCCTAAGGATGACGTTCACAAACCGCCAGCAGCGCTGCAGGTGCCTCAGCCGCTGCCGCCACCTGTGTTCCACACTCAACTTGCATCCAAAAAGGGCAAGACAAGGGAAGATCTCTCTGCTCCGCCGCCAGTTCCGCCACTGCCGGCAGCCCTGCACGAGAAGAAATCTCATACTCTGGTGGCAATGACACCAAACTACGAGTCTTCAGGTGACAGCGACAACATGGGTGGCTTGTCGCCGATGCCTCCACCGCAGCCACCTTTCAAGGTGCCATCATGGAGGTTTGCCATGCGCGGCCACCACGTGTGGATCAAGAGCCCAAACGCCTGGCGCCATAAATCACCAGATGCTGAAGATTATGAGGACAGCATCTCGGAGACGACCGAGAGCGCTTCATACTCATCATCAGAAGCGACGTCGCCGGCGTTTTGTCCTAGCCCGGACGTGAACAAGAGGGCTGGCGAGTTCATTGCGACGTTCAAAGCTCGGTTGAACCAGAAGAAGACGAGCTCCATGAAGCAGAGAAGGTCCAATCTGTGCCCAGAAATAATTAGATGAGAAACCAGGATGACGACAACAAACGTTAGTGGTGTTATATTCCTCTTTATGAGAATTGAGCCTTATTTTCACTTGCAAAACGTGTTCGCATTCCCATATAGAACTATAGAGGAAGGAACACGGTAATGGATTTGGCGTGTCGAATAACAATGACGAGAGGATAATTCGAAACTCTGCTCATCCTGCGAAGTAACTCAAGAAGTTTATAAATTGTCCGGAAACGAGCTCGCGATGCATATTGAGCACGATTCTGTGAGCACTCGCAATCAATTTTTGTTTGCATGGACTAGGGATAGTGATGTCGTGTATTGCGATAGTTCTCATTACACGATCGCCACTTCCCTCTTGATGAACGGTGACAGTTCCATTTTTGAACACGGCACCATAAATGCGGTACTCAGTTTTCACCCAACAAAAGAAAAAGGAACAGTTCTATGTGGGATCTCATGTAAAGAGAAAGGTATGGATTTTGATTTTTTTTTATTTAATATTTGGCAGAGAAGACGAATGACGAGCGGCGCCTGTCCTACTCAGAAGTTGTCTGCCCTGCAACTTCTGAATATCCGCTCTGGTTTTTGTGTTTTTTGGTTCTCGAGTTTCATTGACTTGCTGTTGTTTAAATTGATCCGGGCACCGCGACCACCGGATCCGGATTGAATTGGAACCAAACCAAACGGCCCAATTTTAGGTGGTTCTCAAAATTTTGAAACCGGAAACAACCGATCCGGCTTCCAATCCTTGCGTGTAACCGAATTGGCGGAATGAACCAATGGAATCGGCCAAAGACAACTCTAAATTAAAATTAGGGCTCTCTCTCTTTTACACCCCAGCATCTCACTTCACACTCTCGCCTCCTACTCTCGTGCAATCACCACCACAGCGAAGCCAGGCGAAAGTAAAGCTCATAATATGTGGAAACCAAAGTGAAAGGGGTTCATCAATGGACACGGAGACTCAAAGAAAGTAATATGTCAAGTATCTTTCTTTTAAATTTTTTTGAATAAATTTATAAATCATTTAAAGAAGAAAAGGAAATATAGTTGTGGAATCAGGAGCCATAGGATCAATTCTCGGTTCTAGACCGGTTCCTGTCCCTATAGTTTAAACCAAAACAAAAATTTCACGATTTAAATGATCCTATACATACGATCGAATATCACGTGTCTCGTGAGAAAATTCTGTAACATTCTAACATTATAAACAAATTAAGTTACATGAATGATTTGTGATGAATGTTCAACATAGTTTCTAGATTATTATATCCCAGGGTTCAATCTAGCCTCTAGATCGGATTATTTAATCCGTGGATTAAATTGAATATGTAACGAAAATTTATGGATTATAGTGAATAAATTAAAAATTTAAAGACTACGTTATGCATTATGTCTAAAATCAAGGATTATTTACACCATTTTCTCTTATAAATACCTTGCCGAAAACCGAACAAGCTCACCAACAAACATGGAAGAAGTTCGCCCCCGGCTCCAACCTCCTCCTCCTCCTCCTCCTCGCCACCTCCCTCGCCTTTGCATCCTTCGATTTTCCGTCCTTCCCCAACCTCACTTCTCATATCTTCCCACCCCACGCCGTCAAGAAGAGCTGGGACTTTCTCATCCTTGCCCTTGTCCTCTTTGCCATTGCCTACGAATTCCTGAGCAGATCCAATCACGTCGGCGACGGCGGGTCGTCGGGTTCGTACCGGAGGTCAGACATGCAGAAGTCGTCATTGTCGGACCCGATAACGCTGGACGAGTGCTTTTACAGCTATGACCTAGGGACGAAATATCGGTGCTCCTTGTGTTCGTTTGGCAGGACGATAGGCAGCGGACGTTGCTCGGATCTGAGGGCGCGGGATGAAGGTCAGTGGAGACTCTATGATCATACCAATCTGGACGCGGATCGGGGTTTTGGGTCGAAACCGGTTTATTCCAGGAGAATATTGAAGGCAGACTGCGACGACGAAGAGAAGAAGTTCCAGAGGGAGCATGTAGTTGCTAATGATAGTTGCGATCATAATGCTGCAGTCGAGGAAATGGAAGTTGCAGTCACCCTTCCATCGTCTGCTCTGCCAGGGGGGCGGGCGGCTCCAAAAGAACGATAGGCCAGGAGGACTGTTGTAAACTGATGCGGAAAAACAAATAGACAGAACACAGAGATTTACGTGGTTCGATCACAAGGTGATGTACGTCCACGGGCGAGACAAGACAATATTTCACTATAATCAAAGAGAGTACAGTTTTCAGAAATCGAAAACAACGACTAAAGCTCACAGCTCACAACTCACAAAACTCTTTATAAACAAAATTCTTTCTGTACATCAATGAGAAAACCTAGCCGCAGTATAAATAGGGCTCTCAAAAAATTTTCCTCAGGGGCTACACCCCCGAACCCTCCGAGACATTGGTTCGCTTCCTCCAGCTCGGGCGGTCCGCTATGGAGATTTGTTCGCTTGCTGCGGGTTGGGCCTATCGGCCCAACCCTTCACGTCGCGAACCAAATCTCAATTTTCTCTCCACTTTCGAGTAGCACAAAAAATATGTCGGATCGGGTCACGAACCGGACCAAATACATAAAATTCAAAACATATTTAACAAGGACTTTTCAGACTATTCCGTACAAGCCTAAGGATGACGTTCACAAACCGCCAACAGCGCTGCAGGTGCCTCAGCCGCTGCCGCCACCTGTGTTCCACACTCAACTTGCATCCAAAAAGGGCAAGACAAGGGAAGATCTCTCTGCTCTGCCGCCAGTTCCGCCACCGCCGGCAGCCCTGCACGAGAAGAAATCTCATACTCTGGTGACAATGACACCAAACTACGAGTCTTCAGGTGACAGCGACAACATGGGTGGCTTGTCGCCGATGCCTCCACCGCAGCCACCTTTCAAGGTGCCATCATGGAGGTTTGCCATGCGCGGCCACCACGTGTGGATCAAGAGCCCAAACGCCTGGCGCCATAAATCACCAGATGCTGAAGATTATGAGGACAGCATCTCGGAGACGACCGAGAGCGCTTCATACTCATCATCAGAAGCGACATCGCCGGCGTTCTGTCCTAGCCCGGACGTGAACAAGAGGGCTGGCGAGTTCATTGCGACGTTCAAAGCTCGGTTGAACCAGAAGAAGACGAGCTCCATGAAGCAGCGAAGGTCCAATCTGTGCCCAGAAATAATTGGATGAGAAACCAGGATGACGACAACAAACGTTAATGGTGTTATATTCCTCTTTATGAGAATTGAGCCTTATTTTCACTTGCAAAACGCGTTCGCATTCCCATATAGAACTATAGAGGAAGGAACACGATAATGGATTTGGCGTGTCGAATAACAATGACGAGAGGATAATTCGAAACTCTGCTCATCCTGCGAAGTAACTCAAGAAGTTTATAAATTGTCCGGAAACGAGCTCGCGATGCATATTGAGCACGATTCTGTGAGCACTCGCAATCAATTTTTGTTTGCATGGACTAGGGATAGTGCTGTCGAGTGATGCGATAGTTCTTATTACACGATCGCCACTTCCCTCTTGATGAATGGTGACCGTTCCATTTTTGAACACGACACCATAAATGCGGTATTCAGTTTTCACCCAACAAAAGAAAAAAGGAACAGTTCTCTGTGGGATCTCATGTAAAGCGAAAGGTAGGGATTTTGATTTAATATTTGGCAGAGAAGATGAAACACGAGCGGGGCCTGTCCTACTCAGAAGTTGTCTGCCCAGCAACTTCTGAATATCCGCTCTGGTTTTTGTGTTTTTCGGTTGTCGAGTTTCATTGGCTTGCTGTTGTTTAAATTGACCCGGCGCCCCGACCACCGGATCCGGATTGAATTGGAACCAAACCGAACGGCCCAATTTTAGGTGGTTCTCAAAATTTTGAAACCGGAAACAACCGATCCAGCTTCCAATTCCTTGCGTGTAACCGAATTGGCGGAATGAACCAATGGAATCGGCCAAAGACAACTCTAAATTAAAATTAGGGCTCTCTCTCTCTTTTACACCCCAGCATCTCACTTCACACTCTCGCCTCCTACTCTCGTGCAATCACCACCACAGCGAAGCCAGGCGAAAGTAAAGCTCATAATATGTGGAAACCAAAGTGAAAGAGGTTCATCAATGGACACGGAGACTCAAAGAAAGTAATATGTCAAGTATCTTTCTTTTAAATTTTTTTGAATAAATTTATAAATCATTTAAAGAAGAAAAGGAAATATAGTTGTGGAATCAAGAGCCATAGGATCAGTTCTCGGTTCTAGACCGGTTCCTGTCCCTATAGTTTAAACCAAAACAAAAAATTTCAATTCGACCCTAACAGTCCAAACTGACAACGTCAAACATAATCAGGCAATAATTCACCCTTTAGGTAGCCAAAACATAATAAAGATGCTTCTCTTCACTTTAGAAAAGTGCTGATCAAAAAAGCGCATAAGGATAATTAGGCAAATAAATCACATGTTTATATGCTAATTGCTAAATTTATGTTTCGAGATATAGATTGGTATGTTAAAGAAAAAGAAAATCTTGAAAATACGAAAGATTTGATCAAGTTGACTTCGACGACTCTAATTTACCGAACCGGGACTCCTTCTTTGTTTGGCCGTAGAAAAGAAAAGCTGCGTGGGGCCGAGTCAGAGTCAAAGGAAAGTCGAAAGGGCACCCAAAAGAGAGTGGGTTTCCTTCTGCTTGAATGGTAGCCGCAAGGAGGACGTTTCCCAGGGTTACGTACAGAGGTGTCCTTCGCGACGGAGCCGCTCAAAGGGAAAACTCGGGAAAACTCCAAAGAAGGATACACTGACGTTATTGAGTAGCTGAGTTTCACGTTCAATTGAATTATTTATTTGTAAGTATTTAAATTTGGATGTAATCTAACTGTTAAAAACACTCGAGTATATGAGCAATTATAACTCTGATTCTCCTTTTGTAGTAGATTATTTGTTACTGTCTCTTCTCATGAACGTAGCTACCGATATTTGAACCGAACTATGTAAATCGCTTATGTTCTTTATTGTTTCTTGTTATTTCTATGGTAATTTCGCATTGACTTGATTTGCAAGATACTATCGTTTTTGCGTTAATTTTTCAACACTAACATCTGCATGCACTTTTGAGTTACACCATTAATTCGTGTGTTCGTGCATTCAACATGCTTAATGACGACGATGGATTCGATTTAGAGTCTGCAATCAGCAAGCTTTGCATGTTTAGACAAGCTGGGCAGCTAAATAGTCTTTAAAAAGCTTGCAAAGCAGAAGCAACACTACGAGAGCCAAGGTTGACTTCGCATTGAGAACTAGCGATTGTACTTTCTCAGGGTAATTGGTTCTAGGGTGAGACCTGTCCTAGAACCTGAAACCTATTTTGTGGTTCCCAGGAACCGGGCCAAAGCATAGTCATGACTATTTCTCATCTTCTTATGTAAATGGTTTATTAATTTAGGGTCCAGCTAGGCTAACCGTATGGTTACACTGAATTTGTAACGATGCTTTTATAGCCACAAATCTTCCATTATGCTAGTTGGACTCATTTGGGCAACCGGAGTACAAAATGTCCAAAATTAATTGTCAAAAACGGCCCTTATGCTGCAGAATCACAAAGAATGAGACCGAACATTTTGTAAACTTTAATTCTAAAGTGAAATATGAGAAAATTCATAGAAACTTAGTAAAAGATAATATCTATTCAAGTAAAATTGCATAATATAACGAGTCAGATTGTTCTTTGATTCCATGTCATGTCTTTGATTCCATATTTCTCATGTTTGAGTTGTTACTTTTGTAGACTAGTAACACATGCATGTTTTAAAACTGTACATATGAGGCGATCATGACTAGAGTAAATAATATTGTGCTAGTGATAGGTTTGAAAGGGGATATTTACACAATATGCTATAGTAGTCATGTATACGATTATTGTGCTTTTTATACATTATAATGATTTAGCAATAATGAAATAAACCATAGGAATTCTAATCTGATGTTTATTGAGCAGAATAATATTTCTTTAGCTCGCAGGAGGATTGGCTACAATCTAGCAAGGTTTTTTTTTTCTTTTGGTTTAATTACACGTAATCTTGGGTAAATAATCCTTCATATGTTATTTTAAAGAATGCCACTTCAATGGAAAGGAAATGCTTTTGTGGTCAAGAGTTGAAAGTCAACGCCATTAATTAACCATTTTTCATTAATTTATTGGGTTAATATCACAAAAAACTTCAAATTGATACACATGTGATAATTTTATCCCATATTGATTTTTTAACAACAAAAAATCTTAAATTGGTACACCTACGACAAATTTACCTTCTATTAATTTCCTCTAAATTTGACTATTAGATTGCTAAATTGGATGACACGTGCCAATTGATGGGTATACCGATTTGAGGTTTTGCCTCCCATTTGTCACAAGTGTACCGGGTTATGATTTTTTGTGTTATTAATCTAACTTAATGGAAACTAATAAATGATAAATTTACCACAAGTGTACTATTTTAGTGTTTTTTATGATTAAAAAATTAGTTTGAAATAAATTTGTCATATGTATACTAATTTAGGATTTTTAATAGTTGAAAAATAAGTTTATCATAAATTTATCACATATATATCAATTTAAAATTTTTCATAATATTAATTCTGATTATTTGAAAAAGGACAGGAAAGAAAGATGTTTGACCAGCAACCAGCAACTTTCTTTCTTAATCTTCGTGGGACCCACGAATCAACCAATGATATTCCCTCTTTTTTTAATCAAACCAAAATATTCCTTAACTTAGGCTCCGTTTATTTGGCGAAAAATATTGTGTTTTTGAAAAATATTTTTCCAGAAATCATTTTTCTGGAAAATATTTTCTCGGAACATAATTTTCCGGTGTTCGGCAATCAATATGAAAAAGTTTCGAAAAATATTTTTCGCCGGCGGCTGGCGACCGGCGGCGGCGGCGGGCGGGTGGCGATCGGCGAGTGGCGGGCAGCGACCGGCGGGCGGTGGGCGGCGACCGGCGGGCGGTGGCAACGATCAGCGGGCGGCGACCGGCAGGCGGCGGCGGCGGCCGGCGAGCGATCGGCGGCCAGCGGTGACTGACATCCAGGGGGGCAACGGCGGCAACCGGAGGGGGGAAGGAGGAGTTTGGCGGAAAATGATTTTCGCTTTTTAGAAGTGGAAATCATTTTCCGTCAATTTGGTCATGTTTTCCCTCATTGAGGGGAAAATATTTTCCGGGGGAAAATATTTTCCATCCCCAAACACCGAAAAACCCGAAAAATATTTTCCTGAAAAATATTTTCGGTCAAACGAACACAGCCTAACCAAGCGTGCAGAGAGAGATCTGATGCCAAATGATATCTGACACATGGAAGGTACCCTTTTTATTATTAATATTACATAACTACTTTTTTAGTTAATAAATGGATTTTAAATTTGGTGTGTTGTTTTCCATGCCCAACCCCCTAATCGGCCGTTATCCTCCATTTTCAAGGAATAGTGCCAGAAAAATTCATAAACCTTTTACATTTATACCAATTTAATCCTAAACCTTTATCAATTCGATCTTAAACTTTTTATCTTTATGCCAATTCAACTCTTCCGATTAAATTTGGCCAGATATTGTTGACGTAGACGCCGGCTGGCCTACGTGGTACCCCAGTGACGACATAGATAACTTTTAATAATATTTTTTGAATTTTTTATGTTTTCTTTATTTTTATTTTTATTTTCTTTTCCTTTCTTCTTCCTCCAGTCGGTTGCCGGTCCGACGACCGGCCAAAGGCCGGTGCTGGCGAGCCCTGCCGGCCTTTAGCGAGCCTCGCCCAGCCCAGCGTGAGGCTCGAACCCTAAGGCACAACCTTGCCAAATCCAGTGAGGTCGTGCCTTGCCAGAGACCGGCGAGGAAGAAGAAAGGGAAAGAAAAAAAATAAACAAAAAAGAAAATAAAAGAAATCAAAAAATCAAAAAAATATTATTAAAAAGTTGTCCACGTTATCGTTGGCAGTACCACGTAGGCCGGTCGGCGTCCACGTCAACAATATCTGGTCAAAATTAGCCAAAATGACTGAATTGGCACGAAGATAAAAATGTTTAGGACTGAATTGACACAAAAAAAATTAAAAGTAAATTGGCACAAATGTAAAAGGTTTAAGACTTTTCCGACACTTTTCCTTCCATTTAAGGAGCACCCTCTATCTTCTCCATCTCCGAAAAAAAGAAAACCACTGCCACCAATGTCGATGGGGCTGTCCCAGAGGGATTGCCTTCAATAGTTCCACGCTCATCTTGTCCATCCCCATAACCACTCCCTTCGAGGCCACCATCTCTCTCCCTCTCTCCTCTCAGTCTCTTTCTCTTTGTATCCTACCTTGCTCTACATCAACTAGACCATACACATACGATCTTTTATGCCGACAAGAATAAGGCCAGATGAAATGGAATTTTTCAAGTCGCGTATGATCTTTGATAAATGGATATGATACTGCTTGTAGATGTAAACTACCTGGCATGTGAGACCAAGTTAAGTGAATAAACAAGATACAAGATTTGGAAAAGAAAAATCTTGTCAGATTGACACTATTTATTGAACTATGGTCAAGCCATGCACGAACTGCCCGGCATCCATGTGACCACCGCAAGGTGGTTGCTTGAGGGCATGGCAATGTGATGATGGTTTTTTAAATCGAGAATGGACCGCATGCTTGCCAAGGAACATTTACCTATCTAGATAATTTGTACTTTTTACTTTTCGCTAAACTTTCATAACAGTAAAATGGTGACACATAGAGGCACTTATGAGTTTATTCAAAATTTTCTAACTTTTAAATAATATTTTAAAATATTGGGTCAAAAGTATGGTGTTCCAAATCTCCCCCACTTGTTGGGGTAGAAGGATCAGCCCATTTTCTGAGAGGATGTGCTTCCTTTTTGCGTTAGGATTTCTAAATTGGGTTACAATTGCTGGTTATAATGTGGTAAAATTCCCCACTTTTCTCATGGACTGAACTCTATGCCAAAAACTAAAGCGAGAAGAATAAAATGAGATGTCCATGAGCAATGATCGCATATTGGAATGTTAGCGCATTGGGCCCAGCACGGCCCACAGTAACGGCACAGCCCGTTCTATTCTAAAAATCAGAATGTGCAATTGATTTTCATAAACAGGGAATATAGAAGAAAATGTGCGTAAAATTGGCCACTTCCTACATGTGACACAAAGGTTTGGTTTGTTTCATGGAAATTTTTTCTTGGAAAAACATTTTCAGATGTTTGAATAGCTTAGAAACGTTGTCCCAATCAACGAAAAATCTATACTTAAATTCAGAAAAATGATTTCATTTTTAAAGAATTGGAAATCATTTTTCAAAATATGACTAGATATCAGCTTTTGGACTAGAAACTCTAGGTTTAGACATAGAAACCCCAACGCTAGTTCTTGGGCCCTTGGCAACAGGGCTTCATTTAGAGGTCTAGTTGAGTCTACCGAGGTCCATCAAGGGCAAGCTCGAGTCCATCGAGGCAGGGACCAAGACCTTGGTGCTCAAGTGAGGTTGCACAGGGACTCCCATGCCCGTGCCCATAACCCCACCAACTTAGGTCCATCTAAGCCGAGCCTGAGTATATCAAGGCCAAGCTCAGGACCCTCGTGCTTGGACCAGGGTCCCCAATGCTGATACCCTAGTCTATTGAAGCCTAACCTAAGACCCCTGCACTCAGGACCAAGTTCTTAGCGCCTGTGCCAGGATCCCAACGCTCATGCCCGAGTCCATCAAGGCCAAGCTTGACTTCTCGGTGCCCACTTTCGAGGCCATCGAGGTTGTGCCCAAAACCCCAGTGTATGTGCCCAAGTTCTAAGCAACCCGACCTAAGTCCATTGAGGATGGGCCCCGATACATCAACGTTGGGCCTAGGATCCACGTACTTTTGCCTGAGTTCCCGATGCCTGTGCTCAAGTCTATTAAGGCCGAGCCTAAGACCCTGGTGCCCATGTTCGAGTTCCCAACACTTGGATCAATATGTCCATGCCCGAACCCGAATCCCCAACCCTCGAGCCCGGGACCATTGATGTCGAACTTGGTTCTATCGAGGCTAGGCCCAGATCCGTCAAGACTGGGCTTGAATCCCTGGCACCAATGTCAAGTCCCGACCTCGCCTCGATGGACTCGTGTCTTGGGCATTAGGGACCTGGTCCCTAGTGTTGGGGTTCAACGGCCAACCTCAATGGACCTGGTCGTAAGTGCTGGGTAGGGGTGTCAACAGAACCCGCGCAGGCCCAGCCCGGACCGTGCCGACCTGATTCGACCCTAAAATTTATGGTATTTTAGGGTCGGGCTTTAGTTTTCTTCGAATATGGCCCTAAAATTTGGGGTATTATTAGGGTTGAGATATTTTAGGGTCGGGCCATTGACACTTTGGGCCGACCCATCTCCCTCTCTTAGTCTCTCTTCCCTTCTCTCTCCCCTCTCTGGCGCGCTATGCAGAGCATGCAGAAAAAACCTAGATCTCTCTTCGATCGGCGACGAAACAGATCGCTTCCCTTTGTCATGAGCCTCAGCAGCCAAGCAAGCAGGTGAGCGATATCTCTCCACTGTGAAGCAGTTGCAGCTGCTCGTGTATATGGAACAGTTTGCGCGCTGAGGACCGGATCAGGGGGCGGCAAAGTCCGGAGCTGGGAGGCTCTGGACTTGGACATCGTACGGAGGCCGATTGTGTGGCCGGCGAAGGATTTGGCCAGTGATTCGGTGGTCGCGCGAGCTCTGACGGTGAGTTTGAACTGCTGGGGTTGGTTGGGCTCGTTGTGTGTTTCGCGTTCTTGTTCGACCCACAACTGTGGAGTTGATTGTTTCGAGAGAGTTCTCGGAGCATGTTTCATGGGTATGGAGGTTGCCGTTTGGTTTTCATTTTTTTTTAACCTTAGAATTCTTGGGTCGTGAAATTCTGTCTTTGTTTTGCGCGTTGAATGCGACCTGAGCTTGTCTTGCTGTTTCTGTCCGCGGTGCTGTTTGAGTTCGAGGTTGATTTGGCGTTTGCAAGGTGACAAGATCCTCCGGTTCTCGTGTTTGGTAACGAACGAGAGTTCCGGGAAACGGAATCACTTTGTTGCGATTATGCTCTTGCTTTGCCATAAGCTGGATTTTGTCGGGAATCTCCGGGTTTATTAAGGATGGGTCGGTTGAAGTTCATGATAATAGGAAAAGCGGTTGAGAAATACTTGATTTAGTGGGGGATTCAAAGCATTTTTTCTATCACCATGTTTGGACTACTACAGTTTTTACTCGAGACTCTAAATGACTTGGGACCTATTTTTACTGCAGTGTTTGGAGTACTATAGTTTTAACAGAAGTATGGTAAAACTATTTAAATAGCTGGTAAACTATCCCTTTATATTTTTACTACATAGTGTTTGGGTGAAGAATGAATCACAATTAAAGGAATCTCATGGAAAAGAGGAGGGCAAGGAACCAAGTATATGGATTCCTCAGCATATCCCTTTATAGTTTTTACATTTTCCAATGAAGTTTTCACTAACTAGCATATTGTTCCTTCTACATCCTGATAGATTTCTACATGGGTAGGTATGTATTGCTGTGTATTTACTGCCTACATTTAGCTTGAGGTTATTGAAATAATGAAATCAATAACAATCTCATTATTATTCTCCAGTCATTTTCAACATGCATGAGCATGTGAATATTCCTTTTTGAGGGCTGTGTTCTCCGCTATTTTGTGTTAGTTTAACTAAGCATGTCCTGCTTGGAGATTAACATTTTCCTGTCACGTAGAATGGCAGGTTTTGTGCACGACCCAAGTAACTCAAGAGGCCCAGAAATACCACAATGGTTTTTTGCAGCTTGAAGTTCGCGGATCCTTAGGGCGGCCGGTCATTCCAAAGCACTTTCAAGGACGTTTTCATCCTCAAGCAACTGCTTTTTCATTAAACTACGCTGGCCACTTTGTTTGCTGATCCAACATGATGCACCTCTGTTTTTTGGATAGTGGCTCATTATGTGCCCCAACTATCACACTCATTCAAGTGCATTTCACTACCCAAAAAAGTTCAAAGGCTTTTCACACCCCTTATTAATAGTTCTTGATGATTACTCTATGTAAAAATTTTTTTTATGAGAATTGTCTTCTGCCTTTTGATGTTATTATCTGCGCGAAAGCGAAAAAAAAAAAACCCCCCGAAACCCAACCCGGCCCGGCCCGAGTCTTGGGGTGTACGGTGAACAGGGTCTTGGGTGGGTCTGGGCGGGTCAAGCATGACCCTATAGGTTTCGGGTCGAGTCGGGTATCAAGAAAGCCCGACCCGACCTTACCCATTGGCACCCCTAGTGCTGGGGGCCCATAACGGGCCTCTATAAACCCAAGACTAGTGCCCATGCCTGTGATTGGGAGCAGAGGATCCGAGCCCAAAACCCCGATGTCCGTGCCGAATTCCCCAATTGCCCAGCCCATGCTCAAGTCACTAACACCAAATTGTTTGTGTATTTAAGGAAAATCTATCAAACAATAGAAAATTTTTCCGTTCATTTTTGTATTTCAGTCAAATTCTGACCAAAAAAAAAAAAGAGAGGAGAGCCGTTCTAGGACAACTTAAGGTTTCATCGGTATCGGGTCGATAATCCTGCTGCTACCGGACACCAATATCCATGAACAAAGATTTTGCAGCGACATCCCGTGAAAAGATTTAACATCCGTAGTTGAAAGAAATTGCACACACCTAAAGTGAGATTTTCCAAAAGCATGGAATGTCTTTCTGGGAAGAACTCCCCAAGAAGATGAGGCAGCTCGCGAAGTTCAATCATGAAAGGTCCGCTGGAGGTGCTGCCAGTGGTCCATCTCCCTCTGTAAAACCCTTCTTTGTGAAATTTTCCCCTCCCTTTTCTATGAAGGTAATAAGCCTGTTGCGACAAATTCTGCACAGTTCTCAGGTTGTAACGTAGCTATGAGCTAAACCACTGTTGAAAACCGGCTTCAAAAGCCTTGTTAATTACTAAAGCTGCACTAAACTTTTGAGCTTAGTCTGACTCTGCGGTGACAGAGAGAGAGGCAATATATCCAGCAGTTGATTCTATCTACAGCGGATCTCCCCAGTTTAAAAAGAATTACAGTGACTCTGAGAACCCTGGCATTACATGGTAGGACAAGGAAAAATTATACCAGGAATACATGTTATGAAGCAAATGTGCCAATCACCGATTGCAAATAAACCCAATATCTCTTGAGGCATAAGCAGAGCATCGTCTGTTGCCTACGACAGCTATATGTTCATAAACCCCAAGCAAAAGGTATCTGAAACAAAATGCCCTACTTGAATAGGAGGGATGCCAGGCTCGACCGCCATCCAAACAACATGGAGGGCTCAGGCTTCTTGGGCATAAGAGCCATAATGCTGGTCTGCGCATTGGAGGTAGGCGAAATTAACAGCTTCAAGCCTGTCTCTGATGACCTGTAATTAGAAAAAATATATGCTTTTACAGATAAGTAGGAAAAATGCAAATGAAATATAATCAAAACACGCAGAAGCATGTTCAATGAAATTTCATTCGAGTGCCCAATGTAGCTTACTCGTGTAAGCTCCAAGAAAAGGAAAAGGGAAAACCTGAGGGACTCAAGATCAACAGAAACAGTTGCTTTTGAGTATAGTGCGCAAATATAAAATGGCACGGTTTGCCTAAAACAGGTGCTTTCATGACGCTTAATGCTTAATATTTGCATACTCCACCCATTAGCAACTTTGAGGCACACACTAAGACACCGGATGGCTAATGTGATTGATCTCCTCCGAATGGAGGGAATACTTACGGATCCTATTACAATTTTACCAGTTGCCATCAAATTGATTGTAATTAGCAATGTTCTGGATTACTTCAACTGACAAAATCATACATTTATTCAGAAAATACAAGAAAACTACAATCAAAACTCAATCGTAACTTTGCATTGCAAGTGAAGATTCAACATTGTTTTGCCAAGCGACTCTGATGCAGATTTAAGAGTAAGTACCCATGCTAGACACTATAATAGCGGAGCAATAGATGATACATCAATGGAAGTTCTGTTGAAAATTGTAAAGGAGTGGTGGATACCCAAGGGAAGAAAGCTGGGATTGGGTGATTGAGGGACGAAAAAGTCGATCCCAGTTGATGGAGAGAGCAAAGCAATGGAATGTAAGGCAGCACAAGCCATTGAGGTTCAGCTACAAGAAGAACCAGTAAAGGGGAGCGGTTGAAAGTAACTAATTCGAACTTCTGGTAATAAAGCAGTCGCGAAGAAGACGGCATCTGCGTAAATGGGAGATCAAAATCACCATCGTAGGGACATCTAGAATGCAAGAAGGCTATTCCAAGCAATCGAGTTAAGGTTGACCAGAAGAGAAGCCCCATAAATGACAGCATGAATTGGCTAAATACAACACCAACTAATAAACTAGAAGAGAATCCCATGAATCTGCACAGTACGAGGAAGATGCCCAACAAGACATAATCCTCTTTCGAGGCCTAAACAACACAGCACCAACTAAATCCTCTCTTTCCCTTACGCTCCATCCCCGTGTAGCTACGCAGCTCCCATAACATTTGCAGACTAACTTCAAAGCACGAACCACACACAAAAAAAAAATCGAAAATTTCGTGAGGGGTAGGTTCGAGAAAAGCCGTACGCAGGAGGGAGCTGGCCATCGCCGGCGAACGTCACCATCCCCTGCCGCTGCTTGTGCTTGGGGTTGGCCGAGCAGACGACGTACACGCGCCCGCGGCGCTTCACCGTCTTGCAGAACTCGCACATCTTCTTCACCGAGGAGCGGATCTTCATGGTCGCTGCCCGACGGAGGAAGCGAACGATCGACGACGGTGACGGAGGAAAACTGGTTCAAAACCCTAAGGCGAGGCGAGGCGAGGAAGACGAAGGCTACCACCACACCACGTGTTTTGGGCCCGTTTGGGCTCCTTGCAAGCTCAAGCCTATTGTTGAAAAAGGCTGGGCCAAATTTTCCGGAAAACTCAATAGTGCCAAGATGGAAACAAAATGATGGCCCGAGACAAGGCTTTTTGGTTTTTCAAGACTGACGAAAGGATAAAGATTAAAACCAGGGAAGATGACACAAACGGTCCCTGAACTTTGACTTAATATGTAACGTGATTCATGAAATTTTAATTTATTCGATGTGATCCATGAATTTTAACCCAATGCGCAACGTGATCCATGATCTTTTTGTTTGTTCGGTGTCATTCATGAACTTTTGGTACATGTTTAATTCAGTCCCTTGACTATATGAAAATGTTCAATGTCGTCCTTCCATTAATTCAAGTTCGGGGACTACATAGAATGTTTTCATATTGAACATGTGCCAAAAGTCCAGAGACCACATTGAACAAATTGAAAGTCAAGGGACCACATTGAACATCGGGCAAAAATTCAGGGGTGACATTAAATAAATTAAAAGTTCAAGGACCACATTGCATATTGGACCAAAGTTTATGGACTATTTGTGTCGTTATCCCTAAAAACTATATAACTTTTCCAAATATTTATAACATTTTGATTTTACAAATAATTCTAGGATCTTCAAAAAAAAGAGAGGGAGAGATCAAAGGGTATTTATACCCGAATAGTATGAACAGGAGAGGAAGTAATCTGATCCACATAAAATTAGTTATCGCAGTCTAACAAGGAAACTATCTGTTCTGAAAAAAAACGAAAGATCAAATAATACCTAATAATATCTCTAACAATAATCTTTAATAGAGATTTCTCAAATATCAATAAATACACTTAAAAACAAAAAAAAAAGCCCATAAACATGATGACTGGAAAATTTCGGGTGAAATGGGCAATTCAAGAACAGAGAATTACAGGCAGGAGGAGGAGAAAAACGAGGGATGGTACAGCTTGAAAACTAGGAGCAGCAGTCAATAGTCGATCTTTGTCTAATGTTTAACGTTAGTTTGTGGCATTGATGATGTTACTTTCTCTGTGTTCTCATGCGCAGAAAATAGGAGCAAGAACGCGTTCGTATTTGTCGGCTCTGTATTTGTTCGCGGATTTCTTGGCGCCAATTTTTTCTTAAATTACAGACGCTGGCCAAACCACGAAAAATCAAACTCCGATCCGATTGGATATGACCGCTTCAGGAATCGGAATCCAGCAAAGCTAGTCAATGATGAAAATAGAGACGGTTAGATAGTGCCCGAATCCAAAGTGTGGTTTAGCATTAGAATGATCGAGATTCTCCGCGTCGAGATGCAGCGAGTTTTTAAGTTTGGTCCGTAATCGTCGCAGCCATTGGTGCCGAGATTGAATTGGAAGATAGATTTTGGTCTTCATGTGAATGGACCCTTTCTTTTTTTTTATTGGACTGAGGATGAATTAGAAGGTTGTTGAAAATATCACCTGATGTCTAAAATAAAGCACCTTCGGATCAGTTACGTTTTTACGGTATCGTGGTTCTGTAAGGGGAACCTAGCTGCTGGGCGGGACTTCCATGGTAGTTTGTAAGGTAAATTACCATGTCCCAATTTTCTTGCTTTGGCCTCACTTTGTAATGTCATCTTGCAGAAAGTCCCCACCATGTGCAAGATTCTCTTTGAAAAATGCCCAGTGCTGACCAAGACTGGCTTCTAAGCAGCGTTTGGAATATTTTTCAGCGGTCACTGAAAAGAGCGGTGTGACCAAGTCGAGCCAATGTAGTTTGCACATTAAGAAGCAGTTAATACTTGATTTTGAAGAAGCATGTGAGAATTGCTCGTAAAGTGTGTAATCGTTTCAATCTTGAGCCTCACATATCGATCATTCTAGTTGAGTTTTCTCTTCGAATGGGGCTAAGTCCACTTTTGAACCTCTAATGGGAAAATTACTAAAAAAAAATCATAAACTTATTGTACTTTTGTCAATTGAGTCATAAATCTTTCAATTATGCCAGTTGAGTCCTAACCTTATAATGTATTGCCAATTGAGTCCATCTGGTCAATTTTAACCGGAAAACGCTGACGTGCCGTATCGAGGCTAACGTGGACAACTTTTTTAAAAATTTTATGAATTATTTGTTCTTTCCTTTTGGCCAATGGCTGGTCAGGCAATGGCCGACCACCGGCGATTGCCAGAGAGGGCTGGGCGAGGTTGTCCTCGATAGCCACGATCAGGCAAGGGCGGCCCTTGCCAAATCTAGCAAGGACGACTCTCGCCCAGAGCCAGCGAGGGCTACAACGCCCTCGTCAGTGCTGGGCAAGGGTCGCCGACACTCGATAAAAAGAAAAGAAAAGAAAAGAACCAAAAATTATATTAAAAAAGAACATATAACTCTTCCAAATATTCTATAACGTTTTGATTTTGTAAATAATTCTAGGATCTTCAAAAAAAAGAGAGGGAGAGATCAAGGGGTGTTTGTACATGAATAGTATGTACAGGAAAGGAAGTAATCCGATCTAACGATAGAATTAATTATCTCAGTCTAACAAGGAAATTATCTGTTCTGAAAAAAATAATGACAAATCAAATAATACCTAATAGTAACTCTAACAATAAACTCTAACAGGGATTTCTCAAACATCAACAAATACACTTAAAAACAAAAAAGAGCCCATAAGCATGATGATCTGGAAAATTTCGGGTGAAATGGGCAAATTCAAGAACGCAGGATTGCAGGCAGGGGGGAGGAGGAAAAACAGGGGATGGTTCAGCTCGGAAACAGGGAGCAGCAGTCAACAGTAAACGCCCTCCCCGTGGGGGGATTGATGATGTTACTTTGTCTGTGGACTCGTGTAGAAAACAGGAGCAAGAACGCGCTCGTATCTGTCAGCTCCGTATTTTGTGCGCGGATTTCTTGCAACAGATTTGTTTCCTTAAATTCTAGATGCTGGCCAAACCGCAAAAAAATCAAACTCCGATTCGATTGGATATGACCGGATTTCGGGAATTGGAATCTAGCAAATGCTAGTCAATGATGAACATAGAGATAGTTGTGGTTTAGTGTTAGAACGATCGAGATATGCGCGTCGAGATGCGGCGAGTTTTTCACTGTTTGGTCCGTGATCGTCGCAGCCACTAGAGCCAAAATTGAATTGGAGGACAGGTTTGGTTTTCATGTGAATGGACCCGTCTTTTCTTTTTATTGGATTGGGGATGAATTGAAAGGTCGTTGGCAATATCACCTGATGTCTGAAGTAAAGCACCTTTTGATCAGTTATGTTTTTACTTGTATTGTGGTTCTGTGAGGGGAATCTTACTGCCGAGCGGGATTTCCATAGTAGATGTTAGGTAAATTGCCATGCCCCAATTTTCTTTCTTTGTCCTCACTAAATAATGTCATCTTGCAGAAATTCCCGACCATGCGCAATATTCTCTTTGAAAAATGCCTAGTGCTGACCGAGACCGACTTCTAAGCAGTGTTCGGAATATTTTTCGGCGGTTACTTAAAAGAGCGGTGTAATCGAGTCGAGTCGACGTAGTATGCACATTAAGAAGCAGTTAAAACTTGATTTTGAAGAAGCATGTGAGAATTGTTGGTAAAGTGTTCAATCGTTTCAATCTTGAGCCTCATGTGTCTCGTTCTAGTTGAGTTTTCTCTTCGAATGGGGTTAAATCAACTTTCAATCCTCCAATGGAAAATTTACTAAAAAAATCCTAAAGCAATTATACTTTTATCAATTCAGTCCTAAACATTTCAATTATGTCAATTGAGTCATAAACTTTTTCAAGTGTTGCCAATTGAGTCCATCCGATCAATTTTAATTGGAAAACATTGACGTGGCATACCAACACTAACGTGGACAACTTTTTAAAATTTTTCTGAGTTATTTTTCTTGTTTTTCTTTCCTTTTGGTCGGTGGCTGGTCTCAGGCGATGGCCAGAGAGGATTGGGTGAGGTCGCCCTCGACAGCCACGATCAAGCAAGGGCCGGCCACGCCCACAACTGGCAAGGGCGGCCATCGCTATATCTGGCAAGGGCAGCCATCGCTAGATCTAGCAAGGGCAACTCTCACCTAGAGCTGGCGAGGGCTTGCACGCCCTCGCCAATGTGGGGCAAGGGTCATCAGCACTCAGAAAAACAAAGTTAAGAAAAGAAAAGAAAATAAAAAAAACCAAAAAAATTATTTAAAAAAAGTGTCCATGTTAGTATTGGCTATGCCACGTAAGACTATTGACGTTCACAAAAGCAATTTCCAGCCAAAATTGGCAAGATGGGCTTAATTGACAAAACGTGAAAATGTTTGGAACTTAATTGACACAATTGAAAGATTTAAGATTAAATTGGCAAAAGTGTAATAAGTTTAGGATTTTTTGGATAATTTTCCCATTTTAACTTATAATGTTTGTGTGATTGGATCCTCGAGACAGCAAGTCATTACTACTTTGATGAATGGCCGGAGTCCAACTCCAACCATCACCGATCATTGATCATCGCTCCTCCAAAGGTCAACCTTGTTACAAGTTCTTCACGTTTTCCAACCATCATCGCCAGTGGTGGCTGCCAGCATTAACCATATATTATGAAAATTATGAAAAGTTTGTATGTGAATTCACGTATCAATATTTATAAAATGGGAAAATTCCTAAGTTTGAGATCAGGAAATGGTGAAAGTGCGTCCGGCCCAAAAGTAAATAGCAAAACATAAATACCTATTATTCAAGTGGTTTTAATTAAACTACACGATCCTCATATGGGCATTACAATTATATGGAGATTTAAATTCAAGGCGTTCATTAAGTGATTGCCTTATGTGAGTATAAACAATATCTACTTATTTATTCTGTCCATGAAGATCATTAACGGAGTTTTTGGAAATAGCAGAGAAGAAGCTGATGTCAAAGATCCATTTTTTCTTAATTTCTGCCCGAAATGGTCAGCATTGAATTTCCAAATTTCCCAGTTAAACTGATTGAAAAAAGAAAAGATTTTTTATTTTGCAATTTATCGTCAATGAGCAAGGCCCCATTTGCTTGGAAAACGTTGTACAACTGTAAAAGGCATTGGCTCCGACTGAGGTTTTAGGAGTGATCTTCCATCTATAAGTATGTCATCAGTCTGGTTAGCCACATGGAGACCTCAACCATCTCACCTCTCATAAACCAACCATCCCCCAAATCATGGTTTCTTCCTTATCGCTGTCCCACCACTCTCCTTTAGGTGCCTTCTTGTTCTTCTCGCTTTTCTTGGTGGACACCACTTTATTTTATGGTGCAGGCGTTTCTGCGTCATCCACTTCTTCTTTCACTATCAAAGCGATTGAGAATAAGGATGAAGCAGAAGCTCTCTTGAATTGGAAATCTGCTCTTGACAACCATAGCCAATCTCTCCTCTCTTCATGGCACGGCAACAGTCCTTGCGGCTTTACTGGTGTCTCTTGCAACGACTACGGAGTCGTCGCCCATCTAAATCTTTCCTATCTTGGTTTGAGAGGAACTCTGGACGGTCTTGACTTCTCCCGCTTAACCAATGTGGTTAGCTTGGAACTTGGCAACAACTTGATCTATGGCTCCATACCCTCAAGTGTCGGTAACCTTTCCAAACTCAACTCTCTTGATCTTTGTGGCAATGAACTGTCCGGGGACATTCCTCCAAGTATTGGTATGCTAGAGAGTCTTCATTCTTTGTCCCTATGTGCAAACAACTTGAGTGGTCACATCCCTCGGGAGATTGGACGGTTAGATTCTCTTTTGGAACTTGATTTTTCCAGAAACGCTCTCACCGGTTCCGTCCCTACTTCACTAGGGAACTTGAGCAACCTTATTTATCTTTATCTATCGAAAAATCAACTTTCAGGGCCCATTCCTAATTCTCTTGGAAAATTAGGCAATTTAATCGAATTCAGCATTTTGCGGAATAACGTTTCTGGTTCAATTCCGAAAGAAATAAGTGACTTGAGGAATTTGAAGTCACTTTGGTTATGGCAAAATGGACTTTCGGGACCCATACCTTCAGAAATTGGAAGGCTCACTTCCCTTATTGAACTTGACCTATCATCCAATAGTCTCACTGGCTCAATTCCTCGTTCCATTGGAAACTTGACAAGTTTATCTATTCTTCACCTCTTCCAGAATAATTTGACTGGTTCAATCCCTACTTCTCTTACAAAATTGGGCAACTTAACCCAATTATTCATTTCAAGGAATATCCTTTGTTGTTCAATTCCGAGAGAGATAAGTGACTTGAGGAATTTGAAGTTTCTTTACTTAGAGGGAAATAGATTGTCAGGATCCATTTCTTCAGAAATTGGGAGATTGGTACATCTCGAAGAATTGTTTTTGTCAAATAATGATTTGGTCGGTCCAATACCATCGTCTCTACAGAACTTGAGCAATCTAAAGCATTTAGTACTTTACTCAAATCATCTTTCAGGCTCGATTCCACAAGAGTTGGGAAAATTGATATCTCTTAGAGCATTGGTAGTACGTTTGAATAATTTGACCGGTCCGATCCCTGCATCAATTGGAAGCTTGGCGAATCTAACCACATTATTGCTTGATGGCAATAAATTCATTGGTTCCTTGCCTTTTGAATTTAATAACTTAACACATTTGGTTTGGTTGGATCTATCTAATAATGAATTAGAGGGGGAATTGCCAAAACATGTATGCCTTGGGGGATCATTGCAAATGTTCAGCGCTTTCAATAATCATTTCAAGGGTCCCATCCCAACAAGCTTAGAGAACTGTAGCACATTAATCAGATTGAGGCTAGAAGGAAACCAACTTACTGGAAACATTACAGAAGCTTTTGGAGTATATCCGCAACTATATTATGTGGACTTGAGCCACAATTATTTGACCGGCGAACTTTCATGGAAATGGGAGCGTTGTCATAGTTTGACGAGCTTAAGGATATCAAGCAACAACGTTTCTAGTGCGATACCCGCAATATTTGGAAGGATTACTCAATTAGAGAGACTGGACCTTTCATTAAATAATTTAAGCGGGGAGATTCCAAGGGAATTGGGAAACCTATCGTTGTTGTTAGAACTCGATCTAAGCAACAACGCGATCACGGGAAATGTCCCGACTGAGGTTGGACTTTTATCCCATCTGGCACATCTAAACTTGGCATCAAACGATTTGAGCGGATTGATACCGGTGCAGCTAGGCTCATGCCAAAGTTTGTTGGGCTTGAACTTGAGCAGGAACAAATTTCGGAGAAGCATCCCTTTTGAGATAGGCAACATACAATTCCTTGAGGTTCTTGATTTGAGTCATAATATGTTGACTGAAAACATACCAGAAGAACTTGGAAAGTTAAGAATGCTGGAAGTTCTAAATATCTCCCACAACGGCCTCTCCGGTTCTATTGAACATATTTTTGGTAATATGTCGGCCTTGACTTCCATTGATGTATCCTACAATGACCTGGAAGGTCCTCTCCCAAACATGAAGGCTTTCATTGAGGCTCCATTTGAGGCAATTGAGCATAACAAAGGGCTCTGTGGAAATGTTGTTGGTTTACCGCAATGCAATTCTACCGTGAGCAAGAAATGCACTAGAAATAGAATCACAATTGTCCTCGTTCTCTCGTTTTTAGGGTTTCTAATTCTCTCTTGCACCTTGACTGTTCTTGTAATCATCAATCACCGTCGAAGAAGGATTATCAAGGGAGAGAACAATGAACGGGCAAATGATTTGGATTTTATGCGTAATTTGAGTTATGATGGCAAGGTTTTCTATGATCGAATCGTCGAGGCCACGGGAGGATTTGACTCTAAGTACTATGTGGGTGAAGGAGCATATGGAATTGTTTATAGAGCCGAGATATCGGAAGGTCAAATGGTTGCTGTCAAGAAAACCTCATCATCTCGGGAAGATAGCGAGATCATCGATTTGATGCCATTTGGAAGGGAAATTCAAGCCTTAAAACATATACGACATCGCAACATTGTGAAATTTTATGGGTTCTGCTCTCATGCCCAACATTGTTTTTTGGTGTATGAGTACATGGAAAGAGGGAGCTTGAGAACAACTTTGAACGATGATGAAAGAGCAATAGAATTTCAATGGGACAAGAGAGTAAATGTGGTCCGAGGAGTTGCGGATGCATTGTCCTATATGCATCACGAATGTTCGCCTCCGTTGATTCATCGAGACTTGACCAGTAGTAACATTCTATTGGATTGCGATTATGAGGCTCATGTTTCCGACTTTGGCACTGCAAGACTATTGAGGCCGGATTCATCAAACTGGACTGGTATCGTAGGCACCATCGGGTATATTGCCCCAGGTACTTCGTAATTTTTGCGATTTTTAATGACATTGGTGTCAGACATCCTTTCTACAATCGAAATTTTGCTAGTTTGGTGCAGTTCTTTAGTCATTTAATCTTCTTATGGAAATTTGTTTACTCGATCAACGTTTTCAACTTCAGTGGAGACAGAAAGCTTTTTGATTTCCCCTAAGGAAGAATTGGCAAATGAGAAAACATCATAATCGATCCATTTCAAGGATATTAAGTTCGGGTTACCGAAAGATGCTCTTACTTTAAGCGTTGAACAAAATTCTTTGAAATTCGGTGGCACCATCGGGTATATTGCTCCAGGTACTTCGTAATTTTTGCAATTTTAATGACATTCGGTGTTAGTCATCTCTTTTATAATTGAAATTTTGCTAGTTTGGTGCAGTTCTTTAGTCATTTAATCTTCTTAAGGAAATTTGTTTACGCCATCAAAGTTTTCAAGTTCAGTGTAGATAGAAAGTTTTTTTATTTACCCGATAAATAAGAATTGGCAAATGAGGAAAAACATCATAATCGATCCATTTCAAGGATATTAAATTTGTGTTACCTAAAGATGCTCTTACTTTAAGCGTCGAACAAAATTCTTTGAACTCCGTCAAAGCATAAACTCCTATGATCAAATCAGTGTTGTAAGTGTAGATTACATAGAAATTTGTACTTGTAATCGTCACGTCATGGGAAGCAATGTTGTTAACTTGAATACAGCTTATCATTGAGGTTATCAAAAATTGTGAATTCTCTACTTGCAGAGCTGGCTTATTCTACAATTCCTACCGAAAAATGCGATGTGTATAGTTTTGGAGTCGTTGCATTAGAGACAATCATGGGAAAGCATCCAGGATATCACGTCTCTCAGGAATGTTCATCGTCCGCCCAATCTGAGTCGCCGATGATGTTGAAGGATGTGCTAGATCAACGTCTCTTGCCTTCTAGACTTTGTCTTCGAGATGCGCAAAACGTGGTCTCGATCACCAAGCTAGCGTTGGCATGCTTGCAAGCCAATCCGCGGCTTCGACCGACTATGGGACAAGTCTCGCGTGAGCTTCGCATTCAAGTACCCATGGAAATGCCATTCTCTGCAATCAGCTTAGAACAACTTCGCGATCTCAATGTCAGGAAATTTGGAGCATTCATGGGAGATGGTAAGTTTTGAAGTTACTTTTTCATGTGGTATTATGTTTGGTTTTTAATCATGATGATGATTGCCTTTTGAATATTTTCTTAGTTCTCACTAATTTCAATCATGTGATTTATGATTTTCACTACAGAGCCAGCTTCTCTATGAACGTTATAGGAGTAGTGCTATGTTTATAGTTTGGAGTTGTGGCACCAGAAATAATTATGGGAAGGCTTTTGGGAAGATCTCATTTGACAACTATTTCCAGCCTTTTGCATAGCGAAGAGGAATTGAATTTGCAAAATGCATTGGATCAACATCTCTATCCTTCTTTGAAGCGAGATGTAAACGACATGAAGTTTCTATTGCCAGAAGACACAATGACACTAGTTGTCTGTGAACTTTTATCGATGTGTAGTGTCATACTTGCACTTTTAATTGGTTCAATCAAGTCACTTTTTGACTAATGTATAATGTCGTTCTAGAACTTTTAGTTGGTCCAATTAGATCCCTAATATACTTTAATATGTTTGTTGTCATTCTCTCATTAATTAATTTCAATGAAGCATGGCATTCACGTTCCTTAATATGTGCAATATTCACTCAAACAGCCTTTTCTTTTCTAACACACTTTATCGTTCAGTTGACTCTCTTCAATAACGACTTTTGGTTTCTCGTCCCTAGAAGGATAAGGATAATGACTTTGAAATCTCTGCAGTAAGAATGTAGAGAAAACTTATTTGTTTTCTTTCGATGCATTGTGAAAAATCCCTCCTCTTCCACATTTGAAATGATTTCGATTGAAAGCTTGAGGAAGGATAAGACCACATTGATCATATTGAGTATTCTTGTCCTAATTTGGAAGCTTTTCTTTAATAGTAGTAGAATTTCTTAAAAATACTAATTTGAATCCTAGTGTTGATTTTGGTCCTCTCACGTAGAACTAATAATTTACGGAACTATCATTTTCATCTAATTCTTTTTCATATTTTATCATCTTGATTTTTTCATTGATTAATTTCTACGGAACGCTTCTCAATACTACAAGATGATAACGTGTAGTTTGACATTGGATTATGTATCTTTTTTCGTATATCAATAGGATATATGCAAATTGATAAATGGAGTAGGCACAAAAAATCAATAAGGAGGTGAATTGGTTATCTTAGGAGTCTTTGGACTTCTTCACAAATAAGTGTGTAGAACATGCGCCGGTGCTATAGAAACAATCGTGCGTATACAAAAACAGTAATCTTCTTTCAACGAAATATAAAGGAGTGTAAGGGATAAAAGAAAGAGATAATGACACAAATGACTCCTGAGCTTGGCCTAATGTGTAATGTAGTCTCTAAATTTTTAATATATTCAATGCGATCCATGAATTTTAGCTCAATATGTAATGTGATTCTTGAACTGTCATTTTGTTTAATGCGATCCTTGAACTTTTTGTACACGTTCAATTTAGTCCCTGAACTATATGAAAATGTTCAATATTGTCCCCGATCTTGAATGTGTAATATGGTTCCTGAATTTTTAATTTGTTCAATGTGATCTCTGGACTTTTGGTACATATTTAATATAAATCTTGAATTATATAAAATTGTTCAATTTAGTCTTTCCATTAATTCAAGATCAGAAATAACATTGAACATTTTCATATAGTACGGAGACTAAATTGAACATGTACCAAAAGTTCAAAGATCACATTGAACAAAATAAAAGTGTAGAAATCACATTGAATCAATTAAAAATTCAAGGACCACGTTACTTTTGGTCAAAGTTTAGAGGCTCATTTTTATGGTTCGGCCTATCCACTTGGCTTACTGTGCTCTCCCAACTCTAACAGCCTAAATCAAGGCTATAATGCACTACGTAATCCTTGAGATGTGACTGTGTTTAAAGATGCTTCATTCTACAATTTATTAGTCGGTGCTATAAATTCAATCCAACGGGAGTTGTTGAATTGGGGAGAAACGAACAAAAACTAATTTACGCTGCGAGTGTTCGTCTTCCCCTTATGTTCCATCGCATAAGGGGAAGAGAGGATTAGTCCGTGCTGTGTTTAAGCCCTCGAAACTAATTTATGCTCCGAGTGTTCCATCACATGTAGTTATGCAGCTCCCATAACATTTGCAGACTAATTTCAAAGCGGGAACCACACAAAAAAATCGCAAAGAGTTTCATCAGTATATAGATGCCTTTCAAGTTCTTTTCCAGATTTTAGTTGGACGTACTAGTAATATTTTTCGCTTTACATGTGATGGGTTTTGTCCAAGCAAAATTTACAAGAGTTTTTTGAAATGAAAGCTTGCTAATTGCACCACTGATGACTTTAATTGGGAGCCATGCTCCTTATTTTAGAAACGATGTCTTATTCTATATGCGTGACACAGGGCATGTGACATTTTGGATTTAATTTATTCAAGATATTGTCTGCTTTGATCCTTATTATACTGACTCTCACGATTTTATCCTTTGGTGTATAGTAAAGCCACTTTCCCGAGAGGTCACTAATCCTGGTGGTGCTCTAACCTGAGCACGCTTAACTTTGAAATGCAAAGCAAAATTTATCATTACATAAAAAATGTACCTCAATGACTTTATTCCAGTTTTCGCATATATATCCTAAAATCGCTTTCCCCTTGCTTGGTACACATTTCGGTTCATTCATGCCTCCTTCGCCATTTTAAAAGCCTACCAGGTGTCATTCCTTGTCTAGGCCCTCATATCCCGGTGACCACTCCTGGCCCTCGTTGGACCGGGTTGTTACAAGCCTACTAGCTTCCTCGTGGTTCGTCTCCGAACCACATACCTACTCGAAGGGGTCCTACTTTTTTATGACACCCTATGTTTAATTTACTCGAGTTATTGTCTGTTTTGGCCTGTCACATACCGAGCCTCACGGTTTTGTCCTTTAGTGTACAGGCAGGCACTTTCCTAGAAGGTTACCCATTCTGATATTGCTCTAACTTGAGTATACTTAACTTTGGAATTTCAAAAAAAAGCTTGATGTTATGTCAAAAAGGCACTTTAATGAGTTCATTCCAATTTTCATACACACATATATCCTAAAATCGTTCTCTTCCTGTTCGGTGCACAGATCAGTTCATTTTCTTCCCCCTTTGCCATCTTAGAAGCCTACTAGGAGCCACTTATTATTTGGACTCTCATACCTTGGCGATCACTCCCCATCCTTGTCGAATTGGGTTGTTACAGGGCAGATAACATGCATCGTGGGAAGTAATCGAAACAATCGTTCAAACATTTCGCAAAAAAAAAAATGTCCTGTGTCGGTTGTATCTTGTGTGAAACCGTGTAATAGAAATTGCAAGTAGTCAAAAAGTACACTGTTTTAGAAATAAAGCAACTACCAAATGAACAATGACAAACATGACTTCTGTAGTCAAAAAGTTATATAGCTACCCATGGCTTATGTGAATTGTTGGTTGCACAAGTCATCACTATTGCCATTGAAATAGATATAGTTACATGTCAAAAAAATTGACTGTGAAATACATCATCCGTATGAGATGATTTAATGGTCCCCGAGAAGTATTGTGCCCGTATAATATTATTCCATTTAGTAGAAATGTAATAGATCTCAACTTCAGCGGATCTCCCTCCCTCCGTTTCCCATCTCACTCTATTGCCATGCCCTAGCCACGCCTCCGCCACCTTTGCTGTCCCTCGACCATGATGTCACCGGCGACCCCACAGCCCACCTTTGAGTTTGATGGCTACCCCCGACAGCCTCGGTTTTGCCCGACCAGCCCGTCTCTAGCGTGTGCTCACGCAAACAAGCTGTGTCCACTACCGCCGCCGGCGGGCTTCACTGGGAGTTTCATGCATGCAGAGCTTGAAGCTTGAGGATAGAGAAAGTGGAGGAGAGAGGAATGGGGAAAGCGGAAACAAACCATGAGGAGAAAGTGGGATTTTTTTGTGGGGGAGAGGGGGAACAGTAACTCGTGCCCGGCCGGTGTGTGTTTGCCCCCTCCCACGCACTTGATGAAAGAAAGAAAATTTTTAACCATCTTTTATGTCTTCTTTATTTACCATCTCATCTCTTCCACTGGTATCCTAGTCTCCGCTTTTGCAGATAACATTTCATGAGAAAAATGTGAGATAGGCATTGGATAATCGTGAATTTTTTAAATCTTTATACATTACTACGTTGTTTTATATAAACATTACAATAAACGCATATGATTATGAGCTACTACTTTTTCCAATGGATTATAGAAGTAGAGGTGATCTGCACTCAAATCGGGGGTTGGCCTAAACTTTTACCTAAGTCCCTCCATCGTAAAAGTATAGGCTTTGTAAATTTTCGAGTGGGCCCAATTCACTAAAAAACCCCCAACTTTACCCTTTGTCCCAATTATATCCCAAACTTTTTTTTGTCTCAAAAAAACCCCAAACTTTTACTTTTGTCCCAAATCTACCCCGTTTATTATTTATTCAATTTTTTAATATTATTTTATATTATTTCGAATTTTTTTCTTTTCTTTTCTTTTCTTTTTTTTTTCACCTTCAACCTCCGGCCGGTCGCCGGTCCGGCGACCGGCCAGAGGCGGGGGCCGGCGAGGTCGGCCCCGCCGGCCGCTGGCGAGGCTCGGCCTCGCCGTTGCTGGGCGAGGCCGACCTCGCCGGCGGCCGGCGGGGCCGAGCCTCGCCAGATCTGGCGAGGCTCGGCCTCGCCGTTGCTGGGCGAGGCCGGCCTCGCCGGCGGCCGGCGGGGCCGAGCCTCGCCGTTGCCGGGCGAGGCCGAGCCTCGCCGTTGCAGGGCGAGGCCGACCTCGCCCGCTGCCGGCGGGGCCGAGCCTCGCCGTTGCCGGGCGAGGCCGAGCCTCGCCGTTGCAGGGCGAGGCCGACCTCGCCCGCTGCCGGCGGGGCCGAGCCTCGCCGTTGCCGGGCGAGGCCGAGCCTCGCCGTTGCAGGGCGAGGCCGACCTCGCCCGCTGCCGGCGGGGCCGAGCCTCGCCAGATCTGGCGAGGCTCGGCCTCGCCGTTGCTGGGCGAGGCCGACCTCGCCGGCGGCCGGCGGGGCCGAGCCTCGCCAGATCTGGCGAGGCTCGGCCTCGCCCAGCAACGGCGAGGCCGAGCCTCGCCAGATCTGGCGAGGCTCGGCCCCGCCGGCCGCCGGCGAGGCCGGCCTCGCCCAGCAACGGCGAGGCCGAGCCTCGCCAGATCTGGCGAGGCTCGGCCCCGCCGGCAGCGGGCGAGGTCGGCCTCGCCCTGCAACGGCGAGGCTCGGCCTCGCCCGGCAACGGCGAGGCTCGGCCCCGCCGGCCGCCTGCGAGGCCGGCCTCGCCCAGCAACGGCGAGGCCGAGCCTCGCCAGATCTGGCGAGGCTCGGCCCCGCCGGCCGCCGGCGAGGTCGGCCTCGCCCAGCAACGGCGAGGCCGAGCCTCGCCAGCGGCCGGCGGGGCCGACCTCGCCGGCCCCCGCCTCTGGCCGGTCGCCGGACCGGCGACCGGCCGGAGGTTGAAGGTGAAAAAAAAAAGAAAAGAAAAGAAAAGAAAAAAGAAAAAAATTCGAAATAATATAAAATAATATTAAAAAATTGAATAAATAATAAACGGGGTAGATTTGGGACAAAAGTAAAAGTTTGGGGTTTTTTTTGAGACAAAAAAAGTTTGGGATATAATTGGGACAAAGGGTAAAGTTGGGGGTTTTTTAGTAAATTGAGCCTTTTCGAGTGGGGCGTGACTCGCGTGGAACTAAGTCCATGAAGACTGAAAAGGTAAGTCAATAACTAATCGGTTCAAAAAGGAGAGGACACGATATCTTAAAAAAAAAGTTGTTTACTTTACTGATTGAGGTCAATCAGACTATGAAATTGAAAAGCTTTGCACTAACAATAAAATAATTAGACCGTTTGAAGGGTCGAAGTCAAAAGAAGGTAAAAAAGTTCAGGTCTTTGTGGTCCCCACATGATTTAAGACAAATTGACTGGAGAAAGAAATGAGTGAGAAAGCACACAAACAGAACTTTTCGCGAAAACTGGGGCAAAAGAAAGATAAAGCTGATGTTGATCTTGTTGTTTATGACGATTTCATGTGTGATGGAAACATATTCCTAAACATAATATAAAAATTACGGAAAAAACGTGCCCATTTTATATTTGAATCACCGATCGTTCGAAGTATATCACGTAAACAAACATACCTCTTTGCCACAGATTAAATGCACCTATTGCAGCCTCGAGAGAGAGAACAATCCTTAGATTGTTGAACAAAGTTTCTTCTTCTTTGTCCTTTTGTTTTTTGTGAGAATAAGTTTCTGATGATGAAAAATGCAACAAAAAACCCCACACTCTTACGTGTGTTCTCACCTTTTGTGTCCATACAATAACTGCCAAGTGCAGTTGTTTTCTTTCATGGGCTGGGTTAGCCCATCATGGCGGCCCATCATTCACAAAGAAAACCCATCATCTCCCACTCGTATATGGTGGGCTAAACATTAACTCTCTCTTCTTTGCAATATTCATACTAGCAAATAATCCGTGCAACCAGCATACTTCGAGAGTTCGTTGCAATGCATCTGTTAGGAATACATAGCAGCTCATAAAAAAATTGGATACAACGTTTTCCGAGTAGATATAGTATGCAGTACCCTAGATCAATCAGTCACATTTATATCTCTCTTGATCTCTTTTAGTATCTTGTATATTGTATTCACAACTATAATTTACTTAAAATCATAATTGGTCGGCCTGTGAATACAAAAAATAAAATGTGACATCATGATAAATTGATCTTCCTCTTTCCTTAAATTTCTCTATTTCAGTCCAGCTCGCTTTTCTAGAAATGCCCCATTAGATCGAATCATTCATGACCATTGGCAACATCCTAAGATAGCGAACACTGAATAAAAACTTTGAGAATAAGTTAGAGTCGTGAGGGCACTAAATGAGAAACTCATATCCTCAAGAGTCACACACGGCATAAAGCTGAGATCAAAAAAAAAAAAATTTTACCACTCTTATCGGTCGTCTTATGCATACGTAGTATGAAATACGTATTACGGTATTAACTCATTTCCCGTGGAGCGTATGTCTTTACATTCAATACCGTACAGATGATAGTTCAGACATATCCAATATCTAAACTTGAGCTCACATATTTACTCCTCTAAAGAATTCATTAGAACTCACATCTGGCATCAAAGACAGATAAAGTAAAATATGTGGGTTATTTTACTTTCGGACATAGTAAATGTTATGTCCTCATCTTAGCACTTAGCCAAGGCAACATTTATATTTTAAGCTTGCTCTCGATTATCACCTAGATAATAAGCCTAAAAAATGTTTCATCTTTATTTATCACACAGTAAATAGAGGCGATTACCCGTGTGAGTGGGTTAATCTTATCTGTCCGACATACTTTCTCGACATAATACACTAAGTATTAATATGCATAAATATAAACAAAAAAAATGCATAGGCATTAACAATGATATAACAATTTCATTTAAATGTGAACATTCAGGGAAATTACAATATTCAGTACGTCAGCATCTACGCAGTCCTAGAGATTTTACATGACCATTGAAAACATCTCTAGAAATTGGCTTCGTCATAGGATCTGCGATCATTCTATGCGTAGATATGTACTGCAAGTTCATATCCTTTCGTACTACCATATCTTTAACAAAATTGTATTTGGTATCTATATGTTTGGTCTTGCCATGATATTTCGGATCCTTGGTGTATGCTATCGCTGCTTGGCTATCACAATTGACTAATAATGAGCTTGCAACCTGCTCAACAACACCTAAATGATCCAAAAATCTCTTAAGCCAAACTCCCTCTTGTACTGTTGCTGACAATGCCACGAACTCAGCTTCCATGGTGGACAATACTATACATGTTTGTTTCTTATTGCTCCAAGATATGGCGCCATTATTCAGTAAGAATGCAAATCCAGAGGTAGATTTCCTTTCATCTAAATCTACTCCCCAGTCAGCATCTGAGTAACCTTCAAGTCGCAGATCCTTTCCTTGATAACTCAGAGAATAACCAGCAGTACCCTTTAGATACCTCATGATTCTTTTGACGGCTTTCCAATGTGCTTGACCTAGATTGGATTGGTATCCACTTACCATTCCAACTGTAAAACATATGTCAGGTATTGTACACATCATGGCGTACATTAAACTCCCAATAGCACTAGCATAAGGAACACGTTTCATTTGTTCCTTCTCTTGTGGAGTCTTAGGATACAGTCTTTGGCTCAATCCTTCACCTTTTGCAATAGGAGTGTCAATGGATTTGCAATCTTGCATATGATATCGTTCAAGAACCTTGTTTATATAAGTCTCTTGTGAAAGAGACAATAATCTCTTGTAACGATCTCTTGAAATCTTAACTCCAAGAATATATACAGCCTCACCCATATCTTTCATTTCAAAATTAGACGATAACCAATTCTTTACAGTATTAACCAACTCCTTATTGCTTCCGGCAATCAGTATGTCATCAACATATAATGATAAGATCACAAATTGATCTTTGGATCTTTTGATATATACGCAATGATTTTCATCAATCATTGTAAAATCATACGCCACTATGGCAATATGAAGACGTATATACCATTATCTCGAAGACTGCTTAAGGCCATATATCGATCTTAGAAGTCGACATGCCTTTTGTTCTTGGCCTTTCATAATGAAGCCAACAGGTTGCTCCATATAAATTTCTTCTTCTAATTCTCCATTTAAAAAAGCAGTCTTTACATCCATTTGATATAATTCAAGATTCATACTTGCCACTATTGCCAGAATAAGGCGAATTGAGGTAAATCTCACTACAGGAGAAAAAGTTTCTTCAAAATCAATTCCCTCATGTTGATTATACCCTTTCGCCACGAGGCGAGCTTTATATCTTTCTATTGAGCCATCGGATTTACATTTTATTTTTAGAACCCATTTGTTCCCAATAGCTTTGCATCCTTTCGAAAGATCAACCAATTCCCAAACTTGATTGGATTTCATTGACTCCATTTCTTCTTCCATTGCATTTATCCATTTTTCCTTATTAGGGCAATTTAGAGCCTCATTTACATTCCTTGGCTTATCTTCATCTTATGGAGCGATCATGAAAGTTTCCCCTTCAATGTCAAAACGTCGTCGGGGAACACTTTTGCGACTTGTTCGCCGTACGGGAAATTGTACACGTGGTACATCATTCTCCATTACGCTCCCACTTGGATTAGATAATGACGGTATCGTCTCACCAAACGGTTGCAATTGAGATTGAGTTGAATTTAATTCCTCATTTCTCACATTGCTCCCACTTGGACAATCTTCATCAATTTCATTAGCATGATCCAAGGTTTCAAAAAATGAGCAGTCCTCACCTATTTCGCCCTTCTTAGGAAACTCATTTTCTAAGAATGTGACATCTCTTGATTCAAATTCAGTAATACTCCCACTTTCTTGCTCACCTATAAACATATACCCTTTCGAGTGCTCTGAGTATCTAATAAAAATACTCTTCTTGCCTCTAGGACCCAGTTTCCCATATTTGTGAGAGGGCTCGTGAGTATAAGCAGCACAACCCCAAGGTTTAAGAAAACTTAAATCGGGTTTTCTACCTGTCCATAACTCATACGGAGTGGAAGTAACTGATTTAGAAGGCACACGGTTAAGTATGTAGGCTGCAGTTAATAAAGCATCGCCCCAAAAGGTGATAGGTAAGTTAGCTTGTGCCATCATGGACCTAACCATCTCTAGTAGGGTTCTGTTTCTCCTTTCCGCAACACCATTTTGTTTAGGAGTATAGGGAATAGACAACTGCCTTTCTATTCCCTTTTCATCACACAAATTTCTGAATTCATCAAATAGATATTCTCGACCTCGATCGGATCTCAATGCTTTTATTTTCTTATCTAATTGATTTTCCACCAGGTTCATAAATATCTTAAAGCAATTAAAAGCCTCAGATTTATGAGAAATCAAATAGACATATCCGAATCGAGTATAATCATCAATAAATGTGATAAAATAAACAGCCCCATGTCTAGCCCTCACATTCATTGGACCACAAATGTCAGAATGGATTAACTGCAAAGGAAATTCAGCTCTTGTTACTTTTCCGAATGGTTTCCTTGTTGTTTTCCCAGCTAGGCAGTGTTCGCAAGTGGGCAAATCGACTTTTCAATATTGCCCATTAAGCCTTCTTTGGCTAATCTATTCATTCGCTGTTGGCCTATATGACCAAGCCTAGCATGCCATACGTTCACATCATTATCACACGAAGTAGAAGACGTGAAGTGGGAATAACAAACATTGACATTTACAAAATCAACATCCAGTACAATAAAACCATCTAGAAAATAACCACAACCATAATAACTCGTACCTAAATACAAGTCTACACCATTGTTATGGAAGTTCAAATTAAAACCAAGTCGAATCAACACTAAAACAGACATTAAGTTCCGACGAATTTTCGGAGCATAAAATACATCATGTAGGAACAAAGTGCGTCCACCACGCATAATTAACTGGCAGGTGCCAATTCCTTTAACCTCAGCTCTGGATTTGTTCCCTACGTAAATCCATTTAGTTCCTGTTGGAACTCGTCGGAATTCTACGAAGGCTTCTCTATCCTTCGCTACATGGTCTGTTGCTCCCGAATCTACAGTCCACAAAGAATTTGATTCAGTTAGAAATATAGAACTTGATACATAAACAAAGTTTTCAATAATACAAGATGAGTTAACCTTCTTTGGCTCACGACAATCGCGAGCAAAGTGGCCTTTCTTGCTACAGTTGTAGCACTTCACTCTTGACATCTTTTTCTCATGAGGACGCTTTCCTCTTTGGTGTTGTTCATCTCTTGGTTTCTTCCTCGAAGAACTCGCTCTCTTACCTCTCCACCTTCTGAACGAATCAGGATGCTTGCGCTTAGAGCTCGAAGGCCCTTGTGAGCTAGAACCGGCATAGTAAATGTCAATTACCGGCTTATCCGTCAGGAGATGGTCCTCCTCTAGCTCTAAGTGGCGCACTGCATCCTCAAAGGTTTTGATGTTCTCATTGTAAGTTAGGTGTAACTTCATATGCTCCCAACTTCGAGGCAAAGAACGAATCACTGCTTGCACTTGCTGCTCATCAGTTAGAACATGGCCAGCATCCTTCAGCTCATTAATCATGTTTGACATTTTCCTTAAATATTATTTCATGGACTGACCATGTGGCTTCTTATATGAGTCAAATCTTATAGTGAGCTGTCTAAGCTTGGTTACAGATGTATGACCAAACCTTACTGCCAATGCTCCCCACATCTCCTTAGCATTTTCAAAACGCCTAAACTCTCGCATGACATCATTTTCCATGCTACTTAGCAACGTGATGCGAGCAAGGGAGTTCTTCCTTTTCCATACAGCAAATGCATCCTTATCTCTCTTATGTTGTGCAGTGTTTCCGTCTTCAGGCTCTACCATAACCAGGTTAAGAGCTTCAAGAGCCTCTTGCTCTTCCAGCACATATTGGATTTTCATATGCCAAATTTCATAATTATCACCGTTAAGCTTCTCTCCTTTGTTCAGTTCAGCAACTATATTCTTTGATGCTGAAGCTATGGTATCTGAACATTTCAGATATATACGCACGAATTATTAATGCCACTCATTTATGCATCAATTTTACATAAATTGATTATATTAATGAATAATTTCACATAGGCTTTAGATTCGAAAGTTCACTAAGTTCCCAATCATCATAAAAAATCCTAATGTGAAATTACCGTTAATGTAATCATTAAGGTAAAATTACGTTCTTTAAAGTTACTAAAACTTTTAGAACTCCCACTCAACTCCATATGATACTAATAAGATAAATATTAAAACAGAATAGTACTATAAACTATTCACAACATGAATATCCATCAACATTCATTCACCTAACATTATGTACATAAGGAATGAATCCATCAAAGAAAATAAACATAAACACCAACATTAAAAGAACTATCCACTCAAGATATCTAACACCAACCTATAGTGAATATATCCATAAGAGCTTACGAAAAATAGATAAATACAATCAGGTGGTGATCCTCTTTTTATAAACTGGAAATGACTCATGAAAATCCTCAGGAAATTCTATTTTCTTTGGCATCCAAATGGAGGCACCCGGAAAACCCCTAGATTCGGGCAACGTATTGCGCCGAGACCGATTCAATACAAGGGTTGATATCTATCTTGCCCCGACCCGTATGTACTCTATCATGAATTACTCCACAATCATCTTATAGCTCGGACCTTCTAAGGTGTCCCAAACCCTATCAATCATTCTTCCCAACTCATCAGGAATAGTGCATTTGAGGGCTCCGACCATCACATACTCTGGCATTACGAAACTATTCTAAATGATATCTTGTATCATTTGGTTGACCTTGATGATGTGTGTTATCATGTCATCATCAGCATCCCACCGGAAAAGAGCCAGCTTGATTCTTAGTTTCTCAAGCTTCTTCTTTTGAGCCGCCGTTCTAGGGATAATAGGGGTTCGATATCTTCGTACCATTATTCCTGCAACAAATGCAGAAAAAATAAAAGGATTACTCATAATCCAAGGTACAATTTTTTTTGCCGGTCAACGCAGGTCAACGGTGGTCAACACCGGTCAATGGTCGACGAGTCAAGTCTACGGGTCGGGTGGACTATCGGGTCAAGTCGGATCCGGGTCGGGTCGGGTCAAACGGTTGAGCAACCGTATGGCTGACGTCAGCGTGACGTCAGCCACGCCACACACGCCCTCATGGCGCGTGCGGTGCACGCGCGTGGGGAGGAACCGCCACGCACGTGCCATGCACGTGCCGGCGAGACCGCCACTTGCGACGGCGCGTGTGGGCGCGTGCGGCTCCTCCCGGCGGCGTGTCACCCATCAAAATTCTCGTTTCGACGAGTACTACGACCCTACAGTTTCAAAAAAATAATATTACCGCACGGAATTTCGAAAAACAATGCGGACCAGTACGGTCGAGTGTCGGTATTTCGTACCCGAGCGTTCGTCGGCACCGTTTCACGAATTCCGACCAATATTCCGTGTTATGCACATTTACAACGATCAGGAAACAAGAACAATGGCTCTGATACCAATGATGGAAACATATTCCTAAACATTATACAAAAATTGCGAAAAAAACATGCCCATTCTATATTTGAATCACCGATCGTTTGAAGTATATCACGTAAACAAACATACCTCTTTGCCACAAATTAAATGCACCTATCGCAGCCTCGAGAGAGAGAACAATCCTTAGATTGTTGAACAAAGTTCCTTCTTCTTTGTCCTTTTGTTTTTTGTGAGAATAAGTTTCTGATGATGAAAAATGCAACAAAAAACCCCACACTCTTACATGTGTTCTCACCTTTTGTGTCCAGACAATAACTGCCAAGTGCAATTATTTTCTTTCATGGGCTGGGTTAGCCCATCATGGCGGCCCGTCATTCACAAAGAAAACCCATCAATGTGTTCATACATTCATGAGTGTTTTAGGGGGTGAAGACTTGGTGAGCAAAAAAGAGGAAGACCCACACTTGGGAAGTGAATCCAAGATTTGTACAAACAAATTAATATCACATTTGCTAAAAATTAATTGTGCGAGAACGGGGGGTTCTTTAATTGGAGCCTAGATGAGTCGCATTTCCTTCGAAATGTGATTTTCTTTCAAAACTATTTTCAAGCTAGAAATTTCACAAAAAGAAAATCACTTGGGAAGAGAGAGAAGACAGAGCTCCATTGAGGCTTGCGAGAAGCAAATGCTTGAGCTTTAAAGGACCAGTAGAAGAGTGCCATTAACCATATATTATGAAAATTATGAAAATATTGTATGTGAATTCACATATCAATCTTTATATAGTGAAAAAATTCCAAACATATCAGATTAAGAAAAGGCGAAAGTGCGTCTGACCCAAAATTTATATAAAGTAAGTAGCAAAACATAGATATATAGTATTCAAGTGGTTTTAATTAAACTACATGATCCTCTTATGGGCATTACAATTATTCTGATATTTGAATTCACGGCGTTGGTTAAGTGATTGCATTACGTGAGAACGAACATTATCTCCTTATTTATTCTGTCCATGAAGATATATAATCAACTGAGTAGTTGGAAACTTGGAAATAGTGGAGAAGAAGCTGATGCCAAAGATCCATTTTGTTCTTAATCGTGGCTTTTCTACACCATAAGGCAAAATCAGGAAGCCCCACGCTTTCTTAATTTCTGCCCGAAATAGTCGGAACTGAATTTCTAAATTTCCTAGTTAAACTGATTGAAAAAAGAAAAGATTTTGTCTTGTAATTTATTGTCAATGAGAGGGCCCCATTTGCTTGGAAAACGTTGTACAACTATGAAAGGCATTGGCTCTGACTGAGTCTTCAGGAGTGATCTTCCATCTATAAGTATGTCATCAATCTAGTTAACCATATGTAATCCTGAACTATCTCACCTTCCACAAACCAACCATCCCCCAAACCCAAATCATGCTTTTTTCCTTATTGCTGTCCCACCACTCTCCTTTAGGCACCTTCTTGCTCTTCTCGCTCTTCGTGGTCGACACCACTTCATTTCATGGTGCAGGCGTTTCTGTCTCCTCCACTTCTTCTTTCACTGTCAAAGCAACTGAGAATAAAGATGAAGCGGCAGCTCTCTTGAATTGGAAATCTGCTCTTGACAATCATAGCCAGTCTCTCCTCTTTTCATGGCGTGGCAACAATCCTTGCAACTTTACTGGTGTCGCTTGCAATGACTACGGAGCCGTCACTCATCTAAATCTTTCCTATCTCGGTTTGAGAGGAACTCTAGACGGCCTTGACTTCTCCCGCTTAACCAATGTGGTTAGCTTGGAACTTGGCAACAACTCGATTTATGGCTCCATCCCCTCAAGGGTCGGTAGCCTTTCCAAACTCAAGTCTCTTAATCTTTGTGGCAATGAACTGTCCGGGGACATTCCTCCAAGTATAGGTATGCTAGAGAGTCTTCATTCTTTGTCCCTATGTGCAAACAACCTGAGTGGTCACATCCCTCAGGAGATCGGACAGTTGGATTCTCTTTTGAAACTTGATCTTTCCAGAAACACGCTCACCAGTTCTATCCCTGCTTCACTAGGGAACTTGAGTAGCCTTAAATATCTTTATCTATGGAAAAATCAACTTTCAGGATTCATTCCTGTTTCTCTTGGAAAATTAGGCAATTTAATCGAATTCAGCATTTCGCGGAATAACATTTATGGTTCAATTCCGAGAGAGATAAGTGACTTGAGGAATTTGAAGTCTCTTTGGTTATGGCAAAATGGACTTTCAGGGCCCATACCTTCAGAAATCAAAAGGCTCACTTCCCTTGTTGAACTTGACCTATCATCCAACAATCTCACTGGCTCAATTCCTCATTCCATTGGAAAATTGACAAGTTTATCTATTCTTAACCTCTTCCAAAATAATTTGACCGGCCCAATCCCTACTTCTCTTACAAAATTGGGGAATTTAACCAAATTAGTCATTTCAAGGAATTCCCTCTCTGGTTCCATTCCACATGAAATATGCAACTTGAGGAGCTTGAAGTTTCTTTGGTTATGGGGAAATAGATTGTCAGGATCCATTCCTTCGGAAATAGGGAAGCTCACTTCTCTTACCGAACTTTACCTAGGATACAACAGTTTCATTGGCTCAATTCCTTTTTCTATAGGAAACTTGACAAATTTGTCTTTTCTTAACCTCAATGGAAATGCAATCTCGTCCTCGATCCCTCAAGAAATTGGGAAATTGGTACACCTCGAACGATTGGATTTGTCAAAGAATTATTTGGTCGGTCCAATTCCATCGTCTTTACTGAACTTGAGCAATCTAAAGATTTTATACCTTCACTCAAATAATCTTTCAGGCTCGATTCCACAAGAGTTGGGGAAATTGATATCTCTTAGAGAATTGGCAGTATCCTCTAATAATTTGACCGGTCGAATCCCTGCATCAATTGGAAGCTTGGCGAATCTGACAGTATTAGGGCTTGGTGACAATAAATTCATCGGTTCCTTACCTTTTGAACTTAATAAGTTAACACGTTTGGTTGTGTTGGATTTAGTTAATAATGAATTAGAGGGGGAACTGCCAGAAGATGTATGCCTCAAGGGATCATTGCAATATTTCTCCGTCTTCAATAATAATTTCAAGGGTCCCATCCCAAAAAGCTTGGAGAACTGTAGCACTTTAATCAGATTGAGGCTAGAAGGAAACCAACTTACTGAAACATTACAGAAGCTTTTGGAGTATATCCGCATCTATATTATGTGGACTTGAGCCACAATCATTTGAACGGCGAACTTTCGTGGAAATGGGAGCGTTGTCATAATTTGACAAGCTTAAGGATATCAAACAACAACATTTCTGGTGAGATACCCGCAATATTTGGAAGGATGGCTCAATTACAGAGACTGGATCTTTCATTAAATAATTTAAATGGGGAGATTCCAAGGGAATTGGGAAGCCTATCATTGTTGTTAGAACTCGATCTAAGCAACAATGCAATCACAGGAAATATCCCGACTGAGATTGGACTTTTGTCCCATCTGGCACATCTGAACTTGGCATCAAACAATTTGAGCGGATTGATACCGGTGCAGCTAGGCTCATGCCAAAATTTGTTGGGCTTGAACTTGAGCAGAAACAAATTTCGGAGAAGCATCCCTTTTGAGATAGGCAACGCACAATTCCTTGAGGTTCTTGACTTGAGTCATAATATGTTGACTGAAAACATACCAGGAGAGCTTGAAAAGTTAAGAATGCTGCGAGTTCTAAATATCTCCCACAACAGTCTCTTCGGTTCTATTGCACATATTTTTGTTGATATGTCGGCCTTGACTTCCATTGATGTATCCTACAATGACCTGGAAGGTCCTCTCCCAAACGTGAAGGCTTTCATTGAGGCTCCATTCGACGCAATTCAGCATAACAAAGGACTATGTGGAAATGTTGTTGGTTTACCGAAATGCAATTCTACCGTGAGCAAGAAACACATTGGAACTAGAATCACAGTTGTCCTTGTTCTCTCCTTCTTGGGGTTTCTCCTTCTCTCTTGCACCTTGACTGTTCTTGTAATCATCAATCACCGCCGAAGAAGGATTTTCAAAAGAGAGAACAATGAACGGGCAAATGATTTGGATTTTATGCGTATTTTGAGTTACGATGGCAAGGTTTTCTATGATCGAATCATCGAGGCCACGGAAGGATTTGACTCCAAGTACTATGTGGGTGAAGGAGCATATGGAATTGTTTATAAAGCCGATATATCAAAAGGTCAAACGGTTGCTGTCAAGCAAACCTCATCATCTCGGGAAGATAGTGAAATTGTCGATTTGATACCATTTGGAAGGGAAATTCAAGCCTTAAGAAATATACGCCATCGTAACATCGTGAAATTTTATGGGTTCTGCTCTCATGCCCAACGTTGTTTTTTGGTGTATGAGTACATGGAAAGAGGGAGCTTGAGAACAACTTTGAACGATGACGCAAGAGCAATAGAATTTCAATGGGACAAGAGAGTAAATGTGGTCCGAGGAGTTGCGGATGCATTGTCCTATATGCATCACGAATGTTCGCCTCCATTGATTCATCGAGACTTGACGAGTAACAACATTCTATTGGATAGCAATTATGAGGCTCATGTTTCCGATTTTGGCACTGCAAGACTATTGAGGCCGGATTCATCAAACTGGACTTCTATCGCTGGCACCATCGGGTATATTGCTCCAGGTACTTCGTAATTTTTGCAATTTTAATGACATTCGGTGTTAGTCATCTCTTTTATAATTGAAATTTTGCTAGTTTGGTGCAGTTCTTTAGTCATTTAATCTTCTTAAGGAAATTTGTTTACGCCATCAAAGTTTTCAAGTTCAGTGTAGATAGAAAGTTTTTTTATTTACCCGATAAATAAGAATTGGCAAATGAGGAAAAACATCATAATCGATCCATTTCAAGGATATTAAATTTGTGTTACCTAAAGATGCTCTTACTTTAAGCGTCGAACAAAATTCTTTGAACTCCGTCAAAGCATAAACTCCTATGATCAAATCAGTGTTGTAAGTGTAGATTACATAGAAATTTGTACTTGTAATCGTCACGTCATGGGAAGCAATGTTGTTAACTTGAATACAGCTTATCATTGAGGTTATAAAAAATTGTGAATTCTCTACTTGCAGAGCTGGCTTATTCTACAATTCCTACCGAAAAATGCAATGTGTATAGCTTTGGAGTCGTCGCATTGGAAACAATCATGGGAAAGCATCCAGGATATCACATCTCTTGGGAATGTTCATCGTCTACCCAATCTGAGTCGCTAATGATGTTGAAGGATGTGTTGGATCAACGTCTGTCGCCTTCCAGACTTCGTCTTCGAGATGCGCAAAACGTGGTCTTGATCGCCAAGCTAGCGTTCGCATGCTTGCAAGCCGATCCGCGGCTTCGACCAACTATGGGACAAGTCTCGCGTGAGCTTCGCGTTCATGTACCCATGGAAATGCCATTCTCTGCATTCAGCTTAAAGCAACTTCGCAATCTCAATGTCACGAAATTTGGAGCATTCACGAGAAATGGTAAGTTTTAAAGTTACTTTTTCATGTGGTATTGTGTTTTGTTTTTAATCATGATGATGATTGCCTTTTGAATATCTTCTTAGTTCTCACTAATCCCAACCGTGTGATTTATGATTTTCACTACAGAGCTAGCTTCACTGTGAACGTAATAGGAATAGTGCGATGTTCATAGTTTGGAATCGCGACACCAAAAATAATTACAGGAAGGCTTTTGGGAAGATCTCATTTCACAACTATTATCAACTTTTTGCGTAGCGAAGAGGAATTGAATTTGCAAGATGTATTGGATCGACATATCTTCCGTTCTTTGAAACGGATTCTAAACAACATGTAGTTTCTGTTGCTGAAAGACACAATAATACTAGGTGTCTGTGAACTTTTATCGATGTGTAGGGTCATACTTGCACTTTTAAGTGGTTCAATCAAGTCGCTTTTTGACTAATGTACGATGTCATTCCGAAACTTATAATTTATCCAATTAGATTCCTATCATTCTTTCATGAATTAATTTAAATGAAGTATGGCATGGACACGAAAACCATAATTCACGTTCGTTAATCAGCTGGGTTTTAGAGGTCAAATAGGTTAGGGCAATAGCTACCACCAGAGCCTAGAGAAGAGCTCTACATGCCGAGAGAGATTTTCAATTCCCTTTGGACCACAGGAACACAATCAACTTTAATTTCATGCAAGTTTGGGAAAGTTAAAATTAGTCGCACTTTGCTTTAAATTACCCGCATTCCAATCGCCAGTGGAGAACTGACAAGGTCAAGCTTTGATCTCAATCTGATTCAAATCACTATTTTTTTTTTTTTGGGGGGGGGGGGGGGGGGGGGGGGGGGGTTGTTCTCAAAACTGATGTTCTTTATTTCTAAGAGAAAACCGAGGGACCCATAAACTAGGCTTCATTACAAAGCATGTCCATCAGTAATTGGCTTCCAGATCTGTGGAGAGGTAAGCTCAATTGGTTTCGAATTTTGCTTTGAATATCATCTCCAGTAATTGCTTTGTGAAGCGAGTGCTCCTTGCAGTACTGGTTCCGAATTGGGGGTTTTATGTCTGAAAATGAAATTATTTCGAGACGTCCACATAAACTAGAGGGTGGTGGCCACCAATTCCAGCGAAGGAAAGTTTCCTGAGCTCCGTAAAAATTGGGTAAGCCAGTTTTCCATTCTGCTCAAACCCTAAGGAGAGATTTGAATGTTTAGGTTCGGATTAGCCCATACATCTCGCATCCATGGAAGTAGTAGAAAAAGATGCTCACTCGTTTCCATATGGTTCTTACACAGCGAGCAAAAGGTTATGGGTATGATTTTTCGCTTATATAAGTTTTCCATGGTTGGGGAGTCCGTTCTGGCATACATTCCATATAAAGATCCTGACTTTAGGAGCGGTTTGCAGATTCCAAATTCTGTTCCATAGAACCCCAGGAACCACGAAGGAGGAAGAAGCCATACTTGATTTCAGATTGTCCTCTTCGAGTCTGAGAGAGTTATAGCCACTCTTCACCGTGTACTTTACGTGTTAATGAATTAGGCCCCACCTTTGGTCTCGAACTGGTTGGGTTGTCAGTGGGATAGTGAGAATTTCCTCAACAGTGTCTTCTTCGAATCGGTTCTGCAGAAGAGATTCGTTTCATGTATTCTCCTCCTTGTTTATAAGCTATGCTACTTGCACTGGTTTGTCTTTATTTGCTGGCCCTCCTATTACTCCACTTTTTAAATTTCTGTCCTCTCGAATGCTAATGGCTTCCCCTGATCCAACAATCCACATAGTTGAATTTGAAATAGCATCTCTTCCCACTAGTAAGCTTTGCCAGCCCCATGAAGTTCTGTGTGACAGAAGTCTCTACGAGGGAAGTAAATCCCTTTAAGAATTTGACTCCATAGTGAAGAAGGGTTTTTCATTAATCTCCAGGCTTGATTCCCTAAGAAAGCTTTGTTCACAGTAAGTCTGTAAAACCCATGCCTCCGTTATCCTTCCTTTGCTTCAAGATTTCCTATCTCTTCTAGTGTATCCCTGAGTGAGATTCACTATTTTTCCACCAGAATGCTGCCATTCTCTGTTCTATCACCTTACAAATGAAAACATGAATTTTAAAAATGGACATAGCATATTAAGGCCTGAACCACTGTTTTTAGTAAAATCTCCTTTCCAGCTTTTGAAATTGATTTTTCCTTCCAACCATCTAGTTTCTTTTTCACTTGTCCCAGGATCCAGGCAAACATTTGTTTCTTTGTCTCAACCCCCCCCCCCCAACCATTCTGATGGTATTCCAAGATATTTCCGTCTTTTCTAATTCAAGAACACGTAGTTCATAAGCCATGTCTGAGATTTTGGACAACCTAAACCGAAAAAGATTCCTAATTTGTTTAGATTGATTTCCTGTCTAGTAGAAAAGCAATACTGATGCAACACTTCTGCCAAAGAAAGGCAATCCTGGATTCTTCCATCTAGGGAAAAGATGGAATCATCTGCAAATAGATGGTACGATAAGGTGGGACATAATGTATTGAGCTCTATCCCCTTCATGCTGCCTTCCTCGACTGTTTTCTCTAAAAGATAGAACATTTGTAACAAAAATAAATAAACAAGGGGAAAGAGGAACACCTTGTCGAAGCCCTCTGGAAGGTTGGAAATAAGGAAGAGGTTCCTCATTAGATTTTATGCTGAAAGAGATTGTTGACACACATTGCATTACCCATGTAACCCATTTTTCACTAAAACCCAATTTACGCAAACAAGCTTCCAAGAAACCCCGTTCAATTTTATCATACTCCTTTTTCATATTAAGTTTTAAAAAAGCCTAGTGATAACTCTATAAAAATAGAGTTATTTTATCTATTTTAGGCAATAAATAATGCAATATTTGTTAGAATATATTTGGATTTCCTTTTATTTACTTAATATTTCCTTGTTTATGCAGAATATTGAGATATGGAGAAAATAAGGAAAATATGGCAAAGAGAAGGAAAGGAATATGCGACCTAGAGAAGAGTTGGAAGGTGGATATCACGTTGGGAATTCTGCGATTTATTCTCTAATTTTATGTGAAAAAAGAAGTAATTGCCTTGTGAGAGGAGTCTTGGATGTTATTATATAAATAGGATAACTTGGGGGAACATTGAGTTTATATATATATATATATATATATATATATATATATAGAGAGAGAGAGAGAGAGAGAGAGATCGTTTTTGTTTTCAGTGTTCTGAGAGTTTTTCAAGTATTTTGAAGAGAAGACAAAAGTGGTGACAGAATTCTTGTTCTTTGATTCAAGATGTTTGATTTAATTTCTATTTTCGTTTCTTCTTCTATTATGTTCTAATTTTCTTTGTTAGAGCTACAATGTAGCCTAACCATGATGATATGAATTTCATGCTTTTTATGCTTTGCAAGTAATTTCATTCATGTGAGTTATATATTATTGTGCTTAATGCGTTTAGGTGATTGGCCACCACTTGAATGATCTGGTGTGCATGTTTGAGACTGAGAAGTGATAATATGTAATTGCTCCTTATAATATATAACAATGAATTAAATGTGGATAGAAATATACCATGTTATTTGTGTAGCTTTCGGTGATAAGGTGGTCCAAAAGATTCATTGTAAACCGGGAATATTCACAGATTTTAATGCGCTTATGTTTATTTAAATTCACATAGAAATATAGTGAATTGATAAACTGAGTAGGTTTGCTATACCTAGAGATAGGATAGTAAATAGATTAGGAAATTCCGCTATCACATGCTTGATATCTTTCTTGTATGCATAATAATCCGAAATTCATATCTAGTGGTTACGGTGAAATCGGATGCTCTAACATATTTTACCTGATTGATTATCTGCCTTTAGTTTATAAAATTTCGTTTTTAAAAATTGTCAGTTTTTATTTATTCTCAATTATATTTTGATCTGTTAGATAAATTTTAGAATTAATCTATTTTTAATATTTAATTAGTTTATTATCATCAATCTCTGTGGGACGATACTCTTCTCATCATTGTATTACTTGTTCAACACGTTCGTTGACACGTGCAGAATTTTACGAACACCTAGAATTTTTTTCCTCCTTCTAACCCTCAGTTCACAAAGTGGTCTTGAGCGTCAATCTCATACTCATACTCGAGGTCAGGAGGTCCAATCCTCTCGGTTGTAACTTCAATTCACCAAACACTCTTGTTGTACCCAATAGACAACATATTGGTCCTATAAACGTTTTACACGTCGGCCTATTGAGAGCAAACGCACCTCGCATCTTAAAAGGTTTAGGACTGAATTGGCACAATTTGAATATGTTTAAGACTTTTTTGGTAATTTCTCCCATATCATTAAGTAATTATTATATGAGTTGACATGCATCATTCAAGTCCATTCATCTGAAAGATCAGAATTACTGGGATTTCGACACGTAATTGAAATACGGGAGGCTATTCTAGCGATCTCTCTTATGATAGATGGACCTTAGGCTATATTCTGATATAATTAATTCTCACTACAAACATAATTACATCTTTGATGTTTAATTCTTACTATGAATTATGAAATATCTCTTTTTCCTTAATCGATGTAATATTTTAGTTATTCATTTTCCTCGTAACATAGTGCGACTATCTTCCTAGTAATTCCAATACTAGTATAAAATCTTTCTCCAAAATGAGAATACTAGGTGATAATAGAGTTTATAATGTCATGGAGTATCTAATTTATTTTCCTTTGAACGAAAAGAAGATGCTCTTCATATGGGGGTGTTTTATTTTAATCCTCTCCTTAACTTTTCTTTTATCTTATCACTTTTGAAAAGTATGCAACTCCAATAAACTCATTACCAATGGGAGATTGATGCATATTGCTGAAAGTGACTTTCAAATTTTGCTAAATAATTATTTCTGATCAACTTTTACAGTATATGAAGGTCAGTTATTACCGCAAATACTTTTGTCCTGGACCTTCCCCACATTTCGAGAAGATGCATCAACCCACGTCACACCCACTTATAGCAAATTTACAACTCAATTAATGATAAATTATTGCTAATCCTTATCTTGAAATCCCCTTTTTTGAACCTCTTAATGTGTAATGAATTCAGGCTTACCATGCATCGAGAGAGAGAGAGAGAGCGAGAGAGAGAGAGAGAGAGAGAGAGAGAGAAACAATGCCTTTCATCTCCACCTTTTGCCCACCTAAACTGCTATATGAAGTCATTGTCGATTCTTCTTTCAGGTACACAAAGAGCACAAACACATACTGATTAAAAAAATACTGATCTTTCCGTGAAAACACCAAAAGATGTCACCAACTTGATCATCATTCATTGGGGTTACTTCCTTTTTTTGTCATCACTTTTGTTTTAGTATAGTTTGAACTTGAAATCAACTTGGATTAACCGGAAGTAGCATGTTAAGATACTATTTTATTGTTAGTAGGAATCTTCATTCTTTAGTATAATCCTTTGAACAAACACATCTCTATAAAGATGAGATAGGAATGGCAACATTGCTAGCTGAATTCTACTCATAAAGATGAATCACTTGAGGACTAGAGTCGAACAAAAGTATTGGCTCTTTTATTAATTAATAACTGTAGAAGTACAGAATACTAAGTGGGGAGCGTGGACCACCTGCATCAGCAAGGAAACCAAGGGTTTTCCCCCCATTTTACAGAAAGTCAAATTTTCGTTTGGTTAAAAAATTGGATGAAGTGGCTGAGGTTTTAGAGAAAGTGGATCTAGGAAAGCATCTATGGGATGAGATCTAGAGATGTCACCTAAACTTTATTGATGTGTTGATTACTGGCTGGAAAATTGTGCACGCATGTGTCATTTTCCACTCAGCAACATCATGACATTTTTGTCTTGGCAAATTTCGCTCCGGCTCTTTTCTTAAAGGGAAAGTTGTTTTGATTTTCCATTAATGTCGATGAGCGATAGTTTGATTATTTCGATTGTTTGGAATAGGATCAAGTCATCCACCACGATCGCAAGATTAATAGAGAAACATACAAGAAATAGAGACACAATACATTAGGATTTCCGTGTTTCGATCTGGAGTTAAGACCTATATCCATGAAAAGAGTGGAAGTAATTTAGTGTGGATGAAAGAGTACAAGTTTTAATCGATGTGTCTTCCAATCCCAAAACCCGATTACACTTAATTAATGATCACCTAATGTTTTACATAATCTCTCACAGTGTTTTTGTACCAAAACTCATAAAGAGAGTCTAAAAACATTCTCAATGGACTCTAACATGTAACGCCGCAAAGTACCTTCAAACGGGCTTTTAAAATGTGAGTCGAGCTGATTTTATGGCACTTTCCAGGTCTAGCCGGGTGCACACTTCATGCCCAGTGTGCCTAGACAAAACGCAAACACCTGGCCGGGCGCCCACTTGGCCGCCTTAGTGTGTGTTTGGGTGCTCGGCATATGCCCAGTAGCCACAAGCCATTCGAAGACTGTGATCGGCAGCCCGGGACCATGTGACCGGATGCCAAACCCTTTTCCTAGGTCAGGGCTCAATAGCTCGGTCTTTCATGCCAAGGGCCCAAGCCTCTCGGTGCACTTCTGGCACCTCGTGAAAAAAACCATCTTGACGTTAACCTCAACTCCAGGCTTCGATCGTCGCTTAGATATTTGGTCATAACTCAAGACATTCACAATATCAATTTGATGGTTGAATTGCTAACGGGGCAATAGGAGGCCATATCTTTTCTTGCATATAGTGGGTCAACCCCACATAATTGAACGGTCCCCACACTTTTAGAGGTTGCCACTCCAACAAAGATGTAATAACATTAAAACCAACAAGGCAGGAGATTAAACAGACACGAACGAGGCCCACAAGCAACGTACTGGTGATGACCCATGATGTTAGAACGTGACAAAAGAAATCAAAAGCGGCAGCACTTATAGGTAAATGCGTGTGGATTCTGATGTTAGAATCAATGCACTGATTTCCCGGCAGTTTCTCTCAACTGGCCATGCTGTTCGATTGAGGCGTTTGCTTCTTTCACATGTCACCAACACATGCACGACAAGTGTCCACAGAAGGTTCCTGTTGTTCTCTCTTAAAGAAACGACAAATTACATCCTTTATTGGTATACTAGATTAAACCAATTCTTGGTTAGGGAGTAGAGCTTGAACGATCCCGAATCAAATTACACGTTTTAGTCGATAGTTGTTGAGCTTGAGTATTCAAGTAAGAAATAAGAATGGAAAACCTAGGTTTCTGGTGTTTTTGTTCTCGTAAGCTCTCGAAGTCGGTATTTTAAACGTAAACGGCTACTCGCAAGTAGTCAATCTAGACATTACCATGCATGAATGAGATGTTCGCTACCTTTAAGTGACTACTAAGTAAGCCTAAAGCTTATTTCCCTAGGTGATTGAGGCAGTGGATCAAGGTGGAGGATCGTTCTTCTTTCCCCTTTTTAAGTGATCGCAAACTCGAACTTGTTTACGACTAGTCCTAATTGATGGCAGACCTAGTTGTAGGTCTTGGATGGTCGAGTCGACGTTAGCACCTAAGAGACCTTGTCCAAATCCATCCACCAATTCAATGTACTAATTTTTCTTCATTGTCCGGACAAGCCTAACCAACCCTCGGTTTCATGCACTGGTTTAAAAAGGAAATTGGTTAACTGAGTCCTGCCGCATTATGCTTTTGGCATGGGCAGGCCCAGCAACTCGTTAGGTCCATGATCGGGAGTTTACTTGGGACGGTGGTACTCATGACCGCATGCCGTTGAGCAGATTTTATTCTGCGAGAATCTTGGCGGAGTTGCGGGCTTACTCATCTCAAGTTTTAGACTCTCGATAGCCTCTCTTGGGATCGATACCTCGCACGCAGCTGTTATGGCACTCAAATCTTATATTCTTGTACCGAGCATGCAATTCTTATGCTAACGTTAAGTAAGGGCTGTCTACATTGGTCGATCTTACACGCTCTAGGTCTTTGTTATCCGAGTGAAAATATTCGGCACCTATTTGTAACTATATAGCTGTAAAAACGCCACCGTGCGATTATAGGGTTTTATCGCATGTAGTTATGCAGCTCCCATAACATTGCAGACTAATTTCAAAGCACGAACCACACAAAAAATCGCAAATCTCGTAGGATTCGAGAGAAGCCATACGCAGGAGGGAGCTGGCCTTCACCGGCAAACGTCACCATCCCCTGCTGCTGCTTGTGCTTGGGATTGGCCGAGCAAACGACGTACAACCGTCTTGCAGAACTCGCACATCTTCTTCACCAAGGAACGTAACCTCATGGTCGTTGCCGAACGGAGAAGCAGTCGATAGTAATGGAGGAAACTGATTCGAAACGCTAGCCAAGGAAGACGAAGACTACCTCACTTGTTTTGGGCCCTTTGGGCTCTTGTCCGTATCAATATTTTAAAGGGGCTGGGTCTAGTAGTACTTCACGCATCTTCTTTAATTCATGAGTCTCTCAATCTTCCACTTTTCTTTGCATTTTCTCACTCTTGATTTTTTTATTTTTTGGAACTTTTTTTTATGATCTGTGATAATCTCATTCTCTATTGATCAAACACGTTATTAATTAACTTGCAGATACTAATACATGCAACTTTCGAGCTTGCAAATTCCATTTCGTGGGAAAAAAATATTTTTTGCTTTAAATATTTACACCTTACCATCGAATATTAGCTTAAGACGATCTTATGTAGTGATTTTATATGCACGAGTGAGAGTGATCGGTTCCAAAGGCGGAACACAGAATTGACCTTGTAGTTCCAAAGAATCGGAACCGAAAATTGAACTAGTTACATTTGGAACCAGTCCGCCCCAGCTGACATCTCTTCTAATTCAACCCAAGAACCGAGTTTGTTTTGTGGAAATCAGTTTATGGGTGATTGTTTCACCGAAAAGCGTCAACAAAGCACCTTTCAAAATATGGATTGAGATGGAAATTGACAAAGCATGTGAAGGGTCATTTATCAATTCTTGAATAGGAAATGCATATTGATGAAAAAATTAAATGTGCGAAAATTGAAGGCAATCATGGTCAGCCATGTAAAAAGGCACTAAAAGGTAAAATAACAGGATAAAATCAAACAACTAGTGTTCATTGATCGATAAACGGTCACTTGCTCAAATTACAATTTCAATATTTAAAGCTACTAGCGACGATTATCAGCAATTTTAAAGAAAGTAAATAACATTTTACGTGACTATTAGAATTCAACATGTATTTAGAAACGGTTACCAAAGATCCATTGTCGACGATCATGGTTTCATTTTTTTTTGGGTCGAAGATCATGGCTTCATTACTCGCCCCATGTTAACGGTTTCTTGTGCAACTTACAACCCCTCTTCTTGACAATTATAAAAGCCCACGTTTCTTGGCCTCTATAGTTAGTGGCTTTCAAGAATTACGGCTCCACTACCTTCGAATCATGTCAACCTAACAACCACATTGACTCTCTCGAGTGAATGAATCATAAATGAGTTTGTTATATTTAGTAAATGGGTCATAAATGAGTTTAAAATGGTTAGGCAAATGGGTTCACAACTTACATTGACCCAATCCACCTCTACGACTCTCTCTCTCTCTCTCTCTCTCTCTCTCTCTCTCTCTCTCTCTCTCGATTTCAAGCTCGTTCACTCAGTACTCTCACCTTAGTTTGGTTTGAGTTTTTGTATGTTGTGTTAAATATAAAAATGTTTTAATAATAAAATTCAAATCGGGTATGAATTGGGTATGGGTCACTAAATTTTGTATTACATAAAAATTGATCAATTTAGGTCGAACCATTTTCAACTCAACCCGACCAGCTTGTTTGACATATCTACTGTTGACAATATCTAATCACCTTGTCAACCATCCATGTTTGCTGACTAAGTACTCCCAACACTTGGTAGATTTTAGCTCCACCATGCCTTGCTCGGTCTTTTCTAGTCCGAGTCGACAATCAAAGACATGGTCAATAACTTTTTTCTATAACTCATGACAAATCTCTTGTTAGCTAAGTGATTTTATGCGTAAATCTCACAGTTGACGACGGGGAGTCCAGTCCTCTTGGTTGCAACTCCAATTGGCCAAATACTCATTACATTATTCAGATACATAAAAAATATGAAACATTAACAAAGTAAAAGTCTCAATCATAGATATCGTCGGAAATGGAAGCTCATACTAGTAGTTCTAGATTACACATTCATCATTGATTGCCATGGAATACCACAGAATTGTACGAAAACATAAAACAAGAAAAACACAAAGACTTGTTCTAGGTTCCAACACGTTAGAACTGGTTCCCTAATTTTTGGAACTTACAATCTATTATGCATATCTTGGGACCTGGAACCATGCTCATCCCTAAGAGTAAGTGGCGCAACTTATAATTGAGTAATTATGTATGAGCTCTTCGCATATTACATGCGTCAATTAAGTCTCTTCATATGAAAGGTGAGAATTACCTAGATTTTAAGACGTGTTGAACTATAGAAGGCTATTCTATCGATCTTTCTTATTATATATAGATGGACCTTAGGCTATATTAATGATTTAACCAATTCTCACTGCAAACACAATTAGATCTTTCATGTTTAATTCTCACCATGAATCATGAAACATCTCTTTTTCACTAGTTGACGTAGTAATTCATCACCAAATTATTTCCTGTGACATAGCGCGAGTATCTTTCTAATCATTCCAATAGGATAATCCCTTTCTCCAAAAGGAGCAGGCTAGGTCATATACATAGAGTTTCTACTGTTGTGGAGTATCTAATGTATTTTTCTTTGCACAAAAACAGAAGATGCTCTTCTTATTGGAAATCTTGTCTTAATCCTCTCCTTAACTTTTTCCATTTTCTCTTGAAAAATATGCAATCTCCAATAAATTCATTACCAATGGGAGATTAATGCTTATTGCTGAAAGTGACTCCCAATTTTTCGCTAACAAATTGATTAACTAGAAAGACATTGCTTGCTGTATATGATCAACTTTTGCAGCAGGTGAAAGTCAGTTATTACCGCAAATACTTCTGTCCTGGATCTTCCCAACATCTCGAGAAGATGCCTCAACCTACGTCACGCCCACTTAAATTAACGACTCAATATATGATTAAATATTGCTAATCCTTATCTTGAAATCACCTTTCTCGAACTTCTTAATGTGTAATGGATTCAAACTTACTCGTGAAATATTACCCCACTTCGCTTGACACCGGGTCATAAATACTCTTTATATTTATGTGGTCTTCTTTCATCTATCAGCTTAAAGTTTTGAATTGAACTCTCTAATATGATATCAGAGCCAATGCCTCTCATAATTTCCTTTATACGTGTGAGGGGGTGTTGAAATATTGTCCCGCATGGGTTGGACTTTCCAACACTTACCATGCATGGGGAAATACAATGCCTTTCAGCACCATCTTTTTCCCACCTAAGCCGCCATATGATGTTGTTGTCGGTCCTTTTGTTAGGTGTATAAAGAGCACAAACGATTACTTGATTAAAAAGTAATAATTGTCATTGATTAGGGTTACTTCCTTTCTTCCACTTCTAGTTTTAAGTATAGTTCAAAATTGAAATTGAAATCGAAATCGACTTCAATTAACGCACTTTTTTTCACTTCATAACACATGGTGTGAAGTAAATGATTTTGGCGGGCATGTCCCAGTCACATTTCATGCTAGCGAGCATCTTCATTCTACCCATAACTAAAGTTCGCAAGCAATTCTTTTAGTATGATCCATTAAACAAACATGTGTCTAATGATGAGATGAGAATGGACATATTGTTAGGTGAATTATATCCACAAACACAGGTGAGTAATAATGAGATGAGAATGGCAACATTATTAGGTGAATTCTATCCATGAACATGTATGCTTGTGTGACTAGAATCGAGCAAAAGCATTGGCTCTCTTATTAATTCATAACTAAAGCAATATAAGCCACTTAGTGGAGGCCTTGGACCACTTGCATCAGCAAGAAAACCTGGTTTTTCCCCCCATTTTTCAGAAAGTCAAATTTACGTTTGGTTAAATAATTGGATAAAGTGGCTGCGGTTATAGAGAAAGTGGATCTAGGAAAGCATCTATGAGATCAAGAGATGTCACCTAACCTTTATTTGATTTGTAGATTCTTGACTGGAAAATTGTGCATGCATGCGTCATTTTCCACTCAAGCCACAGCATGACATTTTTTCTTTTGGCAAATCCTTCTTTGGCTCTTTTTAAAGGTGAAAGTTATTTTAAGTTTGCATTGAGCTCAATGTGCGATGATTTATTTGTTTCGATTATTAGGTATAGGATCGTGTCGTCCACCACAATCATGAGATCAATAAGGTAATATATAAGAAATAGAGAGATAATGTATCAGGATACATGTGCTTCGGTCTGGAATTAAGATCCACGTCCATGGAGAGAGCGAAAATAATCCCCTATGAACGAAAAATTACAAGCTTGAATCGATGTCACTCTCAGTTCCAAGCCCCTATTAAACTTAATTAATCCTTACCGTAGTATTTTACATAATCTTTTAGTGTTTTGTATCAAAACTCATAAAAGAGAAAGCCTAGAAACATTCTCAATAGACTTTAACACAAAATGCCGCAAAGTACCTTCAAACAGGCGTTCAAAATGAGAGTCAGGCCGAGTTGATGGCACTTGCCAAGTCTAGCCAGGCGCTCACTTCTTGCCCATTGTGCCTGGACAAATGCAATCACCTGGCCGGGCGCCCGCTTGGCCGCCTTGGCGCATGTTTGGGTGCTCGGCATGTGCCTAGTAGCCATAGGCCATTCCAAGCCCGTGGCTGACAGCTTGGGACTATGTAACCAGATGCCCACCCCTAGGTCGTGACCCAACAGCTCGATCTCATATCCTCAAGGGCCGAATCCTCTCAGCTCACCTCGAGAGCCTCGTAAAAAAAAAAACCTTTTTGACCTTAACCTTAACTCCGGGCTTCAATCATTGCTTGGATACTTGGTACATTCACAGATATCAATTTTATTGTATGGTTGAATTGTTAACAGGGCAAATAGAAGGCCATTTCTTTTCTTGTATATAGTGGGTCAACCCCACATAATTGGACGGTCCGTATACATTTGGATGTACCCACTCCAAAAAAGTAATAAAATTACCATTTCCTGGGAGAAGTTAGCAAAGTAGATCACCTTCCTATGCGGCAAGCCATCTCCACTTTTGCCATTGTTTGTAATGATTTGGTCAAAGCACTCGAAACGCCCAAACCATTCGCGGAGCAACCAAATTTTTGGCATCTTTCAGTACGTATTCGGCCATGTTTGGACATTGACGAAACCAACAAGACAGGAGATTAAACAATGACCTAGAACGAGCCCCACAAGCAACAACATCCTGGTGATGACCCTTGATGTTAGAACGTGACAAAAGCAATCGAAAGTGGCAGCAATTATACGTAAATGCGTGTGGATTCTGTTGCTAGAATCTATGCAGCGATTCCCCAGCAGTTCCTCTCAGCTGCCCATGCTGCTCTATTGAGGTGTTTGCTTCATTCACTTGTCACCAACACATGCTCGACAGGTGTCCACGGAAAAGAATTTTGGAGGGTTCCTGTTGTTCTCTCGTGAAGAAACGAGAAATTATTGTGCACGCTTGATTGGTTCACTAGATTAAGCCAATGGTTTGCTAGGGAGTAGAGCTTGAACGATTCCAAATAAAATTACGTGTTCTAGTCGATAGTTGTTGACCTTGAGTATTCAAGTAAGAAATGAGAATGAAAAACCTAAGTTTCTAGTGTTTTCATTCTCATGAGCTCCCCAAAAATTGGCATTCTAAACATGAACAGTAATTTTTGGGAGATTCCAAATAAACGACTATTTGGATCGGAGTTTTGGGCATAAAGTCGCTCTGGACATTTCCATGCATGAATGAGATGTTCACTGCCTTTAGGTGACTGCTAAGTAAAGCCTAGAAGCTCAACTCCCGAGGTGATTGGCCTGGTGGCTCAAGGTAGAGGATTCTTTCTTCTTTGCCCTTTTAAGTGATCGCCAGCTCGAAGCTTGCTTACCACTAGGCCTAATTAATGTCAGACCTAGGCGCGGGTCTTGGATGATCGAGTCGATGTTAGTGCCTAAGGGTTCTTGTCAAGTCCTTCCGCCAATACAAAGTACTAATTTTTCTTCTCAAAATGATCGCATCCAGGCAAGTCTAACCAATCCCCGGTTGCATGCACTAGTTTAAGAAGGAAATAGGTTAACTGAGTCCCCCCAAATCGTGCTTTTGACGTGTGCAGGCCTGACAGGTCGCTAGGTTCATGATCAGGAGTTTACTCGGGATAGCGGCACTCATGACCACACGCCATTGAGCGGTGTTTTATTCCGCCGCAATCTTAGCGGAGTTGCTGGCTCACTGATCTCTAGTTTTAGACTCTCAATGGCGTCTCTTCGGATCTATACCTCACACGCACTAGTTACGACACTCGAATCATAAATTTCTATACAGGGCGTGCAATTCTTATGCTAACATTATGGGAGAGTTTGGATCTGAGCAAGTCCTTAAAAGGCTCCCTAATAGCTCACTTGGGTCTGTCCCCGGAGGTTAAAAGGGGGATATTCTGGCTCCTCCCGGAAGAAAAAGGTAGGAGGGGAACTTTGAGGGCTTTGCCTTCGGAGGGTCGGGAGGGAACACCTCCGGGGGTCAGTCCACGCAAATGCGACTCAATCCGCAGGACAGGCTCTCATCCGAGCGAAAATTATAGGCACCTCTCTGTAACTATATAGTTGTAACTACGCCGTCGAGCAAGATAATTGTTGCTTTCTTTGTATTTTCCAAAAGCTAGGACTACTTGGAAAAGCTATCGGCCACGCTTCAATTATTGCGACCTTCATCAATAATCGATTTTAATATGTACCATAGGCGTGCTGCACTCGTTCTACCTAAGTCAATGTGCAAAGTCTTTGATGTCATTCATCGGTTTGCTTTCGATGGAGAGGAAGGTTCGAGGAACATGCCTGTGCTCACACGCCAGCCACAAGAAAAAAATAATGGCTCTCGTCCTTTGTTGTCGCGAGTAGCACTTCTCCCACCGGTCCTTCTAATGACCAATTTGGGAGAGAGCAAGTCACATCGATGCCCCTCTATTTTCTTCACCCGTGATCCCGAGGAAGTACATACAATTTTCTGCTTTTTGATTTTTTTTCGTCGAAAAAATCAAATCGAAAATCTGCGATTATACGAAGTACTCAAAATGGCGGGACAAGGCACAAAGGATTATTTCTTTTCTTTTGAACAGACATTTTCGAAGATTTGAGTTAATAATTGTTTTAGGAACAATCACCAAAACAGAAAGTTTAAAATAAAAAGGAAAAAGGAGTCATAATCATTCGGAGACATTATTGGAGTGTGGTCCATACTCTCTATTGATAAGAAGACACGATATTATATAGTTTGAGCTCGTATTTTATTGATGGTTTGAGTTTGGATACATAAATAGCTAATGTGACATAGATATATATAAAATATCTTTCTTTTGTCATTGAGAGTTGTAACAGAGAGATAGGATGTATTAATTATAGTGAAATTCTCTACTAGATATAGTTCTGTTTTAAGAATGAATAAAAATAAAACATTGTGTCTCGAATTCTTTTTCTCGCATTTACTCTTTATTTCGTTATGTTTGTACGTCTAATCCTAATAGACATCGTGCAATTTTTTTATGTTGAAGTGGGTCAATGGTCTCACATTCTCAAATGAGTTAATGGTTACGTAGATTTTTTGAGATGACATAAATTGTTTTGATTTTGGTTCAAGCAAAGGGGAAGCTCAGAGCTCATAGCTGCACCTATTTTTTACTTATCTCTACAGTAATTCCTCCAAGAACTGTTCTTTGAGGTCAGTTTAGGGGTTAGTAGTTGATTGGACCGCAAAATAATAGATCTCTCTTTTCGATTTTGTGCCTATTATGATACTTTTTACAAGGACAGTGACGCTCCAATTCTATATTGGATGAGAAAGATCTTCTGCAGCAACTCGTAAGGAAAACTCGTCGCTGAAGGTCGTCACTTGCGACTTGTGTGGTTAGCACGTACTCCTTTCGCGGTCTTGACTCGCGTAGAACAGATCAAGTTGTTATAACTTATAAGTCGTAGGATAAGATATGAACTTGTAAAAATGGGGTTCAAGGACGGACTCTGATCTATTAGAGAAGGGTAGGTGTGATGACTGGGGTAAGAGTGTTCAAACAAGGCGAGACTTCTGGCAACCTTCGATGACGGCGTGGACGAAGCGGACGAAGCGCGAGGGACTATAGTTGTTCGACATAGGCTGACACCAACGAGGACATCGGTGCCTTTGATAGGAGAGTTTACGGCACTCCAAATCTCACAGAAAACTGGGAAGCGGGTCGGGTCAACATAGAAGCGACATCATATTACGCATGACCACGATGGACAAAGACCGACAGATCGGTATCTAAAACGACCAAAGGAGCTCCATGATTGTTAAAGTGCGTGATCGCCAGGGTAATGCCAAGCAAACCAAGGGGAAAAACCCTGTAGTTATCACCTCCAATAATTGACGAATCTTTGCTTCACGCAAACTGATACAATCAAGAGAAGAGAAAGCAAAGGATCAGCCAATCTTTCAAGATGTCGCCATCACGTATCTTGAGACCGTGATTGCGATATCAACACACACACACACAACAGCTGTATACATTCACTGCACCCGATCAGTAAAAGCTTCTTTAAAGAGCAAACCAGGACACCTGAATTCGCAGTTTCTGCCATTGAAATTACCTTCCCTTAAGAAGGCTTCAGGGCCCATCAAGCTCTAAATTCCTTCGACTTTATGGGCCTAAAACCAGAACCGCTGAACATCTTCCTAGTCTAATTAAACTAATATTTCCGACACAGGGCAAAAGAAAATCAAGAAAAGGGTCGAAAGAGGGAATCTGCACGAGAATATACTGCAAATTGGTGAGAACTGATTAAAATATCGACACCTGCAATTTGGGGGAAAAATGAGAGGAAACTGGGGAACCCCATCAATAGGAACAGGCCAATCTGTGGACGACACGGTCCCTGAGAATTCCGTTGTACAGAGCCATCCTATTGGCAGGCATTCCTCTGACTTTGCTGCTTGCATTCTTCTTGAACTTGGTCGGACTTGACGGGGGAGAGGGAGGAGGGGAACTGGTGGCGATCCCGTGCTGTCTCCTGAACTCCGCACTGTACCCGCTCGGATCCACCACGTCCTCCGCGAAGTGAACTCTCTTCTTCTTGTTCTTCTCTCTCCGCTTCCCGTCTTTTGAAAACGTCAAAAAGAAAGACACCCACGATCATAACTTGGAAGAAAGGAGGGATTTTGTGACATGGGTACTCGGGAATGATTGAAGAAAAGCAAAAAGGGTTGTCGTACCGGATGACATGCAAGAGCGGAGGGCCCGGTGCGAAGGCTGCGAGACGTGATCGTCGACGGGCTTCTGGAGGAGGAAGGCGAGGAGGATTACGGTGCCGGAGACCGCCATGGCGGTGGCGAAGGCCATCCCTTGAGGGGTCAAGATGGAAGACATGGTGAATTTGATGAAGAAGGACAAGCGAAAGAACAGAGAGAGAGACAAAGAGATTAGTGAATTGGCTGCTTTGAGCAGAGGAAGAAGATGATGGTTGCCTTCTTGTGGGTTAGTTGGTCTGGTCTGGTCTGGTCTGGTCTTCACATGGAGAGAGGGAGAGAGAGAGAGAGAGAGGGAGAGAGAGAGAATGGTAAGGTGGTTGCAATGGAAGCTAAACAATGTGGCAATAAATAATAATAGGCCATATGATATGGCGACACAGAACAAAAGTAAGGGCCTCAAATTGGCATTTTTTTATTCGAATGAGACCAGTAGAAGTAGCAAATTGGGAAAAGGAAGAGTGGGATTGGTGGCTTTTTTTTCTTTGTTGAAAAAAATATATATTTTTATTGTACTGAATGAGAGGAATGTCTAAAGAAAGTTTTTGATTTTTACGGGCATGACGTCGGTTTACCTAATCTCGATGCAATTTAGCATATGCTCGGAGAAAATTAAATTTAGACGGACTTTTCGATTTAGTGCGAGATGTAAACCGTTCACAAGGTTTTCAAAATACAACCCTTCGTTATAATAAAATGTGACTTTTGTACTTGAATTTTGCACTTAAGCCTTGTTTGGCACCTAATCTTTATCCATCTCAATTAATATCATTTCCAATATATATCCTAAGGCTTAGGGTGTCCATGAATCCAAAATCAGCAGGCATGTAATTTAATTGACTGACTTAGAACATTTAGGAGAGATACTTAGGAAATGTTCATCATTAGATTTGGCAAAGTTTAGATGCTTTGGTTAAGCTTTACATTTATCAGGCTAAGCGTTCGATTTATGCTTTTAATGGTGGCCAAAATAGGGCAAAAATCAGATATAGGATGAGTAAATAGAGCTTCTCCATTATCCATGGGATTAGGTGTATTTATGTTTTTAATACACTACCAAAAAGCCAGCCCACTAACCGCCCAAAAGGAAAAAAAAATATAAATAAATAACCTTCACTAAATTTTGAAGAAAAAAACAAAAAGAAAAACATCTCATTTAGAGATTAAATAAGGTATATCTTTTACACGAATTACCCTAATGTTATTTTAAAATAATAAAGATAATGTTTTCCCTTCACATTTAATTTAAGAATTTATATCTACGGATTTATGTAATTTGCGCCAACGCAAATGCTAGTGTCGGAGAATTAACTAACATTTTCGTTTTATCAGTTCCAAAAGCCCTGTTTCGTTTCAAAAAATGTTAAAGATTTGATAATTTTGTCGATAAAATTGTATAAAAATATGAAAAAATGATCAAAATTTGCTACAAAATGTATTTTTTTTCTGCGTAGGTATATGCACATCATTACATCATTGTCTTTTCACTTACTTTCAGACAGGAATTGAAACCTCATCCGCCAATACTGATGCATACAGCCATTCCTATACAGACAAAGACGTCGCTGAGCACCAAAAGCATTTGAAGAAAATGAACGCAACTTGCATCATAATTGTTGCTTTAGAAAAAGAAAAATAGGGACAACATGGAACAAACAAAAGCAAAGAACCGCGACATCGATTAACTTATTCCAGTCTAAAGTGACAAAATGCCTTTAAATTACATCAGATAAAGAAAAAGCTCCCGGTGTTTACTTTTTGCACGGGTGACGCAAATTAGTCCAAAGGCCAATCAAGATTAATTAAAGTTAATCTCGAGAACATTAGCAAAGCTTCTTTCGCACCACGGAACCGCATGATGAGCGATTAAGATGAACTTGGTTTACATGGTCTACCGACAGTATGATTCTTTTTCTTTTTTTTGGACCACCATGTGCAAGAAGTTTGGAGAAAGCCCGCGCATGATGGTGCTAAGTTTTTATCAATTTTAATTAATAAGGTGCTATGAAAGAAATTCCACACGTCGGACTAGCTTTGTCACTCCGTAGCACCAATTCACGTGAAGATTGTGAAATTTGTGGAAAAGATTATCCTGTAATATATAACATACTAAGAAAATAATATTAAATGACTCGAAGTAACAAGTGAATCGAAGACCCAGCATTCTTTAGGATGCATTAATTTTGCGGAAAATAAGTGAATTAAAAAACATTTTCCGAAAAATATTTGCTTATATCGTTTAAAAAAATTAGTTAACGGAAAATATTTTTATCATCATTAGCAATTTATACCCAACTATTTTCATGGACGATGACAAATTTTTCCATTCATTTATTTTTCTAAAAGATATAACTGATCATTTTTCCGAAAACGTTTTTCAAATCACTCATTTTTCGTGAAACGAAGGCATCCTATGTAAACAATTGATTATCTGCATACTCGAAAAACATAATGTCTCGAAGATGGCGTGATGACCTTGACCGAAACTCAAGATTTCCCTAATGGAAAACATAACCAGATCTTAATCCCCTTTAGACCCATTAAAGAAATGCACATTTTGCACGTATGAATGTGATTGTTATTCACTTTATACACTCTTTTCACACGGATGGGAACAACGAATCTGCCTCGAAACCCAAATGGTCTTTGTTTAGGTTTTTCCCAAGCGACCTTGTTAGGTTCCAAGGGCCAATCTTTCAATTTTTTTCCTTTTCTCCCTCTTGTTTATGAATAAAGCGATGGTGCAAGCAACATGTGCAGAAGCATTTCAAAACAATAGCTTGATAAAATCAATAATTGGTTCACATTGTAGTGTCCAGTGTATGTCACGCAGCCTACCTCTTTGAAGAACATGGAGCATGACCATTGATCCAGAATGTGGATAGAGTCGAGAATAATTTGAAGTATAGAGAAAATAAATGGAAAAAAACGGGTTCTTTGGACCTCGAGTCGTGTTGATGAATAAGTCCAATAAAAATCAAATTTCCAATATGTACGAGCACGCAAGCGCTGCCACAAATTTCTTTGGTGGAGGGGAAGAGGAGGACTACTTTGGCTTTGGTGTGGCCTTTCTTTTTCTCAGCTTTTGTCTGTTGTAAGGTCCAAACTCTCATCAGATCACCCTCGTCCACTAGGCAAAAGAAGTCATTTTCTCCTAAATTTGGCAAGTGGCGATTTTCCATTTTAATTCTTGGCTAAGAATTAAAAGTTCAAAACTGCGTTGATTTTCTCATTTGCATCTTGTTTCGTGTGGATTGACATTAGAACAATTTTATTTAGGCTTATTTAGTCAATCTTTAACATTTCACGTTACGTTAAAGACAGAGCCGTATTTATTTTATTTTCCCTTTGATTCACTTAACCTTTCGTATTAAAATATGGCCCGAAAGACTGCCGTAAGGTGTCGGGTCAAGCCTCATAACGATCGCAGCCCACGTGTTTATCTGCCGCCGTTGAGTTTGGAACCGTTGCGACACCCATCAGTGGAGCAGTTCCCCATCCAGGAGTTACTTTACCATATTCTGAATTCAGTAAGGCTTTCGCGTGGAAGCCGAACGCGCGTGCCATTTGAGTAATAATCCTTCAGAACACTGACAAATCTATGCTTAATAATTCACCTTGGACTAATATGCGCCACATCCTTGATACAGGAAAAAATAGGACAATAGGCATTGGCAGATTCCTGTCGGACAAGAAACATTGCCCAGAAAAGCCTCCCCAAAATCCAGACAAGAAGGCATCTGCCGGTCAAGCAAAGCCACCCTGTTAACGAAACATTATGGAATCATGGTGTTCACGTGGACAATTTTGTACTGATGGAATCTTTTTGCCTCCTCGAAAAACGGCATCCGTTCACAAAAGCAAAGTATTTCGAAACATGAACTGATGCCCAGGTCGACGCATTTCACAGTGAATATCGTAGAGAAGTCGATGGGTCGGATCACCTCAACCAATATCAAAACCCGCTTCATCCTTGCCAAAAAAATTTTGCCTTACAGAGAGAGAGAGACAGATTGATTTTGTACAGAGATTGCCAAATGTTCCCAGTTTACGGAGTAATTACAGAGACAGACGATAGGAAGATGTGTCGGGAGTCAAATCCATCGCGACCTGGAGTAGGTGTTCGATGTTGATATCCGGGTAGTGCTGTAGAAGCTTCAAGTTCGCTATGAAGTCGCCACTCAGCAGTCTGCTCTTCATGCATAACAACATCGCGCAACAAACTCGCAGCAGCATATCCTGTGCCACCAGACAGTATGTCATTGTCATTTAAAAAAGCTGCCAACAAGTTGTTCGATTGAAGAGAGAGGAATTCGCAAAAGAATTTTGTCCACCATGAGCGTAATGCTAAAGTGTATGTTCAATTACCAGCAGGAGGCAAAGTGAAATCTAATTGCTCTAGCTCTATGCAGAAGAGTAAAACGACTGTTTCAACCCAAAAGGCATTACTCACCGGTTAGACGGAAGTGATCTGAACAGCATGAGTATTGAGAAAATAATGAACAGATAAAGTGAACAAAAATGACAACAAGAACATTCAAGCCTTATCCTTATAAGTGGATTCACCCCTGGATTAATATGCTTTCAAATGTTACAGATTTCAGTAACATTCAAATGCTTCTCGCATGTCTTTTTATGTCTTTCTCCATCCTTTTCAATCCACATTCACATCATGAAGAACACTCCACGTGTCAAAAATTCACAATTTTTTTATTTCACTTGCCGATCTTGTCGTTGATTGGTGTCGCACCAACTTTTCTTCAGATAGGACATTTTCAATCTCCTCTTCTTGATTTCCCATAGAAACTATGCTCATGTGTACACATATCTGGTGTACCCATTACGCTGAATTAACCATTGTTGGCCATAATGACTTCACATGGAATTTATCCTTATATTTAAGCAGCATTCTTGTGTTCCATAAAATATATGATACGCACACTTCTCTATTTCACCTATCATGCGCATATCCTGTGGCAGAAATCTTGATTGATTTAGATCAATTTCCCATCTCTTTTGCAAAAACAATCCAAGATTATGATCACCAAAACTTACGATCTCTGATTCTTCCCACTGCTTCATTTGAATTTCTAGCTTTACTAAACTTAAAAAGAAATATAAGGATTCAAAAGTTCCTCCCAAAATTTGAGCTTCTCATATTATCATCCTATGTCTGCCAATGCTATACATTAGCAAGAAGCATGCATCAGAAATATCATCCTAAATTGGCTAGTAGTTTTTACTCTACTTATCAGGCATTACATTTCTACATCATGAAGTTATGCCAATAAATAAATAGATCATTTTCCTAATAAAACAGGCTTCTTATCTGATAATATCTAACATCTTTCCCAGAAGATGTGCTCGGTGAGTCCTGGTAGAACAAGTAACCCAGTCAGACCAAACCATTCCAAACTAACCCATATTGGTGCTTGCTTGTTTTCATGGATATCAATAACATAGATAGCATGCACAACCGTAGAAATGGAGAGCGCAGAGAGAGCGAAAAGACCTGAATACCAAAAGGGTTGCCCAAAAGAGAATCCCATATTCTCAAGATGGATTGGAAGCTAAATTCTTGGGTAAGGAGCAGTGTGATCCATCTAAATGCATAGAATTGTGGTACAACCTGCTCATTATTATCATGACATTAGCTGACCAAAAAATTTCAAAATTGTGAGGTCAGAAAGTAGAGCTGAAGAAGATGCGCAACCACAAAAAGGCGAATGTATGGAATTGTAACTTGAGCCATTTGAGATTACCCTGGTTGTGAATTCAAGATGCCGCCACAGTTCCTCATCATTGGTCTTTAACAAGTCAGATAAGCGGGAAAGGGTGGAGAGTATTCCCACTGAACTATTGTCTAACTGTTGACAGAAGTGGTCCACTGAGTCACCCAAGAGCCTGACAAAACATGAAAAACTATCTGCTTCTGCATTTACCTGCACAGATTTAAGACAACATCTCCACATTAGATGTGAAAAGATAACAAGTTCATTGATGGAAAAAAGAGTACAAGCTGAGCAACGTGGAGTGAACACGTCAATTCTTTAAAAGAGGGCAAAATCACGATCACACTTGGCAGATTGTCATGATTTTGAGACATGAGAGACTATCATACAGATGTTAAAGCAAACAAATGACCTTAGAGGGTACAAGATACACAACATGGAGCGAATGCATCAATTTACGAAAAGAAGCAGAAATTAGATGTACATTTGGCACTGTATTTCAAGATTTTTAGACTCGAGAGACTTATGAACAGATATCAAAACGAACATATGTCCTGAGGGAGCAAGTAAAAACATTAGTAAGAATACAAGCAGCAGTATATGAGCAAGAATCAGATCAAAGAGAGACCATTTATAGAATGAAATTATAGCTTACTAGTGGGGAAAAACTGGATTTGAAATTATCTTTACAATACCATGTTAACAAAAGGGAAAAAGTTACAAAAAAAACTCCAAACTATACATTTACTCTGAACTTTTTTTTGTAACATCACATACCCTAAAAGTTATATCCACTGTGACACAGTTACCATAAAATTTTCCTTATGACATAAAAAACCCCAAACTTGTACCTATGACACATTTACCTTCCGCCAAGGTTCCATTAAATGATTTTTTAGCCAAAACAACATCATTTTTATTTTACTTAAGTCACGTGGGTGCCATGTCAACACCGTTTGTTTTCTGGCATCCATGTAAGCAGATTTTTAATGGTTCTCATTGACAGAACTTTGATGAAGGGTAAATATGCCACACAAGTACAATTTTGAGATTTTTGGTGTCATGGAAAAAAGTTTTCGGTAAATATGTCACAGTGGGCATAATTTAGGATTTTTGGAGCTTTTTCCCTAATAAAAAAGAATCTGCCATCTCAATTCATTAGCACAAGTTCGATAGACACTAATGTGAAAACATGCATGGTAAAACACGTCAAAGACCTCTACACATTTCATTGCATATTGGAGCACAATAAGAGATTGAGATTCTGCAAAAACTCAGCTGATGTAAGATTGAAAAGTGATCTGAACATATATACAGCTTGAGCATTAGAATAACATGACATCTGAGAAATTCCAAGCCATGTAAGCATAAACTTGGACAAGTTGCAAACATGGAAATACGGTCATCCAAGGGTAAATGACATACTTCTGAAGACAAGAAGATTCAGCAACTCTTACAGCATTTTGCTCATTAGGATCAGTACTGAAGACGTAATATATGGGTGCCAAGACCTCGTTCATTCCTTGCACATAGCGGATAGCAGGATTCAGTTTTGCAAACAGGAGGAGAATATTTCTCATTGCTTCCTGCGGACATACAAAAAAAACTTCAGCTCCCCTTCACAAGAAAAGCAAGGAGCAGTAATCTCCTATAGAACAACATAAAAGATACCATACCCTGCGTCTTCTACTGATCGCTGTTTCCCCAGAAAAGAACTTCATATCTGGGTGGGTACGCTGTAAATCACGGTCTATCTGCTCTGCAACTTCTGTATTCTAGAAACACACATCTCTATTGTGGTAAACATCAGCTCGAAAATAGGCCAAGGAAGGACAAAGTGAACCCCGCATAACCAAAAAGATATGCACCTCAAAGTACTGATTCCAAACGCTAGCTTTACCAAGACTCAGAGGGTGATCCTCATGAGAGATGTGGTGCCGGCGAAGTGGCCCATCAACATCGCTCCTCGCTTCCGATTCACGAGGACTGAAATCTAAATTTTTCCTTCTAGCAAACTCTGACTGCCTAGAGTCAAGATTTTCATACATCATGAACTTCAGAATCATGATTCTTGTGATACAAGTTGATAAGAGAAGAAAGGAAGAAAGCAGCTTACAGGACTTATAAGAAGCTCTGCCTTCAGCTTGGCATACTTAAGTCGGTTCTCTGATAACTCCTTATCCCACAAGTTGCGAGAAGGGGGAAGATAGCCAAGGAGCAGCTGCTTAAAATAGAGCAGATTAAACAAACGATTTCACATAATGCACATCTTCAGAGTGCCTATCCTTGTTTATCCTTCCAAAGGTTCTCACTCAATTACAGATCGAGTTCACAGATGATCTTGAAAATCTCAGGTACAAGTAATAGGAACTCTGTCAAAGGTTAACTCCCAGTCTTGCATACGCTTTTATCCATCTCATGATTTTTGGTATATGGCAACCAAGATTGGATATGACATCCACCATGGTAACAGAATCGGATGAGCTGCTTATGAAAAGTGTGTATGTTAGGGTAGGCTTACTTGGTTCTTTATTTGGGTTATGATACAGTTCAAGGCATTCCTTTTGAGTTATATATATGAACCATAAGAATGGAATAGTCCTTGCTGAGAGTCTTTGTTTCAAGGTCACGAACAAACTGCAATATTATCACCTTTCAATCATATAGGGTTTTGACCCAAAAAAAAAATCATATAGGGTAAAAGGATTATGGCTCCAAGCTAGTATCTATAATTTCAAAAGCCTAAATCAGGTAATGGATTTGCCCTATATTGTTTTAGAATAAGTTAACAAGATTAGATTGATGGCAATATCCTTTGTCGCACATATTCAAGGCAGTGTCCATCGAATTGCCCTTTTGGTGAACTCGTATGTAAAAGCACGCAAAATCGGAATAATGTACCCAGAAAGCAGTTGGGAATGGGGTATGCAGTATAACAATCTAAGTGACAAACCATATATACAAAACTAGCACTTCCCCTAGAATTAGGCAATTTAAGTACGCACAAGAAGCTGAAAAATGAATTATCCTTCTTCCCTCAAACGATGCAATTCGAGTTTTTATAACGTGTTTCCTTACTGCACACACATCATTACTGTGAACCAGCAAAGTGCTTGAACACGGAAGACAATTAAGTTCTAACCTTCCAAGTCGTGGCACGCAAACCCCCCTTGTCAGGAAGCCCCTTACTCGCAATTCTCTGCAACTTCTCCAAATTTATTTCTTCCTGCGATATCTGCATAAAGAATCCAAGAACTGAACCGACAAATCAAGAACTTCCAATCAACTGCGCACACAATGCTGCATCAGTTCACACAAAGTAACACCGTGAGCCTCAAGCATGCAAAATGACCGCACATTTCTCCGAAGACAAAAGTCATCAATTCACATCAATCTGTCATACCTCGTACTCAACATCAGACCTCTTCTCATCAGCTGCAATCACCTCCAACACCGAAACAGGACCCGACCCTTCTCTCGCGGTTCTCTGCCGGGCCCGAAAATCCGGCTCGCCGCCGCCGCCACCAGCTCTGGCAGTCGGGTCCTCACCCTGCGCACACTCCTCTTCCACCCCGTCATCCGGTTCCTCAAACTCCCGATCCGACCCGAACCCATTGGGCTGGATCGTCTCGAGCTCTTCCCCGAACTCGAGGGCCGCATCGGACACCCCGTTCTCGCCGTCCCTGGCGTCGAAACCCGCGACCAAGCTCCCCAGCCGGTCGGGGAACGGCTTCCGGGTCCTGTCGGGGATCTTGAGCTTGTTCTTGAGCATGGGGGGGACCGAGTGGACAACAGGGCTTGAAAATAGGACGGTTTCTGAGTTTCAGAACGATCGGTGGGGGCTTCTCTGTACTTGCATTGGAGGGTTTGAGGGTGATGAAGGGTTTTCTTTCCTTTGTCCCCAGGGGAAGAGGGGTTGCAGAGGAGGTTGACGCCGGGATGAACTCAGAGAGTTTGGTGTTGCTCTTCGTGGGGGTGCTGGGAGACCGGGAGGAGGAGACTGGTAGTTAACGGTTGAATGGTAAGTCTTTCCGCCCACGCCGCACGGAAACACCCGCGGATTGCCGTGGTGGTTCCCCATGTACAAGCGCAGAAGGCCCAAACATTTGTTTGGATTTTAAGATAAATTTTTTTTCAATGTTCTGTTCAATTTTTTTGTTGTTGAGTATATTAATTTTCAATTTATAAAACTATATGCAAGCAATTTGCATCTCGTCCTCGCATAGCGCCACAGCTTTTACTTTGTCCACTTGAGTCTAATTTTCTGTATGCCGATCCAAGCATGATGGTGCCATAAGAGAACATGCTGAAAGCTTCATAATTGCTTCGCGGAAAATTAAATATTCGAAGAAACTCGTCTCATTTTTTCGGCATTTGAACCGCTTAGAAAAATAAGTTAACGGGAAACTTATATTTAAACTCAGGAAAATGGTTTAGCTTCTAAATGTAAAAAGTGCTTTTTCAAAATTATGAGTAGATTTTGGAGCTCAAACCTGGGACCCTTGAGGTCGAGCAAGGATGGCCTGCAATTGGTCTCAAGTCCCCCAAGGCTCGGCCTGAATCCCCCACGCGCGTTCTCGAGTCCCTAATACTCGAGCCTAGGACCTTGGCACCACCGGGGTTCCTTGAGGTTGGACCCAGGTCCCAAGGATGGCCTCGTATCCTCAATACCGACTCCAGAGTCTCGATTTTGGCCTCAATGGACTTGGCGTAGGTGTCGAGGAGACGGGTACAGGTGCCAGGGTCCCAAGCTCGGCCTTGATGGACCAAGGCACGAGGGTCTCGGGTTTCGCCCTTTGATAGACATTGGTTTGGGCATCGGGGAACCTAGCACCGGGATAGGGGCATGAGCACCGGGGTCCTCAACCTCAATAGAAATTGGCTTAGGCATTGAGGATGCGAGCCTGAGTGCCGGGGATCTAGGCACAGGTACTTGGATCCTGCGCTCAACCTTTATGGACCGGGGCATCATAGCCTCATGCTCGGCCTTGATGGATCCAAGCACGGGTGTTGGGGACCAGGGCACGGACACTAGGGTCATGGGCCTGACCTCACGGATAGTGCCGTGTGCCATTGCACCACGAAAATGTTTGTTTGGAATGACATTATCAAATTTTAAAGGTCTCTTTAAATATAAAAACTACTACAGCAGAACCAAAAGCTTGTTTCTTAGCAAACAATCTGATTCTTTTTTAAGTAATGATAGCGCTACTCAATGCCAATCGCATCACATGATGATAGTGCCGCTCGAAAAGGATTTCTGTTCTTTTGAAGTAATGACACAACTTTCAAGCAATGAAAGTACACTACAAACTAATATTCTAGGATTACAGAAACCACGCAAAACCTTGTTTAAACTAAAACTTGTATGGGCCGCCCGGGCTGGGCCGGGCCTCAAACCCTATGCCTAGGCTCGGCTTAAACATTGATCGGGTCTAAAGGAAGTGCCAAGCTCACCCAAGAGATCCTAAATTCATGACTAAGTCCTACCATTTTCTAGGCGGGTCATCGCGTCATCCAACCCATGATCTAGTCTACTAGCTACGAGTATTTATGGTGGAATCCCGATTTGCAATGTATAGTGAAAATATTACTATCTCGTTGGACATGTCAAAAAGAGGTTAGGAATAGGATTGACGCCATGAAACATGTGAGAATGCTTTTCTTAAAATGCTAGGTAAGTATATTTGTCTATAAAATTGGTATATGGATATAAGTGATTGATTCCAAGTTCGTATTCTAACGAGTAAAGCATATTCAACGTCTAACAATAGATTGCGACATCATTTGATATACTTATTTTGCAAATCGGTCTATTTATACTTAGCATTTCAATATTATACTTTGACGTCAAATGTGAGTCCGGCGTATATGATAGTCCGATGAACTAAGATCACAGGACTATCTAAACATGGCTGATGATTTGTCATACTGTAACAAAAATTAGATCGATGTTTGATTTGTAATCCGTCACAACCCTAGCGGATGTGACGGATTTTTTCGCCCCACTTACCCCCGCTCTATAATAATTTCAAACTTAAAAGTCTCAAGTTAAATTATTCAGCAAACATAACTTAAATTATGTGCAAAAAAAAAAGAATTGGGAATCCTTTGGTCTATCAGCATAAAGTTTGGTATAGAAAATTCCCATGACCAATTGATGAGAAAAGCGAAAAGACTCATTGGAAGTATCCACATTAATATTGGAATCTATGTGAAAAATAAGGAACTTTATATTACCAAAATATTACAACGTATATATAGAAAAAGACTAGCGTAATACTAGAAATCTCCAAAAATTAAACATAGGATGGGGCGGATTCGTGGGGGCCAAACCGACCGCCTCCGGCCTTGTTGCATGCGTGACAAGAAAATTCATCCCGCCCCATCACAAACAATCGCTTGTATCGCGTATAAAAATAAAGAGACAAAAAATATTTTCATCATCCACAAAAATATTGAAACATAATTTGTTACCCATAATTACTAATCATTTCAATTTTCACAAAGCAAACGGAGCCTGAGGTGGACTAGAATGAAACAAAACAAGCTCGTGCAGGGACCAAATTGAAAAAAAGGAAACCCGCGACGCGCCAAAACTAGAAAACACGCGAAAATGCAGCGGTCGAAAGCGTAAATCCTCGGCCCCTCTTTTTGAAAATTCGACAAAATGAAACCCCCGGTGACGAAAGCTCGTGTAGAAGAAGGATCTAGAACCCTAGGGCGAGCACCACTATATAAGCTCCTCCTCAGTCTTCGCTCCGCAACTCTTTCAGTCCCCCCCCGCACCAAAAACCCTAGTCTCCTCCTTCCGATCTGCCGTGAGCACCCCTTGCTTCCTGCGTTGCGCCGGCGAAGAATCGAGGGCGGCGATGGCGGAGACGGAGACGTTCGCTTTCCAGGCCGAGATCAACCAGCTCCTGAGCCTGATCATCAACACCTTCTACAGCAACAAGGAGATCTTCCTCCGCGAGCTCATCAGCAACTCTTCCGACGTGAGTTGTTTCTTCCTCCTGGGATCCGTTGCGGTTTCGTTTTTAAGGGAGCTCCGCGCGTGTTTGAGTTCTGTTTTTTTTTGTTCGCGAGATCGCGTCGCTTGTGTTTGGATTTAGCCTGTCGCGGCATGCCCGCGCGAGAGCGGGGATCGCTCGCTGTTGTCGCGATTGTGATGTGACGCTCGCGTTTAGGGGGCGCGTGTTAGTGTTCCGTGAGGTCTTTCGGTGGAAAACGTGTGCTTTAGGTTGCGATGCTTGCTGCTGGATAGAGCATGTCCTGTTGACTGCGTAGGAAATCGTAGCGTGCCGAAGGTTTGATCGCGAGGGTATAGTGATGGTTGAGGATGGCGTGGAATTGCCCGCTTGTGCTTTGTTTGGAAAGCTGATGGAATCTATTGTACGTGTTGCTGCTCGTTATTGGGGTAAACTTTTAGGTTGTTGCTTGTGGTAAGTTTGTAGTGGAACAAAATGGGAAGGTCTTCATGTGGGAATAAGAGTAGCTTCTGAGAATTCCTCTTATGACACTAGTGATTTATTAAACTGGAAGGTTGAGAAATCGTTCTTCTGGATGCTGGTTTTCGGGGATCGTCCGCTCTTGTCTAAATCTAAATTGTACGTAAAGATGATTGGTCGTCTGAACCTGTTGATTTATTGTTTTCATTTGATTTTATATTTGAAAAGTCTTTACTGGCGCCAACAGAATGCGGTGTAAGTAGAATGATGTGGCTCATCTAGTTCTCTGTCTCTTTCTTGGAACTGAATATAAACTCAAATTTCTTCAGGCTCTTGATAAAATCCGCTTTGAGAGCTTAACTGACAAGAGCAAGCTCGATGGTCAACCAGAGCTCTTTATCCACATTATCCCTGACAAAGCAAACAACACACTGTCCATCATTGATAGTGGGATTGGGATGACCAAAGCAGGTCAGTAATTCGGTGCTTGGTTCCAGACATAGAGTCCTGACTTCACCCTTACCTAATGTATAGGTGTTTGCTAATTGTTGAATTTGTTTCTTCAGATTTGGTGAACAATCTTGGTACCATTGCCAGATCAGGAACCAAGGAATTTATGGAAGCACTAGCTGCTGGTGCTGATGTGAGCATGATTGGGCAGTTTGGTGTTGGTTTCTACTCTGCTTACCTTGTTGCTGAGAAGGTGATCGTCACTACTAAGCACAATGACGATGAGCAGTATGTTTGGGAATCCCAGGCCGGTGGATCTTTTACTGTCACCAGGGACACTTCTGGTGAGAATCTTGGCAGGGGAACTAAGATCACTCTTCACCTTAAAGAAGACCAGCTTGAGTATCTCGAAGAGCGTCGTCTGAAGGATCTAATCAAGAAGCACTCTGAATTCATTAGCTACCCTATTTCCCTCTGGGTTGAGAAGACCACTGAGAAGGAAATTTCTGATGATGAAGATGATGAGGAAGACAAGAAGGATGAGGAAGGAAAGGTTGAGGATGTTGATGAAGAAAAAGAGAAGGAAGAGAAGAAAAAGAAGAAGATCAAGGAAGTTTCTAATGAGTGGTCTCTGGTGAACAAGCAGAAGCCCATCTGGATGAGGAAGCCTGACGAGATCACGAAGGAAGAGTATAGTGCCTTCTACAAGAGCCTGACCAATGATTGGGAGGAGCATCTGGCTGTGAAGCATTTTTCAGTTGAAGGTCAGCTTGAATTCAAGGCCATCCTTTTTGTTCCGAAGAGGGCTCCTTTTGATCTCTTTGATACCCGCAAGAAACCCAACAACATCAAGCTCTATGTTCGCCGTGTCTTTATCATGGACAACTGTGAGGAGATCATTCCTGAGTATCTTAGCTTTGTGAAGGGTATCGTAGACTCTGAGGACCTTCCTCTCAACATTTCCAGAGAAATGCTCCAACAGAATAAGATCCTGAAGGTTATCAGGAAAAATCTTGTCAAGAAATGTGTTGAACTCTTCTTTGAGATTGCTGAGAACAAGGAGGACTACAACAAATTCTACGAGTCATTCTCGAAGAACCTCAAGCTCGGTATTCACGAGGATTCTCAGAACAAGGGAAAGCTAGCTGAGTTGCTTCGTTATCACTCCACCAAGAGTGGTGATGAGATGACCAGTCTCAAGGACTATGTGACTAGAATGAAGGAGGGCCAGAGTGACATCTACTACATCACTGGTGAGAGCAAGAAGGCTGTTGAGAACTCCCCATTCTTGGAGAAGCTTAAGAAGAAGGGCTATGAGGTGCTGTTCATGGTTGATGCCATTGACGAGTATGCTGTTGGCCAGCTCAAGGAATTTGAGGGTAAGAAGCTTGTTTCAGCGACCAAGGAAGGTTTGAAGCTCGATGAGAGTGAGGACGAGATGAAGAAGAAGGAAGAGCTGAAGGCCAAGTTTGAGGGCCTGTGTAAGGTTATCAAGGATGTTTTGGGTGACAGGGTCGAGAAAGTCGTCGTCTCCGATCGTGTGGTTGACTCACCATGCTGCTTGGTTACTGGCGAGTACGGGTGGACTGCCAATATGGAGAGGATCATGAAGGCACAAGCATTGAGAGACAATAGCATGGCTGGTTACATGTCGAGCAAGAAGACCATGGAAATCAACCCCGAGAATGCCATCATGGACGAGCTTAGGAAGAGGGCAGATGCGGACAAGAACGACAAGTCGGTGAAGGACCTCGTCCTGTTGCTCTTTGAGACCGCACTCCTGACTTCCGGCTTCAGCCTTGACGACCCCAACACATTCGGCAGCAGAATCCACAGGATGTTGAAGCTCGGCCTGAGCATCGACGAGGAAGCGGGTGATGGTGATGCGGACATGCCTCCTTTGGAGGATGCGGATGCCGACGCCGACGCCGAGGGCAGCAAGATGGAGGAAGTCGATTAAATTCCACCACAACTTCCGGATGTTCTGAACTCTTTTTATCATCTTGGGGCTTTAGTTTTTTGTCATGGTTTCATCATTAACGTTTAGGTCAATTGATGAAGCTTTAGATTTTGGGTTATTTCTCTTATGCGCTCGTCGACTCTCTTAACCGTTTCTTTACTTATAGTAGCAACTTCGGCCCTTTTCGGGCACAAGGAGTTCTCCGTCAGTCAACCCCATTTTGCTTTTGGATTGTGTTGTTTTTATCATGTTGGTCGGATCATGAGAAAGGTTGGCTCAATGATTTATATCTCTTGCTGTTATGAGAAGTGTAGCTTCGACGGGGAGTAACGAGTCGCGATCAGGATCGCCCCTCGGTGGATTATTAGTCGATTTTGCATCTGGGATCATATCCGCCTAAAGACAATTTTATCGAAGAACAAATTGGAAGGCTTGTTTGTTGCAGACATTGAGGAATCTCCATCGGGTCGGTCGCATTCTTCAGGATCCGGGAGTAACAAGGATGTAGCAAAACAAAGGATTCTCCTCTCTTTCCGTGCCAATCTCGACGTTATGATCTCTTTTGCGTTCGTCTCTTCAAAATGTATTCGAACCAGCGTGGAGGAAACTTCATGTTAGTCATTCGCTTTGCACTTTATTGATGTTTTCCCGTTTTAAGGTCCTTCCTGAACTAAGAAGAAACCTTAAGTTCCGGGATCAAATCGGAAATCACGGCAGTTTCAGGGGGTCAAAGTGGCGATTTCAGGGGTCCTTACTGGACTAAGAAGAAGCTTTTGGAATGTTCACGTCGAGTTGCAGAATAGCATCGCGATTCCATTTCGGTCGCGCGTGCAAAGAATTGGGACTGGGATCGTTGGTAACTTCGGGTTTTCCTCGAAGGTTGTTAGGGTAATGTTTTCTTGCACAGGGTGTAAATTTCAATGGTAATTGTTAGATAGCTCTACGTCGGTTATGTAACTACATTGCTCAACATAATTGCATGTGCGTAACTTGTAAAGAAGATATCCAAGTTAGGACCCTTGAACGTCGCCCTCGCCACTTGAACCTATGTCTCGTCCCCACCCCATTTGGATTGCAGCTCGCCGTGGCCATCTCCAGCTACTTGTCTCTCTTTCTCTCTCGATCTCGACTACATGAAGTCAACCAAATCTCTAACGACAACAAAAAAAATCGAGTAACCACTAATGATCCATTTGTTTTAGGAAACGAAAATGAATTGGAAAATATTATCTTAAAAATGATCGCTTATATCTCTTAAATTAATTAGTCAATAAAAAATATTTTCATTATCGACAATAATTTAAGCCTTAGTTTAGATTCTTTTTTTAAAGGGAAATTGTACCAGAAGGCCTAAAACATTAGGTGAAATTCGTAATCATGTCGTAACCGTTTGAAAAAGTACGATCAAATTCCAAATAATTTAAATCCGGTGCAATCAATCCTTTCGAAATTATTTAAATAATTCTATTGACGTGACATGTTGGAAATCAGTGTGGCTTTCTAAGCAAGTTTTTACAATATGTAACGGTGACGTGGTCTGACGTGGGGCCACGTAAAAAAAGTAAAATTAAACAAAAAACTTAACAAAAAAGTTGGACAAAGAAATCCAAGGGGGGGCGTAGGGGCGGCCCCACCTCGCTAACGTCACATTAAAAATAAACACGTCACGTTTTCATTGGATTTCTTTGTCCAATGTTTGATAACTGTCAAAATGCCATGTCAGCAAAATGTTTGATAACTGTCAAAAGAACTTCATTGGATCGGATTTAAAATATTTGGGACTTAATTACACTTTTTCGAACTTTTAGGATTTATGGTACAATTTTATTGTATTTCTTTAAATAGTTGGAAGTCTATCTCGAATTAGAGACTCGCTGCCATTGTTATCTAGAGAGAGAGAGACATAGATCGATAGATAGATAAATAGATAGATGATGGTAGCTACTAGAAGAGCGCAACAGAGGCCATCCAACAATTGCTATGGTCGAGTTTGAAGATGATATTCTAGTATATAGAGAAGTGAGAGGTGTGGCGTGATTAGGTTTAAGTTGTACACGCTGCATCCATTGAAAGATGAACTTGATGGGTGTAGGAGACGGAGATTGGATCATGAACGGATAATGATACGGGGAAAATTACCAATTCAATTCTAAATCTATTGTATAAGTGTCAATTCAGTTCTAAAATTTTCAATTTTGCCATTATAGTCTTAAGCTTTTACTTGAAATTCCAATACAATCTTTTTGGCCAATTGCCACTAAAAATCGCTGACGTTGACATCATGTAAGTAATTCCCAGAGGCAATTAGCCAAAAGTATTATATGGGGATTTCGCACAAAGGTTTAATACTACATTGGCAGAAATTGAAAAGTTTAAAATTAAATCGGAATTTGTACATTAAGGAAAAATTGTCCAAAAAGTCATAAACCCATTGCACTTTTGCCAATTCAATCCTAAATATTTCAATTTTGCCAATTGATTCCAAAATAGTTTACATTTTGCTAACTGAATCCATCCGACTAATTTTAACTGGAAATTACTGACGTGAACACCAGTAATGCCATGTAGGACGGCTGGGGTTGATGTGGATGATTTTTAAAATTTTTAAAAATTTTGTTTTCCTTTGTTTTTCTTTTCTTCTTCCAACTCCGACGTTGGACTTGGAAGAAGAAAAAAAAAAGAAAAGAAAGAAAAATAATAATAATAATTTTGAAAAAATATTATAAAAAAATGGCAACATTAGCGCCAGTCATGCCACGTAAGGTTATGTCACATAGGACGGCCGACATACACGTCAGCAATTTCCAACTAAATTGACCGAATGAACTAAACTAACAAAACGTGAAAAGGTTTAGAAATTAACTGGCAAATTGAAAGGTTTATATTGAATTGGCAAAAGTGTATTAGGTTTAAGACTTTTTGGACAATTTTTCCTGTACAATAGGCTTATGACTGATTGGCTAATTACCCTTAGTGACTTGTTACTCGGTTTGAATAATACAAATACATCCGACTCATCTTACCATAAGCTTTTCGACCAATAAAAAAATCTTACTATAAGTTAATCTCAAGGACGGTGCAGCGGATAATGGAATCATGGTGCAATTTCTAAATCTATTATATGGTTGTCAATTCAATCATAAACCTTTTAATTTTGGCCAACGTTGTCCTTCCGGCCAATTTTGATCAGAAATTACCAACAACCCTCACCGAACTTGGTAGGAGAAAAAAGGAAAAAAAAAGAAAGAAAAATAAAAATAAAAAATAAATAGTATATGTCAATGCCGACCATATAACATAGGACGGTCAATATCTACATTAGCAATTTTCAGCCAAAATTGGCCAGAAGGACTACATTGGCAAATGGTCAAAAAGTTTATCACTCAATTGGCAAAATTGATTGGTTTATTATTGAATTAATATCTATACAATAGATTTATGACTATTTTGGTAATTATCCCCTGTATTCAAACCCACCCTATAACAAACTTGTCTATATGGGGGGTTTCGTCAGGTCGAGTCGAACTCAAGAAAAGTCAATTCTGGCTAGGCTCGTTATGTAAGGCTCTTTTCCGGGTCCATCCACTTAACCTTCTAGTTTGGATGGACGGTTGGATTTGGGTCCCATGCACGATCTACGGTGAAGTATTTCATGCCATATCAAATTCCTTTTTTTCGGGAGTTTAATAACAAACAAGTGCATCTTTTTTTTTCTTTTGCTAAAATACGTGAAAAGATCACCCCTCAGCAATAATTTTTGGGTGCTTAGACTATGAAGTGTCATCTCGATGTATGAGCAAAATTTCGAGTTCTTGCATTTCCCTAGAAGAATCAAATCCTACAAGATTTTTCAAAGTGAGTGTGGACGGTGGGGCGCAACCAAAAGTGTGGAACAAAAGATATTAAATTCCAATGCATGTCGAAGCCGATGTGGTTGATGGAAAGAGGGGGGACGAAGGGCCGTTGGAGCTCTTTCAAATCATGGAGTTCAATGTAATTTATTGCGTGTTCACATGTTTGAGGAAGCACGCATTGTCATCTCGCAATTAAGAGATCGACACATTTCCATTTCGGGATCTTGCTACGGCCGGGTGTTTCTGGAGCACTTATTAACCGACCGATTCGAAGAAATTTGTTGTGGTTCTCGACGCATTAGTTGTTCTGGCGAATTTGCAATCAATGTAATGAAAAGCAGAACTTTCGTCGTCTTGTATGCTTAACCATTGTCACTAAGAGTACTCGTTGATAAGACCTTTTTTATCTTATGGTGGTACCGAGCGAGAGATGTAAAATTGGGGTGATGACATCACGAGGCTCGCGAATTCAAGTCACGCACTCGTCTGGGAAGCGTTTATAATAGGTCAATGGAGATCATTGACTTTTGTCGTATAATATGTTGGAAAAATATTAGATATTATAAAAAATAAGAATTATTGGAAATATGTTGGAAAAGATAAGAAAATAAGATCAAAATATCTTAGGAGTGTAAGCACTATCCTTAAGAATAATTCCACCTCTCGGAGTACAAAACTCGGTGTGATAAGCTCCAGCTGCTATCCTCCCAAGATACAATAGACATTCTTCTTTATTCCGCACAGAATAATAGAAGGAACAAGACAACCTTATATGTATAACCCATCAAGTAAAGGAAAGATATGAGAAAAGAGAGCCGTTAGAAACCGTTATAAATAAATTGGGAATTATCGAAGGATAAGATGATCGTTATATAGCAGTTATAAAATAATGAAGAGTTTATGAAGAAATAAATCAAATGTTACATTTATAATGAAGAGTTTATGAAGAAATAAATCAAATGTCACAAAACCGTTACATGGCCGTTAGACGGCCATTATATGGTTGTTGCAAAACCGTTACAAAATATTAGCTTTCATGACGGTCATAACTACTATTAAAGCCGAGACTTTCAAATATTTTAAAATTGCTGAAATATGCAACAATCCTCCACATATTTAAAAAAGTTTTGAAAAGAAAAAATAGAATAATACTGGGTTATTGGAGTGTTATGCATAGTAATTGGTGCTTGTTAGACTATGAACCAAACCTAGAATTAATAAAATATAATTCACAAAATCATTGGTGACATTTGAAACTTCTATGAACCAAAAATTTCTTTTTGTGAACTATAATTTTCACCTATCACATTACACTCCCATATATTTTGTAATTCAACGCGCTTGTGCAATAAGAAGCCATGCATGTGCTTAGTTTATTCATAAGAGCTTTAGAGATTATTGCTAGTAATTCTCAAAGGAGCGGCCCCACTCCATGCTTTTATAGATGATTCCATCAAGTATATTATGTAGTTTAAGACACTACCAAATAGCTAAGGAATTCATTAAGAGCTTAGCTCAGCCTCTTTTTCCTTGCAGTCTTGCACTATGCTCACCTTAGATTAGACAGAAAATTTTAATAGTGCATCGCTAGATCAACAAGTGACTTGTTATTACCCATTTGAACCTAATTCACGGGATTGTCGATCACATGGGTCGGGTTACCATTATTGTTGATTTTCTTCAACTGGCTTAAGTCCCATTCCTCTCGATGTATAGTCAGAGGATCGACTAAAATCACTTCTGACTTTACATAATCAATGGCCATAATTCCATCTTTAAGCAATCATTTTACCACATCACATCTCAATTAGACGTGTCTCTTTTTACCATTAAAAATTTTATTCTTTACAATGCCTATTACCACTTCGCAATCACAATGCATAGACACGAAAGGTGTCAGTTTCATTCCCAAAAGGACATCTACTAAGAAGTTTCTCGACTACTCGGCCTTTTTTCAAATGTGAGTTTGATAAGGACATTCTATTTCCTAAGAACTTGAGCAGTTCTCAATCATTAAGATAAATATTTCTTTCTCCTTCCCCTACTAGAGTGTAGGAGGACAAAGCATTTTGTCTGTACATGTATGTCTAGTAGCTTTTGAGTCTACCACCCATTCTTTCACATTAGCCACAATATTGACTTGGGAAATGACCACGGCAATTATGTCTTTAGAATCATATGCTTCAACCATGTCGAATTTTGATTTAGCAGGATTGTCATTTCCCCCACAATTTTGGTTGGTTGATTTCCAAGTTACAACACATTCACCACTGAGCACATATCCACTAGTGAATTTTGTCTCTTCTGAATTTAAGATCTAGTTCGCATCACCATATCTTTTTAATATAGCGAGATATCCACTATTTAGAGTTTTTTTTTAAAGTAACCTCTCCACATATGCTCTTGAGTAAGTATTAGGCCACTATCACTTCTTATGAATTTAAGACCCAAAATAAGATTAGCTTCTCCCAAGTCCTTCGTATCGAATTTAGAAGTCAAAACATATTGTTTCATTCACAATATCAACACATTACCAAAAATACGGTAAAAAATCTTGATTCACTCCTTCAAAAGAGTTCTAAAAAATTAATGACTACTTTAGATATTTTAGGCAGAATAACAGAAGGTAAACAAGAGGAAACAAGCAAATTATCAGTACACTCCTAAAGTCAAATAACACCTATTTCAGAATTTATAGGCACAATGAAAGGTAAAGAGAGGACAATTTCTGTGTTAATTTCAGTGGTAAAACACAGAAATTACACATAGACAGCATCCATTGTTTCACTGAAAACAATTATACATAGCCTGGTCCAACATGGACAAGCTCTCCTCACCCTTAACTTTCAGATAAGATTACGTGGAGGTGGAGTCAAAGAAAAAATTGAAGGGCAAATTCCTCTCATATGAATCTAATCAAACAAGACACAAATAGTTGAAATCTTACTTCGACAATAATAGCAAAATTTAAAACGAGCGAACCAACTGAAGAAGGGGGAAACATAATGAACTACAAATGTTTGGGTTGGAAATAACTTAACTACTCCCGTAATCCTTAAGAGTGATTTCTAGTCTATTTTTAGGTGCTTTTGTAATGAAATTACGGAATATTTATTTCCACATGGCATTCACGCGACGATAAATGCAAAGGGCAACCACAAATAGGATTTACTGCAACATTAACATAGCTTGAAATATTTTGCTGAGAAAAGCAACGGGGGCGATATATGGTGCTTAGACTGTTTCAGCGGCCTATGCCTCTGCTATAAAAAAAAATGGATGATGGGTGTAGACCAGAAATATACACACGTAAGGTTACTGAAAATCAAAAGAGCGAAATGTTGGACTTAGCTTATTTGTTGGAGACGAAATCCTTCAAGCGAGATGAGCATGTTCCTATAATCCCTACTTGAGCACCATCAAATTCCACGAGACATCATCACTAGTTCTTCTCTAAGACAATTCATCGAAAATCTTCCAAGCAGTACTGATAGTCCCGATACTACGCGGAGAATCGAGGTGGCCGCCTTGAACTCCATTCGTTAAACTCTCATAATCTGTCGCCCACATGCTATTGCTCAACCTCAGCTCCACTTAACACGAACCATGCCCAAGCTCGCCGCATCACTTCTCATGTTAAGACATCACTGAATCGCGTTGGGGCTCACGTTGTAAAGCATGCTAAAAAATTATCTTTAATACTGTTGAAAAAAGATTAGATAATATGAAAAAAATAAGAATCGTTGAAAATCTGTTGGAAAAGATGAGAAAATAAGATCAAAACATCTAAGGCATGCAAGCACTGTCCTTAGGGACAATATTTTCTCCTTAAAGTACAAAACTCAATGCGATAGGGCTCTGGTGGCTATCCTCATAAGATTCTCCGCACAGAATAATAGAAAAGGCAGACACAATGTTATGTGTATAACCCAGCAAGGAAAGAAAAGATATGAGTAGACAAGGAAATTCCATTTTATTTTGATGTCTCTCTCTTATCTCTCTTTTGATTGTGGTTTGAAATTTTTAATTTTATATCAAATGAAAGAGAGAACCGTTAGGAAACTGTCATAAATAAATTGGTAATTATTGAAGGAGAAGATGGCCGTTATATTACCATTATAAAATAATGAAGAGTTTATGAAGAAATAAATTAAATGTCAAAAAACCATTATAAAGCCATTAGAAGGCAAATTCGTTAAAAAATGTTTGGCTTTCATGGCAGTTATAATTGCTGAAATATCCAACAAAGTATGCTTAACAATACCCTAAAAGTTGCTCGTCAACCAGACCCTTTTTGTTTTATGGATGGCGCCGAGCGAGATTGAGAAGGGAGTGACGAAATCAAACGGGCACGTGAATTGAAGCCATGCATTCGCAAGGGAAGAGGTATAGTCAATGGAAAGTCATTGAACTTTTATGGGCCGCTTGTGGTAATTGGGCATAGAATAACGATGGTAGTACACTAAGTACACTACTAGGTTTCGTCGTGCAATTGGTGAAACAATAATTGCCACAACGAAATAAAGCAGCCTGCAACTGATGAATTCATTGAACCCTTCCAGGTTGGTATGAGGCATAACATCGGATTAGTCGAGGTACAGTCGCAATATGTATCCGCGATCTTTTCAAGAGTCTCTTGTACCGAAAATCACCGATTGAGAAGGGACGAGAGGCGTTGTGGCGATTGGACCAGATTACTTAGGTGATGTGATTAGTCCGCAGACTCGATGCCTTCCAGTAACATCGTACTAGTGAATTCACCCATCAATGCCCACTTCGTTGAGCCAGCGGTGAAAGACTCGGGAAACACGCATTGTCATCGCACGCTCAAGAGACCGACACGTCTCTAGTTTGGAATTCGTTGTGGCTGATATTTTCAGGACACTTATTAAGCGACTAATTAAGGAAATTATTACAATTCTCTATACATCAATCATTCTCTTGAAATATACAATTGAAGTATCGAAAAGTGAAATTTTTGCCGTACAGTAGGCTTAAAACCAATGCCCTTTGAACACGGGTTAATTCCTTAAAAAAATCCTCAACTTTAAGTCTGGTCCTAATTTTGCCATAAACTTTTTTTTATCTCATAAAAAATCCCCCAACTTTAACTTTAGTCCGGCGTGTTAAAAAATTGACATCGACTTCTTCAATATTGCCAACATCACGAGGTGAGAGTGTTGATGAAAATGCATATTTGGATTGTGAATTTCGAGCAAATTAATGGCGATTTTTCAAATTTGTGGGCAGATTTAATACTCATGAGATAAAAAGAAAAAAAGTTCGGGATAATATTGAGACCGAAAGTCAGTGAAGTGATGAAATCATCCAGCTCACGAATTGACGTCGTCCCTAAAAGTCAGTGGAAAGTCATAGACTTTTATGGCCCCCTTGCGGTAATTTGGGCATGAATAACGCGGACTGAGAAGTGCACAAGCGTTTACTTTATCCTTTGTCCCAATTATATTTCAAATTTTTTTTTATCTAAAAAAATCCCAAACTTTTACTTTTGTCCCAAATCTACCCCATCTATTATTTATTCAATTTTTTAATATTATTTTATATTATTTCGAATTTTTTCCTTTTTTCTTTTCTTTTCTTTTCTTTTTTTTTTTTCACCTTCAACCTCCGGCCGGTCGCCGGTCTGGCGACCGGCCAGAGGCGGGGGTCGGCGAGGTCGGCCCCGCCGGCCGCTGGCGAGGCTTGGCCTCACCGTTGCTGGGCGAGGCCGACCTCGCCGGCGGCCGGCGGGCGGCCTCGCCAGATCTGGCGAGGCTTGGCCCCGCCGACAGCGGGCGAGGCTCGGCCCCGCCGACAGCGAGCGAGGCTCGGCCCCGCCCGTAGCGGGCGAGGTCAGCCTCGCCCTGCAACGGCGAGGCCGACCTTGCCAGCTGCCGGCGGGGCCGAGCCTCGCCAGATCTAGCGAGGCTCGGCCCCGCCGGCAGCGGGCGAGGTCGGCCTCGCCCTGCAACGGCGAGGCCGACCTCGCCGGCTGCCGGCGGGGCCGAGCCTCGCCAGATCTGGCGAGGCTCGGCCCCGCCGGCGAGGTCGGCCTCACCCAGCAACGGCGAGGCCGAGCCTCGCCAGATCTGGCGAGGCTCGGCCCCGCCGGCAGCGGGCGAGGTCGGCCTCGCCCTGCAACGGCGAGGCCGAGCCTCGCCAGTAGCCGGCGGGGCCGACCTCGCCGGCCCCCGCCTCTGGCCGGTCGCCGGACCGGCGATCGGCCGGAGGTTGAAGATGAAACAAAAAAAAGAAAAGAAAAGAAAAAAGAAAAAAATTCGAAATAATATAAAATAATATTAAAAAATTGAATAAATAATAAACGGGGTAGATTTGGGACAAAAGTAAAAGTTTGGAGTTTTTTTTGAGACAAAAAAAAAGTTTGGGATATAATTGGGACAAAGGGTAAAGTTGGGGTTTTTCAGGGAATTGGGCCCCCCCTTGCTGTAATTTGGGCATGAATAACGCGGACAGAGAAGTGCACAAGAATTCGTCGCGCAACTAGTGAAACAATAATGCACAAACGAAATAGAGCATCCTGCTGCTAATGAATTCAATTAACCAACCTGGGTTGGTTCGCACATAGCATCGTATTGTGCTTTCAGAACTATAGTCGGCATATTCAGGATATCTTGCCCTGATAGTTGTCGGTTCGAACGAGACAACAGACTCCTTCTGTAGCGATCAGATTGGATTAGTCGGGTGAATTATTTAATCTGAGCACTTAACAGCCAAGAAAGTTACTCAATCGGTCCTAAACTTACTGTATGGATGTCGATTAATTCCTAAACTTGTTAATTTTTTCGATTAAATTTCGATGTAGTTCTTCTGATCAATTTTCGCCAGAAAATGGTTGACGTGGTGACTGTCCGATATGGCACACTGCCACGTCGGTCATTTTCTTGCATAAATTAGTCGGAATGACTATATTGGAAGTTCACGTAAAGGTTTAGAACTAAATCTGTAAATTTGAAAAGTATAAAATCGAATTGGCATCCGTAATTTTGTACTGATTATCGGACAATTTCCCTGCTCAACACGGTCCAATGAAATCAGACAAGTGAATTCGACCAATGATGCCCACTTCATCAAGCCAGCATTCAACAACTCAGGAAATTCTGAGTGATTTTCATAGACTTCATCACGTCCACGAAGTCCATAGAAATTAAACTTGTGTTTTGGTTCTCACGTGAACTTCTGACATACGCGCGCCAGATCATTCTGGTTTTATGACCAGTGAATTCATTTTGAGCTGCATAATTTAAAGGAGAATTACTTCCGATGAACTGGCATGACAACGCGGGGCAACTTTACAGATTTTCGTTCTCTTCAATTTTCTCTTGGCTTGGAACGTTAACGTAGCAATTAAAGGCGCGTTCGTTTTATAAAAAATAAATGATTTAAAAAATATTTTTTAATATCGTTTATAAAAATAAATTAACGGATAATATTTCATTATGCACAAACATGTTTAGATATAAACTGTTATTAATGATGAAAATATATTTTATTGGCTAATTATTTCAAGTTATATAAGCGATCATTTTTAGTAATATATTTTTCGAATGGTTCGTTTTTCGTAACACAAATTGAGCCTAAATCATCTGTACGAGATAAAAGCTAGAGACATCAATGAACAAGTGAAAGGACTCAAGACTGATATAAATACAGATGTCCGGTGACTTGGTACACATCATTGAACTGACGGGCCAAAGGCTGGCTCTTTGCATTTGAATGCCTCGATGATGAGGTACGCATCCCCAAAGCCGTCAAGTAACGCTTCATGGTAATTTTTGGACTTCCTAATTTTGCCTTTCGAGGTTGGAGGGTCTTGTCCTTTCGTGAATCTGTTGAGTTGTCGATCATCGAGACAGTTGGCGTAATTGTGAAGAAGTTACTTGTCATCCACGAGATGAGATTCGAGTTGTGAGTAAATCACCGAAAGCATCGTGTTGAGTTGGGTAGTTGTGACATACTTCTTATGGAGAGACACTCTGACCCGCTAGCATCTCGAGGGGGCATGGAAATGCCCTGAGAGGGTCACTTACACCGATTGTCCCTCCCGACCCTGTTATTCATAAGGAAATGATTTTTAAGTCATGTTTTCATATAATTCATTTTATATAAATCAACATCGTCTTCGTTTTGACAAGCCACTAGAATGTTGTGTGTAAAATAGCTTATTATTAAAGGAGATTTAAATTTGTGATCTCTTGCTCTAAAACCTACACATACTATGCGGTCGACCTAAATCATCACTTCAAAAGCTTGAAATGACATACGATGACATTGTTATCTTCTCATTGACGTATGTCTTCTTGTGACACAATAACCTTTGCGACCTCATACATTACATATTCCCTCTCAAAACACTAGTCACAAGTTCTCCATTCCTGATGAATTGAATACCATCAGTCCAATTGAGGATTTTTATCAATGACTGCGTTGTAAATCATATTCTCCTACTTGCTACAAAATCAATTTTCAATTTGTTTCGAAGGAAACTTTATGATATATGACAATGTTTTCCGGAAAATCATTTTCCTAGGAAAATGTTTCCCCTTTTCAAATCGGGGAATTCACTTTCCTGACTTTAAGCATGCATATTTTCATTGATCATACATAATTTTCGGTCGACCGATCATTTTCGACATATCAAATGCATAGGAAGCCTCCTAACTCTTTTTTTGTTGTCCTTTTCCACAACATTACGGATCCACAACTGGGTCCGTTTCTCCTCTTCTTCTGTTTTTTTCTTCACAGGACAAAAAATCCAAGTGTAGTTACTTTCTGGGGGAAGAACATGTACAAACGAAGGGGTACAACGAGCTCACAGCCCAGTCAAAACGAAGTAAATGTGTGGACAGGTGGGGGAGACTTAACCGTGCGTGTCGTTTCTTTTTCAACTTTATACAAAGGAGAAAGTTATGCTTCCAAGCCACGGTCTCAAAAGTCACACCGAGTCAAGGGGCACGAAAGGCACGAAATGAATAGCTCTCTCTCTCTCTCTCTCTCTCTCTCTCTCTCTCTCTCTCTCTCTCTCTCTAATGAGTTGTCATGGCGATGGTGGTCCTGCTTCATGGGTTCGAGACTTGAGAGAGTTGGTCCTTTGGGATGGTACCCTCGTCCGGGGAGAACTTAATTTGGATGAATTGTGCACTCCCTTCTTTCGGCGATGCTGAATTTTACATTATGACTATGGTAAGTTCGGACTAACAAATTACTCTCACTAGAATTACGAGTTAGGTAAGACGTACAAGAGTGATGTCGGTCTCTATTACTAATGAATTTCAATAAGTGGAATCCAAAAAGGCTGGTCTAAAATGGGAAAGCTGTTAGACGTTCTTAGGTCTCTCTTATCCCAAAAGCTAATTCAAAAAGTAAGGTTTTCCCTCACATTTATAAACTAACCACCAGCTCCTTCCACAACCGATGAATAACTATTAAGTCCAAACTCCCCCTCACACATCAGGTCCTGAGTTAAAGCAGTAACAACCAGTATCTCCCGTATAACTGTTAAGTCTAGACTTCATAATTAGTAACTTTGGCTTTGATATCAGTATTGAGTGGTATTGGGCCTCTCCCATCCCAAAATCTAGCTCAAAGGGTGAGACTTTTTCTCACAATTATGAACTAATCACCAACCCCTTCCACAACTGATATTAAATAACCCCCAACAAAAGCCGCATGCTATTTAGTAAACAGTCAAAAACCGTTTGATATGGATGGAGTTATGTGAGGGGCAAAATTGACATGGAAAGCTCTTTCATAATGTTGAACGGGGTGAAACCCATTTGAGCATGTTTCAGGCTCATAATCCATCCTTTTCATGTGTTCTCGAGGGTCCTGTATGAGGATTCTTTTGTCATATATATTAGGGTTAATACATGCGTTGCGCATGTCGATGTACTTAGATAGTTGGGGTGTGATTATCTAGAATAAGTAAGGGAAAATTATTCAAAAAGTCATAAAATCTATTAGTCATAAACCTTTTAATTGTGCCAATTGAGTCCTAAACTTTTTCGCGTTTTGTCAATTGAGTCCATCTTGTCAATTTTGGTAAAAATCGCTGATGTGGACGTTAGCAGTCTTATGTGGCATGGCCAGCACTAACATGGACAATTATTAATAATATTTTAATTTTTTTATTTTTTAATATTTTATTTTTCTTTTCTTTGTTTTTATTCCCTAACTATGGTTAGGTGAGGCGAGGGCATAGGGCCCTTCGCCCAAATCCAAGTGAGGGCCGACACCCTCGCCTATTGGCTGACGAGGGCCGTGACTCCTTGTCCGGTCTGGGTGAGGCCCACGATGCCCTCGCTGGCCACCATTGGAGAAAAAAACAAAGAAAAGAAAAGAAATAAATAAATAAATAAATAAATAATTTGAAAAAATATTAAAATATTATTAAAACTTGTCTACGTCAGCACCGGCCGCGTCACGTAGGATTGCTGGGATCTACGTTAGCGATTTCCTGCTAAAATTGATCGGATTGACTCAGTTGGTAAAATGTGAAATGGTTTAGAACTCAATTAGCATTATTATTCCGATCAAAAGAAATCGGCATAATTAAAAAGTTTAAGACCAAATTGACAATAGTGAAATAGGTTTATGACTTTTGGACAATTTTCCCGAATATGTGGTGATAAGGGTAGTGCCGAGTATTTTGAGAAGTATGCAAGTGGGCCAAATGTCATTTAATTTCCCGATGGAGATAGGTTTACCTAGGAAAATGAGAAGGTCCGTCACCTACCCTTCGCCTTGTATAAAGTTTATGCCCTTGATCTTCAAAACCATCAAACATAAACACAAAAATGCAGTTCATAATTCCCTCGAAATGTCGAAATGTTCTTCATGAAGAATGAGGGTTTCCATTGGATATAAAATGGCAAAATCGATAGGATTGAACTCTTAACAAAAACATTCATGTAGACATAGTCGTCTCACGCTATGACAACATGCGGTTTTGCTCTGCGCAGATGTTTCTTTTCTGGTCGATTTTTTGGTGAATCTAACCTTCGTAACCATATACAATAAATAATGCATGACAATTATCTCCCACCACAATAGTCTTTACTATCTTTGACTTCTTTCTACCCTTAACGAGAAGGGTCCCACGCACCATTACAATGTTTACGTGTCGTTTTAATGGGTTCAATCATGAATTTTACATTCAGAACATGACAAAGGCGTCAGACTTTTTGCATACACCGCCATAAAAGCAAAGCTTATATTTTCCCACCGGTCCTCTTGATTAATGGATAACAAGATAAGTATCGCCCATAAACGGATGCCTCCAATCGGAGATGTAGAAAAAGGCAAATCCATAATGAATTGTATGCATTGTCGTTATCATCGAGTGGCTTATGAAGAGAGTGTTTTTTTTTCTTTCTATTTTTCCGTCAAGCAAATAGATAGTGCGAATAAATAAGCCAGTCCGCCATAAAGATGATGATTGGGGTACGTGTAGGAGTATGCTTTTGGCACGATTACAAGGGTCTCGCACCTATTACGGAATTTTCGGATGGAATCACTGACTACTCACCTCATCCGTAGATGTCCAGACCCATCCTGACAAATACAACAAGAGCACCGCAGCTTGATACAAACCCGTTCGCCGACAAAAGAATCATGTGTTGGCCTACTACCCTAAAAAACTTCAAACTTTAACTTTTATCCTAATTTTACCTTTTATCTCATAAAAAACCTCAAACTTTAGGTCTTATCTCAATTCTACCATAAACTATTTCTTATCCCATAAAATATTCTCAACTTTAGGTCTAGTCCCAACTTTATCCTAAACTTTTTTGTCTAATGAAAACCCCTCAGCTTTAGGTTCAGTACTAATTTTACTCGAAACTTTTTTGTCTCATAAAAACTCCAACTTTAGGTCTAGTTTCAATTTAACTCTATTTTTTCTGTCTCATAAAAGATCACAAACTTTTACATGAGTCTCAATCTGCTTTTCATTAACTTTCCGTCAAAATCGCTCTTAGGGATTTTGCACTTAGTCTTTGATCTCCTGTGCTTTCTCTCACGGTTAAAGAGTTTGCGCTCGGGACGCTCGAACAGCTTGTGCTTTGGATTTTTCCATCTCTCAGTTGTCAACAAAAAATTTTGGATAGAGGGTTAATGGAGAAGGATTCGTGACTCAAGTAAAATTTTGTGATTTTTTGTGAATCTACAAAAATTTTAGGGTAAAATTGAGATTGAATGGTAAAATTGGGACAAGACAAAAAGTTGGGGGTTTTTTATGGAAAAAAAAGTTTAGGGTAAAATTAGGATAAAACCTAAAGTTGAGGATCTTTTATGAAACAAAAAAAAGTTTATGGTAAAATTGGGACATAACCTAAAATTTGAGGTTTTTCATGAGACAAAAGGTAAAGTTTGAGGTTTTTTTAGGATATTAGATCTCACGTGTTGCTGTCGCAAGCGAGTTTGCACTTGAACTCGTGACCTTGCAAACCAAGAGTTGCGATCCCGTACCATTAAGCCATTAGTGTTACCGACATTTATTAGAAGTTTAAAAAAAAAAATTCGCCGTACCTTCGCACCACCGGCCAGAGTCATTTGATCCAAATCTATATACATCATACAGGGTAGTTAGAAATAATAAGGGGAGGTGGCATATAGCCCCTGCCATTTATGGGGTAGGTTAACAATTTTATTGTGGAGTTTTGGGTGGATGAAGGGGGCTGACCCTTTTGAGTGGGGGTTGGATTGCAAAAAAGCTGTGTGTACTAGCCTCCCCTTTTATAGTTTGCCGACGGTTTAATAGTTGAGTACAGAAAAGAAGAACACAGAGACACCCAACTTTTCAAACTCCCCCCCGAGCTCACTCTTTATATTCCGCAAGATCCTACACTCCATCATCGTCAGCACCAGTCCGATCATGACTTAGATTTTCTCTCCCTGTCTGCGTCTGGACAAAGAAAGAAAGAAAGAAACAAGACAGAAGGAGATGAAGATGGTTCAGTCCAAGAAGTTTCGGGGCGTGAGACAGCGTCACTGGGGCTCTTGGGTTTCCGAAATTCGCCATCCTTTGTTGTATGTTACCTCCTCCTCTACCTCATTCTTCTTCTTCTTGTTCTGCGATATTGCTTCGTCACCACATTTCTGAGTCGGCCTCATTCGCTGACAATGTGTTGATGACCAAAATATTCAAGCCCCCATAAGTTTCTTGTAATGTTCTGGTTTTATAAAATAATTCGAGTCAGGCAGTTGGGAACTTGACTTTTATCGCGTATAATGAGTCAATGACAGTCCAAAACACAAAAAAAGAAGTTTCTCGTTAGGATCGTGAATATTCATCATATATCAGTTCATTTCCCACCATGGATCTATTTATCACGCGTGTACTCTCAAATTACAGGAAGAGAAGGGTGTGGCTGGGGACGTTCGAGACAGCCGAGGAGGCGGCACGAGCCTACGACCAGGCCGCCATCCTGATGAGCGGCCGCAACGCGAAGACCAACTTCCCAATATCTCAAACCCCGAACGGCGACCCGAAAACGGGCGATGGCGGCAACAGCAACGCTGCCACCGCCAATTCCTTGTCTTCCTCGAAGCACTTGGCGGAGATCCTCCATGCGAAGCTCAGGAAATGCAGCAAGACGCCGTCGCCGTCCCTCACCTGCCTGAGGCTCGACACCGAGAACTCCCACATCGGCGTCTGGCAGAAGCGCGCCGGCCAGCGCTCCGACTCCAACTGGGTCATGACCGTACAGCTCGGCAAAAAAAATGCCGATGCCATTGGAGAGTCTGGAGACCCTCTGCCACTTCCTCATCCTCCTTCCACTTCTTCTTCCACTTCTTCTTCGTCCTCTTCTTCGTCGTTGCCGTCGTCGTCGTTACCGCCGCCGCCGCCGCCGCCTTCGGAGTCGATGGTGAGAGGGGGCTTGGACGAAGAAGAGAGGATTGCCTTGCAAATGATTGAAGAGCTCTTGAACAGGAACTGCCCTGACCCTCCTTTTGGAAACCCAGCGGAGAAGGAGGATAGTTTTTATCTCTAGTCCTTTAAAAATGGTAAATTTAATGTGGTTTTATGATATAAATAACAAATGTATCGTGTATAGAGTATTGCAAGAATTCGTCATACTTTTGGAAATGATAATTGTAATGTATCGGTGAACATAATGATGCTCGAGATAAATAATGTTTATAAAGACTGAAATTGGGGGTAGATAAATAAATTTAGGGAATTGTGGGGATGTATAAGTAAATATGTTAAATTGTGGGGCAAAATGTGTGGTATGAATGCAGGAAAGAAAAGGATGGGATGTTTATTACTTGACAGCGTTGCTTATAATTTTGTTTCTTTTTGTTTGTTTTATTCAACTACGATGTCATATATTGCGAGATGTTATGCTAATGCATTCGTCATTTGGTTTCCAGGAGGTTATGTTAAGGTTTTTTATGATTTCGAAATATTGTTGTATATCGCTTGACAACAAATCTTACATATTATTTATATACACGTTGTCTTCCTTCACCTACCGACTTAAACTTTTGGATTAGATTTCATAACATGGTGTTAGAGCTATTGTTATCATAGGAAGTGTCCAAAGAGTAGTGTTGCATCAGCCGTGATTGTGACTTAAATTTTTGAGTTATTAAAGCTATTGTAATGTGTCATGACCTCCCCAAGTGCGGCTATCAAGGGGCAAATTTAGGTGTCAACATAACGTCAACTGCACCGATCGCATTTCCTACCGTCCAAAAAACGGGTCTTATATTCTCTTATATACAAATGATTTTCCTTTATTTATAGGCTTAAACTTTTGAGTTGGACAGTCTAACGTCAACAATCACATCCTCTAATTTTATTTTATATGACTAGATCTTTCTACTAGTAACATCATTAAGATTTAGTGTCATTTGATGCAACCACGTGACCAAAAAATTGATCCGGTCTAGCCGCTACAGCCTCCCTTTCAATTCGTTTTCGACTTCCCCCCTTAACTAAGCATGTTAAATAAGTTAACTAAATGATGATAATTACCCACGTTTTTCTTAGTGGAACATGATAATAAAATTCTTCCTATATATTTAAAATGAAATGGTTTTCTTGCATTAATTTTTTCTTTGCACGAAGCATGCCATGGTGGTCAATTTGCCACATTAATTTTGCCATGAAAATATTCTGAATAAATTTGCTTGCAGCTGAAAATTCCGTGGGAACGTCGTTACTGGTCCAGCCAGCTGAATGTTCGGGACGTGGCTCTATAACTTTGCCGAGATTTGATGAAAGCTCTCCTCTCCCAATTTAGGAGTAAATCTAAATTTGGGAGCTTTTCTCTATTGATCTAAATATAGATCTGGAGTTTCTTGGAGACATTTGATATGTGGTGGTTCAACATGTTATTGTTGTCTTCATGTGTTAATGATGTTGAGGACGCCAAACCTAGGCGCACACTGCAAACTATAGTTTTTAGATGGGAAGATCTCGGCATGTGTCTATCATCACTGACGATTCCGGTGATCTGCTGCTGATTATTTTTTTTATGCTATGACAAATCTAGTATTTTGGGATACAAGCGTTCTTATAGCTGCAAGTTGTACTATTTTGTTTTCTGGGTTGTGTTGTGTTTTGCAAATCTTTTGAGATTTGTTGTGCTTGGAAACTTTCTATGTTCTCTCATGTTTGATTATGGCAAATGAATGAAATTTTCTTTTGACAAAAAAAAATCCTGATAAAGTTAATAATGAAAGATTAATTCGATGATTTGGTTTGAAAAAAAGAAAAAAGAAGTCAAAATGATGAAATTGCAAAATGCCATAAACTATAGGATTAAATCTAGACTTAACCTACTTTCATCGCCTCGGGGGAGGTATGTATAAGTGATGTCATTTGCGACTTGTGCCTAGTAATATTCGAGCGAATTGGTAATCTCGATCATATTAGATGAAATTAATGTTGGATTTAATAATCAGGCCAAGATTTTGTGGTGCACATAATTGATTTAACAGATTACTTCAATCACATATAAAGATAAAGCAAGAGGCAAATCACCGGGTCCTTTTGTAAATCTACCAGCTCCTACACAGTTTTCGTAGGACGAAGATCCTTTATCATGCGCGATGTCTCCATTGGTTGACAAAACTCTCAACCGTCGGTACATTGGGCCATATCTTTTGCAACTACCCTTCTTCAAATTGATCGATGATTTGAACGAACGAGACGCCAGCGATATTGCAATTACTAATTATTAGAGGATCTCATCCCATTCCTGCATTATGACGAGCTCGATCAATCAATTGATCGGTCAATCGTATAACAAATGCATCCAATATTTTTTTTCATGCCTTGATTTCCTATCGTTGAATATATTCAACGGTTAATACCACGAAAAATCTCAACCTAGTACACTTTTGAAAAATCTACCCCAAACTAATTTTTGGGTCAATAAAAATCCCAAATCGGTATACTGACGATAAATTTACCTAAAACTAATTTTTGGGTCATCAACTCATCATAAACCCTAAACTCTTACATTCATGATATACTTATCCTCCATGCCAAATTTTACCGTAAAATTATTGAGTTTCATGATACATGACAATGACTCAATTGATATGATAAGTCCACTTGAAATATATAAATATATAAATATATATATCAATTTGAGATCAATTTGTCATTAGTGTACCGATTTAAAATTTTCAGTGATCTAAAATTTAATTTATGGTAAATTTATTATAAGTGCATTAAGTTTGGAGTGTTTTGTAATATCAACTTTGTATTCAAAAGGGATTCACATTATTGTTGTTGTGGTATACACGTAAAATGTGTAGGCAATCGTTCGACAATAAAGGTGAGCATGGACCGGGTGGGCGGTTCCACTTTAGAATCGGAAACCGCCAATTAAGAGCCCGTTCCACAAATGAGAACCAGGAACCACCCGCTAATTTCTGGACCTACCGGCCGGGGAGGCGGAGAAGGGGTAGGGAGTGGCGGAGGAGGGGAAGGGCGGGGCACGGACCCTTGAGTGGGGCGGAGCAGAGGTAGGAAAGGGCGAGACGAGGGGTGAGATGAGTACGGCGACCACGAGGTGGAGCGGGAGTGGAGGGTGGGGAGAGCGGGGGAGCGAGTGTCGGGTTTTTACGAAAGGGTCAAATTCAGGCGTCGAGTGAAAGAGTGAAAGATGGTGGAGAGAAGATCTACATCTCTCTGGAGAGAGAGAATGGACGCAACTTGTGAAAGGTAATGGACATTGGTTCGAGGTGACTCGCTCCAATGAACCTGTGAAAGATGATGGGTGCAGACGGTGAGGTATGTTTAGAAATCAAGAACGGAGAAATTTTTCTTTGAAGGTTCTTGGAATCCAACTCAGCGAGAACGAAGAAATGGCCATGAACGTAGGTCCACTTAGAGAGGGGGGGGGGGAGAGATCTTGCAAGGTCTACTTTTTCTGAAAGAAGAGAGAGAGAGAGAGTGCCGTATTGATTGAAGAGAGAGGATGCAGGAGTTTGAACGAAGAGAGAGAAAAAGAGGGGACGGAGCTGGACGCATAGGAAAGAGAAGAGATAGCGCTATTAATTGAAGAGAGAGAGAGGATGAGGACTTTGAATGGAGAGAGAGAGAGAGAAAAGTGGAGACAGAGACGGACGCAGAAGAGAGAGGAGAGAGAGTGCCTCGTTAAATGAAGAGAGAGGAAAGTGGAGAGAGATGATGATTGATCCGTGAATCGTGCAAGACAAAGAAGAGAGAGAGGGGGGAGAGAAAGTGTTGTATTAATTGGAGAGGGAGAGTTTAATAATTTTTTTAGTACGTGTTACATGTATTCTCAGATTTTTATTTTTATCTCTTATAAAATATGGGAGTCCTTAGACTTTTACTTTACTTTTTGTAAAGCACGAGAGTCGTCACATTTTGCCCTGTTTCTAATAGCAATTCACTCTCAGACTTTTACCTTATTTCTTGTATTTTCAGATTTTTATCTTACCTCTTTTAGAGCGTGGGAGTCGTCAGCCTTTTACCGTATTTTTTATAACAATTCACTTTCAGACTTTTGCCCTATTTCTTATAGAGCGTGACGATCTCGGAGTTTTACCTTACTTCTTATAAAGCGTGGGAGTTGTTAGACTTTTGCCTTACCTCTTATAGAGCGTGGTTGTCGTCAGACTTTTGCCCTAGCTCTTGTAGAGTGTGGGAATCAGAGTCGTCAGACTTTTACCCTACCTTTTGTAGAGTGTGGGAGACGAAAATCACATCTGAAACTATACGTCCCCACCCCTAACCCTCTTAAGAAGGTTGAAATTCGAATTCCCCACCTTTCCTTTCCCAAGTGAAAAAGATTGCCACTGGGATAAACTCCAGTAATTGAGTCTAGTACTTGAAAGCTTAAATTTAAGGGTTAATACCACGAAAAATCCCAAACTGATACATCTGTAATAAATTTATCTAAAACTATTTTTTTAACTCAAAAACTCCAAATTGGTACATTTGTGATAATTTTACCCCCGAACTATTTTTTTGACCATCCAAAATCCTAAACTGGTACACCTGTGACAACTCCGAACTAATTTTTTGACAAAAAAACCCTCAAATCGATACACATGTGATAAATTTACCCTCCGTTAGCTTCCGTTAAATTTTACTATCAAAATGCTAAGTTTGATGACACGTGGTAGTTAACGAGTGTACCGGTTTGAGATTTTATCCCTCTTTTTGTCACAAGCTTACCAATTTGTGATTTTTCGTAATATTAATCCAATTTAACGGACACTAATGGAGGGTAAATTTGTCATAAATGTACCAGTTTAGGATTTTTAGTTGTCAAAAAATTAATTTTGGGTAAAATTGTTATAAGTGTATCGGTTGGAGGGTTTTTGGTGATGAAAAAATTAGTTCGGAGTAAAATTATCACAGGTATACTAATATGGAGTTTTTGGTAGTGAAAAAAATAGTTCGGAGTAAATTTATCACATGTGTACCAGTTTATAGTTTTTGGTGGTCAAAAAATTGGTTCAGGATAAAATTGTCACAGATATACCAGTTTGAGATTTTTCGTGGTATTAATCCTAAATTTATATATATATATATATATATATATATATATATATATATATATATAAAATCCAGTGCGGGTGGGCAGGTGGTCAGTTCCACACCTGAAATCAAAAACCAAACTAGTATCTACCGATTTCAAGAAATTAGAATCGAAAATCGGACTGATCCCCATAAAAACTATCGATTCTGAACCGGTTCGATCCGGTTCTTTTGCCCATCCCTATCCGCCAACCCGTTCTGTCGCTGGTGTAGAAATGGAAATACGAGGATGGGGGGTATGCGGAGATTGACATTGACGGACAGGACGAAAAGTCTCCCGGCAGCAATCGTGCACTCGTCACTTCACCAATGTCGTGTCTTTTCGTGTGTGTATGGGCGCGGCCATATTTAGTTCCCCTACTTTGCGGTTCCCGCATGTTTGCTTTCTCGTGTCTCTGGGGTCAGGAAAGGGAAGGTCCTCTGCTCATCAACACCTCACATCTCATGACTGCAAAAGGAAGCAAAAAGGTGATTGCGATTTCGAGTCGTTTCTCCAGCGCGGGTGGACAAAATCAAAGCCCCCTGCCGTTCGGATCTTCCCATCATCAACGGTTATGGAGTCTGAGCTATGTAGCTCGAATGTGATGGAAGGGGTCACTGAGAAATGCTCGCTGACTCGGAAGTTATCTGGGAATGGAGGAAGTCATGAAGACGTGAGAGCAATCGAGTATGGAAATTGCACACGAGTGTCTGTAGGGCTAAGTATGGTCCGGACGAGCGGTTCTCACCCTGAAATCGAGAGCCGCCCATTAATGATCAGTTTCGAAAAATTGAAATTGGAAACTGCCTGTTGATTCCATGAATCCACCTGGGACCCGAATCGCCGGTACGATCCGATTCCCGAGTGAGTCCATGGGGTCCCCAATCCCAGCATATTCACAACCAGACTACAAACATGGTGACCAAGTGCATTCCTTGAAATTATCTGCTAACAAAGGCTCGAGTAAGCGGAATCGCCTAGAGTCACAGTTGGAGCAAGAGCAAAAAGCAACAACAAGCCAAAAACCGACAAATCCTGAACTAAACTTCAACATAATTTGAAGTACCCTAGGTTGAAAATCGAATTCACCAAGAATAGCAAAAAGAATGAGTACCCTCAAGCAGAAAATTTCGCTCGGTTGCGAGTCTGCAACTCAACAACAGAGTTGATGGTGAGGCGAGGCGAAAGCCTAACGCGAAGGAGATGCGAGATATGAGGGAGGGCCGGAGGTGAGGCGTGAGTCGATTGCAAGTCCGCGACGTAATGACAGAGTTGAAAGCATGACCACGTGAGACTCTCACGGTAAGAGCGAGATGAGACTAGGGCTTCTTTCTTTTATTTCTGTTTTGAGGATTGTAAGACGTGAGTAGGACTGTAGGATAAATGGTAAAAAGCAAATGAGAAAAACTCACTTTCACTTAAAGTAAATAGTAATTTTTTAATATATATAGACACACACACACACATCGGTCCGGGTTGGTGGGTCGACAGTTCCATGCCTGAAATTAGGAATCAGATCGGTACTCATTAGTTTCAGTAAATTAGAATTGGGAACCGCCGAATATGGGCTGGTCCAATTCAATTTTGAGCAGTTTTAGTGCCTTTACACACTCCCTAGTCTATCTAGTAACCGCTTGGAGGAGATTCAAGATCTATAAATGGAAAGAATGCAAAGGAGGAAGACATGCCAAATTCTCGCATGGACTTTCTTCGTGCTCGTCACAAAGTCCTTTGATTTCAGTTTCGATTTTCAAGTCAAGCTAACGATCCGTAATGTGTTTTGTGAATATCGTTGTAATGTCCGTGCTGTTTCCATTTGAACGTCAGTAGTTTCCTTATCGACTTCGATCCTAGTCATTTCTACGTTCCAGTGATTTTTTTCCTCGGCAATAATTGCACTTGGTTTTTCTGCCATTGATTTCGTTTTGCTCTCTTTAATTTCATTTATCCTTTTCGCCGCCCCTTTAATTCGCTTTAATTTCCGCTAATTCCACTCAACTTTTCAAACAATTTACTTTTCTTTGTCAATTAGGTCGATTCCCATGAACTCTATTCATACATTGTTCGAAGGAGGTCGCGCGACTTGCACACATTCAAACCATCAAATCCATCTTTGAAAAACTTGTTTTGCGAAGGTTTGATAACTCTGTAGTCGACATAGAACCAGCTCATTTTTTGTTTCCCCAATAGCCTAATAGCCAGATTGTCCTAGAGAGATTTAGCTCCAACGTAACCCCCTTATATCGATTGTCATTGGGTTGTATTAAGATGTAAAGGGAGAATTTCAAATGTCATCTCCATATTTTGCACCCAATCAATTTACGTCTCCAACATTAAAACGTGTTGCTGACTCTGCTAGAAATATTGTGCATGTGCAAGAACAAAGAGAATGACTAATGATTGCCATGCGAATGGGGGTAAACGAGCCTTTCTTCTTTGACAAGAAAATCCAATTTACGCATCTAGATTTTAGCGCAGAGAGATATCTTACTAATCTCATATACCAGATAAAATGCGAGTAGAGCTCGAGTAGATGGCCCAAACATAGAATGGTTTGCATTTGAAATCATTGGACATCGAACTTGTGCCGTGCACCTAATTCACACATAAATTTCTATTCGTAAAATTCTGCACGTGTCAACGGACGTGTTGAACAAGTAATACAATGTGAGAAGAGTATCGTCCCATAGAGATTGATAATAATAAATCAATTAAATATTAAAAATAGCCTAATTCTAAAATTTATCTAACAAATCAAAATATAATTGAGAACAAATAAAAATTGACAATTTTTAAAAACGGAATTTTATAAACTAAAGGCAGATAATCAATCAGGTAAAATATGTTAGAGCATCCGATTTCACTGTAACCACTAGATATGAATTTCGGATCATTATGCATACAAGAACTATATCAAACATGTGATAGCGGAATTTCCTAATCTATTTACTATCCTATCTTTAGGCATAGCAAACCTACTCAGTTTATCAATTCACTATATTTCTATGTGAATTTAATTAAACATAAGCGCATTAAAATTTGTGAATATTCCCGGTTTACAATGAATTTTTTGGACCACTTTATCACCGAAAGCTACACAAATAACATGGTATATTTCTATCTACATTTAATTAATGGTTATATATTATAATGAGCAATTGCATATTATCACTTCTCAGTCTCAAACATGCACATCAGATCATTCAAGTTGTGGCCAATCACCTAAATGCATTAAGCACAATAATATATAACTCACATGAATGAAATTACTTGCAAAGCATAAAAAGCATGAAATTCATACTAACAAAGAAAATTAGAACATAATAGAAAAAGAAACGACAATAGAAATTAAACCAAACATCTTAAGTCAAAGAACAAGAATTCTGTCACCACTTTTGTCTTCTCTTCAAAATACTTGAAAAACTCTTAAAACACTGAAAACAAAAACAATCTCCAAGCAAAAAAACTCCATGTTCTCCCAAGTTATCCTATTTATATGATAACATCAAAGACTCCTCTCACAAGATAATTGCTTCTTTTTCGCATAAAATTAGGGAATAAATCGTAGAATTCCCGATGTGATATCCACCTTCTAACTCTTCTCTGGGTCGCATATTCCTTTCCTTCTTTTTGCCATATTTTCCTTATTTTCTCCATATCTCAATATTCTGCATAAACAAAAAAAATTTAAGTAAATAAAAGGAAATCCAAATATATTCTAACAAATATTACATTATTTATTGCCTAGAGTAGATAAAATAACTCTATTTTTATAGAGTTATCAATTTCCGTGCTTTAGTAAAAGCAACACAACTCTAGGAAAGATTATTACTTGGAAGCCAATTCTCAGTCTCATTCATTACTGATCCAAACGCTGTCATCTGAAATGGACTCTCGTAATTAGCGATCCGATTTTGTCTATCGATTAAGCTTAGCAATTTTTTTCAAATAGAGTTTCGAATTGTGGGACTCTTCTACTTCTTACTTTCCTGCACGACAGGCTAGGCTGTGGTGTTTTGCAACTGACGAAGCTTTCATGATTCTGACTAGCACCTAACCACCTGTCTTGATAATATCTGAATTCCTTAGACACTCCAGTCTCAACATGTCACATGGGTAGTTGTGGGATCTCCTTAATGCTTAAAACTCAATTGACGATTTCCGAAATCGAGCTGTCGCATTAATTCACGTTTCGTTTTCCCCGTTTTCTTATCCCTTTCGTTCGTTTCGTTTTCCTCTTTTCTTATGGTACGAGGCAGGGAAATAAGTGCCCCGAGGACCTTGGGAAGGTTGGGTCCAGGTGGTAATGGCGAGCAGACATTCGATGTGCTCCTGATTCGAATATAATTAGGGAATAAAAAGACGATTCAAGAAATGAGCGCAAAATTATCAAGCTAATTGTTATTGCACATATGTAGTAAATTTACTTCGTTGTTTTATTAGCACGTACAGGGGAGCTGTTCGTGCGTTATTATGCGCGTTCATTTCCCACTTTAATGGGGTCCCGAGTTGTTAACAATTATAACCCATCGGGTCCTATGCATTTATGTGATGGATCAATTACCCGAAACTTTGTATGTCTTTAATGGTGGAAAGATTGTCCAAAAAGTCTTGAACTTTTGTATATTTGCCAAAAATTACAAAACTTGTCTACGTCGGTGCCGGCTATGCCATGTAATATGGTCGACGTCCACGTCGAGGATTTCTAGCCAAAATTGACTGAATGGACTCAATTAGCAAAACATGAAAAAGTTTATAACTCGAGTAGTAAAATTGAAAGGTTTAGAACTGAATTGGTAAAAGTGCAATAAATTTATGACTTTTTTGGACAATTTTCTCATTTTATAATTCTTTTTATACATGGAAAATAACATTAGATGTAGGTTTTTTCGAATGCATAGGAGGGAGAGCAATGAGTGTTAGATTAGATGAAAGTGGGTTTTGGGTTTTTTTACCCACTCCCCACTTTATCCCTTTCAAAAAAGATTCTTAAATTATTATATGATGCATCTAATTTTTACTTCTCTTTTTCATTTTTCCATCACTTTGTTTTTCTTATTCTCATTTGTTAGTAAGTTAATTTTGAAACATAAGTAAGTTTTAACGTTCAAAAACATAACCACAATCGCTATTTCATTTTCCCATTTCTTATGTCTTTCGTTCGTGTTCGTTTAACTTAATTGGGGCGACATCGAGTCCCACGCCTAGCCCCAGATCTTGTATCGTGGTACGGGGAAACAAGTGACCTAAGGACCTTGGGAAGTCGGGTCCATGTGATAATAATGGCGAATAGACATTAGATGTACACATGATTCGAATATAATTAGTGAATAAAAGAATAATTCGAGAAACGAGAGAGAAAAAAAATATAAGCTAAGAATCATAGTATATATGTAACTCCCCACATTGAATTTTGTACTCCTTTCAAAGGGACTTTCATATTTTATATGACGCATCCAATATTAACTTTTTCTTTTTTATTTTCCATCACTTTTTTTTGTCTAATTTCCATTTTTTATTAAATGGATCTAAATTTTAACACATAAGTAAGTTCTAACATTCAAAAACATGATTCTACATAAGCTAACGTATCGATTTAGGACTAAATTGGTATAATTGAAAAGTTTAAAATTAAATTGACAAATTATTAAAAGATTTAGGATTAAATAGGCATAATTAGAAGGTTAAGGACAAAACTGGCTGCCGTACAATAGGTTGAGGATTTTTTGGACAATTTTCCCTAATTGAACAAGATCATCCCAATTATGTGAAATTCAATCTAAAGAGAAGAATGAATTCTCGTTAGGTAATTAACATGTGAACTCATTAGATATCATCTTTTTTTGCTTTGCTATGTTAATTCATCATTTTCTATATGTGATCTGATGGCCGCAAAAAGGGCACCTCAAGATCTCCATAACTAGAATCTAAATCACTATAATAGAGAAAAAGGGATTTGCGCACCTAATATAAAATCCATCGTTTTTGATGCGAGATAGCGACGATTCTCAAACTCAAGCACTTTTCCTCTGCTGCCCTCTGTATCATTAGCTCAATGAGATTGCCTCTCATAATAGCGTTTTGGTCCTTATATGAGTAATTTGTGCATCGGGGTTAAAGAAGAAACTTGAATACTATTTATAGAGTTTTCAACCACATGCCTCTTTTCACAGTCCAAGTTTTACTTGGCCCACACTAGTCAATCACATATTAGACTAATTAAGAATCTTTATATCTTACTTCATTGGATCAATTCTGTAAAACGGTAAATTACAATCTTAATTAATGTAGCCCATATTAGAAAAACTCTTACACAATCATCTTTATACTTTATAAGCGTAATCGAACGGATGGCAACGATCAATGATTGTCTCATCTTATGTAAAATACATACATTCTAAAAAATAATCTGATTCATTATATCATTATTAAAGTTAAAAATGTAAAGTATATGGTGCTATCGTTATGTTATGCTGCAGGATAAGAAAAAGGTATGAATGAGCTGGTAGGGTGCATTCTACACTCTCACCCACTTTTCATTAGTTACTCCCGTTCACTATTATCTCTTTTTTAATGTTTTTCTTTCTTTTTCCCCCTTTTCAATCACCAATGCATCTTTTGGCTAAAAAAAAAGTACTACTACAATAATTTATCTATTCTATATCCTAAATGAGATGTTTAAAGGGACATATCAAATATGTGACTTCCTTCCTTTTTTTCTTTTTTTAATTTGTTTCCCTTTTAACTTTCATTTCACTTTATTTACTTAAAAGTACAGTTAAAAATTTTTCTGCTGATAATGTATAAGTCTCAAACTTTCTATTTAAGTTCCTACATAGAATATGTTAACACTATTGATATATAACGTTGAAATTTTTAATATAATAATAGCATATGCCTTATATAAGGAAAATTGTCCAAAAAGTCATAAACCTATTACAGTTTTGATAATGTCCTAAATATTTCAATTTTATCAATTGAGTCCATCCGGTCAATTTTAGCAGGAATTCACTTAAGTGGACTTCAATCCTGCCACGTAAAACCGCTAGAGCTAATGTGAACAATTTTTAATATTTTTTAAATTACTTATTTATTATTTTTTTCCGTTTTTCCTCTTTTTCTTCTTTATTTTTTTACTATGTCTAGCAAGGGCTGTATTTGGGTGAGGCCAGCCTCGTTGGCTGCAGGCGAGGCTGCCATCTCCCTTAACCGACAAGGCTGGCCTTGCCCACGACTGTGCACTGCCAACCATAAAAAACGAAGACCACGCGTCAGCCCTCTTAACTTCATGTTTGACCCTTCTACTTCTACTTTTGCCATTGTCCGGATGGCCTTTGCATCACGAAGGTGGTCGCGACCCTCGTCTAGAAGGCCATCGCGATCGTGGGCGAAGGCGGCCTCGCCTATGGCGGGTCAGGCTAGCCTTGTTCGTAATGGCCCCTCCAGTGGGCAAGGTCGGGCCCTTCCTAGCCACATTAAAAAAAAATAAAGAAGGAAAAGAGAAAAAAAAGGCAAAAGGAAAGAAAAAATTAAAAAAATTGAAAAATATAAAAATATTATTAAAAAAAGTCCCATGTTAGTGAATTTTAGCCAAAATTGGTCATGTGAACTCAAATTTATATATTGTCTATATGTTTAAGACTCAATTGACAAAATTGAAAGGTTTATGACTGAATTGACAAAACTGCAATAGATTTAAAACTTTTTTAACAATTTTCCCGCCTTATCGTGATTCAGTATTTGCATGGGAGACACGTAATTATTAATTATCTTAGTTTTTGACTAATCAAGTCAACGATATTTTTAGAGTTAATATTGTGCCATTTAATAGATTATTCCTTTGGTTTTATTGTGACAAAACATGGATAACCGCAGAAGCAATCATTTTAAGAAGTTTCCCAACTCCATATTTGACATGTGGTCTAAGATGTAGAGGTAATTTTGAAGTTATATTTTCGTTGTACGTTATAAAACCATCAAAACTTTTCTTCGAAGAAGTATTTGGATAAATTAAGATTTTATAGAGAGTGCTACAAATGTTGAAAAATTAAAAAATGGTAAGCAACCTGCAATATCAAACTATAAATAGTCAGTGTATTGCGTATTGCATAAATTCGTTATACTTTAGAAAATAATAGTTCAATGTGTTGGTGAGTACAATGCTAGAGACAAATAATGTTCACAGAGACTAAAGTTTGTGATTTTTCTTTCATTTATTTTTATAACAAGCGGTCATTCTTAGGAAAATATTTTTCAAATCATTGATTCTTCACGAAATAAATGGAGCCGAGATGTTGTTCATCTGAAAAAATAATACAGAGTATCCTAAAAGAAGTGGATTGGACAGGCTCTAGTATCAATCTAATAGGGCACAAGACGAGTTGTAGGTTCCAAAATTACAAATAGGTATCAAAAGGACGGACTATAAGATAGGCCAAATTGATTATGCGCCTTACAATCAAATCCTATTAAGTCTAATTGCTCATTAAGTTAAAAAATACCGTCTTATTTGAAATATTCTTTCTATTAGTCTCAAAATCCAATTAGACCTCATCGATAGGATGGCTTAGACGAGCTTGGTCGACTGCAAGTCTAAGACTCTTTATCCAAATCGCGCATTATTTAAAAAAAAAATAATTGTACTGGAAATTTATCATTTAATACTTTAGGAAAAATGCTACTTGGCAAATTGTTTTTGGATGGCGATCAGCATCCACTCTTCCTTACAAGTTCCGATAGAAAGGTTCGAGACTTTTTGTTTGCGTTCTAGGATTACGCTTGCTTAGTCTTTTTCTTTTCTCTTCTTTTTACATGCTATGTCATTGAGATGGACAATCACCCTCCATCGACGCCGAGTTATTTTACCGCAGAGTTGTTGCGCAAAGGGGGGCGTGAGAGGTGGAGACATAGGATGCGCATAGAATGCGTTCCGGAATAAAAATTCTGTTCTGGAATGCATTCTGAAACAGAATGGCGTTTGTTAAAAAATTTCCGCAATGCATTCTGGAGCGATTTTTGCATTCTGGAATAAAAATGCGTTTGTTAAAAATACTTGATTCTAGAATGCATTCTTGATTCTAGAATGAGTTTTTGGCAAGAAAAAGAAAAGTTACTTTTTGTAGCTTCTTGATTCCGGGATGCATTCTCCCTATTTTCTCATAATTTTTTTTCAGAAAATGCATAAAAATTGAAAAATTCTAGAAAAATTCATAAAAATTTCCAGAAAATAAAAAAAATTCAGATTTCGGGAAAATATGAAATTTGGTGAATTTTTTTTTAAAAATAAAAAAATAAAAAATTTCAAAACTTCACAGAATAGCTTAAAACACATGTGGCCACCCACTTTGAGTGAAATTTAAATTTTTTGAGGTGACAAAAAAATCAAAAATTTCAAAACTTCACAAAATGGCTAAAAATACCTGTGGCCACCCACTTTGAGTGAAATTTAATATTTTGAGGCGCCCAAAATTTTTTTTAAAAAAATAAAAAATTTCAAAACTGCACAGAATGGCTTAGAATACCTGTAGCCATCCACTTTGAGTAAAATTTAAATTTTTTGATGTGCCTAAAAATATAAAAAATTCAAAACTTCACAAAATGGCTTAAAATACCTGTGACCACCCACTTTGAGTGAAATTTAAATTTTTCAGGTGCCCAAAAAAATTAAAAAAATCAAAAATTTCAAAACTTTACATAATGGCTTATAATACCTGTGGCCACCCACTTTGAGTAAAATTTAAATTTTTTTAGGTGAAAAAAAATCAACAAATCAAAATAGATTTCTGTTTCAAAAATCAATTTCTAGAGCAGAATTAGTCATGTTTTACCAAACAGATTTCTCCTTCAGAAATCAATTTCTGGCAAGAATTCCAGAAATCAATTTCTGGCAAGAATTTGATTTTTGGAGTAGAATGATTACCATTCGTACCCATAGAGTCCAGGGCAAGTCGATGACCACCACCAGCAGTCCTAGCGATGGTAGCGTGATGTAGCCAGATTGCCATTGCCTCTTTGGTAGTCGGGTCGGAGGGCTCATGCTTGTGATGAGACATTGGCCTTGTCCAAATTGAAGTTAGAGGATTGATGCAACGGAAAGGCATTTGGGTCTTTTTTTTTTGTTGTCTGTCCTATTTCTAACTCTTCTCTCTCTGACTTTGCTTTGCCTCTTTGCAGAGTGCAGTAGTTGAACTTCGGGGTGAGCGGTTCCCAGTCCGGTTCATTCCCACCTAAGAATCGAGAACTGGACTGGGAGGATCGGTTCCCATTTTCTAGGACCGAGGACCAGACCGGCTAGTCCTAGGACCGTAGACCGGACCGGATCGATGGTTCGGTCCAATTCCAATGGAACCGATCATGTACTTTTAAATTAGGTTTTTTATTTTAAATAAATAAATATATTTATTTTTCTATTTTCCAATGGAACCAATCACGTTCCAATGGAACCAATTTCATTTTCCAATGGAACCAATCCTTAAAAAAATTGGTAAAGGCAAGAGAGAATAGATTAGGCTTTCTTTTTTCTTCAAAAAATTTAAAAAGTAAATATATATATTTATCGGTCCGGTCCGGTCTAGATCCCACCCTAAAATCGGGAACCGGACCGCCCGGAAACCGGTTCCACTTTTAGGAACAGAGAACTGGACCGATACTCTTGAGAACCGGACCAAGCCGGTCGGTCCGGTCCGGTCTGGTCTGGTCCCGATTCGGGCGGTCCATCATACTCACCTCTAGTCGAACTCCGTACCTATGATACTTGCGTCCCCACCCACCAATTCTCTTATCCTTGGGCCGCGAGCTCTGTGGGTGCATTTGGGTCGTGTTCGCCGACGGGACAATGGGCTCGAGGCCCAATAAGTGGAGAGGCAGTAGGCGATGTTGTGCTTGTTGAAGGGGGGACATGGGTGGAGCCACGGCTTTGGACATGCTGTCCATTAAGGGTGTTGAAGCCCAAGAGGCCCCTTTTTTTGGGCCTTGAGCTTGATCAGGCGGGTCCATTGCGTGGTCTTGGATGGCGGGTCCGAGAGTGACATTGGCGGGTGCCGAGAAGTGGCGAAGTCGGGGCAAGCCGTCCCGCCGAAGGATCGCCGGAAAGCTCACGATGATGAACCGTGCGGCGGCACGGAAGATGCCGCTGGCAAGAACCGTGGCCAAGCAGAGACCGAGGATTCATGGCCCGTGCTGGAGTTCGAGGCCATCGGAGGAAGCGACGGCTCCATCGTCAGTCGGTGGTGTACAGTGACGGTATCAGACCGGTTATGACCGGTGCCTCAGTGCAATCGGGCCGGTCGCGACGGGTGCTTCGATGCAAATTGTCCAAAGGGGTGACCAATGCGGCCACAATGAAAACAAAGTCCGACGAATATTTTCACGGGCGAGTTCTTGGAGAAGATCGCCAATTTGGGATTAAAGCATAATGTACGGGTCGTGATGTGTCGTTGATTCAACAAACGCGAAACGCGAGCATGAGGACTGCGTTCCACGTTTGACAGAAACAGTGCCATGTATCTGACGGTTCAACCAAGAAGATCCAACGGTGGTTACTAGAAACAACTTTCCCCCCCCTAATTTCCTTTAAAAGCATCAATTTTACTTCGGGTCGCAATTCTTATCCAAACTTCTTTTTTTTTATCGTATAGAAGACATGAACAGTATTAGCTCATATTCCAATTCTAGATCAGTTTTTTTTTAATGTAAAAAGCACACCAACTTTCAGTTTGTACCGAAATCTGGCCATCGTCGAGTTCCCACCATATATTACTCAAACTTTTTCTTTGTTTGTCTTGCATAGTGATGTGCAAAGTACAAGTGGGACGACACGGTGTCATCGGGCGGAAACTTGACAATGGCCAAATTCGGGTACTGAATGAAAGTCTGTGCCTTTTATAAGAGAAAAAAAGAAAGGAGAAGAAGATTTCGGTACGAATTGAGACTCGATGTAAAGTCGGTATTTTTTACGAGACAAAAAGAAAAAAATACAGGCCAGAATATGAACCCTAACTAAAATTGGTATCGCTTTACGAGGCTACAACAAGTTTAGACCAGAATTAAGACCCAATTTAGCGCTTCTAAGGGAATTAGACCCTTTTCTCTCCTAGTCCTCAAAATTTGAAGGACAAGGAACATAGGACAACTTAAATGATAATTTATGAGAATATATTTAGTGCTTACTGCAAAGGTTGAAATCTATTGAAGATGTCCGGTCAACCAGCGATCCATACCTCATTTGGTCATCTATTTCGAGGGAGGGTTCTTAATTTATATCTATCATACACATCCTTGTTTGCAGATATACTGAAGAATATTTCCCCATAAAAATTAAATTACGAACAAGTTGACTTATTGGAATATTACAGGAACAAGTTGACCCCAAAAAAATCATTTTATAAGAATATTATTCATATGGAAAGAGGAAAAAATTATGCGAGACTAAAACAAGGCTTTGGATTGGAGTAGCTGTCCATGATCGATAGATTGTAGCTCTGTCAAATGAATAAAATAAAAAACATTTCGTCGCGATTTTTACGATATTTTATTTCTCGGCGGTTTTCGATTGCGCAGGTAAACAATGACTCGTAAAATCGCGTCGCGTACTTTGTTATATTAGTTTCTTAGTTGCTTAGCTAGACGATCTTGTTAGTATCATTTCGTAAGAATATTATTATTCGTATTGAACGAGAACTTATATGTGAGGCCAAATGAGGCTATTGGATTGGAGCAATTGTCCATAATAGGTAGACTGTAGCTATGCCAACCGAATAAAATAAAAAGATTTCATTACGGTTTTATAGATTATTTAGAATCTTGTAATCTTTTAAATTAGATGGCCGTTTTCGATTTGAGCAAGTAAGCAACGACTCATAAATCTATGTCGCAGCGGTGACGGTCCTTCATTATGTCGGTTTTTTTTTTCTTGGCTTCATTATCTTAGTTTCTACGTCGCATAGCTTGAAAATATTGTCGATTCTAATTGCTCAGCTAAATAACCTTGTAATGTTATCATTCGATCACCTTGGGACGAGAAATCGTTAATCAGAGCGTTGGAACCTTCGCATTCCTTCGTAATTTTTTCCCTTTTCCTATAATTTGAGTTAAAGTTTGGTTAACTCAAGTTTAGTCCTATGATACATAAAAAATAAAAAGAGCGACTTCTGTAAATTAACCCGACTTCTCGTTATATTTAATTCATCCACACGATGTAACGTTCCTTGCGAAGTGGGTCAACGTAAGACGGAAGTACCTGATAAGGGCAGGGCCAAAACGGCCTCACAAAAGGCCAGGCCCACCCCGGTTCGGCGCCCCGCCCCCCCGGCCCACGGGAGGGCGCGGCGCCGTGCCGGTGTGGCGGGGGCTCGGTAACTCGGTTTCGGGTCACGGGTACAATCGCCGGGCCACCCGAGCCGGTGGAGCCGAGCCGCGGATAAATCTAGGGGGTCAGCCCACCAGCTGGGCCCGATATGATTTGACGCGCGTGCACCGACGGCGACTTTTCTTTTCGGAGGAATCTGCGAATCTACCCGAGCATCAAATGACTGTCGTTGAAACAAAGATTTGAAGGAACCCGTGGCCACCTCCCCCCCAGAAATTTATTTTATTTATTTTTTCGAAAATACGATGATAAACGAAAGAAAAAATAGAGACTTACGGAAAAAAAAGGCACCACTCAATTGACTCTCCGGAGACCGCTCGGACCGCTCGGTGGCTCGCCCCCATCGGCACGGCGGCTGCGGGGGAGCGGCGGCGGCCGGAGAAGGAGGGGGGCGGCGGCGGAACGTGCCGTGCCGGAAAATTGGGAGAAAGGTCGGGGAAATAATAATAATAATAATAATGATAATAATATAATAATGAAAAGGCGGGGATTTGGAAAATCGAGGACGGGCGGGGCGGGGAGAATATCCGAGCGGCATATCCGAATCTTCCGAGGATTATGCTCCGTACTCGTAGAACTCTCCGAAGCCTCCACGTGTCAGGCGCGCGCGGGCCCCGCCCTCCGCGGGCGCGTCCTTTCCTTGCTTCCCCGGCTCTGTTTTTTTTTTTTGCCCCTCCATCTCTCATTTGGCTCGCTTGATTTTTTTTTTCCTGTTTTTTCTTATCTATTTGTTTTTTGGTCGTCGTCCGAATTTCGTCGAAGACAAAAGCTCCTCGTGATCACATTGTTGAGCTAGGCAATCGAATCAACGAAAGAGAATATAGATCGCCATTGTTTCGCCAAAGGGCGGCATTTTTTCGCCATGTTTTCAATATATATATATATTTTTTATTTTCATTAAATCGTGTTTAAGCGTTAAGAGAGAGTTCACGACGTGGTCTTTGTCGCGTGTTACGAGGTTCACATGTGGTGAGATGTGCCCCGCACCAAGTAAAGTTCGGGGGGGGGGGGGGGGGGGTTTATTTATTTATTTATTTATTTTAACTAGGGGAGAGAGAGAGAGATGAGGTGCGGGATGGATATTCCAGATTCTTTTGGGATTATACCATGCGTCATAAATATGCCAAGACCAAGAGGGTCCCGCTCTCGGCTCGGCGCGGCTCGGCCCGGCCCATCTCGTTCGAGCCGCCAGCCAAACTGTTGGCTCAGCCGCTTTCTCATTTTTCAGCTCGGTCCTCCGCTTTTTTCCGTTTTTTCCGAAGCACGAAAAGAAGAAAAAGTCACAGTCTCTTTTTTCTTACCACGGTGTTTTCGGGAGCTCCTTTTTTTTTTTTTGTAGTTACCACCGCGCATCCAAAGACCACCAATGCAAAAGCGTCGATCGGCGACGACGGCAGGGAAAGTGAGAAATCGCACGATAAGAAAATGCGAAGGTGGACGGCACGGGGCGATACCGACTGATTCAGAAGATAAACCGCTCGCTACCGTCTTCTTGTCTTATGCCGCGCGCCGACCTGATTGGTCCCCGCTCGAGCCAACCCGAGTCGAGGCTCGCGGCATCGGCGGGGGGCCCGCCCACGCGCCGACAGTCGCTTTCGTACTGGACCGTAGCTGTTCGGTACAGTTGTACATTCTAGTATCTCGGCATAGCCTGTCGCGTCATGCTTTGACCCGGAAGATCCCCGCGATACACACGGGCGCTTCCAAAGCAGCCTCAGTGCTCGCACTGACGATGCTCAATAAGCGCGAAATCTTTGTCGCCTCGGAACAGCGTCGGGTGCTGGCTGACCTACCTGTCCGAGCTGTTCCTCCAAAAAAAAAAAAACGTACAAAAAAATCGATCGCGCAAAATTAGCATTACGGCTTCGGCGACACCCCGCGCGGGGCTGCGAAATCCCGTCTTCACCCCTTTGCCCTATTCTCCCCCCCCCCCTCCTTTTTTTTTCAACCTCGGGCCGCGTCATATTTCGGGCCGATGACGTCACCGGAAAAAGGGCGAAAGGGCGCCGGGATTTTCTGTTTTTTCTGCAGAATCGATCCCGGTGAGCAAATTTTATTTTGTGGCCCACTGGAAATATAAGAATTACCCGTGGAGTCCCCCGCGCGATGGGGGTCGCCTTTTCTCCCGAGGACGGTCATACATTTGATTTCTCTCCCTCGGCTCATTCCGCCCCCCGTTTCACCCGTGTCGCCAAACCAGCCACGACCTCGAGCCACTGCACCACATAAAATATATACATATATATATACGCATATATAAAATAAGAAATCATTTTATTAATAGAAGCACTGCAAATAATTACTAATTAAGTAACTAAATAGGAAAATCGAAGAGTTTATACATTAAAAAGCCCCCAAATTAATATATTTATGATAAATTTACCTCCAAAATCGCCAAAAACGGGATTTTCGATGGTCATTAGTTCGGGGTAAATTTGTCACGGGCGTATAAATTTTTGGTAAATTCGTTATAGGCATACAAATTTAGGGTTCTCGTGGCATTAAAATCCAAGAAAAAGAATTAATCCAGGCAACTCGTCTCCGCCTTCCACGTGGCGGTCTCCGGCGGGTCCGTGCAATTTCGAAAGGATGGAAAAACAGAAACGGGAAGATTTTAAATTAATTATTTTTGGGGAGAAAAAGGAGGAAAAAGGAGGGAGGGGAGGGAGGGAGGGAGGAGATGTTAACACTTGGGAAAACAAAATGGCCGGATATTCGTGGCACAAATTAACGAATATTCTTTGGCCTCCTTCCGCCGTTAAAGTCTCCCTCTCCTCCACCTCCGCCTTTCCCCTCTCATCCCTCCCTCCCCTTCTTCGCCGAAGAAATTCTCTCTCTCTCTCTCTCCCTCCCACCCGTTTATCTCATCGCCGGCCGAGCAGGGGAACCACCACCACCACCGGCGGCGGCGGCGGCGGCCGGGCAGGCAGGAAGCCAGCCACGAGCCATGAAATTCGGCAAGAGCCTCAGCATCCAGATCGAGGAGACCCTGCCCGAGTGGCGCGAGAAGTTCCTGTCCTACAAGGAGCTCAAGAAGCGCCTGAAGCTCATCGACCCCAAGGGGGGCGGCGGCGGCGACCGCCCCGCCAAGCGCCCCCGCCTCGACGAGCCTCCTCCGGCGCCCCCCTCCTCCTCCTCCGCCGGGGGCGCCGAGCCCGCCCCCGCCGCCGCCGGGGGGGCCGGCGAGGGCATGACGAACGAGGTGGTCGAGTTCATCCGGCTGCTGGAGGACGAGCTGGAGAAGTTCAACTGCTTCTTCGTCGAGAAGGAGGAGGAGTACATCATCAAATTGAAGGTACTACTTCGCTCCCTCCTTCCGTTCTCCGATGGGACCTTTGTCCGTCTCCTCCTCGCGCGCTCCGCTTTGATCTGCGGCGCACCGATTCCCCGGCGATTCCCGGGCCCCCCCCCCCCCCTTCCTCCCCCTGCTCGCTCGTTCCCCTTCCGTCCGTCTCGTCGGACGCGATCGTTTCGCAACCGTCCGAGATCTCGCCCCCCCACACCCCCGGACGACGTCGTTTCCGGGGAAATCCGCTTTTACGAACGGCGCTCGCGTTTCGCTTCTAGTTGACACTTGACATGACGATGCCGAAAATTCCACGTGTCAGTTTTTACTTCCTCGGGTAAGTTCTAGCTTTAGAAAGTTCACGTTAACGTGGAATGACCTCGTGATTTGGAACGAAGCACTTTAGTGGTCATGGTACTTCGAATATAGTGATGTTTAAAAATATATAACGTGGAGCTGACCGGGACTACTGATTAGTCAACGGAACATCGTATGCCCTTGAATCGACTTCGGTGGGGTCGGATTCGTCGCGTGGCGTGTCTTGGCACGTTCGAGACTTGGTCCGGGCTTGTGCAATTTTGTGCTAGGTAGCATGGTACAATCGAGAGGTACGAAATCACGTGGGGGCGTCACGATTGTGATTAAAGTTAAAGTATATATTTCGCTAGATTGTCGAGGCATATACTGCATTACGTGCTGATTAATATATATATAATGTGGAGCTGACTGGGATGACGGATTAGCCGACATGAGAGATTCTGGGAGTCCATGACAGATTTATCTTGCTTTATTCGCGCCTAACAGTAAAAAAACAACTTTTGTTTGTCATTTGTCGCGATTATGATTGAGTTAAAGTATATATTTCGCTAGATTGTCAAGGCATATACTGCATTACGTGCTAATTAATATATAATGTGGAGCTGACTGGGATGACGGATTAGTCGACACGCGAGATTCTGTGAATCCATGACGAATTTATCTTGCTTTATTCGCGCCTAACAGTAAGTTTTTTTTTGTCTGTCATCTGTAGCGCCACGTGACCATTTAGTTCGGATCACGTATAGCGATATTGTGTATGACGCACTTAGTTGCCATGTGTGGTAAGTGAGAATTGGGGGTACTTTGGAAGAAGTTGGGTGTTGTTGGGATCATCATCCAAATCCGAGTGAATTGGAATATGTCTTTTATGGTCCGAGTGTGTATTCTCCTTAGTGGTCAAGCGACGTGACGTTTGACACGTCTGACTGGGACGACAGATTAGCCGACACAAGAGATGCAGCGGTGACCAATCGAACTCTGTTTTATTTTATTTTTTTTAATGTTATCCGCGATGCGTGCCTATCAATCGCTGCCACGTCGCTCTTTCCATTGTAACACGTTTCGTTCTTGTATTGCGGTGAAAATCTCGTCGAATTTTTTTTTTTTTTGCCTGTAGAAGTCATGCTTGTAGAAGGACTTGTATCTGGCTCTAGTGCACAATGCTTGTTAAATCTTGGATGTAGAGAACCGTGAAATGGCTTGGAAAATTTTAAGTGTTCGGTACCTGTTCAGATGTTTGAGATGCGGTACTGATTAGAGTGCCACCTCTGGAGACTGAAGGGTAGATTGATGACTGATGTTCGCACTGTGGGTTGTCGCAGGAATTGCAGGATAGGATGGCAAAGGCCAAGGATTCCAATGAAGAGATGATCAAGATTAGGAAGGAGATTGTCGATTTCCATGGGGAGATGGTCTTGTTAGAGAATTACAGTGCCCTCAACTATACAGGTACTGCGAATTTCTCCTTCTCAGTTTTGAATTGGATATGTGCGTAATGCGGAATGCATTTCGACTCATTTTTATCGAGCAGCCCGCAACCTTGGATACACAATGGCTGCGTATTATTCTGCGGAATGCATTTCGACTCATTTTTGTCGAGCAGCCCGCAACCTTGGATACACAATTGCTGCGTATTATTCTGCTAGACTTAGTTGTGTCGCATAGCTGGTTTCGGAAGAGTCATTACAGTGCTTCCCGATAACTTTCTCTTAACGGACAGACTGCTTTAGATTAGTACTAAGTAGTACCATTTGCAGGCCAGTCTAGGATGCAGTTAAACATCTTCCTGGAATTGAATTGCTTATGGCATTCCTCTGTTCTCTGCGCGTGTCCGTCGAGCTATCGGTTCACCGATCAAGCAAAAACCGAATCATAATCAGTTCCCCTTTGGTCGAAATCAAGAAAAGAAACTGTGATCTGATGATTATCCCAACGGGGCTTCTGATTTGCGCTTTCTATTAGCCCCTCGAATTGTTCCTTAAGTCTCTGGGTTTCTTTGTGGTCACAGGGCTGGTGAAAATCCTGAAGAAGTATGACAAAAGGACCGGGGCCCTGATCCGCCTGCCCTTCATCCAGCGGGTCCTGCAGCAGCCGTTCTTCACCACCGACATGATCTACAAGCTGGTGAAGGAGTGTGAGAAGATGATCGACCAACTCTTCCCTGCGAGCGAGCCTCCTCCGCCCTCGGCAGAGGCGGCTAGAATGGACGACGGCGGCAGCTTGGACCCCACGACCTCCGCCTCCACCGACACCGACACCGACGGCATGCTCAGAGTGCCCGAGGAACTCGCCGAGATCGAGCACATGAAGAGCTTATACATGAAGAGCACAATATCGGCTCTGCGAGTCCTCAAAGAGATCCGGAGCGGCAGCTCGACGGTCAGCGTCTTCTCGTTGCCGCCGCTGCAGCTGAGCGGACCGGAGGAGGCGTGGAAGAAAGTCCCGCTCCTGGAACAAGAAGCTAAATAGCTGTTCTCTTGGATAGTTTCCTTCTCCTTTTTTTAACCTTTCCACTCTTCTTAATAGCTGCATACAGTGTAATGTGCTATAAGAGTTCCTGGGGTACCATAGTCTATACAAGCTGCATAACTTGTGTACTGGAGGATTTGCGTCCCTAGCGGAGTTCTTACTGTACTAAAAAGATCTGCTTAATATCTTGATGTGTGGTTCGAGCTGCATCGATATCGCCCTTGCCTTCGAATCTGCATTTTGTTTGATCTTTAGATGCATTCTTTTAGATTCAAAGATATATGTTCACTAGAAAGTCTTGAAACTTGTCACAAAAGTGCAATTAAGTCTTAAAATTTGCAAAATGTGTAATTAAATTCTAAAATTTATCAAGTTGGTTCAATCGGGTTTTAAAGTTAATACCGTTTAATTAGATTGTCGGAAAATGTTGATGTGTCTTATTTTATTATTATTTTTAGGCACGTGGCAATGACGTGACATTCAATAAGCATCATATCAGAAAAAAATTAAAAGAATATAAATTAAATTAGATAAAAAAGCTAAAAGTTAAAAAAAAAAAAAAGAGAAGAGCCACGGCGACGAGGGGTTGTGGCCAAGCCCTCGCTGGTGGCCGCTGCCACCACAGCTGCCGAGAAGGGTCAGCGACCACTGGGCGAGGCCCTGATCTGGGGGAGGGCGCGACCCTCGCCCCAGATCTGGGGGAGGGTCGTCGGCCCTTGCCCCAGAACTGGGGCGAGGGTTGAGCCCTCCCCTAGATTGGGGCTTGCAAGCCTTCGCTGGGGCCTCGCCCAAGTCGATGAGGGTCGTCGACCCTTCCCCGCAGCCACTGGCGACCCTTCCCGGCGGCCATCGGCGAGGGCTTGGCCATAGCCCCTCGCTGCCATGGGTCTTCTCCTCCTCCTCCTTTTTTTTATTTATAATTATTCAGCTTATTTTTAAATTTTAATTTAAATAAAATTAGTATTAAAAATTAAAATAAAGGCACGTAGGATAAAAAATAATTTTAAAAAAGCTACATCATCATTTTCGTTAGTAAATTTGACGGTGTTAACTTTACGACTCATTTGAATCAATTTAACAAGTTTTATGACTTAATTGAACTTTTTGTAAATTTTATGACTCAATTGTACTCTCGTGATAAGTTTTAGGATTTCCAATGAACATATCCTAGATTCATAATAATAAGATTCATGGCAGAACTCCGTTCTCTCTCCCAATCTCTCTTCGCTCCAAAGCCTATTCCGATTAACGCCCTTCTCGCACCCTGGTGGGTTGGCTCAAACGATCGCTGCTGTCCCTTCGATCTTGGTGACTATGACCCGGAGATGGGTTTCGGTTCGACCCCGATCGTGATTGAACATCTCCCATTTCTATCTGCTCTTAGGCACCAAATCTTTGGCGATTGAAAGCTGATCCTTAATTCCCTGTTCCTTTCACATTAATTTAACTTATTTCTTTTCATAATGATTAGATAAAAAAAGAAGAAGAAAAACTTACTAATCCCACTTATCTATCACATGACGTTTCCAAAAAGTTCAAAATGGATTCATGCAACATGTGAAGAGGTCATCAGTGATTATTCAAATACATGTTGCTTAATTGTGCTAATTGTTCAAGGGAGCTGTTGCATGCCCTTGCACGGTATTGCCAAAATTCAACATCAAGGGGTGGAGCGATATTGCTTGATTTATTTATTTATGTTGTGTTGACTAATGAGCAAGTACAAACTGATCGATAAAGTTTTTTTTGGAAAGATTAAAATAATAAACAATTAAAGGCGCCTACTTAGATTACATGAGTTCGATAAAAAAAAAATTTCAATTTGCCGCTCATCTAACATTGATATTTGAAAAAAAAAATTGAAATGGACTCAACTTTAACTATAGTATTTAATCTACGATATATTTTGTACAATTTGAATTTTAAATATTTGATTGGAATTTTATTAGTTTTAGCAAAAGCCAGTCCTATCGAGATGCCCACCAACTGTTCGATAAAAGTCGTCAAGGCATTTCTTGGCTGTATTTTTTCTTTAATCTTTTATTTTGGTCTTTCTTGTCATAATTTAATTTGATATTGGAAATCTTCTCTTGAATCATGTCTTCTGTTAATTATTTTCGTATGGTTGTCTTGTGGTTAAAATTGGATTTGCGCTATGTGGACAAAACTGGTAGTAACAAAAGATGGTTTAAAAAATGAGATTAAAGTATCTCTTTTTTTATACGGCCATGATTATAAATACAAAGAAAATTCGGTAAAAATAAAAATAAAAATATTGGGTCCTCTAATTTCTCTTCTTTTTTTTGTTTTTTGTGGTCATATGGGTCTTCTAATTGAAGCCCAGCAAGATGGGTAGATTTTCAGCATTCGAAATCCGTACGTCTATAATATTACTTTGCCACTTTCATATTAATCAGTTTGCTCCTTGTTTGAATATCTCACCAAAATGAAAAGAGATTATTGGCAAATATTTTTTTAAATCTCAGGCACACGTTCAAACCAGAATAAACGAAACTCGAAATTAAAATTGCGATTTACCGAAAAAAAAGAAGAAGAGGAAATTACAATCATGCAATGCGTGGGCAGAGAACTGCTTTTAACAAAACGAATGACATATAATTTCTGATTTATGTAATGTATCGGTTATTGATTTACATTGATTAAAATGAAGAAAACCTTGCAAAGCACGGGGCAATATAACTAGTGTTGAGGTAATCGTGTGTGACTTACCGCACGAGCATGACATTACAATTCGCAGTTTGTTCCTGTGGTATGATGACGTTTTGGTTAACTTTCAGCAATGCCCATCGAAAGAGGGTCGTTAGAGCCAGCAGTTTTTTCATTTATAAGACAAAACTATGATTGATGTGAAAACTGTGCTCTTTTCTTTCATCCTTAGTCACTTGAGATTCCAAAATCAAATGAGAGGAGGTACTTGTATAGCCTACACCTATCTCGATTTACTTTTATTAATTACAGAATTTTCTTCCAACGAGAAACTCCCTCCAATCATGCTGGCTCACGAATTATGAACATCGCCTACATGCAGACCGCACCAACCTTAAACGAGAACGATATCCGTGCTTGTAAATTCATCGATTAGAGTGGTTGGAGAGAGCCCTCCAATTGGAATCATTTGGATGTCATAACCAAGCCTAATTCATTCATTATAACCTCATATTGCTCGATCATATGCTGTAGCATCGGCCCATTAAAACAAGGGAGGCCCCCACGAACCAAGTCAAGTAACGCATTGCGCTTCTGAAAGCCGCATTAGACTCGAATCTAAGAGCCACCTTTTCGTTCCCAAGCCCGTTCGAAAAAGGATAAATGACATAAACAGTCTCCAAACTTTGGCCCAATATGCAATTTGATATCCGAACTTTTAATTTGTTCAATGTAGTTTTTGAACTTTAACCCAATGTGATCCTTGAGCTTTTAATTTATTTAATGTCATCCATGAACTTTTGGTACATGTTCAATTCATTTCATGAACTATATTAAACATTTTTATATAGTTCACGGATTGAATTGAACAAATTAAAAGTTAGGAACCACGTTGAATATTAAGCTAAAGTTCAGGGACTACATTGAATAAATTAAAAGTACAAGGATCAAATTGCACATTGGGCCAAAGTTCATGGACTGTTTGTGTTATCATTCCTTCGAAAAACTACCCTCGCCAAAAAACAAGAATGAGCAATCAACTCATATTGTGGCAACGAACAGAAAGAAATGCATAAGCACCAAGCGATGCGAGCGAGAAGAGAGAAGCAATTACTCAGTGACAATATGAATTCGATTGATTCCGCCCAAATCGCCTCCGTATTCGGACGGATCTAGAAGGATTCGAAGCACGCGCTATGGATCCGTTCGATCCTTTCCTTTGTTCTCCCTCCATCTCCTTTTCTCTATTCAAGGAAGACGCGCGTTTAAAATCCTTCGTCCGCCCGTAGAATTCCCTCGACCAGACACGATGTTAGGACTAATGCTGCTGCTATTTAAGTCAGGCATGTATCAAACCTTCCCATTTGTGCTGGAACAAAGCTTGAACCACCACTATCTTCCATCAACACCGTTTTCCATATTTTTCTTTTTTAGCATCACATCTTTTAATCAAGGGATAAGTGCATTCAAAATACTAAAACTTATCACGAAAGTACAATCGAGTCATAAAACTTTCATAATGTGCAATTAAGTCCTAAAACTTATTAGGAAAGTGTAATTGAGTTCTAAAACTTTCAAAAAGTGCAAACAAGTCATAAAACTTATCAAATTGGTTCAATCAAGTCTTTTCATTGAATACACTTTTTGAAAGTTTAGGATTTTATTGCACCTTCGTGATAAGTTTTAGGACTTGATTACACATTCGTGATAAGTTGTAGGACTTAATTGCACTTTTTGAAAGTTTTAGGACTTCATTGCACTTTCGTGACAAGTTTTAGGACTTGATTGTATTTTTTGAAAGTTTTAGGACTCAATTGCACTATCTAAACAAGTTTTAAGACTTCTAATGCACTTATCCCTTTAATCAAACTTGTAAGTGTGTAACGAGTTGATTTTTTTTTTCATCGATTTGACAAAAATCCCTTTTTTAAGGTGCAGTACAAATTACCGGTCTTGAAATCTTAGCATTGTGACTTTCAACGTTTGCTTCGATGAGACAGGTTTGTGTCTCTATGCTGATTAAGCAAGCTATACTCGAGTCTCAAGATAGATATTAACGTCATGTACTTAATTAGGTTTCCTCACTAATGAGCAAGAGCCGAAGTTCCTACTCGGACCACCTTGCCTGTTTAAGTGTATACATCTGGCGGGCTGACATGACTGCATTTTTTATTTAACGTGCCGGTACCCGCATGCCCGGCTTTCCTAATTCGAATCTTTTTCATCTCCAAGAAAAGAGAATACCTTCTTTGTGTTTAACATTCAAGCGATGCCGAGATCCGAACGTGGCCTCAGACGAAGCAATTTCACCTCTTACTTAAGAGGAAGCTTCATCCACGATGAAGCAAAGTTTAAGGTTGTGTTACATCTTTTCTTGGGTAGCAAAAGGAAGGCCGAAGGCCAAAGTTGCATAAACAAACTCTACGAATATCAGAACTTCCTACATTGATCAGCTTATAATGGTGATTCTAGATCCTTTGGTGTGTGCTCCGGCTCAAATCACAATTAGCCAATCAATTCCGCCCAGTAAACACGTGAAAGAATCAAATTTCACCTCTCCAAATTTCCTCTTCCATGATAAACGAGTTTTCTCGTTCGATAATAGTTTTCACCGAAGTGCTAAGAGGTGGCACAGCCCCGTTTAGTGGAAGCAAGACATGCCTACTAGGACCGAGACGCAGCCGAACTTTGTGACCTTTGCATTCATGAACTATCAGCCCATATTTCGAGCCAGCCACACTGCAACACCAGCAATCAACGGACTGGTTTTCAAACAAGAGGTCGAGAAGAGGCAACTTCTAGGCACAAACTTTAAGGGTCCCAAATTCGTTTATGGAATGTTTAGATCGATTCTCATCGTCTGCGAAAATATTTATATATAAATTGCTGTCGATAATCAAAACAGTTTTCATCGACTGAGTATTTCAAGCGACACGAGTGAATATTTTTTCAGGAAAATTATTTTACAAGTAATTCATCTCTTGCAAACCAATTGGAAACAAAAATTGCTTCAATTAAGCAAACACGATACAAGCGGTTTAGAGGTTCATTGTTATAATAATCTCTTGAAGAAAAGTTAGACCCGTCTATCACCACACTGTTAATGCTTATTTCAAAATTAGTGACAAGAGGGAACATGGCAAAATTTTGATATGAAATAGCTGGCAAGGATACATGCACGGGAAGTCCTAAAACTTGTCATGAGAGCATAGTAGAATTTTACAACCATACAAAAGTAATTAACAGAAGACACGATTCAAGAGAAGATTTCCGATGTCAAATTATCGACCCATACTTAGAGCCCACCGCGCCAGCAATCAACCAGTCGTTTTTCAATCGAAAGGTCGAGAAGAGGCAACTTCTAGGCGTAAACTTGAAGGGTCTCATATTCGTTTAAGTAATGTTAATATCGATTCTCACCGTCCATGAAAATGTTTAGATATAAATTGTTATTGGTAATCAAAACAGCTTTCGTTGACTAATTATTTCGAGCGTACGGGTAATTATTTTTCAGGGATATATTTTTTAAATAATTCATCTCCAGGGAAACAATCGGAGTGCAAAATCGCTTCGGTTGAGCAAAACACGATACGAGCTATTTAGAGGTTCATCGAAAACGTCGATAATCCCTTGGAAAAAAAAAGCTAATTTGATACGAAATAGCTAGTTCTTGGGATGATATTAGACCTATTAAAATGGGTCATAAACCCATTTTTTAACCCATATATTAGTAAATGGATCATAAATAAGTTAGTTGTATTTAGTAAATGAGTCATAAATGGATAGAAGTCTAATATTAGTATTAAATGGGTCATAAATGGGTCGTCAATGGGTCATAAATGAGTTTACAATCAACTCATCTTTCTCGCCCTTACTCAACTTGGGACTCACTCACTTCGCACTCTCACCTCAATTTGGTATGAATTTTCTAGATTTAATTAAATATGAAAATATTTTAGCAATATGGTTCTGATCGGGTATGAGTTGGGTATGGATCGGGTCGGGTATATGGGTCAAGAAAATTACATTACGCATAAATGGATTAATGAATCAATTTGGGTCGGATAATTTATGATCTGATTTAAACCCGACTTGATCTAGTGTAGATAATATTTGTTTGGGCCCATGCTCGACTGAGTTCCTTGCCTCTTTCTCGTTTTTTTGTCTTTTTGTTCTTTGTCCTCCCACGGAACCGAAACGTTGGAAAGTTGCCACACAAAACAGTTCCACACGTTTCCTCTTCGCATCGCCTGAAGCGAAATCTCACCCAAGAAACCACAACTTGCGAAATCCCAAAACCAAGACCAAGGCCTCGTAATCTCGAGTTCTTGTCTGCTTTCTGTGTTTTGCCCCGCGCCGACCGTCGCGAGTTCTTGTTCACTCCCTCCCTTCGGCGGCCTCCCCCTAGCGCCGCCGCTCCCTGTTTGCGTTTTCTTGATGCGCAGAGCGAGTCCCCCGCCCCCCAAGTTCCATGGGAGCTTCCAGATAAAGCTCGCACGCCACCCATACGGCAGGGCAATATAATATCCCCCACAGCCCAGCACACATCATTGTCTTGCCATTCTTTTATTGCCCATAATCGGTAGCGTAGTATCATACAGCCTGTGCCCACCCCGTCTTGAAGATTACTCTTGCAGCCTCGTTCCAAGCCAAACCCACCAACGCTTTCTTCCCAGACTTGCGTGAACCCTCCCTCTCTCTCTCTCTCTCTCTCTCTCTCTCTCTCTCTCTCTCTGTTGTTTGATTTACCGCTTGGGGTACCGTACACTCTTCCATCTCTCTGGCGGCGTCAATGGCTTCTCTAACCCCGGCGCCGCACTCCACCTGCTTCTTAAGCAACGCCCAGTTGAAATCGCCTCCTGCCCAGGTTCTCTTTCCCCTCGCGAACGCTAGCCTAGGGACTAGTTTCTTGCAAAAAGGGTCCTTTCGGGCGGTTTGCAGAGTCGCGAAGATGCCCCCGAAGGCGGTGGTCGTCGCGGCGACGACGGCGGAGAAGCCGAAGAAGAGGTACCCCGGGGAGGCGAAGGGGTTTGTGGAGGAGATGAGGTTTGTGGCCATGAAATTGCACACGAGGGATCAGGCCAAGGAAGGAGAGAAGGAGGTGAAGGAGCCCGAGGAGAGGTCGGTGGCGAAGTGGGAACCGAGTGTCGATGGGTACTTGAAGTTCCTGGTGGACAGCAAGTTGGTGTATGATACGCTTGAGAGGATTGTGGAGGATTCTGCTTTCCCTTTCTGTGAGTATGGTTGATTTATTAGCGGTTTCTTTGGGGTTGTCATTGGTTCTTGGTTTGTTTTTTGGTGTTATGATCAGGTCTCATTGATTTTGTGTGGTTGTGATGACTTATGATTATTGGGATGCTGGTTTTGAGTGGTTGGATGATGCTTTTGATATGGTGAGATGGACCTGTTAGAGATATATGGCTGTTTAGATGTCAAGCTAATCTCAGATACGGATGATTGTTGGATAGTTTTTCCTTTTATCCTGAAGGAGGATTAGTGGTTTCCCTGCTTTCTCCCTAGCAGAAAAAGGTGTCACTCCTTTCCGAGTTTCTTTGTGTGCCCTGCCATTTTCTTGCTTCTGTGTCTTATTGCTGCAACTAGTCATTGTTTGAAAATTATGGTGCGAAAAAGTTGTAGTCTTAGCAGAGGAGGAATGATCGAGTCTCTTAACAGTCTGAAACACACAATGGCACGTTTCTTTCTGCCTGACAAATTTAGCTAATGCGTGCATTGGATGAACTTGTTCAAAAGCTCGTCCTTCTCTTTTCTTGTGTGTGATGGTGGATTACTTTCTGCAAGGTCATGCCATTAAATGGTCCTCTCGGTTTAAATTTTTTTTAGATTTCTAGCTCTTTTGATAGTATCTTGCTGGCAGCAGATAAAGCAGCATCAAACCTCTTGTTTTCATTCAGAAGTAGAACTCCTCTGCATTGCAGTCCACATTTAGTGCTCAGATATTAGTAATGCCATTTTGTGTCTATTGCCAGCCAAAGCTGGTCTATTGTGATTGAGGATCTTAAAGGAAAGTAGAATTAGGATGTTGGATTCTTGGTTCTCGAACCATTTTCTTTTCCATGTGAGAATGCTGCAATTGGCTTTTCAAATGTACTTGTTTATTATTATCACTCTGTATAGTTGGGAGTTGCTTCTTTTTTTGGGGGAAACGAAGAAGGGGGAGGGGGGGTACTTTGTACTCTTAACACATGATTAGCAAAATAACTTCTCTGATTTTTATCTACCTATTCTTGTTCTAGGTTGTAGACACGAATGCGAAGAAGTATTATGTAACATGGTCCTCATTCTAAACAACTAGTTCTGTGGAATCAGAATATTATCTGGCTGTAGTATTTTCTTAGTTGAAAATCTGCTTGAAAACTGTTCTTCTGGTGCTTGAACTTCAAACATATTCTGTACATAATTTCCAGGATCCTTTAGGAACAAGTCCTTAGTTTTTCAACTTTCTCCCAAAAGAAAAGAAAAAACAAATCCACTTGGTCTTTATTTAATTTTGTGACTCGAGAATAAACTTTACCTATATTTAGGACACTAGGAATTCACTGCAACCTGCTAAATGCTAGAAATTAAGACTGACCTTTGTTGACATACATATACACCTGTTTTTCCTTTCCGTGTGCATTTATCTTGACCTCAGTCATGACCCTGAGCCAATAGGAATCTTTTAATTGTTTTGAGTATAGATGCTGAGTTCAGAAATACTGGTTTGGAGAGGTCAGAAAAACTGGCGAAGGATCTGGAGTGGTTCAAAGAGCAAGGTTATAACATTCCTGAACCTTCTTCACCCGGGGTGACATATGCCTGTTATCTCAAAGAATTGTCTGAGACAGATCCTCAAGCATTCATCTGTCACTTCTACAATGTTTACTTTGCCCACAGTGCTGGCGGTCGGATGATTGGGAAAAAGGTAAAGCCCTAAGGCTTTGAAATCAATTGGTTTATTTCTGTTTCAATTCATTTGTGCATAAATCAGTGTATTAGACGGATATTCTTCATGCTCGAAGAGGTCAAATATGCTGTCTCAAGGCTAGTGCAAACAGAAGAAACTAAAGCTTAAAGATTATGAATGCCACCAAATACTCAACCATTCTGCCTCCCCCTCCTTTATGTGGATATTGAAAGCTGTGCTTATTCTTATGCGTTGTGGGTCTTTTAAATTTCTCATCTTTTTCTTGGATCCTATGGAGAATGCGTTGCACAATGTTGAATTAGAATTAGGTGGCAATAGGCAATTTATTCTTTGATCATTAAATATAATTTAGTAGAGAGGCACCAGGCGGTTGCCAAAGCCATATATAGAATTCCAAGCCCCTAAGAGCTCATCCACAAAGAGAGAATCTATAGTCTGTCAAAAAAGCAGTTACCTCGATGAGCGTCTTTCAACTGCTCCAAAAGTATAAAGCCAATCTTTTTTATTTATAGAATCTGCCGGGACCCAATTCCTCCATCTAAAAGTATAAAAAGTTATCTATATCTGATCTGCCATGTCAAAGGCAATTCGGAAGGAGGTGAGTGACAGATAACCTGTCCTTCATACAGAGAAAGGAATGGTCTTACGAAAACTTTATGAGATTCATTGGCATCGTTATCCTACCCTGCTGTTTACTTCCCCGCGCATCTTCCGACTTTTCTGGAGTATCTTTTATATCCTCAATCTGCTTACGGAAGTGACATTTCATTCATCTCTAAATTTTATCTTGTTTCAGGTGGCTGAAAAGATACTTGATAACAAGGAGTTGGAGTTCTATAAGTGGGATGGTGAACTTCCCCAATTATTGCAGAATGTGAGGGACAAACTGAACAAAGTCTCTGAAGTAATTCCCCGGCACTCTTCATCTAAATCGTTTATTTATGAGACTAGATCTGTAAATGGTCTCCGCTATTAAATATTCAAATGAAAAACTTAGTTCCATGGTTTTGACGTGTAAACTGCTTGTTTCGGCATTTAACGTGTAATTTCACATGTGGTGTTGCCAGAGCTGGACCAGAGAGGAGAAGAACCATTGCTTGGAAGAGACCGAGAAATCATTCAAGTACTCTGGCGACATTCTTCGTCTGATACTGTTGTGATGTGCGTATGACAACCAAGTGTTGTACTGATCTGTTGTAAGTAATGGGGCAAAAAGCCTGACAGTTTACATTTGTGTTTGGACCTGCATTATTTCTTTGCAAACCGCAAGCAAGTCCGTGGATGCGTTGGTTTTAACCCGTCAAATGTGACCCCTGAATTCTTTTCCTCACGCGGAGCATAAGGTTCTGCTGTATATAACTTTTCACATTGAAAAACTTGGCTACTCTTTTCTTGATTTATGAAGCTAATGTCTCCCTATATGCGGGAGACATGAATTTCGTTTATGAATGGTTTTGCCCCTTAACTTTACATTGACGTATACTAGCGTGTGGAGTGTTTGTTATTGATGGAGTATCTGATTGGGATTTAGGATGGCAGTTTCTTGGAACACTGGCTGTGCGAAGTGTTACTGTGCCTGTTATGTTCTTGTTAGGGTTGAACCCTAACCTCCTAAACTCTGCCTCGTTCCGAACCCTTTTCTGACAAGGCCGAGTCTTTGTTCCGAACCCTTTTCCGACGAGGCCGAGTCTTTGATGGGTCGCACAGTGAGGAGGTTATGGTCGAGTCATGTCACGAACGCAACATAGACGAGTCTTCATGGCATATGTTCACAAGAAAGAGGCTTCAAAACAGCTTAGTGCGCTTTAGAAGTTGATTGCATCTTGTCAAGCCGTTATGTTACCATATGACTGTCCACAAGAGATTCATCGAAATAGCCTAATCGAATTCAAACAAATTGGAATTTTGAGATGGTTTGAGTCGTTTCAAGATGGTGGGTCCATTCGGGTTTCAACACTGATAGGACGGTAGTCGTGAATACAATTGAAAGATCCAAATAGAATCGAAATTTTATTGTTATCATCGATATCGTTAGCACTATATGCTTCCTTGATGTTAATTTGACAATCTATTTGTAAATATCATTTTCACTTTCTGGTACTTGAGGACAATCAATAAGGATGGAAAAACCAAGAACTGAAATTGGAACAGTTCACTTCGGTCTCATTCGAAACCATGGCAGGTCAGCTTACGTGACGAGCATTGATTCACCAAGTTTGCAAAAGACATTTTCGAGTACAATCGAATCATGCAGGTCCCTATCCGCTCTTTCTGTCACTATCTGAAGCTGCTTAAGATAACGAAAACAAAAGTAAAATAATAGTATGAAATCCAGTGTCAAAACCAGCGCCTGTAGCTCAGTGGATAGAGCGTCTGTTTCCTAAGCAGAAAGTCGTAGGTTCGACCCCTACCTGGCGCGAATTCTACTCCATGTATGGCCATGTGTTTTTTTTTAACTTCCGTTATTCCCCTTCAAATTTTCTTCAACTTTAATGCTTGTCAATGATTTGCGTCTGTGTGACTCTGCGAAGAAAAGGCATGGAGCCCGCAACGCTGGAGCTTCGGATTGCCAAGCTTGAGAATTATGGCCAAGACCGATGGACGAGGACTGGCCCAAGAAGGCTTTGCTATGACCAGCGACAAGGATGCCATTGCAAGATCGGCATCTCTTCTCGAACCACGACAGGACGTTGTCAAATTTTCTTCAACTTTTATGCTTGTCAATGATTTGCGTCTGTGACTCTGCGTAGAAAAGGCATGGAGCTCGCAACGCTGGAGCTTCGGATTGCCAAGCTTGAGAATTATGGCCAGGACTGATTGACGAGGACTGGCCCAAGAAGGCTTTGCTATGACCAGCGACAAGGATGCCGTTGCAAGATCGGCATCTCTTCTCGAACCATGACAGGACGTCAACTCAACGCTGCCGATCACATCGGCTCGAAAGAAAATATGTTCCAGTCTTGTCGCGCCTTAACCACTCCATCAAATACCTCTTCCATATAAGCTTATACGAGAACACTAAAGAACTGAATGTATTTGGTACATAACGGACATCATCCTTCTCCCATCGGGACTTCAAAACAGCACACTGCATACTATCCTTATGAAGGGAAATTGTATTCGAGGCTCATGTACATTACCGAAAATTATGAATTTAGTGAAAAAGAAGAAATTCAGTCGTCGAATGTGCTCATGAATCCACCGAGGAAACCAGCTCCGTTGCACTCCCCGCACAACATCTCCTTTTTGCCTCTGCAAAACAAATTCGAAGTTAAAACCACATCATGAATTGAGGGTAAAAGGTAAGAGAAAAAGACATTGCTAAAACTGGCCATAAGCAAATCGGTACTGTGACTAAATATATGGGAGAGAGAGAGATTGCTCAAGCACCTGCAAAGCCAACATATCGCGCCAGCTTTAAACTGTCCGTTGAAGTGGTCTACGGAGTTTACTCCAGTCCCTTTACATTGGGAACACTGCACTGCACCTGGTTTCACGAGGAAAATCAAAATCTTCTATTCCAAATACCGTGCTGCATCCTACTAGAATACTCGCACTTGGTAATAAAGCAAGCCCGACATTTTTGCACAGAAAATGATCATCCAAGTAGACAAGTTTCAAGTTTCTACGATCAGATGAACTAAACATATAGAGACACGAGATCCCACTTCCTTGGAATTTTTTTTCCTTCTTATTTCTGAAAACTCGTCCTCAACCATAATGACAGCCAATCGATGGAAGATCGGAGAAACCAAGAAAACAGTTTGGTTGTCTCTAAATGTGAGTGCATTTCTCCCTAACTATGTTGCATCTCAAAGGGACTCTTTTTTTTCGGGGACTTTTTTTATGTTGAGCAGTGGAACAAGTAGAAAAACACTTGTATGATGGTCCATTTATCATAAGAACTTGCCATACAAGCACAGAGAAAATCTTGACATTGTGTTAAAAATTACAGGCCATACTCCAAAAGGAAAGCTTACTATTCAAAGCTTCAGATATCATGTAATACAATGGACATAATTTGTGTATCGGGAGCAATAAGCTCATAAACGTGCATATCAGCAAAGAATGTTCATGTCAGGTACAAGATATTACATCACAGTATACAGATCGGCAGTGTATAACATAGTATTACAATAGTGGATGTGGATAGCGAATGTAGTTAGTCTTGAACATTACGACAAAATTTAGGAGTCAGTAAACAGTATTCAAGAATCAATACTTGGCCATTACCATTTCCATCACAATTAGCACAAACAATGCTTTGGGTTTTTGTGCCTGGACTATTCTCTGCAGCCTGTAAAACCATGAGACAATGTTCAAGCCAAAGAAACAAAAAACCCATCATGGAGAACAAACTCAATACGTACAAATTCAAAAAGGTCATTCAAAAAGGATTTTGTTGAGAAGTATCCTCACGTCACTTGTCAAAACACCTCAATGAAGAAAATTTGTCATTTCCAATCCACTATCTTTCTTGTGTTGTGTGTAATTAGTGTATTGAAAGTAAAGATGTTTCCTTATTAAGTATGGTTAACAAGTGCTCTAGGGCCACTCGTTGACAAGACTCATCTAACGAATATACATTTTACATGTTACTTTTGTTGTGAAAGATTATTTCTCCATAATTTGCCCTCTTGTTCAAAGCTAACAATCATGTGATTAATCCTTCTATGTTGTACTAATCATTCAAATAGCCAGAATATCAAAGGCGCAATATTTTTCACTGTGACTGTGGCGTAATCCAGCTTGATTTCTTGCATGAAGCCATAGCGATAAACTTCCGAGGAACTTCTCCCAACTGCAAATTGCTCACAACCAAATGAAAGATCAATAAAATCCACCCCTGTTGCCCATGATTTACATAAACGCCAATGCCACAGGTTACATAATTCGCACGGGTAGTCCAAGAAAGGTGATTTCCGAAAGCTCGAGGCAATTGAACCCTCATTTGATATGGTCCAACTCAGACTAATCTCATCACTAAACACCCAAGAAGTTAATGCATCAAACACTTCATCTGTTTGCTTCAGCATTAAAACCCCTCATCCCCCATATACTAAAGTCACTACAATTCAAGAAGAAAGATTAGCATCAGAAGCTATCACCTTAACTTCCAAAGACTGAAATCTTCCAACTTTAGTCCCATTACAGGCTTCATTCAGTCTGAGAACTTTCCCAGCAACCGGATAGCCAATCACTGCTCTTGCAACGCCCACCCCACATAACAGAAAAGATCGAATGTCAACTCAAGATTTCACAAAACAATAAAATCAAGAATTCAGTGTCACGTACACATAGGATAGGCGGAGGAGGAAGAGAGGAAGAGGAAGTACCCGCTCTGGGTGGAGGCTGGACAGAACAAGTCGGAGCAAAGCATAGAGAATTCGCCATGTCAAAGAGGATGCTCAAGCTCCCTCGTTCTTGTGCTGGACTGAGCAAAACCGGAGAACTCAGCTTACAGAGGACAGGAGATGAAAATAACAGAGCAGCCGTGGTTTTTTCGTCTCTAATGCCCAGGATAAGGCGCTCATGGTTTCAAGAATGGGGACAAGCACAACGTAAACTTACCGAAATACCCTCCACACCCATGCAAGCAGGGATTGGAGTGGAGGGGGTTAAGGGTAATATTCCATTGTCCGTAGCGAAAACATTTTCTTTTTTGGGGGTGCAGTGGTTCGCCTGCGCTTGCGAACCACAGCTCAAATTTTCTTCTTTATTTGTAAAACAGGCGTGAGAGAGAGAGAGAAGAGAGAGAGAGAGTATGGCAAGCGCTCTCTTGTCCACCAGTCTCTTCGTCCCGTCAAGAAGTAAGCAAATTAAAGCTCGTTCATTTTACAGTTTTTTAAGGTTCAAAATCTCACCTTTTTAAGCTATTTGCTGTTGATTCGCTATGCTGCTTTCGTTGGGATTGAGGAACAGCTTCTTGTGGTCTCTTACATGCGCCGTTTTGAACAGATAGAGGAGACACTGGTGGGTTCCGCGTTAGGAGCTCATTTCATGGCGAGTTGCTTTCCAAGGCCAATCTTGTGAAGAGGGAAATCAGCAGCAGCGCGAGAGGACGCCTTGAGATTGCCTCCGTGGTTGGTTGCTCTTCTTCGCCTCTTCTTGTCTGTTGTCATATCTTGAATTCAGTCTTTTTGCGTTCAAAACTTGGCTTAGCACAATAATGTTGTTTTGCTGGGTGGACTCGTTGTTGTGATGTACGAGAAAAGGGCTTGTCTTTAACTGTTTTGGTAATTTTGATTCTTGTGAATTTGGAGCTCTTCGGGGAGCTATTGCCTGATACAGTTGTCATTGTAATGTATGGCGGCTTGGGAGGAAGGTCACCCAGAGAGAGACTGTAGTTCCTGACCCTGATTATAGAATACCCATTGTCTTACTCGGTAAGTGCCCTATAACATTGCTTTTCTCACGTTGAGGTTTGCTTCTACTCTCTCTCCACAAACTTAATTGTGATAGGATGATTCAGGTGAACCTTCAGAAGTATGTAATCCTCCTTTCGTAATATTTGATCTAAGGCTTATCATATTGGCTACTGAACCAATCTTGACTGCATCATTTTTCCAAATCTTTAGAATTCGCTTCTTGGATGTTCATATATACTATCATTAAGAAAAAATAGATCAGTTGCTAAATGGTCAAACGGCGACGAAGAAGCTAACAGGAATGTTGATTTGAATCAGGTGTGGCTGGTGGATTAGCCTATACAAATAATCTGTTACCTGCTGCCCCTGTTGGTCTACTTGGTCTGCTCTTATTATTTCAGGTGATGTTACAATTAAGGCATGGGGATTCTCTACCAGTACAGTGCTCCCTACAGTGCCTCAATAAATCTCAACCAATGATTCATGAAAATGAGACTTTTATCAACGGTTGAAATTTGTCGAGACATCAAGGGGAGCACAGCAAGTAGTAGAGGATCCTCACCCATAATTAAGGATCAATATTTGCAGGTAGGTTTTGAAGTGTAGTAGAAAATTCTTGTCTGACGTGCCACCCAAATTTGCTTCCTTAGTCAATAACTAGTTAAAGATTCTGAGTTTCCTTCGACAATGTCTGCTTATTAATCAATGCAAATTGTGATTTAGTTTGCCCAAATGCTGACTCTGTTTTCTTTCTTCCCCTTTTGATCCAGACTACTAGAGTGAGATTTGTCTTTGATAATGAGGCTCTGGTACGTTTATCGATCTCCATCGCAATTGTGTAATTCATGCATGAGCTAATTGACAAGAAAACTAATGTAGTGTTCTTGCCTCTATGTGTATTGTGATAGAAGAAGATTCTCCTGATCTATATCTCTATTGTCTGAATTTTTTGCACTCGAGCATGGTTCTAGCCCTTCACTATTTTGACTTAAAAAGTTCAAGGTGGACCTTGGCGATTGTAATTCTGGAAGCTGAAGCTGCTGCTTTTGTAATTCTCTATTTAAGATCATCTTCAATTAGAGAGTACTTTGAGCTGATGTGTCAATCTGAACTGAAGCCACCTATTATGCAACAATTGGAATCTGAAGATGGTTTAATACCATGATTCACTAGTTTCTTCTATCGTATGTTTACTTTCATTATTTCCGGAATTCTTCCATTACTCATATTATGTCTTAGTAAGTGTAGTTTAAGGCTTTGAGCCATGTCATAGTAACTTTAGCTTGAGCCATGACCACCCTGAAGAATTTCTCTTCATTTCAAAATCTCAAAAAGATCAGTTAGTTGTTACAGGAGGATGATTCTTCTTGTCAAGTCATACGCTATGAGATTGACTCAAAGTAATTTTAGGCTACCCAGCTCCCTGGTTTCATGGGTTTTGGATTTTATAAGAAACATGACATTACTTACTGGTTGCACAAATTCTCCGCATGGTGCTATAATATTTCATAATCTTAGGAGGTGAAAGTTGGAGAGGAGCTTCAAGAATCAGGTGAAAATGTCTTCGTAGGAGGGAAAAATCGGTGGAAGTAAGTATTTAGTTGCTCCAATAACTTGGGAAAAAAAACTCCTTCCTGTTGTAATAGAAGCCGCTGCTTTGCATTCTGCATCTCTTCAGATACTCCACCTTTGTGAATTGGGAGCTCTGGTGGCCAAATTTTCCTATCCTTGTGTACTTCAAAGAGACACAAACAAAGCCCGAGGGACAAGTGCATTTCTTTCCAGTAATTTTTGTAAGTAAAAGATATAAGTAAATTGCAAGTGCTGCAAAACCATGCAGCATCTTGTTCAGCTTCTCACTGCTTTTAGGTTGTGGAGCCAGTGAAGGTTCGAAATCTAATCTATGACTACTTTCGATGAAATATCAGAATGGGAAGCAACTATATGATGTCATGGTGGAGAGAGCTGGTCCTTCGAAAACAAGCGGGCCAAAATAATGCTAATAGAGTTTATGCCAAAATCAAGCCATGCCATATCATGTGGGACTTTAAATTGATGAGGTATGGCACTACACACTAAAAATTGTCAAAGTTTGTCAAATCCAAGAACGAGTCATGTCTTTCTGGATTCTGTAGCAGCCGTGTTTCTTCGCTCTTTTGGTTGCTAGCTTCTTCATTGTGATTTTTGGAAGTTTTGAGACTATCTTGATTGTCTTTCATCATCAATCTCTTAGAAAAGATATTTATTTTGGCCGTGTTATTGACCTTATGCTGCATTAACCCAGAGGCTTTCTTTGCTAATGGAATTATTGAGTCACCCGGTGCCATTTGAATGTAACTAGTATTGTCGCATAAACGTCATTCTTTTCCTCCCATGACATCTGGGATTCTCTCTTTTGCAGGAAATGCTTCAGAGTGCTCGGTTAACCAAAGATTCACTATGAGAATTTTGTGCAAGACAGTTTTCTCGTGTGCATATGTACCTATGAATGTTTTCTTCTAGAATGGTAGTAGCCAGTTCGAGTTCCATTGGTTAAGTACCTTTATACATCACAAAATAGAAAGGAACCTGTATATTTATAGCGCTCCTCTGATTGTTTACATGGATCCTGTCCTCTCGTTTCTTGTATCCACATCCAACTTTTTTATTCATGGAGGTGCCGTGAGACCGAATTTTTGGTAAAATGGAGAATCCTATGTTCTCTTCTTGTTCACGTATAAGCACTAGCTCAAAAACCATGAAACTGTCAATTTGTATACATACTTCACCAATTAAACCAGACTACCAGTGAGTACATTCTAATTGTGGTCGAACTGCTTCATTCTCATGGAGCAATAAAATCACAGGAAAAACGAGGCTACAAGTGAAAAGGTGTGGAATATGCCTCTGTAAGCTCAGGCCAACAATTAATTCTGCATTCGCTCGCACATCGCAAGGCCATTTGCTACAAAAACAAAGTATGAATTGCAATAAATGAACATAATTACAAATTGGGTGTTGGGGATCCCACAGAAACAGATCCATCCCTAGCTATACTCGACAAGAAAACCATAAAGTATCTGTGCTTCCTCGCTCAATTACTGGCTCCTTCAAAGGACGGCTGTGTCTCATTACACATTCCAAATCTAATTCTCCATCTAGGAACTGAGTGGAAATTCTGTCCGAGGGTAGCTCTTACAGGCAAAACTCTCCCAAAGAAGTCTGCTAAAGAACTGTCCCTTTTCATGCTTGATTTGGTGATCTTACATCAACAAGGCTAAGGTTAATTAATCCACTATCAGCCTTTCTTGGTGCAATGTGCGTCTGTACCATGCTGGGTGCAATGACGATACCCGACAGAGTGAAGAAATTCTCGAATCTCTTTGGAACTGCTGTTACTTGCCTGCAACAACCGTTCGTCCTCCTCATAAATCAAATATGGTGCCTCGCCTGCCTTTCTCGACAGCAGCTTCACGGCCCCCTTCAGAACGTGATGCTCCCAGCCCTGAACATCAATTTTGATGAGAAGCACGGGTTCTGAGTCCGGTATCACTTCATCCAGTGGGATGGACCTTACTTGAAGTTCTATTTCTTCATTGGACTTGAATGCCAATTTGGCACCAGCCGCTGAGACAGCACTGTTGTCGAGCCGACCAACCAACTGAAATCATCAGTCAGCCTAGACATGATCAGCACAGCAAAAAGCATAGCCAGATACCAATAATAAAAGAATAATTGTACGCTCAATGTTCTAGTAAGAATGATTCCATCAGTATCATAACTCAAAACATGATCGGATCAGATGACATCCAGGACCGGAAGGAGCTCATGCAAATTGTCCTCCCTATCATTTCAATCTCATCATAGAACTCAAACACATATAGTTTTTTTTTTTTATTAGAATGAAGCAACACAAGAGTCCTGCATCATCGCTGTAGTGCCATGGTCTCTCTTGCACCGACCTGCATACTCATTCAGTCTTAACGGGTTCAGCGAGTATTATAGAGACCACATCCTTATTTCTCAATGTTGTAATTGTTAGTGCACAGCTTCAATGTCAACAGAAAATTTCAATGTTGGTACCCATCAATGGATACACTGTGCCCATTATTGTCATTTCAAAATAGGAGAGCTCAAGAAGTTCATTGTTGAACTTGCAAACAGGGAATACCATTTTGAGAGTGTAAAATAGTCCGAAATGCACTCTATCTTCTAGTTCTAGCCACACATTGATGTCTTTTCGAATTCAATAATTTCATTTATGCACAGAATGCATCAAAGCACTGAAATTTTCTTTCCAAAGGCATTACAGAAAATTGAGGGCCAAAGCCTACCACTCACGTTACATCCCATTTATTAGGCCAAACCAAACCAAGCCAAATGGAGCCATATTCTATTAGCCTTCCACTGACATTACCACAGAAGTTCCAGCAGATACCCTATTGGATCGGAAATTTACCTCCCCATCAGTTCAACCTTTGTATGACATGCGTATTCAGATCAAACCATGTTGCCCCTAGGCTAGACTCTTTCAAGTGACATATACACTGACTGGATGAACGATAAACTACAAAATCTGAAAATGCACCAACCTCACTGGCCTCCTAGAAACAAGAGTCTCCGCCAGCAGATAAAATTCATTTCATTTTTTCTAAGAACGAAACTAGCTGATGATACAGATTAAAAATTTCAAACTCAAGAGCAATTCAACTAACTCAACAAGCATAAAGACGTCACCTTGTGAAATGTGATGTTCCCAACCCTATCCGACGCAGCCGCCTCGAACAAATCCATCAGCTCCCCAGCCCGATTCATCCAAATCCCATCACAGATCCTCTGCAAGTTCTCGAAAACCGGCTCGAAAGCCAGAACCCTGAACCCCATCGCCGCGGCGGCGAAGCTGGCCATCCCCACATTCGCGCCCACGTCCACGAAAAACCCATCTCTGCCCTCGCCTCGGAACCCCTCCAGCAGCTCCTGGACCGTCACCGATATGTCGGGCCGCCGGAAGGCCTTCCTCTTGAGGGTCCGGACGATGTTCTTGTGGGGCTTGCCGGGGAGGGACCCGAAGTCGGAGAGGGAGTAGAGGAAAGGGTGCTTGACGCCCTCGACGACGTTGGCGATCACGGGGTGAGCCTGGGGCGACGCGGAGCAGTCGAAGCGGGAGATGGAGGAGGGGGAGGAGAAGCGGGACTTGGGGGAGAGGGTAGGGGCGGCATTGGGAAAAGGGTTGGCGGGTCGGACGGAGAAGAAGTAGACGATGAGGAGGAGGAGGGAGGAGGAGGAGAGGAGGCAGAGGAACTTGGAGGAGAGGAACTGGGGCTGCTTGTCCCTCCTCCATGCGTTCGCCATTGGAGGGAGGGAGACGGGGATGATCTTGGTTGGGTGAGGGGCGAGATCTCTTGCAGGGGGAGGAGGGGAGGGACGGACTGAAGAGTTTCTGGGGGAAAATTTCAAGATTGGATCTTGCGCACTGCGCCTCTTAAACTTTGGAAAGACTTGACTCTTTTTCTTTTGGATTACAGTTGGCAGAGCGAAACTGGTTTGGTTTGTTCTAGACTTTGGATCGAAGTTCTTAATATATTCTTCTACGCAAGCTTTTCAGGAGTAAATAAGCAGACAGGAATAGAGCGGTTTGATTTATAAAAAAAAAGGTAGAAAACTCTCAATACCCACCATAAGTGATCGGTTTCAGATTAGGAACCTAAAATTACACCGTGCAAGGTCGGTTCACAGTTTGTGCAATCGGAAATTGGTCCACCCAGTCCTAAAATCGGATTGGTTCCAAGATTCGTCCCGGAACAAGTGGTTTTTTCTTCTTTTTCTTTTTTGAGTTTCTTCTACTCTCTACAAATAGGGAAAAAAATAATAATTTACTAATTATGATTTGCTTCATAATAAATAAATGAAAAAATAAAGAAATCTTGATCAATCTGAGCAGTCCGTTCCCTTATGTGGAATCTGGAACCAACCCGCTCCCCATGAACCACCCAAAATAGGCCAATTTGGTTTGGTCTGGTGTGATTCTTGGGTTGGACCAAGACCGATGCACACCCCTACTAGTCATATCTCTTATTGCGGATGACAAAACATGGGAATTACATATATTTAATTTGGGTTAGTTGCAAGTAGATGATATTCATAACTTACGACTCCTAACAGAAAACATGGTTGGAGGGAGGATTGCAGGAAAATAGCACTAGCTAAATCGAGCTCACAGTTAGGTTTTTTTTTTTTTGGTCGAACACAGTTAGTTCATTAGATAGATTTGATTTAGCAGTTTTATTCAATCAACAATTATTCGGGCCAATTTCAAAGATCTACAATCCAGTAATCTTTGTGCTCCCAATGGTTGACATTGGCAAGGACTTGAGAGAATATAAAGCACAGTTGACTAGTGCCGAGTAGGCCATACTCTTAACTCCATTGGTTTATTGACACTAGAGAATCGTCGTGCAATCGATCTCGCCCTCGACACCTTGGTCGGCTGCACCATCCTTCGGCGTCAAACAACTCGTTTCTTACTTAGGTCTCATTAAGGGAGCCGAACTGCCCAGAGATGAAGCCAGCATTACGGGCGAGGCCCTTTTTTTGCACGTCTCCGAGCTGTTCGATGCCGAAGAATGGTGCGGGCACGAAGGTGTCGGAGGCAAGATGTATCCATTGGTTGATATATAAATTTAACATGTGAACCCCGAATGATCACCACCATGTGTGCTTATTTAAAGTATTTCATTTGGAGGCTTTGTCTAATGTTGAATGAGCCTGATGAAATTTCAATTTTGGTCCTTGAACTTATGCGTAACTTTTAAATCAAATCCTTTCAGCTCTAAATTCACTTAACTAGAGTTGATGTATCCATTGGAGTCAGCACGAGCTTGATGTGGTAAAACTTTTTGCAACCGTAGGTTATCACCTCATGGAAATGCATGGGATTGAAAACCACGAAAGCACAACCGAGCCTTGAGCAATGAGATTTCTTAACATGAACACTGCACTCGAGTTTTTCATGTGAAACTCTTGCTTGGTGGCTCCAATGGATACATCAACTGCAATTCATCAAATTTTGAGTGAGAGTGACTTGATTACAAAAGTTGTGAATGTTCAAAGCTGGATTTGACATAATAAGTTTAGAGACAATGCTGACTCCGCGGATGAAGTTACCCATTCACTTCTTACAACCTCATCTTATTTTTTTTTTCATAGCTCAAGGGGACACTAGCTCGGAGGCTTGACTACTTGGAGGTTAATAAAACACTTTGTAAGTCTCATGAACTGGTTTAGTTTAGGCTTTTGATTTGTACAAGTGACTCTAATTCATTGCAGTTGTACTCAGCTAGTGGGATTGAAATATGTTTGAATTGGAAATCTCCTAAAAGCTCGACCGAGGTTGTCAGACAACCTCGTCACCTCGGGAAATCTACAAATGTGTAATCTATTTACTACCATTTTTCTTTTTTGTAAGATAACATTTCATCAAATGACCAAGCTTGAGTGAAGAAATTCGTCACGTCAGCTCACGGATTTCATGAGACTTGGCGTGACGATCATGTGATAGGCCATTGAGCAGATTTAACAAGCTTGTCGTTGTTTTCCTTCTTCACGAGAGGCCCTCTTCTCGGGACTAATGAATTTGTCTTTCCTTCCCTCTGGAAGTGTTCCACGCTTCTTTTTTCTCTCTTATTTTCGTTTCTTTCACTTTCATATGCATTCGCTTTCTTCAACCGGCAGAGTTTGCTCTGGAATCTCTCTCTGTGCGAGGAAATCCTGGCCTTCTCTTCAAACTCAATTTTTCCATTGATTTTGCTGAAGAAGATCTGGTGCTTCTTGTTTCAACCCTGTCCAGGATGGACTCTATTTCACTGTTTCTTCTTCTGCATGGTGTCATACGTATATATTGAGAATTGACATGATTCTCTCATAATTTCTTGAACTTATGATGCGGATTTATTGTAGCATGTATGTTCATGCCACAATATGCATGCCGGTTCTATCTGAATTGTTGCTTTACTGATTAGGCGATATGAATATATTGAGATAAATGAAGTGCTTTTTGTTAAGGAATGGTTGGGAGTTCTAGTTCTTCAACACAGAGAACATTCAAGTTGATTTTCTTTTGCTGAAAATAGCAATTAAAGGCACGGGCTGTTACTTAAAAATAAGTGAAAGTCTACAGGTCATGAACATTTTCGACACTTTTTCTCCGGCATATTCAGGAAAACAGTTAGCTTTTTGAACCATATGATATAGCTTATGCTTGTATAATGGCGCGTGGAGCTTTTGTACAAGGAAGAAGCAGGAGCAGCTGTGAGATCGGCAACAATGGAAAATCGTTCCTTCAGCTAGTGCTCGCACTGAGTACTGAAAACTTCTTGGTGAGAGTCTTTCGGATAAGCATTTTGGTCAGGCCCATGACTGTATTGTTCTGTTATTCGCGTTTAAAGTACAATGAAAACTTATTTGTGGATGACTGCTTTGCAACTTTGCAAGGGTACATTAGCTCTATTTCTCATCTTTGGATCAATTTCTCGTGGCTTTGGCTTTGTGATTGTCTTCGGAGACTCCAGGTTCTTCAGTGTCTGCGATTATGGAGCCGTTGGTGATGGCATTACAGAAGATATAGGAGTAATACTTTTTCCTGTTAATACTTATCCACTCGATTGGGTCCATAACTTTTTCTCACTATCTCGGATTTGACAGTGTCTCCCACATGTTGCAGGCATTTCTTGAAGCTTGGCAGGCTACATGTAGCACGCAATTCGAGAATCCGACCATGATCATCCCGGATAATTACACGTTTCTGGTACATCAGCTTACATTCAGCAGGCCATGCAACGCCAAAAATATCACATTTCTGTTTTACATAGATCGACTTCACTCTTTCACCTGATTATCAAATGATTCGAACCGACCGTTCAAGAGTGCAATAAAATCATTAACTCGATTCTCTTTCATTTTTCCTTCATGTCAATTTCGACACGTTTCATGCAATTCCATAGGTATTAGGGAATATAAATGCACCTGCCTTGCCTAGAACGTGGACGGATCTCCCCCTAGCTCATAGATCACATTCTGTGGCATAGATCAGCTTCATGTCACCGGTTTCGGGACAATTGACGGACAAGGATCAGAGTGGTGGAATCAATCCTGCAGATATCATTCACATTTGGTACATCAAAATTTCTTAGTATATTTTTCATGGCTCGGATCATGCAATGGACTGCAATTTTTCAGGAAGGATGCACTTCTCTGGCACCAACAGTAAGTCTTTAACCTGTTATCTTGCACTGTTACAAACACGCATCTAATTGACATATTGATAGAACATTGATGTGTTTTTGTAGAACTATTGTGGCGATTTTGTAGTTGGTTTGCAGGCTATGAAATTCCTTTAGTGCAGTGCGAGCAGTCATAACAATATAAAACTTGTAAACAGTTCTCAAACCCACAGGGGATGTGGCTTCTTTAACATCGGCAATTTGTTGATTGAAGCTCCAGGGACGAGCCCCAACACCGATGGCATTCACATTCAATCCTCACAGCATGTGTCCATCGCAAATACAGTCATTGGAACTGGTAATTTCTGCGATTCCTCTTCTGTTCGGTCTTCTTTATTGCGGTCAGAAGTCAGGAATGTTCGTCTCTGTGATTTCTGTTTTCCTTACAGTTGGGCTTGTGATCACCAGGTGATGATTGTATATCCATTGGAGACTACACTTCGAATATTTATGTCTCATCTGTCAAATGTGGACCTGGCCATGGCGTAAGGTGAAGTCTAATTCTTCATGCTATCTCTGTCAATGTGATTGTATCATGGAATCAATCATGACAAAAGTGCATCGGATCATGAACACAGAGATCTCTTTTGGGCAATCTTAATCTGGAAAATTATCTACATCGTGATTCTCCAAGACTCGTGCATAAGATGGCTATAGTTTGTTTTCAGGTATTGCAGTATTGCAGATGATGCACCAATCTTGAACCTAAAAAGGAAATGAACTTTGCGTTTGTCCGATAACATGCGGGTCGCTTCGTTCTTGCGAAAGTCATGAAATTACTACCCCACTTCGCGTTTTTGTCATTACTTTTTTTATGCTTTCTACAGCATTGGAAGTTTAGGCCAAGAAGGGAATTTCGTCCAATTCGAGAACATTCACGTGAGCAATGTACATTTTAAGCATACTACAAACAGTGCTCGGATCAAAACATGGCAGGTAATGAACAGCGAATGTGAATTGCATTCATCCGAGATAGGAATTTCATTTCATATTTCTGTTCTGTTTGAACTTCCTCAATATTCCTTTGTGTTGTTGTAGTGAAGGTCGGGAATGGATATGTGCGAAGAACCACTTTTGAGCATCTTAAATTTGACTCGGTTAGAAACCCGATAATCATCGGCCAAAACTACTGTTCTGTCTGGGGAGCATGCCGAGAAATGGTAAATCCCTTTCCTATATGGATGCTTTTCTTTTCCATGAAAGGCGCAAATCATTGAGGCAGTTTCTTTCTCCCTATGAATTTTTGGATGAAGCAAACCGGAGTTCACATAAGTGGCGTGGCATATATCGACCTTTCCGGGACTTCAAGCACTGATGTCGCTATTAATCTGAACTGCAGTCGGAGCGTCGCCTGCACGGGAATAGTACTTGAATCGATAGAGCTGACATCTACAAACATGGATAGGCAAGTCACGTCTAGTTGCCTCAACGCATACGGGAACACCATTGGAGTGGTTCGACTAGATGCCTGTCTCCAAAGTTGACAGAAGCACATTAATCTCTTTGTTCTACAGAGAGAACGGCATCTAACTCTGTCGACTTCTCAAAGTTTCTTTGGCTGTTGCAGAGAGCTTCCCATGTATCCTCAGCAGTTGTCCAGTGAAAGTTGTCTGGGTTGTCTATATGTACCCATTTCTCGCTGAAAGTGCTTCTCTTCACTGGCATTCTCTTTCTGCACATAAATGTTTCTGCATTATTTTGTGATTGTATGTTCAGAATCAAGATAGCTGAGCTTAGGAATCAATATCATACAAGAGCCCAGACACCAGTTGATGGTGATGGACTTAGCTAAGCACCAGGGCGCACGCTACATGTGCTCGGAAAACCCGACGGGAGCATGGTCCCGACGGCAATGGAGAAGGGAGAATGACCCTCGGAACAACGGGCTTCAGCCGGTTTTACTCGACAGGTGGCTTGATGGATAAGACCTCCACTAAAACCTAATCCTGTTGGAGGAGGGAAAGTGTTGCACTACCTAGAAATCAAGCATCCATTGGCCCTTTAAGGACGGTTTAACGGCCACGCAAGACATGCGACACCACCATTTGAGGATGTCTAGACTTATGATTCACTCAATAAGATCTCTACCAACCAATCCTCACTTGAAAAACTGACGTCTTCCGCCCAATCAATCGCTCCCCATCCTTGTCAGATCAGAAATGGGCCTAATTCATCCATGAATTGCATATATATTAATTGCATATATATTCAAGAGGATCCTTCTTTGATATCATCTGTAACGACTCAGCTCAATTCACGTAAGCCTAATCCCCAAACGAAGTAATCTAAGCAATCACACAAGATGGTGACCATTTTGAGGTGAGTGTTGACTTATGAATCACTTAATAATACCTCTTCCATTTGATATGGGACTTGAGATGTCACATATATATTATCATTTTCTCAAGTACTAACTTAAGTAAAGGAGATACAATCTGGGTCAAAAACCTGAACGCCTCAACCCGTTTTCATGCCTACAAATCCATTCCCGATGTAAGTCTTGGCGGGCTCAAAAGGATCGATGGTGCATTAACATCAGTAGTTTTGTCGGGAGGAACAACGGATAAAATTGATCAACTTTGAGCATCATCTACTATTACCTCGTGCCCCCCCCCCCGAAATTCAACGCCACCTGTATGCATTGTAGTCTTCGGGAAATAATATCATTCTCGTCCAGAACTATAGAGAATATAACTGTATCAATTTCAGAACATTCAAACGTTGATTATGTCTTCGATACGCCATGCCCACGCTCCGTTTTTGCTTGTGCCAAAATAAGACGCTGCAAGTCAGGACAATCACAACGCGTCCGGTATTAGTATATGACCTGCTATGGTGCCGACGAACTACAGATTCTAGTTCTAATGGCACAAGTTTGCCATTGTCCACAAGCACATATCTGAATGCAGAGAAGAGTTAGGTATTGTTTTTAAAATCAATGAATTTTTTTTTCTTTTCTTTAAAATTGTGAACGAGTTAGGTAATGTTTTCCCACTTAATTTGAAAAACAATTGGGCATTATGACATATTATTAACCGGAAGGATCTTGACAATTGCATAGGATGACCCATATGCAGTTCATGTGGCCGGCAATTGCTCTGATGACTTTGTTTTTCTTAATAGCGGTTTGTCACGAGGGATCTTCTCTTGTTGCGAGTCCTACATATTTCTTGATCCCACTTCTTGTCTTTTTTGTCAACTTATTCCAATAATGTTCACTTGAAGCAGATATACCTTAACTTTCTCGAATTTTCAAAACACGGTAGCTGAAAGAAATTCTTAAACAGGAAGAGAAACTCCAATCTTTTCTGTGGACTAAGTGCAGAATCAGTTCTTTACATTTTGGTTGTCCATAGTCCTCAACATTTACAAAATGTGCAATCAAATTTTAATCTCACTGTCAGTGGGTTTCCAATGTTAGAATTCCTATGTATCTAAATGTCAGGTGGCCACGAAACCAAGACCTATGTAGGAATTTTGACAGCGGGCTTAGGACTTCGTCGCATATTTTTTTTTTATAATGTTGAAGACTTAATTGATCGAAATATATTGTTACTGGCTCAATTAATGAAGTTCGAAACGTCTGGTACTTTTCAACGTTCAAAACGTCTGTATTGATTCTTTACTATTTGGTTTTTTATCTTAAATTGCAGGTAGACATGCTTCAATAATTGCTGACACTGCCTTTGTACGATAATGTTCAGATGAACAGGAGAAAAATTCTATTTTTGCCCTTTTTTTTTTTGTTAAATACCACAAAAAACTCAAAACTAATATATCTATGACAATTTTACCCTGAACTAATTTTTTGATTAATAAAAATCTCAAACTGGTACACTTATAACAAATTTACTCTGAACTAGTTTTTTGATTACAAAAAACCCTACACTGGTATACTTATGACAATTTTACCCCGAACTAATTTTTTGACCACCAAAAATCCCAAACTGATACATCTGTGACAATTTTACCTTAAACTATTTTTTTGACCAACAAAAACCCAAAACTAATATATTTGTGATAAATTTATCTTCCGTTAGTGTTCGTTAAATTGGATTAATATAATGAAGAACCACAAATTGATAAACTTGTGACAATTAGAGGAGTAAAATCCCAAACCAATACACCTGTCAACTATCACATGTTATCACTTAGCAATTTGTCAGTAAAATTTAACGGTAATTAATAGTGGGCAAATTTGTCACAGACGTACCGGTTTGGGGTTTTTGATGGTCAAAAAATTAATTTGGGATAAAATTGTCACATGTATACCAGTGTGGGGTTTTTTGTGGTAAAAAAATAGTTTGGGATAAAATTGTCACGGGTATATCTTGAAATTTTTTGTGGTAAAAAAATAATTTAGAGTAAATTTATCACAGATGTACTAATTTGAGATTTTTCGTGGTATTAACCCTTTTTTTTCCTTTTGTCTTTTCATATTTTGGCTCATACATACATATCAGCGAGAGGGATATTCCTGCTAGCTGTTCCACGCACATTTTGTTTGGAAAAGGACGGAGGAAATAGTTTTGAGAAGTCAATCACCAATGAAATCAATTGCAGACAAACAATGATATGCTGTATAAAGACAGGTACATAGACGGTCCACATTCTAAAAGAGATCTACGCATATACAGAAAAGGGTTAGCTTTTGCCGCTTCTTCTGCTGCTTCTTCACTTGTTTTCTTGAGCTTCTTTCAACAAAAGGACGCAAGGCAACCATGGAAGTGATGAACAAGTATTGGACCATAAAGACCCACATACAGGATGCACCCAAGGAAGCTGACTTCGACCTCAAGACTTCAACTTTGGCTCTGTGGCTTAAGCCTGGCTCGAAGGAGATGATTGTGAAGAACCTGTACGTGTCCATCGACCCGTACCAGTTGAACCGAATGAAGAGTTCCAGCTCATCGCAGAAGACCGGCGGTTTCGCCGTGGGAATCACTCCTGGCCAGGTTAGTCACTCTGTTCATAAAGGAGCCGAGTCTGTTTTGACATTGTTGCTGTTCTGTGAATCAAATTAATTTTTTTTTTACAAAATACAATTTTTTGGTGAATTTGTAATGCTTCCAGTGCTTGCAATGATGACTGTTTTTGTTTGCGAAAAATATGACGATATCATCGTGAAGACCAAGCTAATCATCAATCATTCTCAATAAACGCAACCAAAGAAAACTCACTGTTGTGTTGAAAAGATCGACTTTTATGGCAAAAACGTAAGTTGGGCGTTTTGTTTTATATATACTGTGGAAACAGGAAATTGAAGCTTTTGGTGTGGCAAGAGTTGTGGCCTCAGAGAATCCTGAATATGAGAACGGCAATTTGGTTGTGGGACTTGTCACTTGGGCAGAGTATAGCAAGATAGGAAGCAATGGGATGATCAGGAAGCTTGATCCAATGGGGTTTCCGCTGTCTTATCATGTTGGGATATTGGGTAATCTCTTTCACCATCTTATCTCTCTTTAGCTAGTCCTATCACTTGATAGAGACCCTTTTCTGATCCTCCTGTATTTGTTCATCCAGGATTTAGTGGGCTCGCAGCCTATGCCGGGTTCTTCAAGATATGCAAGCCGAAGCAAGGCGAGAAGGTGTTTGTATCGGCCGCATCAGGGTCGGTTGGGAACTTGGTTGGACAGTATGCGAAGTTGCACGGATGCTATGTCGTCGGTTGTGCAGGAAGCAAGCGAAAGGTCACCCTCCCCAATGCGCAACATTACAAGTTTCCCCAATGTTTCCATCACCTAAAGATCTTGAATCATAATGAACTTGTTTTGTTGTTACAGGTACAACTGCTCAAGGAAAAGCTAGGTTTTGATGAGGCCTTCAACTACAGGGAGGAAACTGATTTGAACTCAACTCTCAAAAGGTCAGATTCTTCAGAGTGTATCAAGAATCTAGATTGTATATTCTCTTATCAAAAGAAAAATCTAGTCATTTTTCTTGTGTTTGTTTTCGTCAATTGACAGGTATTTTCCTAACGGAATCGATATATACTTTGACAATGTGGGCGCTGAGATGCAAGAAGCAGCGATTGCTAATATGAATGCCTTCGGCAGAGTTGCCGTGTGCGGAGTAATATCCGAGTATACAGATTCTGGGAAAAGAGCCGCACCCGACATGTTAGATGTCATTTACAAGAGAATAAAAATCCAGGGCTTTTTAGCCGGCGATCACATTGGCCTTTTCCAGGATTTTGTCTCAACCACCAGCGACCATCTCCGCAGTGGCGAGTTGTGCCCGCTTGAGGATATCTCAGATGGCCTGGACTGCATTCCCTTTGCTTTCACAGGGCTGTTTCGCGGCGACAACGTCGGGAAGAAAATTGTTAAGATTGCAGAAGAAAGAGAGGTTGCTAATTAGGGTTTTAACTTAATCAGATCAGTGTTTGATATCTGGTTCATTCGAGTTTACATATCATAAATTGCCGGAAACTTTTTATATCTTTTATGATGGGAATCCCGAAATGGAGAATGGCAAAACAATTTGATGCAGATCAGGCAATGAAAACTTCAGAAATTACAAAAAACTAATAGTCCTAAGTAAGATATTGGAGTAAAGAGTCAACAGAACACGTTTTTTTGTTTGTCATGAACAGAACATGTTATGTGGAAGGTTTTTCACAAATGGGTGATTGTCCAAGCTTTTGCATTTATCTTATGCAGCATTTTATTGAGGTTGGAGATAGCTTAGTGTGATTTCCCTCTATGCTATTACAACCTCTTTAGTTGCAACTATTACACTGAAATGTAATAGAGCTTTGATAAGGATTATAATGATTGGCTTAATTCAAGCAAATGGCTATACTGATTGGTTTCATTAATGACATGTAATAAGAAGGAATAGCATCAAAATGATCAAAATACTCCCAAAATCATAATTAAGGGGACTATAATAAATTCAGACTTTAAATAATGATTCACGAGCTTAATACCTCACGGAAGTAACATGTGATTACACTGTATTTAATTATGAAAACTCAATCACTGAGATTTGCCCTTCCTATTTGGGAAGAGGGAAGTAGGGAATTTGATTATCCACCTTCTCAGGGTGCTAGGGGTGAGGACTTCTAATTTCAAATGTGAGTTTCGACTCTCAAGTTCTGTAAAGAGGCAGGGCAAAAGTCAAAGAGTAAGTTGAAAGTTAGAGTATGACAAACCAAAAAAAAAATTATGAAAATTCAAGTAATCGTACCTTACAGTAAGCAGCAAACATTATGCTAGTTATTGTAGTATGAATAACCTTTCGTAAATAACTATGTATAATCAAGATATCATAGTTAAATTACATCAATTATTTAGATATTATGTAATATATTATTTATTATTCATATACTATTTTTGTATACCAGAATAAGTACGATAGGCGTTATCAACATCAATATAATATTAGCAAATTAGTTATAATTAACATAGATTTTAATGATAATTAATAATCTAATATTGACTGAGTGAGTAGGAAAAAAGAGGGGTACTTTTTAGAGGGTCATGTGATAGCTATTAAGTCATAGCTATTACAACTTGCAATAGACCTGTAATATCAGTAAACGGTAGTAGCTACTACTGCAAGTGTAAACAAACATTGCAATAGGCAATCGACTTGTAATATGCCTGTAATATAACAGTCATTAGCGCAGCTAAACATGTTGTTAATGTTGCATTTCCTCTAATGTTACTGTTGGGAAATACGTCATGTGATAGATAGACAACCATGAAAGATTTAAAGTGATGCGCTCAATGACATCAATTTAAGCGATGATAATGTAAATTACCCCAAAGTATAGAATTGACTCATCTCCCATAAAAAAAATTTAGAACAAAATTGACAAAAATGCAATAGGTTAAGGAGTTTTTGGACAATTTTCCCAAGAAAGACATACGATTCACTTTAGGCATCATGTCATCTACTACATGTTGTAGGAACACAATTACACGATGCAATGTATTATTCTACATAAAACTCGAGAGTAAGAAAATGACAAATGTTGATTGAAAAATAATTTTGGGATTGCGCTTATAAGTAAAGTTGAATACGCAATAATTTATTCTAAAAATTTGAGCTACTAATGTATGCAGTGAAGTACATTTTAGAGCCGAAAGAAATCTTCTCTACGCATGACTATTCCTTCATCTTTATTTAATTAATCACAATTTGTCACGAGTAATTATCTGGTCAATGAAAATGGAATCTTCTCTTGTTGCGGGTGTTGCTTGTTCTTGATCCTGCCCTTGTCTTTTTGTACGTTAGGAATCAATCTAAGTATTATTAGTATACTAAGTTTAGGAATCAATCTTCTCAGTATACTCGACATCATTCTTTATGTAGATAAATCTCGAAAATATTTTTAATTGGAATTTCGAAAGAGAAAATCTTGAATGACGTTAAAATGTCAATATGTTGAAACTTTTGAAATAATCTTATTTAAATTAATCAAAGTTTACATGACAAAAATAAAAAGTAAAAGGTAGAGAGGTCAATTGCATGCAGATGTTATATATATATATATATATATATATATATATATATATATGGGGTCCTATAGTATAGAAAGACTTGTCAATTTCACCCAGACAAGAATCTGTCTAGTCTCCTAGCTTCAGCTTCTTCTTGTTCTTCCGCAACCATGGAAGTGGCTAACAAGTATGTGACCCTGAAGACCCACACAGAGGGTGCACCCAAAGAATCCGATTTTGAGCTCAAAACCTCGCCTTTGGCACTATCGCTCGACCCCAGTTCAGACAAGATGATAGTGAAGAACTTGTACGTGTCCATCGACCGTATCAGTTGAACCGGATGAAGCGTTACAGCTCGTTGCAGAAAATCAGTCCCGGTTTTTAAGGGATTACTCTCGGTGAGGCGAGTGTGTCTTGTTCATGGCAGCTAAATATATGTTCACAGGAAAATCATGTAAATGTGATGGGAATTGAAAAAAGGCATTGGGTTTTCTTTGATTTTTGTCTTAAATCTGTGTGCAGGAAATTGAGTCATATGGTGTGGCAAAAGTTGTGGCTTCAGATAATGTTGGATTTGAGAAGGATGATTTGGTTGTTGGAGTTGTTACTTGGGCAGAGTACCGTAAGATAAGAAGAAATGGGATGATCAGAAAGCTTGATCCATTGGGGTTCCCTTTGTCATACCATGTTGGAATATTGGGTAAGTTTCTCTTTCACCAACGATTTCTTATTATCATAATCTTTTCAATGACACATGATTTCTTCTTAATTAAAAGAATTTTTATAAGACTCTGCCGGGGAAATTTGGATTTTGGCATGTGCACGCTTAAGTAGCTGTGTTATTCTGGCAGAAAAATGTTTTAATGAACTGATTTTAACAGAATAAACATAAGAACTCCAAATGGTATGTCTTAACAAGGACATATTACAGCAATATGTAGCCGAAGGTACACATTTGAACAAGGACATGTCTTAACAGGAGGGGTTTTTTAACCGTGGATCCGTACCTTGCAGAATGTGCTATATGATGCCGAAGCACGATAGAAATTAGGCTAAACAGAAGAATCGAAACGATAACGAGAAACAAATTGTTCTCTCAATCGATTAACAATCGATAAGTTTTCAAAACATCCAAAAATTACTGCCTCTCAAAACCCTAAAAACGAGTTTATAAAGGGTGTTAACCCTAATGACAAAAAAAAACGCAAAAATTACAAAAATACCCCTAATTCGAAAATTACTAAAATAATTAAAAAAACCATCTAAATGACCCCGAATCGCGAAAATCCATTGTTAATCATAGCCAAAGGCTATGTGTATTGATCAGCACGCCGTTTCGCTTCAACCAACCAAATTTGATCTCAATCCGACATCGTTGACTTCAAGCCCGCCGGTTCGTCCAATCGCATAATGGGTCCACCAGTCCCCTAAGTGCATCATCCTCTCCTGCTAGAGGAAGATTCGTCCTCGAATCTGCTTCGTTTTCATTGTCGTCAATCTCTTTAGGGTCTTCTTCCTCTTTAGTGTAGTAAGGTGACAAATCTGTTACATTAAAAGTTCTAGAAACATTGTGTTCACCCGGCAACCCAGGTGGCAACTCTTCCTGTACGACATCAGCAAACTCCTCAAGTAAGGGTAGAATTTGAGTAGGAATTTCGAGACTGTCAGAATTACGTTCCATCACTACAATGGCAAAAAGCCTAGGCGCGTTTACTGCATCTTCTAGAAATTCTGACCTGGATAGCAGATTATTCTTCATTTCCTTTTTCAAATTTGAAGGATCTAGGGTAATGGTTTGGCCATCCTTCTTGAAGGTATAGGTATTTCTGAAACCATCATGTTGTGTCTTTCTGTCAAACTGCCACGGCCTCCCCAATAAAATATGGCAAGCATTCATTGGGACTACATCACACCACACCTCATCAATGTAATTTTTTCCAATCGAAAATTGCACAAGACACCTTTTGCTCACCTTCACCTCGTTCCCTTTTCTAAGCCACGACAGCTTATATGATTGAGGATGATCTTCTGTTTTCAACCCCAACTTTTCCACCATAGTCGTGGACACCACATTCTCGCAACTCCCACCATCTATTATCATGCTGCATGCTTTTCCTCTACTAGTGCACTTAGTATGAAAAATATTATGTCTAAGCTACAATTCATTATCCACTATAGCAACATTTAATATTCTTCTAACGACTAGGGACTCACCAGAATTAGCATAGATAATCTCTTCTTGTTCCGCATCCGCATCCTCTTCTTCGCCTTCAGATTCATCATAAACTGGACCTTCATCAAAGACTGGATTATCAACAAGCGTCACAATCTGTCGGTTCAAACAATCAGCAGCAAAATGCCCGAATCCCTGACACTTGAAACACCGCTTGGCTGCAGTTCCTCTCCTGCTAGTTCCAACACTACTCTGCCCCTCGTTGGATGCAGGTTTAGAACTCATATCCTTAACTGTGATCAGTGTCGAATTTACTACAGATGTTCCCATTTTTCCTTGAGATTCTTTATCTGACCACTTGGAACTACTGCCTGACCACTTAGAATTACTGCTCTTTCTTTTAAACTGCCCCTCCACCTTTAGGGCTAGTCTGCACATATCCTCATATGTCCAATACTGTTGTAATTGGACAGCATTAGAGATCTCATATCGCAGCCCTGCCAGATATCGTGCAATCGTCTGCTCGTCTTCCTCCGCCATATCACAACGCATCCGCAAGCGATCAAATTCTTCTGTAAATTCCTCAACTGTTTTATCACCTTACTTGACGTTATGATACTCGATAAATGCCTATTGCCTATAATGGGTAGGCAAAAATTTTTTCTGCAATAGCTTTTTCATCTTCTCCCAACGATCCACCTTTGGCTTTCCCTCTCTAGCGCGTTGCTTTTTCACGTGTTCCCACCAAATCGAAGCATGTTTTCGCAGCCTAATAGCCACTAACTTCACTTTTTGCCCCTCAGTTAGGTCTTTAAGATAAAAAATCCGTTCTACCGTATACAACCAATCAATAAACTCATCAGGATGAGCCTTACCATTAAACTCGGGAATCTCGATCTTCATTCTGAAATTTTGAGAAGAACGCTGATTTCCAGATCGTACTCCTCGATTCCGCCCCTGGTTCAGAATTCCGAAAGGGTTTACGTCTTCTTATTCATCATCGGATGAATCCTCAGATTCCGCTCCTTCTTCGGATTGAACGCCCAACCTCGCCTCCGCAAGTTGTCGCTCCAAATCCTGGATTCGTCTTCTTTGTTCTTCAATTTCTACGTCTCGCAGATCTCTTAGACGCAGCTGGTCGTCTGCTTCGGAATGCCTCCACGCCCCCAGCCACCACAAGCCCGCCGTCCACGACCGCGATTCTGTTCAACCATTGATTCAATCAACCTGTGCTCTGATACCAATTGATGTCGAAGCGCGATAGAAATTAGGCTAAACAGAAGAATCGAAACGATAACGAGGAACAAATTGTTCTCTCAATCGATTAAAAATCGATAAGTTTTCAAAACATCTAAAAATTACTGCCTCTCAAAACCCTAAAAACGAGTTTATAAAGGGTGTTAACCCTAATGACAAAAAAATGCAAAAATTACAAAAATACCCCTAATTCGAAAATTACTAAAATAATTAAAAAAACCATCTAAACGACCCCGAATCGCGAAAATCCATTGTTAATCATAGCCTAAGGCTATGTGTATTGATCAGCACGCCGTTTCGCTTCAACCAACCAAATTTGATCTCAATCCGACATCGTTGACTTCAAGCCCGCCGGTTCGTCCAATCGCATAATGGGTCCACCGGTCCCCTAGGTGCATCACTATAGTTGGGTGATACAAATGATGTCTCAAGCTATGTCAAGTTCTTGATCTCTGCCTCTCAGGAGACATCAAATTAGAAAACATTTGTTTGCACTGATGCTTCAGACTACAAACGTTTTGCTCCCTTCTGGTTGTGTTTCTTTATGGGTTTTTGCTTGTTCCTTCAGGATTCAGTGGACTTACAGCCTATGCTGGGTTCTTCGAGATATGCAAGCCAAAGCGAGGCGAGAAGGTGTTTGTATCGGCGGCTTCGGGTCAGTCAGGAACTTGGTTGGTCAGTACGCAAAGTTGCATGGGTGCTACGTCGTCGGTTGTGCAGGAAGCAAGCAAAAGGTTACTTTCCCTATTGTCCTACATTACGAGTTTCCCCAATGTTTCCGTCACCGAAAGATCATGAATCATGAACTTGTTTTGTTGTTACAGGTACAACTGCTCAAGGAAAAACTAGGTTTTGATGAGGCCTTCAACTACAGGGAGGAAACTGATTTGAACTCGACTCTCCAGAGGTCAGACTCTTCAGAGTGTATCAAGAATCTAGATTGTATTTTCTCTTCTCAAAAGAAAAATCTAGTCATTTTTCATGTGTTTTTTTTTGTCAATTGACAGGTATTTTCCGGACGGGATCGATATATACTTTGACAACGTGAGCGCCGAGATGCAAGAAGTGGCAGTTGCTAACATGAATGCCTTTGGCAAAGTTGCCGCGTGCGGAGTAATATCCGAGTATACAGATTCTAGGAAAAGAGCCATGCCCAATATGTTAGATGTCATTTACAAGAGAATAAAGATCCAGGGCTTTTTAGCCGGCGATCACATTGGCCTTTTCCAGGATTTCATCTCAACCACCAGCGACCATCTCTGCAGTGGCGAGTTGTACCCACTCGAGGACATCTCAGATGGCCTGGACAGCATTCCCTTTGCTTTCACAGGCCTGTTTCGCGGCGACAACATCGGGAAGAAAATTGTTAACATTGCAGAAGAATTGAGAGTTTGCTAATTGGGGTTCTCACTTAGTCGGATCAGTGCTTCAATATCCGATTCATTCGAGTTTACATTTCATAAATTGCCGGAAACTTTTTACATCTTTTATGATGGGAATCTTGAAATGGAGGATGGCAAAACAATTTGATGCAGATCAGGCAATGAAAACTTCATAAATTACAAAAACTGATAATCCTAAGTAAGATAATGAAGTACAGACTCAACAGAACATGTTCTGTGGAAGGTTATTATAAAATGGGTGACCGCCCAAGTTTTTGCATTTATCTTATGCAGCATCTCAATAAGGTTAGAGATAGCTTAGTGTGATTTCTCTCTATGCTATTACAACCTCTTTAGTTGCAACTATCACACTGAATTGTAACAGAGTTTTAAAAAGGATTATATTGATTGGTTTAACTCGAGTAAATGATTATACTGATTGGTTTCACTAATGACATGTAATAAGGAAGGAATAACATCAAGATTCTCAAAATGCCCTGAAAATCAAAATCAAGGGGAATATAATAAAGGGTTGTGCTAGCATAACAATCTTTGAGCTATTGTGAGAATAACAGCATGTTGTGAACCCCAAGTTCTTTAAGGAATAGACCCCACAACAATTTCTATTTATTTGTTATTTGTTTTTTTGTGGCCTTAAATAGGTTGTTATTCTCACGGTTGATTAAGGACAGTCACATAATCATTTCTCTATAATAAATTCACACTTTAAATAATGATTGACGAGCTTAATACCTCATGGATATTATTAGATTAGTAACATGTGATTATATTAACAATAACATTGTATTATGATTATTACATTACTAGTCAATCATGAGTGTAATTTACCCCTGTATGTTTTGTGATATTACAAATGCATAAATAATTTTTGTCTATTATTTAATAATTAAATTATGATTAGGGATAAATGTAGTGAAAGTCATTAAACTTGTTATGAAAGTGAAATTGAATCCTAAAACTTATATAAAGTGCAATTAAGTCCTGGAATTTGTCAAATTAGTACAATCAAGCCATTTTATTAACTCTGTCTAACTTAGCTAATAGAAAATACTGATGTTACTTATTTTAATTATTTATATTTCTTATGTGGTGATAACGTGACTAAAACATAAAACATAAGATTGAAACAATGTTATTTTAGTCCAAATTTAATTTTCCATACAAATTTTATTTAAATTAAAAAAAAAAAACAACCCCCGCCGCCGCCGCACCATCGCTGGGAAAGCCTGGCATTGGTGGGGGAATGGTCAGCCAGGTTAGCCACCTGGCAACCCTGCCGACTGTAGGTGAGGGCCTACAGGCCGTTGTCCAGATTTGAGCGAGGGTCGCGGCTCTCATCTAGATCAGGCAAGGGTTTATGGTCCTTAGCCAATAAGAATGTTTTCATTAGCTACTACTATTTATATATAAACATTTTCGTAAACGATGAATTTTCTTTTGTTCATTCATTTTTAGTAGCGATACAAGTTATTGTTTTTATGATAATGTTTCACAAATCATTCATCTTTTGGAAAATTATTTATCGAAAAAATGAGTAATTTGTGAAACATTATCCTAAAATGATCGCTTGTATTGCTCACAAAAATGAATCAACGAAAAATACTTTCATTGTTCTTGAAATTTTTTAGACATAAATAGGATCGACAATGAAAATATTTTTTATTAACTAATTATTTCAAGCAGTCCTTTTTAGGAAAATATTTTTCAAATCATTTATTTTTCATCGAATCAAATGGAGCGTAAGAGAAAGGATTCTTTGAAAATTTAATAAACATGCGTAGTGAGAAACTAAATTTATTTAACAAAATAAAACAAATTGGAGAAACATGTATGATGCACTTTAAGTATCATGTCATAACGACAAAAATGAGCGATGCAACGTATTATATATCAAAATCTCGAGATTAAGAAATTGACAAAGGTTCATTGAAAAATATAGTTGGCATTGCCTATATTTTTGTATTTTTGTATTTTTGTATTTTTTTGTATTTGTCTTGAACCATATCTAGTATCCTTAATATTTTTGCAAAGGACAATAACAATCACAATCACTAAACCGGCCTTTTGCCTAGTATGCAGTACTAAGTTTATTAAAACCGATCTATAAATGTAGAATATCGAGTTTTGTGGTAGAGTATAAGTTAACATTTAACATAGTGATCATATTCATAAGCTATTGAGAGTTCGTCTTATTATTAGTATACTAAGTTTAGGAACCAATCTTCTCAATATGCTCGACACATCACTCGTTATGTAGATATTCTCGAAAATGTTTTAATTGATTTTTGAAAGGAAAAAACTTGTATGGCGTCAGAATGTTAGCATCCAAATATGTTGAAACTTTTGAAATGATCTTATTTAAATTAATCAAACTTCAGACGGGGAATATAAAAAGTGAAAGATACAAGCAATCATCATTTTTTGTGAAGTATCACCGTGGTAGATTACCGCTGCAAAGGTCAATACCTATTTTAACCGATGTAAGACTTGGGATATCACACACATATTGACATTTCCTTACATACTAACTTAAACATTGAGGGCTATTCCTGGTTATGAATCTGGACGCCTAAACTCATTTTCATGTGCGTACATCCTTTCCTGGTAAAAGTCTTGGCAGATTCGAGAGGATCAAATTGTGCATCAGTGTCGGCAGTTTCATCGTGAAGAAAGGCGAATAGAATCGATCAACTTCTACTTCTACGATTACCTCGTGAGCCCAAAATTTAACTAGACACCACATATTTGTGTTGTAATCTTCAGGAAATGATATTATTCTCATCAAGAATATAATTGAATCAATTTTTGGAACATTCGAACATTAATTATGTAATCAAACTTCCATAAGCCACGCCTGCTTGATCCAGTTTTCACTTGCGCCAAAATAAGATGCTACGAATCGGGACAATTGCGACGCATCCGCTAGTAATATGTGACCTACTAAGCTGCCAACAAAGTACAGATTCTAGTTCTTTTTTTTTTTGGGTCGAAGTACAGATTCTAGTTCTAATTGCAAAAATTTGCCATGGGCCACAAGCGTATATCTGGATGTGTAGAAGAGTTATGTATTGTTTTTGGAATTAGGTAATGTACGTGCACTTAATTTGAACAAGTAATTGGGCCTTACGACAGGTTAACCGAGAGGCTCCTGATATTTGCAAAAGATGACTAATAGGTGTTGCTCTAATTTTTTGTTTTTTTAATAGCATATTGTCACGACGAATCCTCTCTTGTTGCACCCGTAAAGGGCAAAAAGGGCCAAACCCACCCCTCCTCTCCCAAAAAAGAAGCACTTTCAGTAACCATATAAGTTAATGACCATTTAGAGGTGCGTATTGGCTTATGAGTCACTCCACAAGGTGTCCCTAACTGATGTGTGACCCATGTGTGACTTGGACGTCACACTTTCTCACATATTAACTTAAGCATCGGAGGGCCAATCGAATGCCTCAACCCATTTTTGTGTGCACGGATTCCTTCTCGGTGAAAGTCATGGCAGATTCGAGAGGATCGGATCATGCATTAACATCAACGGTTTCGTCCTGAGGAATGACTAATAGAATTGATCAACTTTGTGCATGATGTAGCCCATCACCTTGTGCTTCCAAAATTTAAATAGACACCATCGATATGCGTTGTAGCCTTCAGGAAATGATGTTATTCTCATTAGAATTATACAGACTATAACTCTATCTTTTTTCGGGACATTCAAACATTGATTATGTCCATGCCTGCGCGATGCACTTTTCGCTTTTTGCCGTAGTAAGACGTTGCAGATCCGAACAATCGCAACCCATCCGCTGTTAGTACGCGACCTACTAAAGTGCTCACAAAGTACAGATTCTAGTTCTAATTGCACAAATTTCCCATAGGTCATAAGCATATATCTGAATGTGAAGAAGAGTTAGGTATTGTTTTTGCAATCTATGAGTTTTGTTTTCTTTTCTTAAAATTGTCAGCGAGTTAGGTGATGTTTTTGCACTTAATTAGAACAAATAATTGGGCATTATTATGACACATCAACCGAACGATCCTGACGATTGTCTCGAGGCATCTTCTCTTGTGGTGAGTCCTACAATTTTCTTGATCCCACTTCTTGTTTTTTCTGTCCATTTACTTCTCTAATATTCACTCGCACCAAACTTTCTCGAAATTTCAAAACATAGTAGTAACAGAAATTCTTAGACAGGAGTAGAAACTCCCATTTTTTTTCTTGGGACAATTGCAGAATCAGTTCTTCAGATTTTGACGGTCGATCAATTGAGTCGTCATCTTGTTTTGGTCGATTAAGCTCTTAACGTTTAGAAAATGTGCATTCAAGTACTAATCTCACTCTCTGTAGGTTTCCGACTCCAGAAATCCTATCTATCTAAATGCCACGTGATCACGAACCAAGAGCCCACTGATGGCGAGTTTAGGACTTGATCGCACAAATTTTATATTGTTAAAGAGTTGATTGACCGATACAAGATGTTAAGAACTTGAATGACAAAGATCAAAACGTCGTACAGGGATTCTTAACCCCTCCCATTCTTCCCATGAAATCACTCTGTAAATACAGGTACATAGATGGTCCCCGTTATACCCGAGGTCTACTCCCATATGTATATAACGGTACGTTTGTACTGGTTTTGTCCTATAAAAGGCAGTCAATTTCACTGAAAAAAGAACCGTCCATATACAAAGAAGACTTTGCCTTTCCGGGCTCTTCTTCTGCTTCTTCACTTGTTCATTTGAGCTTATTTCAACAGGAGGAGGCAAGGCAACCATGGAAGTGATCACCAAGTACGTGACTATAAAGAGCCACATAGAGGATGCACCCACGGAAGCTGACTTTGGCCCTGTCACTCAAGCCTGGCTCGAAGGAGATGATTCTGAAGAACCTGTACTTGTCCATCGACCCATACCAGGTGAAACGGATGAAGAGTACCAGCTCGTCACAGAAGACCAGCGTTTTCCGCGTGGGAATCACTCCTGGCCAGGTTAGTCACTCTGTTCATATAGTAGCTAAGTCTTCTTTGACAGTGTTGCTGTTCTGTGAAGTCAAAGTTTTTGTGATGAACTACTCTTTTTTGGTGAATTTGTAATGCCTCCAATGCTGGCAATGATGACTTTTGTTGTTGGCTAGAAAGTAAACCTATTTTTTCGCGAAGACTGAGCTAATTATCAATCATTCTCAATCAATGCAGTCATAGAAAACTCAGTGTTGTGTTGAAAAGATAACATTTTTTGGGGAAAAATATACCGGGCATATTTTCATTTGTCTTATAATTAACCTGGAGACAGGAAATTGAAGGTTATGGCGTGGCAAGAGTTGTGGCCTCTGAGAATCCTGAATATGAGAAGGGTGATTTGGTTAGGGGACTTATCACCTGGGCAGAGTATAGCAAAATAGGAAGCAGAAATGATCAGGAAGCTTGATCCAATGGGGTTTCCACTGTCTTACCATGTTGGGATATTGGGTAATTTCACTTTCACCGTCTTAGATCTCTGTATCATTGTTTTGTCACTTGACAAAGACCCTTTCTTGATCCTCCTGTATTTGTTCATCCAGGATTTAGTGGGCTCACAGCCTATGCCGGGTTCTTCGAGATATGCAAGCCAAAGCAAGGGGAGAAGGTGTTTGTGTTGGCGGCATCGGGGTCAGTCGGGAACTTGGTTGGACAGTATGCAAAGTTGCACGGGTGCTATGTTGTCGGTTGTGCCGGAAGCAAGCGAAAGTTCTCTTTCCCTATAGTCCTACATTACTAGTTTCCCCAATGTTTCCGTCACCAAAAGCTCATGAATCACGAACATGTCCTGTTGTTACAGGTACAACTGCTCAAAGAAAAACTAGGCTTTGATGAGGCCTTCAACTACAGGGAGCAAACTGATTTGAAGTCAACTCTCAAAAGGTCAGATTCTTCAATGTGTCAAGAATCTAGATTGTAGAATCTCTTCTCAAAAGAAAATTCTAGTCATTTTTCTTGTGTTTGTTTTTGTTGATTGACAGGTATTTTCCTGACGGGATCGATATATACTTTGACAATGTGGGTGGCGAGTTGCATGAAGCTGCTGTAGCTAACATGAATCCCTTTGGCAGAGTTGCAGTGTGCGGAGTAATATCCATGTATCCAGATTCGGGGAAAAGAGCTGCACCTGACATGTTAGATGTCATTTACAAGAGACTAAAGATCCAGGTTTACTTCACTGGCGATCACATCGGCCTTTTCCAAGAGTTCATCTCGACCACCAGCGACAATCTCTGCAGTGGCAAGATGCACCCGATCAAGGACATCTCTGATGGCGTGGACAGCATTCCGTTTGCTTTCGCAGGGCTGTTTCGTGGCGACAACATCGGGAAGAAAATTGTTAAGATTGCAGAAGAATGAGAGTTTTCGCCATTTGAGATTGTAACTTAGCCAGATGAATGCTTCAATATCTGTTTCATTCGAGTTTACATGTCAATAAATTGCAGGAACTTTTTATATCCTTTATATCTTTAGCAGATCTGGCAATGAAATAAAGATGCAATGCAATTTTTATTAGAGTGAATATAATAAAACTGTGATGACTATCACACTGTCTGATTTTATTTTGGTCGAATACTGTCTGGTTTAAGTAGTGTATATGATTACACTAATCGGTGTCATTAATGATATGTAATAAGGAAAGACCAGCATCGGAATTGCTAAAATATTCCTAAAATAAGTAAAGAGAATATAATAATTCACATTCTAAATCATGATTCACGAGCTTAATACCTCATATGTATGATTGGTTACATAACGTGTGACTATATTAACATAAATATTATAATTACTTTACTAGTCATTCATGAGTTTAATTAGTATATGCTATTTATAATTAATTTATGGTTATGCATTAAATTAATCCTATAATATGCTATCATAGTAAAATAAATATCGTTTATTAATAGTATGATTGAAACAATAATTATATAACAAATTTGAGCATTAATTAATGTAGTTAGCAATTAAGATATTCATCGTATTATTAAAATATCATATTTAATTATGAAAATTTAGATAATTTTACCTAATAATAAGCACAAATATCATGCCAATATTTAATATCTGGCAAATCATTATTAGTATTACATCAATTATTTACTTATTATTTAATATTTTATTTATTAATCATATAATATGTGAGTATATCAAAAATTTACAATTTAGGTAATCATTATATAAATAATATAAATAAGTCAGTTACTATTAATACAAATCTTTATGACGATTGATAATCTAATACTGATTGAGTGAGTAGAAAAATAGTGATAGGTATTTTTGGGGTTGTAATAACTATTACATTGGGGGTCATGTAGAAGCCGATATGGCTTGTGATAAATTTGTAATATAAGCAGGCACTGTAATAGCTATTACCATAAGTAAACACTGTAATAAGCCAGCAGTCAGCCTGTACTATACCAGTGATGTAATAGCCATAACTGTAACTAAACATATTGTTAATGTTGCATTTCCTCTAATGGACATTGTCACCTTGGTGATCACTTGGGATAATTGGCCAGGAGGCCGAAAGGAATCTTCACGCGTGACTATTCCTCGATCTTCTTTTAATTAATTGCGATGTGCCGCGACAAATTACTGCCCTTGTTCCTAACCGTATTTAGCAGTCTTAAGATTTTTGCAAAGGACATTTACCATAGTGATCCTATTTATAGCTTAATGATAGTTTGTCGTATTATTAGAATATTAGATTCATCAATCAATCTTCTCAATATAGAAAAATTTCGAAAATATCTTACTTGAATTTTGAAATAAAAACTCATATGACGTTAAAATGTCAATATCCATACATTTTGAAATTTTTTGAAATAATCATATTTAAATTAGTCTAACTCTACACGACAAAAATACAAAATAAAAGGTAAGAAGCCATCAATTTTTTTTGTGAAGTACCACCATTGTAGATTACCACTGAAAAGGTCGCTTTCATGCAGATGTTTAGTATATGTGGTCCTATGGTCATAGAGAGACTTGTCAGTTTCGCCCAGACAAGAATCTGCCTGGTCTCCTGGCTTCAGCTTCTTCTTGTCCTTCTGCAACCATGGAAGTGACCAACAAGTATGTGACCCTGAAGACCCACATAGAGGGTGCACCCAAAAAATCGGATTTTGAGCTCAAAATCTCACCTTTGGCTCTATCGCTCGACCCCGGTTCAGACGAGATGATAGTAAAGAACCTGTACGCGTCCATTGACCCTATTAGTTGAACTGGATGAAGCGTTACAGCTCATCGCGGAAAACCGGTCCCGGTTTCGAAGGAATTACCCTTGGCGAGGTGAGCGTGACTTGTTCACATCAGCTAAATATATGTTCAGAGGACAGTCATGTAAATATGATGGGAATTAGAAAAAATGCATTGGGTTTTCTTTGATTTTTGTCTTAAAATCTGTGTGCAGGAAATTAAGGCATATGGTCTGGCAAAAGTTGTGGCTTCAGACAATGTTGAATTTGAGAAGGGTGATTTGGTTGTGGGAGTTGTTACTTGGGCAGAGTACAGTAAGAAAGAAGAAATGGGATGATCAGGAAATCCGATGGGGTTCCCTTGGTCATACCATGTTGGAATATTGGGTAAATTTCTCTTTCACCAACAATTTCATATTATCATAGTCTTTTCAATGATACATGAATTTCTTCTTAATCAAAAGAACTTTATAAGACAATGTCGGGCCAGGGAAGAGAGTTTTACAGGCGTGCTTCAGATTTTGGAATGTGCGTGCTTAAGTAGCTATGTCATTCCGGCAGAAAAGTGTCATAATTAACTATTAATAACAGAAGAACCATAAGAACCCCTAATGGTCTCGAAAGCATCTGGTGCATTGCAGCAATATGTCACTGAAAGTACACATTTGACTTATATAGTATAGCACATTTGAACAAGGACATGTCTTAACAGGGTCAAGAAATGATGTGGTGCTTATTTGACCTTGGATCAGTATATTGCAGAATGCGCTATAGTGTGTGACACAAATGATGTCTCAAGCTATGTCAAGTTCTTGATCTCAAGTCTCTCATGATACATCAAAAAATAAACATTTTGTTCTCACTAATGCTTCAGGCTACCAAACGTTTTTTTTTCCCTTCCGTTTGTGTTTCTTTATCAAGTTACTGCTTGTTCTTTCAGGATACAGTGGACTTACAGCCTATGCTAGATTCTTCGAACTATGCAAGCCCAAGCAAGGCAAGAACGTATTTTGTGTCCATGGCTTCGGCATCGGTCGGGATTGCACCGGAAGCAAGCAAAAGGTCACTTTCACAAGTTTCTGTGTGACCAGTACTTGACGTAAGCCCACTTATGAATCTGCCAAGTTTTAAAATTGTGTCACAAGTAGAACTGCTCAAGGAAAAACTGGCTTTGATGATGCTTTCAATTACAAAGAAGAAACTGATATGAATTCAACTCTCTAAAGGTCAGGGTCCTCATATGCACGGATGCATTGACCACCTTCTTCTCCAGAGTTTTGCGATAAATCTAAGTTCTAAAAGAAATTCCTAAATCATTTCTTCCCACGTTTCGTATAACAGGTCCTTCCCCAACGGAATCGACATATACTTTGACATTGTGGCTGCTGAGATGCTAGAAGCTGCAGTGGCTAACATGAATACCTATGGCCGAGTTGCCGTCTGTGGGACAATATCTGAGTACACAGATCCTGGAAAAAGAGCCGCGCCAAGCATGTTAGATGTTATTTACAAGAGAATAAAGATCCAGGGTTCTCTAGCCTGGGACCACATCTTTGAGGATCTTATTTCGACCAGAGGCGACAATCTCCGCAGCGGCAAAATGCACCCGCTCAAGGACACCTCGAATGGTGTGGAGAGTATTCCCTCTGCTTTTGTAGGACTATTTCGCGGAGCTAATATCGGAAAAGGATGGTTAAATTCACAGAAGAATGATTTCGCTTCATTAAACAACTTAACCAGAGAGTCGGTAATGTCTTTGTGATTCATTATAGCTTTCATGCAACTGTTTTCGGTTTCTCTACCTAATCTTGGCAACAAAGTTTTTAAATGGTTAGAGGCAAATTCACTTCCGATCAAGTTCATCCTGGTCGAGCAGGAAAGATGAGGACAGTGAAAAAACTACAAGTAAATGACGTCGGGTCACTTGGTAAAGTAGTTTGAAACGAGGGATAATGAATAAGAACTTATCCAGAAGATTGGGTTCCTTGAGGACAATGCACAGGAGCATTTCTAATGCTAATTAGAGCATTATGATCACACTATTCTTTTTAGCTACCGTTTGAACTCTCCATCCAGACACTCATCAGAGGAACTTCCACTCTCAGAGTGATGACTCCGACATTTATCATGAGAAATCCCATTCTTGGAGCCATGACATCTGTAGTTTACTCGAGCATGGAACCTGTACCAAAAATAACACGAATTGTACAAGAAAAAATATGTTGTTACATAGAAAGAAACCGAGCAATCTTAAATGGATCGCAATGAGTGTGCCGTCACGAACTAATGAATCCTACCCAAACAGTTTGTGTAACTAATCTCTCTTACATTTAGATTCCCCAAGGGAGTGTCAGTGTAACATAGGATGACCAAAAAAAGATTATAAAGCGTAGGATCCCCGTGAAGCACTCAAAATAGGGATGACACTGTGACAGATGGTCTACAGTAATATACTCCACAACATGTGAAGATAAACCAGCATACATAGTACTGATATATACAATCAACATTCCATGCACAAATTAGATCTAAATTGTCTTGAGATACACCAGACATGTATCGAAGTTGGATCTTCCATACCCAAAAAACCATATTTACTCTGCCTCTAGTGATGGATTAATCAACCTTGTAACCCTTCCATGTTAGTTCCTTCAGATTCATTGGCTACATTTCTGCCAGGATACTGGTAAGAATTTGATGATCCCTGCAAAAGAAAAAAATAGTAGCATAAATTCTTTAAAATGTGGCATGAAAGTGTCAAATTTCTCATGATGCATAAAGTACCTGACTCAGTACACCAGCATATGCTGTGTTGCGATATTCAGACATCTACATTAATCAGTCACATCAGATATCAAAAGGAATATAAAAAGAATGCTACAACAGTGGGACGGTAGATTCAGTTTACATAAGTGCTAGGCTCAGTAAATGCGTAAAAGCCACTCGCGAACCCAGGCGAATGGTGAACACTTGTTACATCTAGATAAGTAAAATGGTCTCGTTAATCAAATGAAAAAACATATCTCAGGCCAAGAGAAGATACCCCATTATTGAGACTTGGATTTGCAGTTGGACCCCCAAAATTGCAAGGAGAAAAACTTGACTGCTGACGTGAATGTGCCAAATGAGTTGGTAAATGGGCTCCATCCAGAGCGCTAACAACCAGCTCTTCAATACAGAATGAAATTGTTGTTATGTGGAGTGTAAAGTAATATAGCTCAAATAATTAATGGAAGTAAACTCATAATGCAAAATATTATCCCAATCACCTCGACTTTGAATTGCGGTTGAGGTTGCTCCTTTCGATGATTTCTTTTGTCTTTTCTTTGACTCACTCTCGACCCCATCACCTCTTACTCCCTTCGCTTTCCTTGGAGGGTGATCTGATATTGACGTTTCACTAACAGAGTAAGAAACCTCATTACCATTCACAACCTTATCGCTGTTATCTTCACCATCTTTTGTCAAAAGATTGGATTTGTGCCCTAAAATTTCCTCCATCGTCTTGTCCAAATTTCGCATTGCAATTCTCATTGTATTTTCATCTTCAGCACCCGAGTTCATAATGGCAAAAGCTTTTTGCATCAATGTAGAATAACGACTCATCTTTGATGAACATGGTGACACTTGTGGAGAGTCATTATCCACATTACAATCCTTGGCACCCTTAGTCCATCTCTTCAAAACATAAGCAGATGGGATTTTTGTAACCATAATGTTCCCGTTGAGTACATACAAAGCATGACGGCACAACCACCCATTTGATTCAAATAATTTACATCCACAAGAGACGGAAAAATTAGCAGAATCATATCTCACAACATTTTGCCCATGAACCCCATGGCAGACTAAAGTGTATTCAGAGATTACCCCATCAGAAGTACAATGCAAAACTCGTTCCGACATGCTTTGCAAAAATTCCTCATTAAACTTGGAAAATATGGTGTGAGTGTACGCCAAAGCGGCATGTGTCAAAATCTCATTATTTGACACAAGCAATTTTGGCTTACCTCGAGAATTGTGGTTGTCTCGAACCTCAATCTCCCTCATATATTTCACCTGTTGTTCATAGTGGTGGACAAATCCAATAAGGTTCATACTATTAGCAGGCATTAGCCGGAAGATATTATTTGTGTTCTCACTCCTTTCAGTTGATCCAATACCACATGAATATATACCACGAGCAAAGACTGCACTCCATTTATTTCTCGATTCATATAGTCTGTTAAGCCAAGAATTGTCCTTAGTGCCCCATTCCTCTTCCATTTCCTTCCAAGTGGATTCGAATACAGACTCTGTTTCACATCTATATAGTAGTTTTGAGAAATATCTGTCCCTAAACTCAGGCTTCTCGTAAAGATTGGGGATGTTTACAGCAGCATGTTTTGCAATGTGTGATGTGCATACACGATGCTGTGCATTCAAAAACACCTTTTCAACAGCTTTTTCCATAGCTTGGTCTTGGTCAGTGAAAATAGTTTTGGGTGCCCTATTTCCCATTGCCTCCAAAAATGTCTCAAATAGCCATATAAATGAATTTACCGTCTCATCTAACAAGAGAGCACACCCAAACGAGGTATTCCTCCAATGATGATTAACCCCAACAAAAGGTGCACATATCATGTTATATTTGCTAACGCGATATGTGGTATCAAACATCACCACGTCACCGAAACAATCATAATCAAATTTGGACAGACTATCTCTCCAAAATAAGTTCGTCAATCTACCATCTTGATCTACCTGTACAGCATAGAAAAACATGGGATTTTGCATCTGCATGCACGTGAAATGATTCAAGAGAGTTTGCCAATCCTCCCCCCTCACGATGCTTGATCTTTGAGTTTGCAAGATATTATGGCTACCACGCAAACTAAACCCCATAATTCTATTTCCTCCATCTTCGTTTTCCAAAAAGTTAAATGAACTGAAATTTACAATACCAGCTTTTGCCATGTCAGCTAAGACACCTTTACTTGGATCAGAAATCATCCTTCCACATCTGATCAAGTGCCTTTGATTTTCCGGAAGAAATGCATGGTTATGCTCAGACATGTACTCTATGACTTCATGAACGCCATTTTCAACCTTAAATCGAATATGTGCAAGACAACCACACCTATTCTCAGTCCTTTCCATCTTTTTTTGCTGGTCGGGTGGAGTGCAAGAGAAACCCTCACAATTACACAGAAATGTACGCCGAGTGATTTCTCCTTTGGAATTTCTAGCTTTTTTACCCTTCCGAACTCCAAATCCCTTACGTAATGCATATGCCACATACGTATGATATGCTTTGAGTTCACTTGAAAAGACCATCCCCAATTTAAACTCGAAATTTTTCGGGAGATTGTGTATTGAGTGGTGAAGATGGGCATCGTCACATTCTACAGTACAGAAAAGTTTGCGTAGAAAATCATCAAAACATGAGATTCATAAGTTGTAAAAGCATAAAGTTTGATTAACAAATTATTGGAGGTCATTAAAGATTTCCCTACAAAGTAGAGATCTACACACCTTCTGCTATCTCCTTGCTTGCATCCTCTGGTTCCATACTATCTCTCATCCTGGCACTAAATTCACAAAAATCAGACATAGAGCCCTCAGTAACCCACAAATATGATCCACAAACACAACCCTCCCATAATCTGTATAGCGACAACTACTGAATAGCAAAAATTGGACCTTCCTAGAGAGAATCCAATTTCTCATCAAATATTAACCAGCCACCCACAGATTACCAGCTCATGAAGTATCAAGAGATGCTCCAATTTCATTGTTTAAAATGAATGCAATTCAAGATACCAACTTAAGGGCTAAATCGGAAGCACAAATCTCATTGCTGTACAGAGTACAACAGTACGGAACTCTCACTAAACTACGCCATATAGAAAGAGAATCAAAACCCTTAAGAAGAAAGACAGCAAAGTGGAAACCAGCACGTTCATATGCTTCTTCGGGCTCAAAAAAAAAATCGAAACTTGACGAGTCTAACAGCTAAATGAACTCGAGACGTGAATGCTGCGGAGAAGAGAGAGAATCAACCTGGGGCTCCCGAGAGCGAGAAGAAGCTGGAGACAACTGGCACCCCCAGAACGACGGCGGCGACGATCGACCGTACCACTTCCGGTGATCTTCACGGTGGCGCCGTCCCGATCTCCGGCCTCCTCCGGTCGACCAGAAAGAGAGAAGGATCGGAGTTGGAAGGAAACTCAAAACCCCGGCTCCAAAAATGGTCGAAATTGCCCATTACTTGTATTTTTACTGATTTGATTTGCTTATACAAGAAAAGAAATAAAGGAAAAAAGAGAGGTTATTTTGGCTATAAGAAAGTTCTTCGATTTTCACCTTCCTATCATGGAAGAGTTACTAGTCACACGTGTGACTGTTGCTAAATTTTTATGGTATCAATTACTAATTTCTTGTCTTGAAAGCTTACTAGTCATGTTATTAAGCTATCATCGTTAATACTCTTTCCTATTAGATTGGTGATTGATCGAAGAAATTACTAGTTATTAAAATGGTGTAAGATGTTTTTACGTGAGAAATCACTGTCGATTTTGACAAGCCACCCGCCGGTCATAGAGATAGTTTGCACTTACTATGCTTAGTATAAAAGTACTAGCCAAATAATGAGAAAACTTACTAATTGTTTGGTAAGTACTTGTTTTGGCCACATATAACCATATTAGTATGATGAAGAAATTACGTCCCATGATCACTATCAAGGAGGAAGGTCACAACTGCTGTATTGCAAAGTCTTTTTTAGTTATAAGTTATTAATGATATAGAAAACTACTACTTACATTACATGTACATATTTACCTTTTTTCTGTGAGTAGTTACTAACCACTCGATGCAGTAATATATTTTTCAATATGATTCGATTCATAAGAACGACTGTGCCAAAATCACGATCATTTTTCGTGTGGGTCTTTGTGACAAGTAGTAAATCAGTCAAATCCGATATAAATGTCCTAGCTTAAGATCCATTCTATGGGCATATATCCTTGTCTAAACTCAAATAGATAAATCGGGTGTAATCGCGTGAGATCTGTCCGAGCCCATAATATTAAGTTATCGTGATTCGATTTATGGACCTAGTTGTGAGCAAATATTCCATGGATCTATTATATATTAAACTCAATTTGGATTGGACCCGATGGCATTTACATAAGACCTATTAATTTCGATTGTCCGGATTTAGTTTAGCACAAATGCTACGCTCATATCATTTATAGGCAAGTTAATTAATTACAGTCGATACATATAGACTCAGTACATGCAATTTATTGCATCACGTGGTTCTCACGTGCATAATAATGCTCCGTGTGTACATAAAAATATGAGATAAATGTACTAGAAGTTTAAAAATTTACTACGAAAGTGCAATTGAGTTTTAAAAATTTTAAAAAGTTCAATTAAATTCTAAAAATTGTTAAATTGGTACAATCAAATATTTCCGTTAACTTCATCATTAACGAAAAATATTGAGTTGTTTTTGTTTCTCTATTATACATGGCGCTAACATGGCTAAAACTACGTTTTCCTTTTATTTTTCTTTTTTTGTATTTTTTAAAGTTTGCTTTTTTTAATATAAATTTTGTATTAAAAAATCCGATAAGCCCTCGCCGTCGCTGCCCCACCATCGCTAGGAGGACTAGCGATAGTGGGGGAATGGTTGGCAGGGGTCGCCGAGCCCAGGCCAAAGGCCAACCACCCTCACTCATATTCCTCTTTTGTGTGTGTGTTTTTTTAAGTTTGTTATTTTTTAATATGAATTAAATAAATTTAATATTAAAAAATAAGATTTGGACTAAAAACAATGTCGATTTAGTTTTATGTTTTAGTAGACCTGTTAAACTGGTGAGTCGAGTCGGGTTTCGGTCGAGTCATAAACGGTCTGACCCAAATTGATCCATTAACTTGTTTATGATCAATTTATTGCAGTACAAATATCCTAACCTATACCCAACCCAACCCGTACCCAACCCATACTCAACCCGACCCATAGTAGTAAAACACTTATATATTTAACTAATTGTAGGAAAACTTGTTTCTTATGACTCTTTATAAAAATTATACTACAAAAACATTTTCGTACAATATAAAGCTAATGAATAATTTTTATAATTTTTTTTTAAATTGAGGTTCTATTTGTTTCGTGAAAATTGTAACATTTTTATGAAATATTTTCCATGAAGTCATTTTCTAAGAAAATAAAAAAAATTTCAATGTTTGGCTAAAACTTGAAAATGAATTAGAAAATATTTTCCGACGTTTGATATATAAAATCTGATTTGATTTTACTTCATGCACGCATTTTAATAATTTTTCATTTTTTTAAATAGAATTTTTATTTTTTATTTTTTTTCTGTTTCCTTTATTTTTGGCTGGTGGCCGGCCACGGTGATGGCTGACGACTGGCGACTGGCCACAGGTAAGGATGAGCTCGTCGATTTGGCAAGGCCTCAGCCTCACCGACCTCGGGCAAGGCTCCACCTCACCAGATCCGGCGAGCTTGACCTCGCCCGAGGTCGACGAGGCCTAGCTCACCCAATTCCGGCGAGGTCGTTCCTCCCATGTGGTTGACCACTGGCCAAAAATAAAGAAAAAAGAAAAAAATAAAAATAATTTTGATTTTTAAAAATATATATTTTTATAAAAAAGGGGTGGGCTTTAATGGATGGATTAGAAATAGGTTCCACACTCAACCCATTAAGACCAATTTATGATAAATTTAAAACTTTAAGACCCATTTAATATGAGCCCTTTATAGTTGTATTGACTCATTTAAGATGGGCTCTTTCAAGTTGTATTGACCCATTTATGATCCATTTATTTTTTAAATTGGTCATATATGGATTTTAAGACCCATTTAACAGGCATATATTTTAGTCACGTTATTATCACGTAAGAATGATAAAAAAAAATACAAAGTCACGTCAACATTTTTTGTTAGCCAAGTTAAAGGAAGTTAACAAAATGACTTGATGGCATCAATTGACTTAATTGCATTTTTTAAAAATTTTAAAACTCAATTATACCTTATTGATAAGTTTTAGAACTTTTTGTGCATTTATCTCTACAAATATGGGAGAAAGACACTAAAAGTACCAAAAGTTATATACAATGCTCACTTTAATGGAAATTTTTTTTTCGGATCACTTAATTGTCACTTTAAAAAAAATCAATCACTTAAGTGTCATAATCGCCCGAAGTGGCCCTTTTTATTAATTTCTCCATCCGACGTGACTTGCCGACGCGCCCAATAAGCATATATAGCACAAAACGACGTCGTCTATGTGTTTTGCCTCAAAATATAAACCTTGAATCGCAATTTGCAAGGGAAATCCCAAATTGAAACCCTAAATCAACCGCAACCCCAAATCGAAACCTTTTCCATTTGGTCCCCAATGCAGATGGAATGAACGAGCTTGAGGGTGAAGCATAACCTTTTCAAGCCTTTTCGATCCCCTCCAGGCCTCTCGGTCTCTTTCTTATCAGAATGAGGGCGAGTATTATCTTGTCAATAAAGCAAATCCTAGTCGCGGTTGGTAATCAAATTGGAAAAAGAAGATCCTGGAAGTGTGGACAACGGAGATGGAAGCCAGCGAGGGAATAATGAACGAGCCTGAGGCACTTCACAGTCCTTGGCCGAGAAGCAGGGCAAAACATATGGACTTACGTGCGGTGGTGGATATGGCCTTGAAGGTGCAATCGTTGGTCACAAACGGCGATCAAACTAGAGAGCTAATGTCATGGAGGCGTCGGCGATGGTGATCGGCATGCGGCAAAGAAGGATTGAGCAAAGGCAAAGCACCTCGATCGCTCCAATAAGAAAAATAGATCAAACAGAGGTGCGGTCGACGGGACTCTAAGGCAATGAACATCTCAACCAGCGATGGCTATGACGTTCAAAAAGTGATGGAGAAGGATTGCTAGTGATGAAACTTCTCAAACTTCTCGAGAGAGGATTTTTTTTTCATGAGGTCAGTGGTGCATATTTTGGGGCTCTATATTGTAGTTCTCTCGGTCGTGAATCTTGTGACTCTGGTAGTGATCGATGATGCAAGTGACGATGGGTGCTCATGTGAACTCTTAGACAAAGGGCCGACCCAGTTCGCGGTGAAGTTGTTGGGATCGACGATGATTCCCTGCTTCAAGGCTTGGGGAGTGGTGTAGGCACCACGGAGGCGGGGGTTCTCGAAGGAGATGGATGGGTAGACGACAAAGCTCTCACTGCGGTCACCGAACTCGTCGAGGCAGCGAAGGAGGGGGTAGTGCTGGGCGTGGTGGGTGGTGGCTCCATGGGCGGCGGTGGAGAGGATGGTGAAGGAGGAGGAGGAGACGAAGAAGATGTAAAATGAATTTCGGAGGAACGACGTCGTTTTACTCAAGTATTTGTCCACATGGACTGTTTTAAACAAAAATGCTACCTCAAATAAAATTTTGAATTATAAAAGTCACATAATTTCTCTAATCGGAATTTCTCGCCGGAAGCATTTAAGTGATCGCTTTTTCTTTGATTTGGCATTTAAGTAAGTCAATGAAAATTTTTTTCACTAAAGTGAGCACCGTACACAACTTATCACTTTTGGTATCCTTCTCCCCTCCATTCGACATTGCTCAGCACCCTATCTAATTTCTTCTTTACAAAGACTTCCCCTTCTCTATTGTTTAATCAAGTGAGGGCACTTCCCTTGCATTCAATGTCCATTAATACACGAGTTCAAAAATCTCCGAAAGCCATCAGATGATAATGTTTTGTTTTTTCCCTTCCCTTCTATCTCCTAGTAGTAAAGTATTTCATTAAAATCTTCCAAACGCAAGGAAGGGTATTAAGAGAGCTTATCTAGTGAAGATTGATAGAAGGGATCTCTCTTGATAATCATTTCGGGCATGCACTAATGTAACTCCCATCCACTTTTTATCTTCCTGAAATTTAAAAATTAAGTCCATAAAATCTGCTGAAGCAAACTCTATATCAATTTTACCTAATCATCCCTTGCTAGCCCACCTCCAATTTCTGCTGGATTAACAACAGGGTGATTCTAAAAATTGAGAGACAGTTCTTTAATCTTTTTGCAATTGCTTCATAATTCTTAGTTTCTATCAGAAAAATTAAGCTGCGCTTCTTTTGAGCAACGAAGGCTCTAACATTTTGGGCTGTCAAGGGAGTTCCCAAACCTTGACAGTCCCAACTTAGTAGCTTCATTTTTCATCCGGTGGCTTATTAGAGCAAGCCGCTAAAGCATACTATGCTACTTCCTCAATCACTAGGATTTGACTGTCAAGGAGTTGGGACTCATCTAACGGAAAAATTGTCCAAAAAGTATTAAACTAATATTGCACTTTTATCAGTTAAGTCCTAAAGTTGAATAGAAAATTTCAAAAACATAAACAGGGAAAAAAGATTTGAAAAAGATCCTTTAAATTTTGTCAATTGATTCGACAAAAAACAATTATTAATTGAGTCCTAAACATTTTCATGTTTTGTTAATTGAGTCCATCCTTACAATTTTAATAGGAAATTGCTAACATGGATGTCGTTAGTGCCATTTAGGATGGTTGGCGCTAACGTGGATAATTTTTAATAATATTTTAATTTTTTTTCGAATTTTTTCTTCTTTTTTCTCTTTCTTTCTTTTTCTTTTTTTTTTCTTCCAAGTCTAGCGAGGGTTGTCAGCTGACCCTTGCTGACCACAGGCTAGGCGAGGGTCGGTGAGGGCCTTGCAACCTTCGCCGGACTTGAAAGAAGAAAAAGAAAAAAAATTTAAAAAATTTAAAAAAAATTGAAAATTTTAATATAAACTCGAAGAACTTTTCCCTATAAGCTCCATCAAAAGCCTATGGTGAAATTATGATGGCATTACGTTAATAGCGGGACAAAATCGTAATTCAAACGTAGACCGAATCTCTTACATTCATGATTCCTTAAATTTCTAGCTCTTTCCAAACTTACCTGAATATTTTTATTTTTCTTTGTAAGTTAAATAATCTGTTACCTCACAAAAATTAAAATTCACTTTCTCAAATAGATATATCTTTAAAAGCTTTTTCCTCTAAATACTTGAAATTTATATTCATTTGGATTACATAAAATTTCCACATTATATGTTGTTGGCCTACCCAGTGGTCCCAAGAAGTTCCTGTTGAATCCATCCCTGCCTGGATGTACCTTGCGTCATATATTCTTCTTTCAATTTTCAGTTTCTCTATTGTTTTTATTTTAATTTCATTTGCAGTTGGAATTTGCAACCTTTATTACATAACACTTTAGTCTTGGACAATAGATAGGCCTTAGACCTAGTTATCCATATGATGATCGTAAAAGAGGGGTTTGCAAACAAATGTCTAGCATGTACTCTTTTTAAAATGGCAACCATGCATTATTTCAGGGAAAAGTTTTAGCATCTCGATGCTATAATTTCTAGCCATGCCTCAACTGCATTTCTTTTTAATAAATAAAGTTCTCGTCACGAAGTTCATATGTATACCCGATAGTTAAGAGTAACCATGGTTGCGGCAATAATTATGCATGATATGACCATGGAAGAATGAGACAAGTGGAAAACATGCATTTAATAGTGGCAAGCATGCATCATTCAAAGATAATATTTAGTCTCTTAAACTTTTAGAGAAAAAGTTTTTAATGATTGTAATTAGAACATTTGTCTTTAAATATCTTTCAAATGTCATTTCTTGCACACATGTAACGTGTACGTTCATTTGCTAGTATATAGTAAAATAAACTCGAAAAACTTTTCCTAATAAGTTCCATCAAAAATCTATGGTGAAATTATAATGGCGTGACGTTAATAGAGGGATAAAATCGTAGTTCAAACGTAAACTAAATAAATAAATTGTTTTTAGTTAAATAATCTATTATTTCATATAAATTAGAATTCACTTTCTCAAATAGATCAATTCTTCAAAAAAAATTTATGGAAATACTTGAATTTTATATTCATTTATAATAAAGAAAAGTTTTTCATTATATATCGTTGGTCAACCTGGCCACCCCAAGAAGTTTCTTTTGGATCCATTTATACCCAGAAGTACCTTGTGTCATATATAACTTTTCTCTACCTTCTTCTTTCAATTTCAGTTTCTCTATTTTTTTCTTTTAGTTTCATTTGCAATTTGAATTTGTAACCTTTATTGCATAGCACTTTAGTCTTGGACAATATAGATAGGCCTTGGTTATGCATGTGATGAACGTGGAAGGAGTTTGCAAACAAATGTCATGTACTCTTTTCAAAATGGCAACCATGCATTACTTTACGGAAAAAAATTTAGCATCTCGATGCTCTACTACCTATCTCTTTAATGAATAAATCTGTCGTTTTTTAAGTTTATATGCATATTTAGTTGTTGAGAATAAAGTTGGCTATGGCAATAATTATGCATGTATGACCATAAGAGACAAGTGGCAAACATGCATTAATCAAAGACAAGTTTTAGTCTCTTAAACATTTATCATTTACCATGCTTGGATTAAAAAACATTTACCATTGACCATCTTTCAAATGTTAGTTTCTTGCACACATGTAACGCATGTGCTCATTTACATAGTACAATAATGGCATGATGTTAATAGAGGGATAAAATCATAATTAAAACATAGACCGAATCTCTAGATTTCTTAAATTTCCAGCACTATCCAAACTCACTTGGATATTTTTATTTTTCTTTGTAAGTTAAATAATATGTTACTTCACAAAAATTAAAATTTACTTTCTCAAAAAGATCAAACCATTAAAAGCTTTTTTTTCTCTAAATACTTGAAATTTATATTTATTTGGATTAAAGAAAAGATTTTCATTATATATTGTTGGCCTACCTGGCCTCCCCCGAGAAGTTTCTTTTCGATAAATCCCTACCTAAAAGTATCTTGTGTAGCATATAACTTTTCTATAGTTTCTTCTTTCAATTTCAGTTTCATTTTTTTTTCAATTTCATTGCATTTTGAATTTGTAACCTTTATTACATAACACTTTAGTCATGGACAATAGATAGGCCTTAGAACTAGTTATGCATGTAATGAACGTGGAAGGAGTTTGCATTAATTTACGGAAAAACTTTAGCATCTTGATGCTCTAATTCTAGACATACCTCAAATGCCTTTCTTTTTAATGAATAAACTTGTTGTTTTGAAGTTGATATGTATATTTGCTAACGTTGGCTGCAATAAGTATGCGTGATATGATCATTAAAGAATGAGCTAGACAAGTGGCAAACATGCATTATTCAAAGGAAACTTTTAGTCTTTTAAACATTTATCTTTTACTCTGTTTGGAATCGAAAACTATTACCTTTGACCATCTTTTAAATGTCAGTTTCTTGCCCATTTGCTAGTATATAATAAAAAAACTCATAGAACTTTTCCTACTAAGTTCCACGAAAAAGCCCATGGTGAAATTACAATGGCTTAACGTTAATAGAGGGACAAAATCGTAAATCAAACTTAAACTGAATCTCTAACATTTCAATTCACGACTCCTTAAATTTGTACCAATTTCCACACTTGCTTGAATAATTTTATTTGCTTTGTAAGTTAAATAATTCACTATTGTATTAGAAATAAAAAATAACTTTGTCAAATAGATCAAATCTTCAAAAACATTTTGACTAAATACATTTTATTTTTTGAAGAAGACGGAGAATAAATGGGTGTTTTAGTAAGTGTATCCCTCTCACACCCCACAGTATATAATATTCCTTTTGCAGAATAAAGATTTTCTCATTGCAGTGCTCAAACTCAAATAATATTCACTGAAGAAGAGGGCCTCACTTTGTGCTTCTTTTTATCACCATGAACCTGACTCTGGAACTTGTGCTGTTGCTGCTCCTATTTTTCAGTCTTTCTCCATGTGGGATGGCAAATATTTCCGACGAGGATGATTTAGACTTGGAAAGCCAGGTTAGAACAATGAACAAGCCATCCATCAAGACTTTTACGGTAATTTTCCTTCAACCCCCTATTTTTTGCAATAATCCTATTTAAATTTCACGCAGGTATTGCAATTTATCCGGTTAATCTTCTAAATACAATTGCTACTCAATGAATGATTAATTGTGTTTAATTTTATCAAGAGTAAAGAAGGAGACACAATTGATTGTGTTGATATTAACAAACAACCGGCACTTGATCATCCCCTACTGAAGAATCATAAAGTTCAGGTAAAAATTTATCATTTTCTCTTAAGTCAACTAATGAATATGCGGACCGATGTTGGATAATTTAGGTTAAATGGTCTACTTGATACTTCTATGATCAGTTTTTTCTTCTTGTAGAAAGAGCCGAATCTACGCGTGAGCTTGCGCAAAACTTCTCCAATTACAAAATCGGTAAGATCTGGGTTGAAAGAGCTTTGCCCCATTGGAACAGTGCCCATACGTCGGGTAACAAAAGAAAATTTGGTGAGCGCAAGATCCTTGCCCAAGATACCATCTGTCGCGGCTATGAGGCAAAGTTCTCTTTCTTCGAATCAACATGTACTATCTCTCTCTCCCATGCTCAAATGCATATCTACACATATACAATAACATCAGTGATTTTTCTTTTCGAATCTACTAATGAGGTTATGTATCCATGAATTTCATGAGACCACATGTCAAATGTCCACTTGGTACAATCTCAAAATCTATTCTTTCCATGATTTGTGCACAAAAAGAAAATCAATACATCTTTAGAGTAAGACCAGTAAGCATGGTGAATAAGAGATTATTTATTATTTGTAGGTGGTTTAAGTTACAAATTATCTTTTGTAGGTGGTTTCTCTAACAGACCTCAAGGTAGAAAATATCAAATACGGAGGAGGTGGACGTGTGACGGTCTACAATCTAACTACTGCTCCTGATCAATTTACTTCACATCATGTGTGGATTGAATCTGGTACCTCGAAGAATGTTAGCATGATTATAGCTGGTTGGATGGTAAGTGATTTTTCAAGTAAGTTAATGCCATAATTTTTTTTGGACATAATAAGTTTAATATATGGTAAAATGATTTGAGAGAAAAATCTCTTATTTTTCTAGGTTGCTCCACAATTATTTGGCGATACCATTTCTCGGTTGTTCACATATTGGACAGGTGAGCTGTGAATGATTGTTAATTCTTAATTAAAGCATTTTTCCCTTATTTTCGAAATCCAAACTAGAAATTAAAGATTATTTGAATCTTATTGACTAAAGCATTGTCCTCGTAAGGTGATGGCTATCGCAATGGGTGCTATAATGCACTATGTCCGGGTTTCGTCCAAGTGAGTAGGGAAGTAACCCCCGGTTTCATATTAAAACCTACTTCTACTTATGGTGGAGATCTATATGAGCTTGCAATTGATATCGAACAGGTATGTTTGATCTTTTTCATGGTACTTAAGGTAATGATTTTTTGCTAAAATATATTAGCTACTAATAGTTTTGTTCTTAAAATTAAAATTTTTCGCTATCATTCTACCCCACTGAAAGTTATCCATATAAGCATATAATCCATCATTGCATCCATGTTAGATAATTTTTGCAATTTTTTCCATTAGCACTTATTATCAATAGCTCTTTATAATCAGGATCGAAATACTGGGAATTGGTGGTTGGTTGTGCTCAGGGCAAAGATTAAAGTAGGCTACTGGCCAAAGGAACTATTTTCATATTTGCGCGATGGCTCACAATACATAGCTTGGGGAGGAATTGGCTCAGCTGGAAGCGATGGGATCTGTCCCCCAATGGGAAGTGGTCACATGCCTGATGATAATTTGAAGCATGCCGCCATCTTTCGACGACTCCATTGGGTTCAATCGGATGGCAAATCCCTACCTCCTTCAGATAACACGAAGGAGTGGGTAGATAGATCCAATGTTTATGGTTTGGTGAACCATCACTATATGAAACAAGATCGAAGTGGTTATGTCATTAGTTTTGGAGGTCCGGGGGGTTATTGCAGGGGATAGAAAATTAAGATGACGAAGCTATCTTGAGTGATTCAAATAACAAAGCTATCAATTTTCTATTCCACACTTTATTATTTGTAAATTAGTCATTTTTATTTTCGTTTCCTTTCTCTCGTGGTAGATAAAAACCATCTATTTTAATTTTATCAACTCCCTTTTACGATTTGTATTTCACATTTTCTTTTCCTTTCTTGAGATTTGAGAGTGAGATCGCAATTACCAGCGGTCAAGATTAGTATGGTCAGACTTTAATATAAAAATAGGCATGCTGGTATAGATAAAATCATTTATTGTGCATATAATGATTATAAATGACTTACTACAGCAAACTATATGATTAGTGGCAACAATTGCTGTGTCACGGCTATTATTGGAGATGTTACTGCTAATGGTCTTATTGCCAAATTTCGAGTCATCGCTACCCGCGAATAATAATGTGATTATAGGTACCCTACTTTATTTTTTATCCAAAAAGAATTTGAACCGAGATCTCACTGGTCAAAAAATGCGTCTGAATATAGATGGCAAGCATTTATCAAGTAATTTTTAGCAATACTCATTTTGTCGAAACCTATAGGCACAAGGAGTTTCTCAATCTTTTCAAAAATAGAATCTATCAATTTCCATTTATTAAGAACTGTGTCAATTTAAAAAGGAGAGAACTGTTAGATGTAAAAATTCAGTCAAATTTCCTCATTAATTAGCGAATAAAAGAGAGTAAGAATAGAACAAAATATGAGACCTCCGAAGAGGCAAAGTAGCTTGAACCGAACTGACCTATTTGATAAGTCTTATTCTTGAAAAATATTTGGAGGAGATGGGATACCACATCATCAGCCCATTAAAAACCAGCCAGCTCAAAGATTGTGTTGCTCAAGTGTCACTTTAAAAAAATCACTTAAGTGCCATCGTCACCGGAAATCTAACGTGACCATTTTTTTATTAATTTCTTCACCTGACATGGCTCACCGGTGTGTTCAATCGGCATATGTAGCCCAAAATAATGTCATCTATCTGTTTTGCCCCAAAATTTAAACCCTAAATTGCAATTTGCAAGGAAATTCCAAAATTGAAAGCCCTAAATCGACTACAACCCCACATCCGAACCTTTTTGATTTGGCCCCCAATGCAGATGGAATGAACGAGCTTGAGGGCGAAGTATAACCTTTTCGATTTGTCTCCCTCGACATCGTCTCTGTCTCTTGCTTATCAAAATTGAGGGCGAAGTATTACCTTGTCAAACAAGCAAATCCTAGCCGTGGTTGGTCATCAAGTTGGTTATAGAAGCTCCCGGAAGTGTGGATGACGAAGATCGAACCTAGCGAGGGAGTAATGAACGAGCCTGAGGCACTTCATGGTCCTTGGCCGAGAAGTAGGGCGAAACAGATGACTTGCGTGCGGTGGTCGATATGGCCTTGAAGGTGCGATTGTTGGTCACAAAGGGCGATCAAACTAGAGAGCTGATGTCCTGGAGGCGTAAAAGATGGTGATCGGCGCTGGCGAAGAAGGATCGAGCAAACGCAAAGCACCTCGGTCGCTCAAATCTGAAAAATAGAACAGAATAGAGAAGCGGTCTAGATTCTAAGGCGGTGAGCAGCTCGATCGGCGTGACGAAGAAGAATTACCAATGATGTCACTTAAAAGTAAGCTGACGAAAACTTTTAGTATTGAAGCGAGCATTGCACGTAACTTTCCACGGTTCTATCGTCCTTCTCAAGTCGAGCCACAACCTTCAATGACGGGGTGGATTTGGTCCACCTATGAAGCTCACCACGTAGGTGCGAAGATAAAAAGTGGTCTTTTTTCGTTGGAGCGACACCAAGAGGATGAACCAGACGGACCATTGCCAATGACCCAGAAGGCCATCACGGCCAGCCAAGCCACCACCCTCCTTTCCCTCGCGAGAGCATGCACAGCTCTGAGCCAACTCAAGCAGCTCCACGCCCACGTCCTCAAGCTCCACCTCCCCGGAAACCCATCCGCCATCGGACCTCTGCTCTCCGCCGCCGCGACTTCCGGTGACCCCTCTTTCTTCTCTTACGCCCGCTCCGTTTTCGAGCATCTCCGTTGCCGCAGCGCCTTCATGTACAACACCATGATCAGAGGTCACGTGCAATCCGGTTCCCCTGTTACGGCGGTGTCGTTGTACTCGGATATGTTGCGTTCTGGGATCGAGGGCAATAACTATACTTTCCCGCCACTGATCAAAGCTTGCGTCTTTATGGGTCCCGATTCGAAAGCTATTGGTTTGCTGGTCCATGCACATGTCGTTAAGCTCGGGTATCGTGTCGACCCTTTTGTGGTTAGCGCGCTGATCGAGTTTTATTCGTCGGTATGCGATTTGGAGAGTGCGCGGAAGCTGTTTGATGGAAGTACGGTGAGGGATGTGGTCACGTGGACTGCACTGGTCGATGGGTATGGGAAAGCGGGGGACATGGAGAATGCGAGGCACTTGTTCGACGAAATGCCTGAGAGAAATGTTATATCCTGGAGTGCCATGATGGCAGCTTACTCTCGAGTCAGCGACTTCAAGGAGGTTCTCTCTTTATTCAGGCAGATGCAAGAAGTGGGTTTTGAACCTAATGAATCTGTTCTCGTTAGTGTACTCACTGCTTGTGCACATCTCGGTGCTGTTACTCAAGGGTTATGGGTGCATTCATACGCTAAGCGGGTGAGTT